>BLYE01000019.1:0-726138 GCA_016586335.1 Nitzschia putrida | reverse complement strand
TTGCCAGATAAAAGCCTTCTCAGAAGTTTTGGGTTGTTCGACCATGGCTCCTCTCTACGACGAAGAAGCACGATCCCCCTTGTCAATGATGGAGGAAACTACTCCTCCAGCTCTCCATCCGCCTCTCCTCGGCCGACAAGACTGGCAGTAGCATCATGTTGAATCGAATCCTTATTTTGATCACGTTGACCGCTTTTGTGATCACATCGGTCGTCTTTCAAATGAATCACAATCTTCTCACACAACAACTGGCAGCCGATGAAGTAACCATTCAACAGCTTTCCACCACCGTTCACGATCAAGGTGTTATTATTGAGCGTTTCAATGAGAGTGTCACCAACTCGGACGTCCTCAAGGAACTCAAGGATCTAAAGGCGTCTTTGGACAAGACGCAAGGCGATTTGAACGCGCGAATGGATACAACTGTCAAACAAGTCAACCAGACACTCTCTCAGACCATGCAAGAAATGGACACTACCGTCAAAAAAGCGGAGGATGAGATTTCCCATCAAGTGGAAGTGGTCCAAAAGAATTTCGAACAGTATGCCGTCGCCACCGATGCTCAATTCAGTATGGAGAACTCCTTTATGGTCTATCAAATTGCTGGAACGTTTACACTTCTCAGTTGTTTGATCAGTATGTGGCACATGACGGCTCACTTGCGCAAGTTGCGGCAGCCTGTCATTCAACGAAAGATTCTGGCCATTCTCTGGATGAGTCCAGTGTACGCCATTACGTCATGGTTCTCTTTGGTCTTTCCCGCTGCCGAAGGATATTTGGCCATTGTCAAAGATGGATATGAGGCTTATATCATCTATCAAGTACGTCTACCGAAGTTTTCTTTTGTGTGTTGTTGTTGTGCTTTGTACCGTTGTCGACTAACACTGATATGCTACTATCTGCTATCTTATAGTTTCTCTCTTTCTGTATCGCTGTCATGGGCAAAGGAGACCGAAACGTTGTTGTGGATATTCTGGCACGTCGAGCCGATCATTTGACGCCTCCATTCCGTCTTTTCTTTTGTTGCCGACCCGATCCCTATGAGAACAACCACCAGTTGGCCGACGCCATCCTTTTGCAATGCCAATTCTTTGCCATGCAGTTTGTATTCTTCCGCCCCGTCACCACCATTGCCAAAGTTGTGCTTGCCAAGTATCAGTATTATGGACCTTGGGGAGCTGAAGGACCCGATGACTACCGTGCTCCTCAATTCTACGTCTCCCTCATTCAGAACTTGTCCATTTTTGTTGCCTTTGCCGGCTTGCTCAAATTCTACCATGCGGTTGATGAAGATCTCCAATGGTGCCGTCCTTTCGCCAAATTCCTTTGTATCAAGGGAGTCGTGTTCATGACCTTTTGGCAGGGACTTGCCATCTCCATCTTGGCAGAGGTCACAGAGGTTGGGGGCAACGATTCACAAGAATGGGCTGCCTCGGCGCAGAATTTCTTGATTTGTTTGGAAATGCTTTTGTTTAGTATAGCACACTTTCACTGTTTTCCGACCGAAGAATGGGACGAGAACTACCGCGCGAATTTCAACAAGAGCAAGTTTGGTGACTCTATTGCTTTGGGTGACTTTTTCGCAGATATCAAGCTTCTCATCAAGGGACAGGCCAAGCGCAAAAAGAAGAGAAAGTCCACATCAACCCCTCCAACAGTCCCCGAAGGTGACGAGGAAAATGACGAGGAGGACCAGGGTGATGATCATGGAGATGAAGAAAATGGAGGCAAGGGATCCGATGAGGATGAAGACGAAACTGAAGCGGAAGATAGCGGGCATGATGATGCTAGTGAAATCAGTGAATTGACAGGAGATTTGGGAGACAATGGCGATTTGGAGGCAGCATCCAAACGTGCCGTGGCCCATGCCCTCGCCAAGTCAGATGACGGAGATTCACCCGAGATGGAGGAAGCCCGTCAACGCATTCTACAAAGCGGCTTCCTGGATGACATGCTTTTCATGGCCCCTGAGCTTCGCACTCCCCGATCCGCTCTAGAAGAAACTTGGACAACTCCATCCAAAGCGTCATCTACGCCTAGTGCAGAACCCAAGATATCGATATCATACGGATCCACAGATGACGATGCCCACAATCCGGAAACTCCATCCGAAAAGACGAGTCTGCTGTGGGGTGGTGAAAGCCCTGCCAAAACACCACAAGTCTCTCCTTCCCCGGCCCTACGACCCAGCATTTTCACTGCCATGGCTGCCATATCGGAGAATAATGAAGACGCCATGACTCCCAAGGGGGAATCATCAACGTAAAAGAGGCATGTGTGGGGTACGACGGTATCGTTCCATGTTGAATGAATGGTAGCGTGTAGTTTGTTTTCTAGTATAGTTTCATTTCACAACGTTGATAGCATTATAAAAAAACCCGCTTCACAACTAAAACGAATAAGCCAGGACATCAGTGTCCGTACTCTCACAACATTTTTGTCTAAACCAATTCCAATCATCGCCCCTCGTCATCATCCACACTGAAATATCCGGAATCTGAGGAGAAATCAAACGTTACTCGTTCATAATCATTCTCCCAGGATGATTCACTGTTGGCTACCAGGTCGTAGCTATGGCAGTCTTCGTCCTCTTCACAACATACGTCACAGCATGTGCACTGCACAACACAATCTTGAATGGCCAACTCCAGAGAGTCCGAAGCTGGGCAAACATTTAGCGTGCCCGTGAGGCTGTTTTCATCCATGAGTAGAAACCCTGCGGAAAAGGAAAGACAACGTGTGAGAGACAGCCTTCAATTCCAATAGAGTGACACAACAAGTTCACGTACGTAGGCTAAGCAAATTGGCAAACGTCGAAGGAATACTACCCGTGAGCTCGTTTCTGTTGAGTAAAAGGAACTCAAGGTTCGTCATAGATCCTATTTCACTTGGGATCGGACCTGTTAGTTCATTGTCATCCAAATCCAAAAGAATCAGGTTGCTCCAAAATTCCACAAGCTCCGAAATTTCCCCGGTGCGTTGTGTTCCCTTCAGCGAAAGTTCTTCCAGGTTGCTCAATGAGTAAAGGAAGTCTGGAATCGTGGCGTTGGTAAAGTAGCGATTCTCTGCGAGGAAGAGGTATGTGAGAAATGTAAGCTCCCCGATTTCTTCCGGGATGAGTCCCTCAAGTTCGTTGGAGGAAAGATCCAAATGGGACAACCTCTTCAACATTCCAATCTCCGTCGGGATGGCTTCTTCCAGAAGGTTTTTCTGCGCAGCAAAGAAATAGAGGGCGACATTGTCGGACAAGAATTCACTTGGGATCGAGCCTGTGAGGCTATTGTCACTGACATCAATTACCCCAAGCTTGGTCAATTGGAAAAGGTCGTCCGGTAGCGTTCCCTCTATCTTGTTGCCTGAGACGTCGAGCACTTCCAAAAGAGGGTTGGTCGACAAAAGTGACGAAGGTAGTTCACCGGTAAAGGAATTGCTGTCCATGTACAGATACTGAAGCTTAGGGAGAGACCAAACAAAGTCCATGCTACCTGTCAATGAATTGTCGTCCAATGCAACAACCGTCAGCTCGGTGAGCGATGCAACAGATGTTGGCACAGAACCCTCAAATTCATTGTTTGACAAGTAAAGGTATGACAGATCCTCCCAGTTACCAATCCAGCTTGGAATGGTTCCACGAATTTGATTAAAGCCGACAATGAAAGAAACAAGGTTGGTCAACTCTTGGTAACGATCTGGAATGAGGCCGTTAATGCTGTTGCCGAGAGCCCGGAAGTGCTTGAGTGTCGTCAGTGCACCCAATTCGGACGGCAAACTTCCTACGAGCCCATTGTTTTGAAATACTAGTCCATTCAGTCTCTCATTAGTGTCACAAATGACCCCCATACCAATAGACTGCTCATACCAATAGCATGCTTTGTTGGCTGACAAGAAGTAAGCATCATAGTCCCAGGACTCTCCATGAAGTGCGTAGTAGAACACTGTGAGGACATAGCGCTGGACAAATGTGTGACCCGCGGTGGTGTCAAATCCAGTTTCAGGGGTTTCTAGTGCCATCAGATCCTTCTTCAACAAAAAGGTCACAGCCTTGGACTGTGCTGATTCTCGGGAAGAAAACGAACTCCTTGAGGAAATTCCCTCCTTGACCAAATAATCAATCATCGCTTCCCTTTCTGGATCCCTGAATGGCCGGACAACAATCAAAGCAATCCCCACAGCCAATACAAGTACAAGGAAGATTGTGACCAAGGTACTGAACAATGGTCCCCAACCACGCGAAGGATTGTCCATCTTGAGTTCTTCAGGATTAGGAAGGGAATGCTGGTTGGACTCTTCGTTCTCGGTCTCGTCGTTGCTCCCGTTCACTTGTACATCGTCAAATTCGCCAATCTCAAAAGGGCTAGTCATGGTGGTAAATAGCTAAGAGGTTTTGAATATTGTAAAGGATTGCACGGACTGGATTCTCACTCCAAAGTACTAGGTTTGGCTGTCTGTGTCTGTTTTCAATCTCAGAAGTTTGGCACGACACAAGCAAAAAGTCACCGTTGCCCGTTGCTACGACCACCGGCCTTTTAGATTTGTGACTTTCAAAGCCTCAGTTACCTGACAATTAACGCCCCAAGTTTAATACTGCTCATTGTCATACGTATTTGATATATATACATATGTACAAACAGAACCCCAATGGCGAGCAGAGAATCCTTCATCAAAACCATTTTGCAGAACTTGACTATCTAGCTACTAGAGGGTTCAGTTGCATTTGTTTTGATATGTTGCTACTGGTATTGATACGAGAAAGCGTTAATACGATCATCACAGAACATGGGTGACTTGTTGACTTGTTGCACTACTCCTTGAGCCCAGGTACAATCTGCGTCAATGTTTCGTAGTCCAGGCTTGCGGCAGCTTCAAACATACCTGCCCGACTGGTATTTTGGTGCTTGAAGCTCTGCCACACCTGTTTCACTTCAGCAAAATCTCCATTATTGACTCCGGCCAATATGCTCCAAAGCTTTCTGTCAGCCATTGCAAAAACAACCCGCACAAAAGACTCCAAATCATGCTCTGGCGTCGGGGTGAATTGCGTCTCATTCATTGCTGCGTCCAAGACCTCGTCACATGCAAATCGAAAGGTCCCTTCAAAGCGCGGGGTTGCGTCGTCAAGACGGTGGGCAAAGGCCCAGTCAATAATTCGTATTTCACCATCACCCGTCACCATGATGTTGTCTGGACTTATGTCTCTGTGCACCACTCTTGCCTCTCTGTGAGCATGCTTCAGACATTGGAGGATACATTGAACTTGCCGACGGTTTAGGGCCGGACGAACGGGAGACAGAAGTTCGTCAAAAAATAAAACCCGATCCTTGATTTGGGTGCACTTTGACAAAAATGGAGTGCCGCTAGAAACTAGATGGAGAAGGATATCAGCCTCATGAACGGCCAGGTGATCGAAGCCATGTTTCACGACTTTCAGGACACCCAAGACATTGCCTACTGATCCAATGTAAACATCAGCAGTGGCCCCATCGCCCAAACGATAATAGATCTCGATTGCCTTCCCAGAATCAGAGAGTCCCAAATCTGGAAAACCTCTTTTAAGTTTCCCAGAAGTCATTGTAAGCTCCGGCAAGGCATGGCTTCTCGAGCCATTGTAAGAGAGGATTCTCTCTGGTTCTTCTCTACGGAGCTTCTCAAGCTCTTCTTGCACCATTTCCTCGAACCTTCGCTTCAGTTCTGCAGTATCAGTGTGGTATGTGGGAAGGGAACTTCGCGAAGAATGGAGCAACAAAAAATGACTCGAATAAGGATAAAATGATTCTTACCTTTCCGAGAATCCGGAGGAGGTGCCACCACAATCAAGGGGTGTTCAGCGGACGTGGGTGGAGTCTTTTCATGCTCAAATTCCTTCATCAAATCTTCCAATTGCTTGTCTGGTTCAATCGAATTCACTTGAGCAAAAGGCGGTCCGGTTCCAGGGGAGTACACGAAAATGTCTGAGGCATCACAATGGCCGAGCCGGAGTGTCGCTTTGACGGCCTTGGCCAAGGCATCCACATCCTCCGGTACTGGGTTGATTCCAAAAACTCGTCCCTCTGGCTTCATCTTTTTCGCGTAGTAGAGCTGAACCCAAACAAAAGATGCTGGAGTGGTCATCGTTGTTGCTGACGTTATCAAGGTTGCCGTTGTTGCTGTTTGTGTTGTCAATGTTGTGCTGCTGCAACGATTGCATGGCTGTTGCCGTTTGTACTCACTGGCGTATCTCGCTCTTTGTGGAACTGGGATTTTGATGTAACCCGTACTACGAGTAGTAGGTTGCTACTCATAACTCGTACAAGCATCTCACACACCTCCTTGTGTGTTGTCGATGCCGTCGTTGGCTGCTGCAACGAGTGCAGAGCTACCAGGTATTGCTGTTTGTACTCATTGGCGTGGCTGGAACTGGGATTTTCATGTAACCTCGTACTACGAGTAGTAGGTTTCTACTCGTACCCATCAGAGGAAGTACTGCAAAAACAAACAACATTGCCACAGCATCTGCTGCATTTCTACTTTCTTGGAGCTTAGAGAATCCCTCACAGCGCGGCACATATCGAGTGAAGCAAGAACAATCCTTAGGCCAGGCAGAAGCATCTCCTTGGGCAGAAAAACAAACTACGAACAAGATTACAACTACAAACAAGAATGAAAACTTAGAGGTCCTCCATCATGTCTTCGAAAACTTCCTCGGCAAAGCCAACGACGAGAGGCTCCAAGACTTGTTCAATGTCGTTGTGGGCTCCATGGTCGGACTTGTAGCAAGTCTTGTCAACCTTGTCATCGAAGGCATGTCCATCCATACGCCAGAATTGCCAAGTGGAAGTGTCTTGGAAAGAAACATACATGACCTTGGCATCAGGAGAGAAGGCAACACCGGCAGCCTCAGTGACGTAGTCAATCTCCATCATGACAGGGAAGACTTCCAAGTCCTTGTTGATTCCGTAGACACCGTTGGGAGTGCGTCCGTCGGAACAGACATAAAGGATGTCACCAAGGTAACGAATGTTGTCGGGCTCTTGGGCGAAACCTTCCAAGGTGGAGTATTGGCAGTAAGTTTGGTCCTCCAAGTTGATTTGGAAGTATTGGCGGTCCTCCTTGGCAACGAAGCGGAGGATACGGTCAGTGATATCAATACCTTCGGCCTTGCGCATCATACCAGCACTGGACTCGGTAGGGTCAGAAACCCAAGTGATGTCGCCACAGTTGCTTCCACCTGGAAAAAATCGAAAACGATGAGTTACTGATGATTTATTGGACCCAGTGGAGACATTCTCCTTTCGTACGACAATTAACTCACCCGCAGTGGGAAGGAACTTCAAGTAATCAACAGTTCCAGAGTTGAGTGTGCACCAACGCTCAGCCTTGGTGTCCTTGTGGTAACACTCAAGGGCAGCAGCATCGGGTGTGAAACGATTGAGGGCACCAAAAGCATAAGGCCAATCCTCGGGCTACGTACATCGGAAAAGAAACATGAGTTAGCAAGTGTTATACAACGACAAAAGCTCTCGGATGCGACAGCGAATCTCTTACCTCAGCATCTTCTGTGACGTATCCACGAGGAGGGTAGTCTCCGTCATCCCAAGCAAAGGCTTCCCAGTTGCCCTTGTATCCAGTCACAGCAGTGACCTCGGACTTTGTGGGTCCAGTTTGGGCCTTGTTGGCAGGATCAGTTTGCCAGCACCTTCCATAGCCATCTTCCTCTTCACAGCTGACCCAGGTTCCCCAAGGGGTGGCTCCTCCAGCACAGTTGTCGACGGTGCCAGAAAGGATTTGGTAATAGTCAACGACATTGTGGTTCAAATCCATCTCGAGAACGAAAACACCTCCATCGTACTCTTCATCTTCGGCATCACCGTCTTCGTTGTTGCTAACATAGTAGAATCCAGTACCGTCGTCCTTGGCGATGACAGCACCACCATCGGGAGCCTTGTGGTATTCGGCACTGGAAACGTTGCCATTGATGAACGAGACTTGTTCTCCAACAAAGGCGATGGGTCGTCCCCAAAGACCATTCGAAACACGGACGCGGTTGCCATCGTAGCTATTTGAGAACAAAAGATTGGTTAGGTTTTGGCCATGACTAGAATCGTCTATAGTGTTTGAGCAAACGCGAGGAGGACTTACTCTCTGACATAGTATCCCCAGTCCATGCAACCAGGTTGGTAGGTGATCTTTCCCTCCTCAGGAAGGAAAACAGCCTCACTAGGAACTTGGTGACCAGCAGTTCCTCCAGTTGATTCCTTCTTGGTGGTCTTACCTGCTCCCTTGAGGGCACGTTGGCTAGCACGGGCTTGCCTTTGACGTTTCTCATTCAATCGCTTGCGTTCACGAGCATGTTGGACGGCGTTGGCGCCACATGCCAAGAAGGCAACAAGAGCAATAGAGAGCTTCATTTTCACAAGAAAAGGTTATAGGATACAGACGTCCTCAAAAAATGAATGCCCGCCAATCTTTCGAGAATGATGCCGAGAAAACAGTATCAAAAAATGAAGCGAAGATGCGATGAGATTCACCACTGTAGATGGTATGCCCATGTCAGACCGTGACCTCGACATTAAGTGCGAATCCTATGCCGCCTGATATTCTATCAAAGGCCTTTCGCAGATCTCGTCGATGATGTTGTATCTTCAATGACATTCACACAGATTCACGAATCTGTTAGTACCAGAACAACTGTTGAATTTTTGTATCTTGTAAAGGGTGCAACACCTATCGTTGCACTGGAAGTACTAACGACGTTAGTATTGAGATTTGCAATGGTCGTGTTTGGGACACTGAATCTTTGAAATACAATAATATCTTTTATATGGGGCTGTGTCAAGCTTGTTTGGTTCTCCAGGATCTGGGATGATGATAGGTATCAAATTGCCCACCTCATTGTTTGTCACAAGTGCTTGTTTTGCTTTCACTTCGTTGCGCCCCCATCAAAACCTGGCCCAGCAAGTGGCACAGAATATCGACTCTACCAATTCATGTTAGTACTACTTACTAGTACAACAATTAAACAAGGGCCACAATATGCAAATAATAGTGGTCAAAGTTCTATTTCTTGCAGGCAGTAGGCACTTAGCATTTGAGGCCTGAACTCATTCCGCCATCGACCACAAGGTTCGTACCCGTGGTATAACTCGCTTCGTCACTCAAAAGAAATGCTACTGATTGAACGACTTCCTCAATAGATCCCAACCGTTTCAAGGGCACACCGCTGACCTTGTTCTTGGCAACTGTTTCAGGGTCTGTGGCAAAATAGGGAGATCCCGATTTGGCATGAAGTTCGTTTTGACGATCCCACATGAAGCCTGGCCCAATTAATGCCGGACTGACAGCATTGACTCGAATTCCATGAGGTGCCAAATCCTTTGAGGTACTCACAGTCATTGCCAATACTGCTGCCTTGCTGGAAGCATACGCCACCATGGCTGGTGTTCCTCGGAGGCCTGCCACACTTGATGTGTTTACAATCGAATACAGTGAATCTTTTTGCCCTTGTGCAACCATTTTTCTGGCCACTGCTTGAAGGACAATGAACATTCCCGTTACATTGATATTCATGACCAAAGCAAAATCGGCTGGGTCGTATTCCAACGTAGGTTGGATCTGGCCTTGATATCCGGCATTGTTCCACAATAGGTGAATTTCCCCCAAAGAGTCGGCCAAATCATCTACCGCCGATTGAACATCATCAGTATTAGTAACATCACACGCCTTGTAAACTATGGAGCAGTCTGGCACCTGTTCCTTGACATAATTTATTGTTTCTTGCAACGCCGCTTCGTTCTTGTCCATCGCACCGACTTTTGCACCTCTCTGGGTAAAATAGAGACATCCAGTACGTCCGAAGTTCCCACCGGCCCCTGTAACTATGATGGTTTTGCCTTGGAAGCGAGAATCGGATGACATGTTTCAAATAGTTTTGTTTTTCTCGTTGTGGGATTGTGAATGTCAG
Source organism: Nitzschia putrida (assembly GCA_016586335.1). NCBI lineage: Eukaryota > Bacillariophyta > Bacillariophyceae > Bacillariales > Bacillariaceae > Nitzschia > Nitzschia putrida. Next base: position 716,201 of record BLYE01000019.1, on the reverse strand, counting down.
TGGGAAGAAGTGGGATCTGTACCCAGTTCCGATCCTTGACAGCGCTCGTCGTTGGGGGGTACTCGTATCCAGGACTCCTAAACACGAATGACTGGAATTCTCGGAAGTTTTCACGAACACATTTACTATGGTGTGGATTTATCGCGGGAAGTCACTCAAAAGTGGAGTAGGCTCACAGTCTACTAGGGGATAAAAGGCAAATTCGACTCCCTTAAGTCTAGTAACACGGTATATGGAACGACATTTCGGTTGTCCCCTCAAGTTTCTTACCTGGTATGACATTGATGTGAATGTCACAAGCCTAAATGAGTACACGCCGGCAGTGCGTCGTCCGATTCCACATTCAAGGAGTGAGGAGGAGGAGTCGCCCGACAACGCCCTTGTTGACACCCGTTGACATTCGCATTCCAATTTCCCACTTCTGCCAAAGAACTTTTCCATAATAACAAGAACAACCCTCATCCCTCATCCCCGACACATGTCAACAACAGCCAACAACCATCCTTTGTCAACATACAACACGCCATCTTCTAGAAGATGGCAACAAACGTCGTCGTCCACAGAGGATGACGAGAACCAGCTCTTCTTTGTCACAAGTTACACTGACTTTGACACACTAGGTATGATTGTTCTGCAGTCGAACATGTGACATGTGCCATCATCACTCAAATCATGAGTCTAACATTCATCGGCTGCTTTTCGTCCCTTCTTGTCTGGATCCACTCAGCTCACGGTCCAAAGGGAACCAAAGCCAAACACTCGATTTATGTCTACAGGTTCTATCCCACCGATGGATCGCTCGTCCTCCTCAACATCCAGGGAGGCGCAGGTGAAGTCAACAACCCTGCATTTTCGAGGTTCCACCCCCGCCTCAATGTGGTCTATACTTGTACCGAAGATTGCGTAAACAACGGCAAAATCTTTGCCTACTCACTCAAATCAGATGGTACGCTAGAACAAATGGGCCCTCCTGTTGATGCTGGTGGCACGTCGACTTGTTACCTGACCATTGACCGTGCCGAGAAGAACCTGCTTGCTGTCAACTATTGGAACTCTACCCTTGTGGTTATTCCACTCGATGAACACACTGGAGCCTTCCGTGGGCCTGTTCAGAGTGTTTATGATCCCAAAGAGGGTAAGGAAATGGTCGCCTGTACAAAGAACTCAGGTGGAGCAAACCATTCCCAAAACGACGCCTCCACCATTGCTTTGCGTCAAAAGGACCCCCACAGCCATGCTCTGGTTTTGGATCCATATGTAGGTTGTGTGGCCTACGTTCCAGATCTTGGAAAGGATGTGATTCGAGAGTTCTTTTATGATGCAGCGGAAGGACAAATCCGCATGCAGATGAATGTTCTCCCATCTGGCCCTCGAGCTGGAATCCCTGATGGGCCCCGCTACTTTGAGTTCCATCCCCTCTACAATGTTGCTTATGTGGTCAATGAGTTGAGCTCTATGGTAGGTTGACTCTTTTGAACATTTTCTGTATTCATGTTTCGTGTCTCACCCATCCGTCAACAGGTTTCAGTTTTTGAAGTAGACCAGGAGCTACTCAAGGAAATCTACACTGCTTCCAGGAATGGAGAGGACATGACACAGTTCCTCGGAAGGTCCACCCTTCGCTTGGTCCAGTCCATCAGCACTATTCCTAGCGCCTTCCCGAATTCAATGAATACATGTGGTCGCATCTGTGTCCACAAGTCGGGCCGATTTGTCATCGTTTCCAACCGAGGCCACCAGTCCATCACTGTTTACAAGGTGAAGACCAAGGGCCACAAGTTTGGGGAGCTTCAAACTGTGGGACACTTCCACACTCGGGGCGAGACTCCGCGTCACTTCCAGTTTGATAACTCTGGACAGTACCTGTTGGTGGCCAATCAAGACTCGGACAGTATTGCTGTGTTCAATTTCAACCTCAGCAATGGTGAAATCAAGTATTCGGGCAATGAATATCGTGTGCCTTCCCCCAATTTTGTTTGCTGCTGCCCAGCTACCCAAGGCGAGGATGAAGGGCCTGAAATTCGTCAGAGACCTTCCTTCGTCATGACAGCCATTAGGAACAGCGATGCCTCTGACAGTGAAGAGAGTACCCATCCAATTCGCATGGGCGAAGACAACGAGAACAATCTTCGAAAGGAGCTTGCTCAAGCTAGGGAGGAGATTGAAGACTTGAAGAGGCGACTTGCTGAACAGTTGAAAGCATAACGTCCAGGTCCTCAACATCCGTGTTTCAGTACTTGCATGCATAGTTAGTTTATCAAAACAATATCTCAGAACACTGGGTACCCAGCAGAGACTCCATGGCTAAGAAAAACAGATACATTTTTAGAATGAATATAAATAATCTAAACACCATGGTATGTTCACAACCTTTGTAAAATCTAATCTTCATAGAGAATCTCAGGGTTGAAGCTGTAGTCAGACCGTTCGAAATTGGATTCCGTTTCCCCTTCACTGTTCTCCAAACGGTCCCAAAGGACATCTGTGAAGCAGCCCTCACTTCCACAGCATTCTTTGCAGCAAGGGCAGGTAACGTCACAATCCGTAGTCACAATCTCCAAGTTTGCATCTTGACAAACATCCGAGGCGTCACCCAGGAAGAAGTTGCGATGGAGTGACAAAACCATGAGTTCTGAGAGAGCATCCAGGCCTTGTGGGATGGATCCTGTGAGACGGTTGCTATTGAGCATGAGGAAACGAAGGTTGTTCAAGTTGGAAAAGTCAATAGTGACATTCCCATGGAGACCGTTGTTTCGCAAATCGAGCAATCTCAACTCGGATAGATTCTCCACCCAATCGGGAATATCGCCTGTGAACTGCAAGGCATTCAGCGAAAGCTCGCGTATATTTCTCAAATCTTGCAACTCATCTGGAATGGTGCCCTCGTTGATAGGATTTTCACCCAAATACAAATAGGACAGGTCCGACAGAGTAGCAAGGTTTGCTGCAGGGAGTGTTCCGGTAATGGCATTGTTTTCAAGATCCAAATGCGTCAAGGCAACCAAGCTGTCGATCCTGGCAGGGATGGAAGCATAGACATGGTTCTCTCGCAATGAGAGGAATTCCAAGACATTGTTTGTAGAAATGTCCGCAGGAATACTACCACCAAGCAAGTTGTCATGGAGATCGAGGATTCGAAGACTCGCATGGTTGAACATGGCAACAGGAAGAGAAACGGATTCCATGGAATTTCCACTGAGATCGAGCTCACGGAGATTGCTGAGCCCTTCAAAGAATGTCTCGTCCAATTTGTGCTTGAAATCGTTGTTTTCACCATAGAGATACTCCAACGTAGTGATGGTCGAGAGAGTTGACAAGTCACCTGTCAAAGTATTGTCATCCATTCCCAGAGTCTTGAGTGGCAGTTGTGACAGGGATGTAGGTACCGTTCCGTTAAAGAAATTTTGACTGAGTCCCAAAACCTCCATGTGACGGAGGTTTCCTAGGAACATTGGGATGGTTCCGGTAAAAGCATTGTCTTTGAGATCCAAGTACTCGAGAGCAATCAATGACGCGACTTCTATAGGAAAGGTCCCGGCAATAGAATTGTGTTTAAGGGACAAAAAGTCCAAGGCTGTCAAATGTCGAAGCTCCGAGGGCATGGAGCCTGCCAAGTTGTTGGAAGCTGGTACATACAACGAATTAGACAAGGTGAGTGAGAAATCATCAGATATTATATCACCATCCAACACAAACCCTGTGGATACTTACGAATCAAGAGACTGCGAACGTGGAGGTTGGCATTACAAGCGGCACCAATAGCATATTCTTCTCCATACTCATCCTCGACCGAATTGAACCAGCTGCATTCGTGTGCATCCGTCACAAAATTGAGAGAATCTTCCCAATTGGGACCGTTCAAACCATAATAGAGTGTCGCCAAAGAGTATCGTTGAACGAACCGAGTAGATTGCTCATCAATTTCTGGAATTTCCATCTGTTCACTATCTTGATTGGCCATCCAAGCAGCTGCCTTGTATTGTGGCGAACTCTTGTTGTTGAGTGTATCCTCTGCCGTAATTGAAGTCTCGATGAGAAATTCAATGGCAGCCGAAAGTCGTGCACTCTGAGATGTGCTACTGCTACTAGCGCTAATCTTTTTGGCACCCTCCTCAACGCCATGAATGATAATGACAGTCAAGGCCAAGCCGACACAAAGAATCACCACGAGCTTGAGGAATCGCATGCAAGGTCGTTGATATTGGGAAACATCAAAGGAGATATTCTTCTTGAACAAACCATCGCGTTCACGAAGATCATCTGCATCGCCATAATGGTTGACGGGATGGTGGAGGCCCCGGAATTGATCGCTGCGACCTCGTCGGGATGGCCATTGCATAGGAGCAGACGATGACTTGGCTGGGGCAGAGAATTCGGGAGTGGGATAATTTCGGTCCATGTCTTCCAAAATAGAATTGGCAATCAACCGAGCGTGCTCAATAGAGTTTTGGCTGGTGGAAGATCGCAAAGAAATCTCAGTGTCCACGCCGCCACATTCGGGGTCGTCTGCACTTGGGTTAAGGTCATCGTGGAATGGCTCGGGGACACCTGGTTCAGAATCTTCTTCCATGTGGTAATTCAACTTGATAGTTCGAGACAAACTGGGCTTTCGTCTCTCCAACAGGTCGTCAGTGTCTGAGTATCTTCCAGATGGGGGGCTGAAACTGTTGGGGGCAACAGGTCCATCTCCGTCGTCTTGTCTTCCAGGTCGGGAGGGAGCACTGTCACCAAGATCAATTACATTGGGGGTCTCGAAGTTGAGCTTGCCGTGTCCAAGCATTGTCAATCTTGATTTTGTTGCACAGTAAGGCAATGAATGTTGAGAAGCTTGCAAGGTTCACGCGAAGTGAGTTTTGCTGCGACTTGATTTTGGCTTCTTGTTGTTTTTTGCGAAGAACCGAAGGAGGAACGAGGAGGGTGGTGGGGGTGGTCTGTTGTCGTGTATGTGTGAGCCAGTACGGTACGAGTCATCAACCACCCTATCCGGGATACTGCCGCCACCCTTTCAGACATGGAGGACCAAGACGCCTTTTCAACGCGGTTTATCTACGGTTTTCACTACGATCGTCCTTCCATTACGTACAAGAACTACGGTTTTCACTGGTGCGGTCAACCATCAACGACCCATCCGGCGGCTTCCGGAACCACGATTCGCATAACCTCCGTTAGACACAGTGACACGACTCTATTTATGTACATAGGGGTCAGGCGAGCGACTTGAGACATTGTGATTGCTGGCCTTCCGTGTAAAAAAGTTGCGTCGGTCATCGGTGCCCAATTCATCCATCACATCAAGAGGAGACCTTCTCACACCACAACAACCGCGGTGTTTGTTCCAGTCACACTCTAATAAGAACGAGACGATGACACTAAGATTGGCCTTCTCAATGGTTCACAAAACCTTCTCTTCTTGAACACCAACGACACTGGTCAACACTACTTGCCAACAATACGCTAGCCAGTAGGGGACCCATCAACATTTTATTTGCCAAGCAAAAACAACGTTATGCTGAGTTATGAATGCTTATCTGGTGTAGGTAGTATACATACTCGATACCTTCCAACTATGTTCTTCCTATTGCACGACAAGTAGCAATTTTTCACAATATTGATGTTGTCGTAGTCGCCCCCCGCAAACTACGTGCCACATCCTTACTCCACAGCAAGGACACATACTTCATCCGTTCCGCATGTTTTGGGCCGTCTGTATCCATTTTCGTTCAACACATTCAAGGCGTCACGAAAGTCCCTCAAGAAGATACCCATGTTGTTGCGGTACGTAGAAATGGCATCCAAGAATGGAGTGTCGGTAGGGCAAGCATTCGATCCCTTGAAGTCGCACGATACTTCTCCGGTTTCGGGGTCCATATTGTCTCCTGCCACGAGGTTTCGGACCATGGCAATGTCCGAGTTCAGCATGGTCAATCGAATACCGTTGACAGTAACCTCGTATTGGAAGCGGTCAGGGACATCCAAGTTAGGATTCTCATGCAATACTTGTACGAAATCAGCTCCCTGCTCGGCCATGCTACCGACAGCACCGACCAACTCCACAAAGTATCCGTGATCCAAAATACCATTGGTCAAATCCCATCCCTGACGTCCATTGAATCCAAGGTTAACATCACGCATGGCGCCAATCGAGTGAGCTCCCATAATAGCGGCAATCTCTTGATTGGTCATACCGAAGTTGCTCGTCATGAAGGAACGCACTGTGCTGGTATCCGCCGTGGCAGCATGACACAAGGCACGATGAGGACCAGTGACTGGGTCACATGAGGTAGCCCGTCCACGGCTGTTCACACCACAGTCGTTGTTGTTCAGTTGAGCGCAAGTCTTTCGACCAATCCACTGAAAGGGGAACTCCATTCCGTTGGGAACGGATACCTCGGCGGCTACGACACCCGCCAACATCCAAATGTCGGTACGAGACAAACCTTGACTCTCATACTCGGAAACAACCGATTGCAAAGCAAAAATAGGGAGCATGAGACCAGCATTATCTTCGTTGGTCATATCCACACAACCTAAAATACAATAGAACATCCAATTTTTATCGTTGAGTACAAAATGCGAACAAACAGAATCAATACGAATCAAGTCACAAAGGAGACGTACCATCGCATCCTCCAACACAATCATGAAAAACCAAACCGAAGGAACTTTCCAGGCAACAAGGAGTTTCCTGCAATGAGAGTTTCGATATCGGCTCTGGCGTTGGCGATCACTTGGGCCATGTTGGCGGTATTCACAGTAGGTGTAGGGGCTGCCACAGGGGCAGGGGTAGGACTTGCAACCGGACTTGCAACTGGACTCGCAACAGGGCTAGCAACAGGTGCAGTAGGAGTACTGTCTGGACAATTGTTTCTTACCCGGAAGGAAGCTGTACTTCCCAAAGCCGCATAGGGTGGAGGGACACCAAGGGCTACGGCAACAAGGTACCGCCCATTGGGCAACGAGCCAAAGTTCAAGGATCCATTGTTCGGCCAGGATGAACAAACGTTGGAAGTACTTGTTGAACCACAAGTCCAAGACCAGGCGGCTAGAGCAGATGCAGGCAACGCATTCGTATTGGAAACTTCATTTTCGTGATAGATTCCAACGAATGCATTGGACTGTGAAACTCCAGAGAAAGACACCTGAATCTGCTCGCCACTGGTAAAGCAGGTATCAACAGAAACCTGAGCGGCATCAGCCAAAAAACTACAAAGGAGGGATACTACAAGCAGCGTCCTCATGATAGAAACGGTTGCCTTTCCAAGCATAGCTCACACACAAAGTCTGGATCTTTCTCGTGAGCTTTCCGACACTTTGTGTTGAGGCTCCCAACTGCTTCCACTATCTCCTCTCCGATGGTTGCTCGTAGCTCACAATTGCACAGTGGTTCATGAAAGGTTTACATTGGCCCCTAAGTGACAAATCGCACAATGCAATTACTTAATACGAAAAAGGCGCCAAAGCATGGCCTAATATAGCCGTTACTCTAGTTGTAGACCCCACCATTCAAAGCCGGCGTAGTGAACTGCCGATCTGCCTGCTTGCATCAATTTCAACAGCCGTGTTGAACCATGTGCTAAAAGTTCCAACAGGCTCGCACGAGTATGTTCAGTGTCCATGTCGAATCGTTTTGGAAATAATGGCAACTTGAATGAGAGGCTAGAATTATGGAAATCCGAACCCACTTGGGATAAAACGCCACCACAATGTGAGTCTTCTTTCTGAAATCCCGCGCCACTTTAGTACCACCGTTGCTACTACCGGACCTGTAGTACTTCGGCTAGTACTGCTTCCGGCAAAACGATAAATTCCAGGCTCCCCACTTTCAGAAGAATGCAAGTACTACAACAACAACTAGAAAAAGTATTAATCATCATACGACAACAAAAAACATCAACCCGCCGTTTGCAACAAACCAATGCTGACACAACATCGCCCAGAAGAAGCAAACTCTTTCTGTAATTTGAATCAACTATTCTACTACTCACATTGTGGGAATTTCTTAGTATCTACTCCTTCAACCGACTATGCTGATGATACACTGCTACTGTACCAATTACTTGCATATACCATTAGTTCTTTTTTGGATAACGTTGACCAGGAAATGAGAAATAAGTCAACTAACATTTGTTGGAAAGAAGCTAAAAATGATGTTGTAGTTGGGGATTCAAGTCGATCGAATCAAAGAACTTGATACCCGGATCTTGAGTTGCACGCTTCGAGCACCTCGTAGAAAGTCAACGCGACACGAATAGGTACGTTGCTAGCGTACGAGTACGGAGCGATTCCTCGTTAAACGCATCAACGCAGATCCGCATTGTCTATCCAGTGATATACAGACCTCTTTGCTGTGGTTGTATTGTAGCACATCATGTATTCATTTCGTTTACTTGTATCACTATTACTTCTCTGTCTGGGTACTGCTACCTATGAGGTGCCAACCAAGAAGGTCATGCCTCCCAAGATGGACCCAATTCCGTACGTGTCCAGAGCTGAGCAGACTCTTCTTGGTCTGTCCCAATATACATGTGTCATCATACCCATCGCGCCGATATCTCACAACCCTTTTTACGTGTCTACCTTGTCATTACTACTACTAACACTACTACTACAGAACCTTGCCCGTCGTAACCCATCGTGCCTATCTAGATATTGAAATTGATGGCAATAAAGTAGGACGAATTGTGGTTGGACTCTTTGGCCAAGTGGCTCCCAAAGCTGCGGAAAACTTTGCTGCCTTGTGTGCCTGCGACCATGGCAAGGGCAAGATTACCGGAAAGGATCTATGTTACAAGGGATCCAAAATTCATCGTGTCATTCCCAATTTTATGATTCAAGGTGGTGATTTTACACATGGCGATGGGACCGGTGGTGAGAGTATTTGGGGAGGCAACTTTGAAGATGAGTCGTTGCATTTGAAACACAACCGGCATTACATGTTGTGTATGGCGAACAGTGGGAAGAAGAATACGAACCGATCACAATGGTACATTAATACTGTCAAGACACAATGGCTGGATGGAAAGAGTGAAGTATTTGGAATGGTATTGGAAGGGAAATCGGTTATTACGGAGATTGAAAAGATGGGAACGCTGGTGGGGAAGCCGCGTGGTGATATTGTGATTACCAACTCTGGTGTACTTCCATTGAAGGATGCTGATGCTACACCTCGTCTCGTTAGTGAACGGCTGGAACTCTAGAGAGTTTATTTTAGTAGAGATCACTACTACAGACAGTACCGGTAGTATCATCAGACACACTGCTTGACTGTGTAACGACATACATGAAAACAATTCCTAACTCAAACCATATTCTCCCTACTTAGATAAGATCCACAACGTCGCTGGGCATCTCAACAATTTGAGTTGTGTAAAAATCTTCGATATCACGGAGGTAACGAACATCGCTGTCTGTGAGGAAGTTGATAGCTACACCCTTCCTTCCGAAACGTCCCGAACGACCGATACGGTGGATGTAGTTCTCTCTGTTGGTGGGGAGGTCAAAGTTGATGACCAAAGAAACTTGTTGAACATCGATACCACGGGCCAAAAGATCGGTGGTGATCAAAACACGGGAAGATCCGGAACGGAACTCACGCATGATAAGGTCACGCTCGCGTTGGTCCATATCTCCGTGCATGCAGGAGACAGTGAAATCCTTGCTCTGCATAGCCTCTTGCAACCAGTCGACCTTGCGTCGGGTGTTGCAGTAAATGATAGCTTGAGTGATAGTCAAGGTCTCGTACAAATCGCACAAAGTGGGCAACTTCCACTCCTCTTGCTCGACGGCGATGTAGAATTGCTTGATACCATCAAGGGTCAACTCGTCCTTCTTGACAAGGATACGAACAGGTTCCCGCATGAACTTCTCCGTGACTTCAAGAACTTCCAAGGGCATGGTAGCAGAGAAAAGGCAAACTTGTACCGATTCAGGAAGGAATTTGAAGATGTCATAGATTTGGTCCTTGAATCCACGAGAAAGCATCTCATCAGCCTCATCCAAGAAGAACTGACGGATGTGGTCAAGTCGAAGGGCACGACGGTTGATCATATCGGAGACACGTCCGGGAGTACCGACAACAATGTGAACACCCTCTTGAAGAGTGCGGATATCGTTACGGACGGTGGTTCCTCCGACACAGGCATGGACCTTGATGTCCATGTAATCTCCCAAAGCCAAAACGACCTTTTGAATTTGTTGGGCCAACTCACGAGTAGGGGCCAAAATAAGAGCTTGGCATTGTTGAAGCTTGGTGTCAAGGGTGGCAAGAGATCCAATGGCGAAAGTGGCGGTTTTTCCCTATGGTATGCCAAAACAGAAAAAAAGACAAAATATTAGCGGGTGAACAAAACAAAAAATATCGGCAAAGAGGATGAAATGGGAGGTCCGTTTTCGAGTTTGTACTGTTATCAGACACATAGAGGGTGACTCTTTTCAGACTCGAAAGATGGTGTTTGACAAAGATCGTCATCCCTCCCCTCGGGACAACAAAAACAAAAACAACAACAACATTGATGCATACCAATGGTGGACAACAGGAGACGTACCGTTCCGGATTGAGCTTGAGCAATCAAGTCGCGTCCCAAAATGGCAGGCTTGACGGCACGTTGCTGAATAGCAGAAGGCTTCTCGAAACCATAGGCGAAAATACCTCGAAGAAGCTCCTCAGGCAAATCCATGGCGTCGAACGACTCGATGGCTTCGTCCCAGTTGGACTCGACATCGGCGTCGGTCAACCTCCGGGAAGGGGCTCACTCTCTTCAGGGGCCTCTTCTGCCGGTGGCTCTTCACTGTGATAAAGGATAGAGGTGTCATTCGGAGCATTCGTAACAGGGACGTAACAACATAACACGACAGGAGATGAGTGAAAGCCGTTCACGGTGTGGCAAATAACAATAGAGCTCCATATCCTTCCATGGGACCTGTCCCGCACCGCAACTGCAGGAAACCCATCCACCACGCTTCCTCTGCAATATCACAGAGCTGCGCCCATGGACAAAGTGCAACAACTAAGATAGAACCCACCTGTATTCCTCTGACATTGTATCTACGCGCTGATCTTGTTTCCGAGATTTGTAAGGACGGCTGTGTTGGATGGAGGGCAATCGTAGGAGGTTCTACCCGTCGTTCGGCTCCGGCCTCTCTGGCTGTGCGCAGGTCAACTTCCACTCATTTCAGTCGACCTTTTCCACGGCCCAAATGGACGGTCGTCCTCCGTACAGTCTGTCCTTGCTTCCCTGCCAACGCACGTCTACGACTCACCTCGCAACTCGGGACACAAGCACATTCTTTAGCGCCTCAAAATGGCGGTAACAAAAATTGAGGTATTTCAATTATATATATGTCTGTATATCACATATTGAACGTACCTCCACTCACAATTTTCGGTCGCCAATTGCAAACTCCCATCCCTTCCTCTGCCTTTCTGCGACGCAGGCTGGTGGGAGTAACACAGAAGAACGATAGCTCTCTTGTTTTCCGTGGTTTGATTCATCGCCAGGGAGAACCTGAGGTGCAACCGTTGATACCACTATCTGCTAATACGCGTACTACACTTTTCTGTTGCACCTCTCTTCTAGCTACCATAGCATCTAGAAAGGAGCCACAACCACAACATTACACGCACCAACATTGACTTGAATGAGGTTGATCGTTTCGGTGCACCATCATCAGTATCATCAGTGAGAGCAAACGTTGTATTCCTATTCTCCAGTGCATTGACATCTACCTAGGTAGTCTATCCACCGATTCGACGACGACTACTTCCAAAACATCACCATGGTCGTCGCCACCCCCAGCATTCATTGGACATGACAATTCCCAGTTGGGTGTCATTGTCGACCGCTCTAGTTTTGACGAGGAAGATGAATTTGGATTGTTTCCCAAAGATCTACCCTTGATCATTGACGAAGATCAAAGTGTATCGGACTCTTCGATTGGTGCCGGTGATGCTACTATTATGAGAAATGGCAAAGTCCGACGAAAACTGCGTTGGAAACCCCCAGGTTTTCGTCGCAACAAAAAGAAATCCTCCTCCAACCAGTCGGTGGTCAGTGCTTTGACGACCAAGTCCTCAGCTACCCACCGCTCCACATCGACAAACCGTTCCTTTCTGTCGCATTTTTCCAAGCGATCGCAGAATAGTTTCCACACCTTTCACAGTACCGAAACGCCCGTTGTCAAGAATAGTCGCCAATCGCAACATACATTCCAACGACCCAATTATCAAGACAACTTTGAAGGTGGAACAGGAACAACAACGACCATTGCTACCGAAGGGCGCCATGTATCCAAGAAAATGGAGGCTTCGCCAGCAGCGATTGATACCATCAATTTGGATCGAAGCAATACACTTCCTTCGCGTCTCGATAGCAACTTTCCCATTTCTCCCATGTCCGAGTCGTCCGTCCAATTTATGGATCCCTTTGGAGAAAGTGTTGCACCTATCAAACCTCTGTTGTCTCCTCTCCCTGAAGGTGCCACGGGCAAATTGGATAAGTCAGCCAAGCGGCCACCTCTGTTCCGTCGGGCCATGAAGATGGGAATGGGCCGACCACCCATGGCTGGAAAAAGTACATCATTCACTGTTGTCAAAACTCCCATGGACCCTCCCAGCATGGATTTGTCGAGCGACACAGTTCCCACCATTGTCAGTAGTGAGTCGCCTCTGTCGGAAAATGTATCGACGGATTATTCCGATTCCAACCTTCCCACCTTGGAGGAATACGATGAGGATCGACGTGTGGCTCTTTGTTTGGGCAGTTCCCAACGCCTGGATCCTCCCGGAGAACGCACTGATGATAGTGTTAATGATATGGGCAGTGTGAACAACAACTCCATTATTGACACGAATTCGGTGGCCCAACAGCAAAGCCAGTGGAGCCTCACCCGTGCCGCCAGGCGCACCCGAGCCACCCAGTCCTTGCCCCAGTAGTGCTACCAGCAGTGTACGAAAGCGATACAATCGTCCGGTAGATACGACAACCACGACGATTTCTATTGGTAGCGATGACAACACTACTGGAGACGATGGCAAGAGACGATCTTCGGTTCCTGTTGACTTGGATGAGGGCGCTTTCCTAGAAGCCGAACATAACCTCCGAGCCATCCATGACATGGCCGCAGAACATTTGGCCCATGGAGAGTTTGAAGAAGCGATTGAAGTATTTGAAGAAATTTTGCGTGGACAGCGAGAAAGGTATGGAAACAGTTCCTACCGCGTTGGAACCGCCCTTCACAATTTGGGGCTTGTGCATATGAAGGGCGGTGACCACGAAAAGGCTATTGAATACTGTCAACAAGCTGTAGACGTTCGGCGAGAAGCGTTGGTACCCAATCATCCGGATGTTGCTGTCAGTTTGGCGCAGTTGGGAGTGGCCCATTTGGAGTTCCATCAATACGAAGAGTCCCTGGATATCTTCCGTGAAGCCTTGCATATTCGAAAGAACTTTTTGGGTCCTCGTCACCCAAAATGTGCCAAGATCCTCAACAACATAGGATGTGCTCTTTATTCGTTGGAAGAGTACGAGGAAGCTCAGGAGGCATATGAAGAGGCTTTGGAAATCCAGCGTGATGTCTTGAGGATGGTATCCGATGATGGCCCAGATCTTTCTGGTGCTTCCTACAACAACTGCTTGTTGAGCATTGCTTCAACGCTATGCAACCTTGGCTCAATCAAGTCAAAAGAGGGATTGAACGATGAAGCTGAGGTTCTTTTGCAGGAAGCTCTATTGGTAAGTTTTGTTGTTGGTCCTAATTTTTGCCGCCACTGCATTTTCATGGTCGCGCTAACACTCTGCAACTATCTTTTCATTAGATCCAACAATCTGTCCTACCAGAAGATCATCCAGCAATCCAAATGACATTGGACAATATTGAATTTATTGAGCTGGCTGGTGAAAATACACTCATTTCAGGTGGCATGTTGTTGTCGAGGTGGGCCACGATGCAAGGAACTCACATCGAGAAATCCGAAGGCGGTGTCATGTGTGTATCCCAACCTGTCCTGGAAGAGGTTATCAATTTGGAGGAAGCCCTCAATGCAATGTCACCGCAAACTTGGTTTGAACAGGTTGGGGATGCTATCGCCGAAAAAACCGGATGTGCCTCAGCTTTCGCCAATGTGGATGTAGACCATCAAAGTCTGTTTCCGAGCCCTTGTGGTGGTGTGGACAACTGAAGTATATAAACATTTGTAACTACAACGATGTAATCGACACACTATCTATCCTTTTGTATGAACAACTGTAGGAAGATTCCCCAGGGTTCATGAAGGTGAGGTGAAACTGCAAAGTGACGCCGTGACGCTGGAGCAAAATACCGGCAATTTGGAAAAGATTCGGCCGCCAAAAACTTTGCGAGAATTCTTTCCCCAACCTAACGATATGAAAATGAACTAAGCGACGATGATGGGAAAAGCAACAATGTACGAGTACAATGAAAGTAGAGAGGAGATGCATTTTACATTATTTCATTTACGGATTGTATGCTCCTGTACAAAAATTGCGAACGAGACAGCCTAAAGCCCTTGGTGCCACTTCTATCACTTCGTAGCCTTTCCCTGATCAACTTGATTTCGAGGACAATTTCATACATCAAGAGATGAGCACTTGTTGAAATATCGCTTTGCAGTGTTACACATGATGCTTTTGTCCTTGCCAGAGACACACTTGGTCACCATATCTTGAACTTGCGCGCAATCTCGCAAAGAGTTGGAGGCAATCATAGCGGCCACAACCGAATTATGTCTTAGGCTTTGAACACTGCGGAAACTGGTGTCACGTTCCAAACTGTCTTCACCTCCAACACTGGAGAGGGAGTCTGATCGAATTCGTCGTTCCATTGTTGTGTTTGTTGTGAGCTGATGAAAATGTATGTGAGGCGAAAATGAACTCAATTGCGTTGTGAATGCAACCAGGCTCAAAATTATGGGAAATGCGAAATGAAGATTCATGCACTTAGCAGAACTTGAAAATACTCTGGTATTTTACATATATGCCGCGACAGAGTTCTTTTTTGTCTCCTCAGAGTTCTGAGGTGGGTCCCCGACGTCACAGTAATGACCTATGACAAGAATCAATGTCCCCAATATAATTGAAACATCTCAAAGTTGTCGTATGTAAAGAAAATTTCATCCGTACATGTATAGGTTGATCAGGAATGTCCGACACCCCATTGTTCGCATTTTCCCTCACCAAAAGTCCAAGATTCTCGCGGAAATACCGACACAAGCGAACAACCGACGTGGAAAGGAGCGTGAAGAAACAGCAGGTCAACCCTCCCCAGCCCAGCCTTAAGCATTGTTCTGGGAGGTGAGCTGAGCCGAAATTCTCAGTCGGGTTCTTGGCACGATTGCAAGAGCCATCAATGGACCCGGACGTATGGCAGATTTCCCAGGTACTGTACGAGTACGAGTACCCCGCCGGACACTTTGACCGATTAAAGAGAATTGTCCAGAATCGTTGCAGCGTAGATTTCGTACTACTAGAGGTTTACATAGGTTGATCAAAAAAGTGGATTTCTCCCGGTCAGAGTGTCCGGGGGAGTCTGTGATTCGTTCGACTTCTGGGTAGTGCAGATACGAGAGGTGAGTATCTACCTAGCTATCCTTTCTTGTTAACTCCCTGCTCTTGTTCAACATAAACTTCAGCAACCACCAACCACCAATCATTTGTTTCTCCAATACACAATGATAATTTTGTTATGCTATTCTAGGACTAACAAGTAGTTAGTACAAGCATATCGCTCCAATCAACCACCTACCAGTAGTAGTACCTTAGTTGTTATTTCCTCTGAGGATTCCTTTTCTTACTTTTTTTTACTTCCTTTTTGGGGGTGAAAAAGTATTACCTGGGATTCCCTTCCTTTAATTTCCCCAATTTTGCTTGACTTTTTGGCGAAGGTACTACGCGAAAATGCCACATTATACGGTCTGTGCTTCTACCGGAAGCTCCATGATCCGGGTGTTTTCAGGCTACTACTGCTTGGAGTCCAACACATGGCATACCTTGATTGTTCACAACAGCATTCATCTGATGCTGTAGAGGTGCAATCATCTCTGCAAATGTTGTGCGAAGTTGGGCTTCCGTAATTCCACCAGACTGTATGACACGTTCATCAAATATTCGATTCATACGAGCATCGAAGCCATCCACAAACTCTTTAAACATGTTCCGAAGTGTTGCAACTTGATGGAATGTAGCAACATGGGGTGGTGTCCCAGATGCAACATATTTGTGTCCTCCATTGACTGGTTTTGACCATGGAAGAAATAGGACACACCAAACGTTTTGCTGCAAACTTGAAAGCACCACATTGTCGCGATAGATGTGAGAAGATCTTAGTGCATGTGTCGGTCCCAACCCAAATGCAAAATCTTTGTAGTATACCATGGCAGCAAGGCAGTGTTGCGTAACTGCAATTAAATTCGTTTGGAGCAGCATGCCGAAATTCAAGGAGCACTGCACAAGCACTTAATCATGACTCAAACCATGATCCCCCTCCTCATGTATCACAAACATTGGATGCGACGACATGGCAAAGCCTACCCGCATAATTGGAAGCATTGATAGACAACGACCAGTAAACATATCACCATTTTTTTCCCATTTCAGGTAAATATCTTTTGACCCGCCGAGTGACCACCCTCCTCGAACACATATAGCAGCAATTGGCGGCCCTCCAGGAAGTGAAGAAACGTAAGTCGTTGCGCCTTTCCGAATAGAGTGAACACCAATGTCGCCATGTTCAAAGCCCATGAGCCGGACTTCATCTTCATGTTCGGCTAGAGTTTCAGATAGGATACAGCTGAAACGCTTGTATTGGTGGTTCCGCCCAGGAAACAATGATGCATTCACTTGAAGAACTGCAACACCAAATGTAGTGAAGTACAGCGAAAGTGCAAAAATTGGACACACGAATGGCTCATCTGGATTGGCATAGAGATGTCAAGCGAACTTTGTGGTCAAGCCAAGCTGATCCCCTTTTTGCTGGGCAAACAAAATAGCAAGTGCATCCCCAGCCCAGTGGATGTGATTTAAATGAATTCGAGTTGGTGTATTGTTAGCTCGACACATCAGGTTCCATGTGAGAATGAGAAAAAGATGGAACCAAATTCCTTCGATTGATCCATTCCTTAGCGACCACTGACAAAGAGCAATGTAAAGTTCATGGGACATTGGTTCTTTGCCCTCACATGCTTCCCCTTCTCCCTCTTGTATATTTCGAGTAAGGATTCGATAAAATCCTTTGAAGTGTCGACCGAGTCGAGCCTCAAAAGCTGTGCTAGGGGAACCGTCTAGGCCAGCATGGCATCGAAAGAGATGAAAAAGTGCAGAACGCTTGTTTCCATATGCACTCTTTGAGAGACGCATCCCAGTTTTTCTGTGGCGGAGTGACGACATGATGAAGTCCATGTACTTGTCTGGTGTAACATTGTCGACTTGTAGTATTGGTGCAGTCTTGCATGCCTGTAGTTTATTACCAATAAAAAGCCGAAATCTTGAACGCTTCAGCCGGCTTGTCATCCCATCACAGTTTCCAATTTCTATTGCAAAATCTTGTAAAAAATTCTCAGTGAGCCAGTTTGGACTGTTGGCTTTTGCCCAAAGGACTAGTTCGAGTATATCACCTTTGTAGGAAGCATGCGTAATTTTTAACAGGGGCAACCTCGTTGTTGTCTCTGATATCCTAAAGAGTAATTTGTGCTGGTGCTGGACCATCAAATCTTGCTGTTGCTCCATTGTTGTCTCTGATGTTTTCATCATCTGAACTCATGGTGGAAGTTGATTGGTGGTGATTGTAACTCTGAATTGTTTGATTGTTGATTGCAATGGGTGAGTTACGACTTGTTGTGCACACGTCGTGCATCGTGCACGTCGTGCAGCGTCTCAGGGCATCAAGCCGCGCACTACGCGATATTATCGTGATACGTACCCTATGGTACTTACTCTATGGTAGGCCAAAGTGTCCGGCAGAAGTGCAACGCAAGTCATCAGAACATCATGCCTCCTCCTCCTCTGCTGCACGAAGCGAACCTCAATAGGAAAACATGAACTGTCCAGGAAGAGTACAACGTACACTTCTTCATGAAGCCCCCCCTGGTAACATGATTCTGTTTCGTACGGCCGAGGCGCAGAGCGTGTTGTAATCAAGAACCAAGAACCAGAATTCTTTGAGCAAAGTCCGAAGAATTTCTGTCGTTTTGCTGCCTCATCTGTGTGGGACTGGGGTCTTTGGGCCCATTATCATGTTCTGTTACCAAACTCAAGCAACATAGTTAGAATGCCCCTTTCGCTAGCTGTGAGGGGTTCTAGGGTCAGAAGTCACCACTGATGCTTCAATACCTACCACGACAAATCATAGTCATCAATTCTCAAGAAGGAAGCACCACGTTGACGATTGCATGGCCATTCAACCCCAATTAAAAATGAAATCAACCCACCACAGTGAGGTTACAGTGCGATTCGTCACAATGGGTGTGAACGTATTCCTCGGTAGTTCTTTTGTCAACACTGACATCAAAGTCTCAAGATCAAGTTGTGGTACAGACAGCTCACAGGTTTCGTCATCAATTGGATTGCCCGCTAGAATGTAGTGAGGCAATCCTTCGCTGTCATCATCGTCATCTTCGGCCGCAAGAGCATTATACACACCGATGATATCATCATTACATGGCAATTCTCCTAGGTAAAGGATGGGGTCATCATAAGGCCCCACAGCCACAACATCGTCATATCTTGTTGCACCCTCGATCAGATCATATCTGCAGCTGCCATTGTCGATTATCATAGTAGCAATGATTGATGTTGCTCTTTGCAGCTGTAGAGGGACTACCTCATCCCGAAATTGGCCCCACAATGAATCTTCATGGATGAAGCTGTGGTCTAGGAAGTAGCTTTTCGGAACACAGCCGACTAATTCATCAAGGCCAAGCTCTTCTTGTGTTTGTTGAATAAACGCCGACAAATCCTTCTTCCCATCAGGTGTCATGAAATCCTGTGTTTCACCCAAGACTTGTTCTTGCAAACTTTCCATTTTTGCATCAAGAAAGACGTGTTGGAAGAGATCTAGAGAGGGAGCAGATGCTCTCTCAGTCACTGTACTGTGTGTTGGGAATGAAATGAATCCAACCGTATCAAGATACCTCCCCGATTCTACTGCTTTGCTATACTCGTCAACTTGAGCAAACCGCCTCAGGTGTGTATGACCAGTAACAAAGAACTGGACTGGCATATCTTTGCTGACAAGACGTCGAATGGCGGAAATGATGGTGTTCACAGCTGGATCCGTTGTGCCCATGTGAGCCATCACCAATATGGAATCATAATCCTCTTCTGTCAAGGCCTTTTGAAACCATGCTTGTTGAACAACTTCGGCTGGATCCAGAACCGTCACCTCTGGCGTGGCCCCTGTCGTCATGTAATAGATGAATCCAAACACCAGCACGTTCGATTGTTTGCCTTCCAAAATGCAATATTGGTTGCTGAGATGATTCGAACAGTCATCGGTCATCACAATATTCGATGACAAATGACGACCACCCCACCAGTCAATGAAACCACCCAGTCTAACCTTGGATTCCACCACCAGCGATTTGTATACTGGAAAAGGATGGTGAGTGGTGAGACATTCATGCAGCGAACAAGGAATTGGTATGATTCACCACGTACATTCATGGTTCCCAGTATTCACAATATCAAAGGGCATCTTTTGCAACAGAGAGACAAGGCTCGAGGATGTATCTCCGTCCAACGAAAGCCCCGTGCCATCCACCCAATCTCCGTTCATTACAATCCAAAGATCTAGATTCTTCGAATCGCAGTACTGCTTCAGATGCTGAAAGAAACTCAACACAACTCCATAGTCAACATTGAGGTATGGCTCCTTGTGACTATGTCCTGCAATCCAGGAGTGCACATCAGTCAAAACCACAATATTGATGTCTCCCAATGGCAACTTGGGCGGTGTCGAATCGCACTGGATCACAGAACAAGTGATCCATGACAAGGAATCTTTGGTGGTAAGACCGAGAAACGTCAAAAGGACAAACAGTGACAACCCCAAAAATTTCCAGATGACAGAGAACAACATCCCGAACAAGTTGGGCCAGCGGTCTATCTTCGGAACCTTTCACAGTTCTTTGAGGCGACGACCATTGACCACTATAATTGAGGGATTCCCACCCGTTCCCATAAATAGTCTATTTGTGGGATATTTTGGGTCATAATAGTGGTAATTGTGGGAATGTACTAGATTATGTAGAAATCTACGCACTCCATCTAGCAGGGAATTCAAGCACTTTTGCCGCATAGAATGGCAAATGTTGAAACAAGCATCACTTTGAAGCAATGGAAAGCTTCAGTATAGCAGTCCATACTGCACCATGATATCTTCATGGTGGAAGAAGAGAGTCAAGGATTGTCGGCTGTCATGATGTCCACGGTCCACGGGCCACCAATATTGTAGTAGTATGCCCTCTAGAAGCTGGTGGCCTTCCAAGAAAGAACATCCTCTTTCCTTCAGTAGGCCTCAAGAATGCTCAAATGAAACTAAATTTCTTTGAAGACTAGAAGAGTAGATTGAACTGGTTGATCTACCAATGTGTACTTTCGTTCTAAAGCCCGTGAAAATAGATGCAAAAACCCTCGGTTTTACGGCCGGGTACCCCTATTTAATGTGGTAGGAATTCAACCCTGATTGTGGGATTCCCACAAAAATAGTGGCGAGTCCACCGAGCTACCGACTTTCCGGTTTGGAGTCATAGTGGTCGATGGGTGTCAATGGACTAATTTGACTTCAAAAATGAATCTTTCGACAATGAGAAGGATTAATTGGGTTGCCGTCGCCGACCCTATATGGGGTCTCTCCATGCCTGGATTCATTCAGGAAAAAGCAATGGTTTGTCCAGTACGTACTCTACCTTTCTACTAGAGGCATGTGTGATCCACAGTCACGTTGCGACAATTGACCCCATAGTGGTACTGTAGTACGGCTGCCATTCTTTCCATGGAACAAACACGAGGACATCCCGTTCCAAAGCCGTCGCCCGTCCCATTCCATCCATCTCATTCACACACCGTCCAAAAGTTCATGCCAATGATTGCGAAGCCAAGAAGAGCGGCAAAAGCACACAAAAATCAATTTGGAGTATCCGTGCCGCACTTTTCCAAAACTCAAAACCTATCAAAAACACAATGTACTTCTCTTGGCCTTTCCTTGTTTTCTACTTGACGTTGTTGAACCTTTCCAACAACCAAGTGGTCTTCGCTGCCACTACGAACCAGTGGACCGGCAGCATCTTGGAGCCTTCTGATGTCTCGCCCAATGGCAAGGCCGTGGAAGATGGACCTCAAGGTCGAAGCCGCCCTGTCCACGAGGGAATCGATTATGGCATGGAAGGTCACCAACGCCTTTTGCGTCGCTCTTCCAGCACTCCTCAAGACCGCAAATTGCAGAGTGATATTGAAGCTGCTGCTTTCTGGGGTGGACCAGGAAGCACTGGCTGGACTCCTCCTGTTGAGGTCACCACGACCTGGGGTCAACGATTCAAAGCATGGATTCGAAAAATCTTTTGCAAGATTATTGGAATCATTCCAGGTGTCCGCAAAATCAACATGTGTCTCCTCGTGGACTAGGAAGAATGAGAATGGCTCTTGGGTTTCATGTCGTATGATAGAAGACGGAGTTGGCTAGCTGTTGCTGCTGTCGACAATCAAACCTAAGACGCGGAGTAGGTAGAATAGGTATCTTTTGTATTAGAACAGACGTAGCACGACAGAAAAGTTGCTTCCGACAAAAGAACATCGGATGCACGCACGTCAATCATCATCTACATCAAGCTGTAACCGGTGAAGAACTCGAACAACGTTCGCCTCGGAATGTCGGGTTCCCTTCTTGTTTTTGCAACAACAGTACCTATCCCCTTCTATGCGGCTTATGCCTGGACCGTGTTGAAAGACGTTCTGGGAGGCTAGTTTTAGTTAGATGCAAGTCGTAAAGCATGATGTTAGCACCACCATCTAAGTATGGCGAATCTACATCACTCACCACCAGGAATTCAACCTCAAACAACACCCCACTACTCCGATGGAATGTCCCCAACCAACCGCCACACAATGACTCCCGGATCTTTTGCAGCTTTGTAGTCGTTGTCATCGTTAGAAATATCTCACAAAACCCAAAAAGCACTCCTCTCCGGCTTTCTTTCATCTTCAAAAAGCCAGAAACACATAGTCATGTCGGACACTTTGGACGCCATCATGGATAAAATTGACGAGCATTGGGGCTACTACGACAAGGACGAGACGGGTGAGCTCGGCCAAAAGGAGTTTCGTGATTTCGTCAAGGATGTTTTGGCTGCCCATGATTTGGAACCTGACGAACGTGGATTCCGTCGAGGTAAGAGAAACTTCATGGGCAAAGGAGTTGTGTTACTATAATATGAATCTACTATGAACCATGGTGACTCACATGTGTAATATAACTCGCTTTGTTAGTATTTCGTGACTACGACGAGGATGAGTCCGGCACCATCAGCCGCGAGGAATGTGATGAGATGCTCAAGCACATGTGGGTGAGCGCTTGTATTGAAGGCTCTTGGGCCGAGCTTGGTAAGGAAGACGATGAACCCTTGACCAAACGTGAGTTCCGTAAGTTTGCTCGCGAATGCCTGGCAGCCATGGGCTATGGAGATGACTGGGGCAAGCGAGATTTGGATGAACTCATTGACGAGTACGATGCCGATGGTGATGGTGAAATGAGCAAGGATGAAGTCTTTGATTTCCTTGATGATTTCATTGGAAGTAACACTGGAGACGATGAAGATGATGAGGATGACGACGACGACGACGACGAGGATGAAGATGACGAGGACGACTAAACTGGCATTTTTGGAACGCTTGTCAATTTCCCCAGTATTCCCCATTCTTGTTTTCTGGTGTTGTTGAACCGGATACCTTAAACGTGAATATTGTATAGTTTATCTGCATTTTACTACCTAGATTCCTATTCTTCACCTTTACCTTTCGTGTCATTGTAGAATGAACCCTCACATTGTTGAAACAGTCGCTTTGTCATCATGGTCATCGTCGTCGTCGTCGTCGTTCTCGTTTTCGTTGGGAAGATTCTTTGTGAGATTCTGCGTGACATCTTGGAAGGGTGGAATCCTGTGGTATATCTTATATACGTATGTTATACACAAGGTTCATAGGCGCGACTCAAAAGGATCACCCACGACTTGACGAAAAGTCGTTGATGCGTAGCCCTGGATACTAACGGCTACGTGGCCTACGACGCGAGCAGGACCAAGAGGGAACCAAAATCATCTTGGTCCCACACCCGCATTGTACCACTACTACAGAGAATCATTCTGTTGCATCCAACTACTGCTGAAATAGATAGTGCGCCATGAACCGAGTGTTTGGAAAGAAGAAGCAAGCTGCTCCAGCACCTTCCCTGAATGATGCGTCTTCTGGCTTGGGTGGACGCATGGAGGAAATGGACAAGAAAATTGCCGGCTTGGAAAATGAATTGCGAGGATTCAAGGACAAGATCAAAAAGACCAAGAGTCCAGCTGCCAAGCAGGGTCTGCAAAAGAGAGCATTGGAAATCCTAAAGCGAAAGAAAATGTACGAGCAACAGCGAGACGTCATGGCGGGACAGCAATTCAATATCGATAGTGCCGCTTTTGGTATTGAGTCGGCCAAGGCCAATGTGGAAACGTTGGGAGCCATGAAGGCGGCACACAAGGATCTTTCCAAGATCATGAAGAAGGAACTCGATATTGATGCTGTGGAAGACTTGACAGAAGATATGGCCGAGTTGATGGAGGACTTTAACGAAATCAATGAAGCCATGGGACGAAACTTTGCCACGCCTGAGGATTTGGATGAGGCAGACCTGGATGCTGAGTTGGAAATGTTGGCCGATGAACTGGAAGAGGAGGAAGAAGCTGAAGCCACTCCAGCCTATTTGAGAGCCGATGCCATGCCAAGTGCGCCAACAGGGCTTCCCGAGACAGCTGTCGACGAATATGGGTTGCCTCAAAAGCCTCTTACTAGTTAGTTTTTCTCCCCCCTACCTATACTACTGAGTAAATAACAACATTCGGATCGTCGATTGTCCTCATTCTTCTAAAAATCACCCATGGGTCAGTCACAATACGAAAACCGACCCTATTGTTGCATGACACGACGCATGATTACACCACGAGCTTCGTCCAACACGTAGCCAGCTTCCCGAAAGCTTTCGCCCCGACAAAAGTCCATGACATCGTAGATACGCCGTTCTCTTGATCGGCTCTCTAATTCTTCCAGAGGAACTTCCAATGTTTCCAATAGATCTTCGGATTGATTCTTTTGTCGCAAACGAATCACTTGGTACATTTGTTCCTTGCGCATCATATCTTGCAATAGATGCAACAACAAATGCGCCCGATCTTCTCCACTCGTGACAAACTTGGCAAAGCTTCGTCGGAGCGATCGTCGAACACTAAACTTTTGGGCCACGATAAAGCTCTCCAACATCATCTTGATGGCAACATCCATATCATCGTCGCGAACGTAATCACGCAAGTGCATTTTGGCATGAGCTTCGGCCATGCGCATGATGGATTCCACGTGACGTACAGCAATGGGGACACCGCCCGAGTTGGCGGATTCGCGGCGGAGGGCAACGTACAAGGAAGCCACCTTTTCTTGATCAAACGCGTTGTTGCGCAAGTTGGGGCGGACGTTTGTTCGAGCGTATTGAATGTACTTGCGCAAGAGTTCTTGATCGATCATGCCTGGCTTGTTGACCACACTGGTGGGAGAGATCTCGGCTTGGCCATTCAAGACTTCACGAGTAGGTACGGCATTCATGTGACTAGATGACACAAAGGTGGCCAACCGTTCATCGGCAACTGGATCAACCACATCCTGAAGGACACATAGGATATCAAAACGCTGCAAAATGGGGTCCGTCAATTCCACATTATCTGCCAAGGTATTGCTGCTGTCGTATCGACCGCCGATAGGGTTGGCGGCGGCGATCACGGAGCATCGGGCATGGAGCGATGTGACAATACCAGCTTTGGAAATACTAATGGACTGTTGTTCCATGGCTTCGTGGATGGAGGTGCGATCTTGTTCGTTCACTGCAAGAATGGACAAAGTTAGAATTGTCAAGGAAATAATAATATCATGAAAACACACACGCAGAAACATACTTTTGTCAAACTCATCAATCAGAGCAACTCCCTTGTCTGCCAAAACGAGAGCACCACCCTCCAACGTCCATTCCTTGGTGATGGGATCCTTGTGGACACCGGCTGTCAAACCGACCGCACTGGCTCCTTTTCCAGTACTGTACACAGCCCGAGGTGCCGTGATTTCGGCATACTTGAGAAGCTGACTCTTGGCGGTACCTGGATCTCCCAAGAGCAAAACGTTGCAATCACCACGGATCCTGTGTTTGTCATTGATATTCTTGGGAACACCTCCAAACAAACTCATGGCAAGAGCCATTTTGCAATTGTCATGTCCAAAAATACTAGGAGCAATGCTTTGTACAATGCGGTCACCGATGCGAGGGTCCTTGGCCAAATCCAAAATTTGCCGAACATCAGCTTCGGAGAGATTGGAAGCACTCGAGACATCTTCTCGCTTGCGAACATGGTTGGCCGTCAAAAAGGTAGAAAAGACAGGGAAACCCGATTTGAAGGTCAAGCTAGCATCATAAGCATGTTCGTAGATTCCTGTCACTTCAATCTCTTCTCCGGGACGGGCACTGTCAATCAAATCATTGGTCAAAAGCACCTCCTTGGTACGGGGCACACGACCGGGAGGGACCGAGCCGGGAGTTTCTTGCAGGTTGACTCTTTGGTAGTTGGAGTATTGGGACAGAGCGGCATCGAGCTTGAAAAAGACAGTTCCTTCGCAGCGTGGACACTCATCAGGGGTGTAGGCAGAGGCTGCATCCTGACCGTATCCTTCGACACGAAAGGGCCCTTGGGGAGTCTTGCAAGAGGAACAGCGATAGTAGGCCATTCGAAGCTGTGGGTAGACAGTACTTCGACGAGTCACCACCCCATGCACCTTGACCATACGATCCAAGTGTTCACGACGAAGGTCCCTAATGGAATCCACAATGGGTACATCACCAATCCGAACATGAATTTCCTTGTGAATAGCTCCGTAAGACGGGAACAGCATGAGGGTATGGCGAGTAGCTGCTTCATTCAAAACATCCAACATGTCCTTGGGAGCTTCCGCCAACCACAAACCCAAGAGAGGCTCGGCACTTGAGAGATGAACATAGGACACTTGAAGAGCTGACAAGTTGGATGCACACATGGTGCGAATCTTTTGTTCGTATAACCCATTTCCTCGTCGCCGACGCTCATTGTCCTTGGTAAAGTGACGCAAAAAGACCCGAAACTTGCGTTGAATTTCTTTGCGCGTGCGTTGCTGCGAAATCCATTCCCGAAGAGGAACATCAAAGGCTTCAATATTGACACGGTCTTCTCCGTCCAAATCTTCTTCATCGGTTTCCTCGTCCTCCCCGGCATCTTCTTCCGCAGCAAAAAATCCACGACGTGCCCGACGTGCATCTTCATCTTCTTCCGCCTCCAACGTATCCAAGGCAGCTCCATACAATCCATCGTTCCGACCCGTCGCTCGATCCCGATGATCCAACTCGGCTTCGGCAGCACGGCGTTGGTCCAGATCCATGGCATCGTAGTCCCGATCATCGATACCTTCCGTTCCATATTGATCCAACGCTTCAATACGTTGGTAATCTCGTTCGGCATTTTCCAACAAATCTTCTCCTTCCTCCTCTTCTTCTTCGGCTTGAGCAGCATAATCAAAATCTTGATCGACCGCGTCGTCTTCTTGGTCCGAATCCGGGGCGACGGCAGCGGCTGGCTCATTCTCATCGTCATCGACAGCGGCAAAGTCTTCGGCTTGTACCAAATCCGCTACTTCTGCTTGTAGACGTTGACGCCTTCGTTCGGCGGCTCGGCGTTGTAACAAAGCAGCCCGACGTTGGCGTTGACTGCCGGCTTGTGGAGAATCCTGCAAATCGTCATCACTGTTGTTGTTGTTGGTGTCATCGCCATCATTGTCATCATCCAGTGGATTAATGGTGCGACGGCGCTTGGGTGGTGGGGTAGCCGTGTCGGCAATGGAAACGTCGTCGTCGTTGTTGCTCATGACGGACTGTTTGTTGTTGTTGGGTGGTAGTTTGTGTTGTTGTGGTGGCTGAGAAAGGAATGTGACAAGGCGGCACACCAATGCTTGGAAGGATGGTTTCGCGCCAAAAATGAATGCATCGAGTTGGGGTGGGAAAACAAGGGGAAGGGGGAATCTTGTCGCTCGGTTGAGTGAGGTAGACGTAATCATTATATACGTATATGGAGAAGAAAGATAGTCAAATCTCTGCAGTACAAAAGTGTACGTACCGGAATCAAACTTTACGGAGGCGGCAGCAGAAGCAATCCAGTCCAGCGCCTATTCGTAACACAGTTTGCTGGTACAAGTACAACAGTAGTGCAGTATCTGTACAAGTGCAAGCATGCTTCGAGTTATCTCCCAGTCCCTCCTCCTTGTGGTTGCCTCTTTGTTGGCTGGATCCAATGCGTTCTACATTCCCGGAGTTCATCCCGATGAGTTCACTCCTGGTCAAGTTGTGGATCTCAAAGTCAATGCAATGACTTCGGTCCACACGCAAATCCCCAAGAACTACTACAAGCTTCCCTTCTGTGAGCCTGAAGGAGGTCCCACCATGGCTTCTGAGAAACTTGGAGAGTTCATTACTGGAAATAGAATCCAATCTAGTCCTTACAACATTAACATGTTGACGGAAGTATCTTGCCGTGTCCTTTGTCAGAAAACCCTTGGAAAGACCGAGGCCGACAAGTTGCGTCTTCACATCAAGTACGGATACCACAACAACTGGATTATTGACAACCTTCCTTCCGCCGTCATTGCCCCCAATGCCAAGGGAGATTTGCAACGTCATTATGCCGGTGGTTTCCCCATTGGATTCGTGGCTTCGGACACCCACAAGCCATACATCAACAACCACGTCAACATTGTCATTGATTATCACCAGAAGGATCCTGCTATTGAGACGTACCGTGTGGTTGCCTTTGCTGTCGAGCCTTTGAGTATTTCTCACCAATTCCAAGGAGGATTTGTATGGGATGGAGTCTCTGCCGATGGGTACACCAAGCCTTTGGATACTTGCAGTCCCTCTGTCCCTACCACCCGAGCCTCTGTCCGGGCCGGACAAGTGGTCGAGACTGGATCCACCATTCTTTTCACCTACGATGTCATTTGGCAAGAAAGTCCAGTTGCCTGGTCCTCTCGTTGGGACATTTACCTCAACGATGACCACCACGTCCCTGCCCAAGTGCACTGGTACTCCATCATCAACTCCATCCTTGTCGTCCTCTTCCTCAGTCTCCTTGTCATTTCCATCTTGGTCCGCAACCTCAAGCGTGATATTGCAGCCTACAACGCCTTGTCTGCTCTTGCCGATGAGGAGAAGGATGACGATGTTGACGAGTCTGGATGGAAGTTGGTCCATGCCGATGTCTTCCGCCCTCCTTCCACCATGCCTATGCTCTACTGCGTCTGCATTGGAGGTGGTGTCCAACTTAGTATCACTCTTTTCTTCGTTATTATCTTCTCTGCCGTTGGATTCTTGAATCCTTCTCGCCGAGGATCCCTCATGACCGCCACCTTGGTCTTTTACATGTTGTCCGGAATTGTTGCTGGATACGTGTCGAGCCGTCTCTTCAAGGCCTTCCGTGGACGTCACTGGCAACTTTGCACCGTCATCACGGCTGTTCTCTTCCCTGGAATTGCCTTTGGAGTCTTTGCCTTCTTCAACACTATCCTTTGGTTGATGAATGCTGCCGTTGCCGCTCCCTTTTTGGAAGTCCTCATCTTGGCTGCCATGTGGTGCTGCGGATCCATCCCATTGGTCTTTATTGGAGCCTACTTTGGATACAAGGAGGAAACCCTCGATTTCCCTACGGTTACTTCCACCATTGCCCGATCCATCCCTCCTCCTCAACCCCTTCTTCACCCTCTTGTGGGTATGTTGATTGCCGGAATTGTTCCCTTCGCCGCTGCTTACGTTGAGTTGTTTTTCATCATGACCAGTTTGTGGATGGACCAATACTACTACGTCTTTGGATTCACCTTGGTTGTCTACATCATTTTGATTGTTACATGCGCCGAAGTGACCGTCCTCTTGGTCTACTACCAACTCTGTGCCGAGAACCACCGCTGGTGGTGGTTCTCCTTCTTTGCTCCTGGATCGACGGCTTTGTACACTTTCCTCTACAGTATCATCTGGTTCAAGTCCTTGGAGGCTTCGAGGTTGTTCATGACCTACTTGTTGTACTTTGGATACATGTCTTTGATCTGCAGTATCATCTTGTTGGTGACGGGAACCGTTGGGGCTCTCACCTCCTTGTGGTTCATCCGCAAGATCTTTGGGACCATCAAGGTGGATTAAAGAAGTGGGACGATGATTATCAATTTGATTATTTAGTATATCCAATTCATACAGCAATAACGTTTAACGTAACGTCGAAAGAATATCACGTATTTCGTTGCTTGCACCAGGCAAATATTAGTCTGACCTCTAGGTAGTTTTGCACTTGCGTTTTCATGGGTCTGTTCTTTTTCCTTCTTGTCTACATGTACGGTAATTATTGAGAATACAACGCATTTTGTTGGATATCAATCCAGTTGGAGAGTACGTACGAGAAACTACAATGTTGTTTTGCATTTGCGTTTCCTTCACTCTTGTTTCTATGTACGATATATAGGTACCTATTCGTATATTTTACGACACGACTCAAAGAAAGCGGAATGACTGTTGTGGTTGGTGGCAGGCGGCAGGTGGTAGGGCCCACTGGAATTCTACCAAGCTCCTGTTCCTCTTTCACAACAACACAAAAACTACTGGATGATGGCGGCCATGAAGTCTCGTCTTGGATCCTGGACATCTCTTTGTCTCACATGGTTGCTCTTCTGGCAACAACTACCGACTCTGTTACAAGCTGCAAGTAGTAGTGACGCTGCGAATGTTCCCAATTTGCCGTTTGGAGACATTAATGTGATTTATGTCACCGACGTGCATTCCCATATTGGGGGTCACCCTCATGAAGAAGATCGGACCGCTGACTATGGTGATGTTCTCTCCTTCTATCAGCATGTCAAAGCGTATTGTGATGCGCAAGGATCCGATTTGTGGTTCATGATGAACGGAGATTGGGTGCATGGGACAGGACTTGCCATGGATGGAAACGCTACCATGTTGGTCCCTCTGCTCAAACACATGCCTTGGGATGCCATTAATTTGGGGAACCATGAGACCTACAAAAGTGCTGTTGTCGAGCTCATGAGAGACGATTTCATTCCGCATTTTGGAGATGCTTTTTTGACTTCCAATACTGTTTACTCGGACACTCTGCAACCCTTTGGAAAGCACTATCGGTTACTGGAGGGGAAGAATAATACCTTGCTGGTGTTTGGGTTCCTATACAATTTGCACAATCCCAGTGAGCTATTGCATGTCAACTTTGTCGAAGATACGCTAGAAGAGGAGTGGTTCCGCCAAGTGCTTCGAGAAGCCAAGTACGATGCTATTTGTGTGTTGGCCCATATGGACAACGATGATCCCTTGATTGCTGTGATTCTCAACAAGATTCGGGAACACACCGACGATGACATGCCAGTTCAGTTCCTGACGGGTGATTCGCATCTACGAAAGTCTCGCAAAGTTGAAAAGAATCTTTATACGCATGCCACCGAAGCGGGAGGCTTTTTGGATACGATTGGATTCATTTCGTTCCCTACCCAGGCTACGGCCAAGTCGTTACGCAAGGGTTTGGCAACCTCACTCTTTCAAGAATCCATGCTGAATGGTAGCAAGAAGGTGCTTTTGGAGGCTTCGGGAGCGGACGTTCTCTTGACAGACGAGGGACGCGAGCTCGCTTCGTTGATCAATGAAACCCGTCATGCATTGGGATTGGATGAAGTGATTGGTTGTCCTACACGAGATTACTTCATCAACCGCAGTATTCACGAGGAGGATTCCATTTACAAGCTTTGGATGGATCACGTGGTTCCCACTCAGATCTTCAAGGAAGCTGGGGATTATGCCATGATTATCTCATCGGACAACTTCCGGTACGACATTCGACGCACAGGGGCCAACGATGGTATGACGGTGGATGATATCGTGTATGTGGCACCCTACATGGAACCAGTCATTTATGTTGGAGATGTCCCTGAATGGGCGGTGCGAAGAGTCAACGAAAGCTTGAATCAAATGTCCAACTATCACAAGACCAAGCTCCCCGACTATTTGTTGGTTGGAAAGTTTGAGGCTATTAGTGACCATGGGCGCAAGTACAAGTTGTATACATTGGAGTACAACTTGCCAGAAATCCTTGAAGATCTTGTTCGGATGCAGGTGGATGTGACGCCTACTAAAACGGATTTGAAGGATACATTGTATTGGTTGAATTATTCTGAGCAAAGGTGGCAGTGCAAGGGCCATGATCATCCGAAAGATGTGAAGCCTTGGTTCACGGACATTAAGGAACTGGATGAAGAGAAGAACGATGGCGAATTCACTGACGAAGATGCCGAAGCTGAACTGGAAATCGAAATTGAGGAAGAAATTGAAGAGGAAACGCATCAAGAGAGCAACCCCGCCAGTGATCTCCACTACGAGGGGTTCCAAGGCTACCTTCCGCCTTCCACCATAGAACAGTACTCTGATGTATTGCCACCTGCAGTTTCCCCCAGCGCTGGTCAGAAACCACCAGACCCAACCCCTGCCCCAACCCCGCCTCCCACCAAGCACAAAATTCAGGCATCCGACATTGTCGCCATCCGTGAACGAAGAACGCGACTTCGAAAGCGAATCTTCCGTGGGTTTGGTATCCTCGTAGCCTGTGCATTGATGATGATACCGGCATGGGGATTGTACCGTGTGTTCTTTCCCGCCAAGGAAAAGAATGAAATGGACGATGAGATCTTTTATGACATGAAGGAAATGCGAGCGGCTCGTCGACGAGCCAAGCGAGGAGGGGGATTGCAAGGTCACAAGCCACTGCCAATGGAAATCCAAATCTCATAGACAGTTTCACCTTGTAAGAATATGTTATAGGAATTACAATAGGCTAGTCAACATGGTTTTGTATTGGTTCTCGTGATGAGTCAGTGGTAACCAAATGAACTCCAAGAGGATCCACCACAGGAAGGAGAACATGGGTGAAATGACGGCAACAAACCATCGAACTATTCTGACAGGTCCAATGTCAAAAGCAATGTCCCGAGCTTCCCATGTCCACTGGGCGACAGTGGCGAACTCAGGATTCATTAGAAGCTGGAACAAAAGACCGGGGAAAATCCACCTTACAAAGAATGGGGCAGGTTTCAATTCTCCAGTTACGGTGTCGTAGGTTCCGGTGAAGAACGCAATGAAAAAATCCACAACCGCCACCATTCTCGTCAAATAGTCAAACCCCGTGAAGAAAACACGTACACCACGACGGTAAATCTCGTGCGTTTTAACGAACTCGGTGTGGCAATACCAAAGCTCTGGTTCGTGGAACTTTTGCCAGGGCCATCGCCG
Organism: Nitzschia putrida; assembly: GCA_016586335.1. Lineage (NCBI taxonomy): Eukaryota > Bacillariophyta > Bacillariophyceae > Bacillariales > Bacillariaceae > Nitzschia > Nitzschia putrida. The sequence goes on along the minus strand of BLYE01000019.1, from coordinate 683,555 downwards.
CGTCCACTGGCACTCGGGCCACGATGTAGCATTTCCAGGTTTGAATAGAAACGACATGCTATCGCTGTAGGCTTCCTGGAACGTTGAAATGGGTCGACGGCAATACCAAGAAACGTGTTTGTCCTTCTTGCGGAATATGCGCCGAATAGTCCGCACCAACTTGGTTACAGGAGACTTGGCAGGTTTCGGTAGTATGCATTCATGTCTATCAGAAACGCGGGTAGGAATGATGGACATGGCCACGAACTCGGACAAAGGCATCGGCTTTTCCATGTCCTCGCGTTTGACTTTGTGCTTCTCAAGCCACGGTCGGACCAGCAAACGTGTCATTTCTGTGGCAATGCAGATAATCAGGAGACACTTCCAAATAACCGCAAATCGAGAGTTGGGTCTCAACAACAACTTCCGTCTTTTTCGAGCTTGAACCTGCTGAACCACTTCCTGTCGAACCAACCAATACTGCTTGGCCACTTTCTCGTCCACAGGTGGCACGCCCTCTTCGCGTGCTTCCATTTGCTCTCGAAGAAATTCTTTCTTGGCTTTCAGACGTTCTCTGGCTCGAGCCAAAGAGCCACGAAATGCTCGTTGCAACTTGATGGATGCCATGAAGTGTGCTTCTCCTTGAATCAACTGGAGCGCCCTCGTCACCTCGCGAGCTTTATGCGCCCGGAACGCAGTCTGAATCCGACGGGCGGCGCCATCTTCCCCCAAACGCCAACGAGACAAGACAAGTTGTTGAATTTTTGCGACGCGACGTTGTTGCCACTTGAGTAGAAAGTCGTTGACATTTTTCTTCAATTTATTTGCAGCACCGATAAGAGGAGCCAAGTATTTGACCCATCGAAGCAAACGAAGAACATACAAGACCAGGCGTCGAAACTTGAGTGGATTTCGGAGGGCTTGTCCTAATACACTCTGAATCGCTTTTGGGCGTAGCTTGACAGTGATATACTGAACGTAGGAATGGATAGCACGTTGTGACGACTCAGAAAGAAGGGAAAACAATGAATAACCAGCGACAAACAACAAACTCTTTTGCAAAGTGGGATCTGGATCAGCATCATTACATGTGCCACCACCACCACAGGACTCTTCTGCAGGGAAAAAGAAAAATTTTCGCACCCAAACATGAAAAGAATATACATCTTTCTCATGAGATAAGGCCCCATCCAGAAGGTACAACACCACAAGATAGAAGCCGACTGGAAGCAGAAGCACCTGGAGCAAAACTGTCCAGTAGTAGTTCCATCGTGGAGATTTGTACCAAATGGGTTGTGCTTTTTTCAGAAGTTTGTCTCGTTCCTCTTCCAATAGAAGTTGTTTCCGTCGATCTTGAGCTCGTGAAAATGCGTCGAGAAACCACAGAAAAGAGAAGAGAAAACCAATGCTCTGCTGGATATTGGGTCCATTCCAATGTTGAAACTTGAATGTTGTGGTATCGGCTGTACCCAGGCTTTGATTCAATACTATGGGAAATTCCCGGGCAGCTGATTCTGACTCTCTCGTAGTAGATACCCACAGCGTAGTCCACATGTCCAAGAACCCCGCCAAACCCAAGGCAACAGTTCCAAGGAGAGACAACCATGTTAAACGATTGGGAGGTATTGTATTCAGAAACTCCCATTGATCTTGGGAGCGCTGTATCCAACTTGACATGATGATGATTTTGTCAGATCAGATCAATAAGAATGTTCCAACCAAGAGACGACGAAGGCTTGAAAAAAGAAATCGATCGTAACGACGACGGGCCAGGTTTGGAGTTGTGCATCGTCGTCACCAGCTAGCCAGAGTTGAGAAATTTGCCTCACTATTCTTCTGGGACTCGATTCGTCAACCAATCATAGTATATGTACGGGTATTACATATATTTCTACTAACGTAGTTAGTACTATTCTGATTCATGGTTCCCCTATCTTACTCGTCATGTGCATGGCAGTGCTCATGGTTGATCAAAACCAAACCAATCGGAATGGCACCGATAACAAAACCAAGGAAGCCATATACTTTATCCATAAGAGATTGCTGAGCTCGTTCGGCCCGAGTGAAGCATTCACAAATGGCGACATGAAGGTAAACACCTCCTCCCATTGCCAGAATGATGCCAATGGCAGCAGGGCTGATATCTGGAATCAAAAAGACCACGACACCACCCAACATCACACTCATACCAACCAAGAAATTCATGGCCAGGGCAAACAGAGGGCTCATGTGGCACTGATTTACCAAGAGGAAGAAGTCTGCGATTTCTTGTGGAAGCTCGTGTGCTACAGTGGCAGCCACCACGGTGAAAGCCACAGAGGTGTCGCATAGCAGAAATGAAGTTCCAATAAAGATTCCATCCGCAAAGTTGTGGAAGAAATCTCCCAAGCTTAGAGCCAGGAATAGTGACCAGTCAACGGCCGGAGCACCGCTGGTGGAATCGTCCTCAGTGGCCGTGGTTCCCGAGGCGGATCCTTTTCCTTCTTGGTCAACATTCTTGGAGGTCGCTTCCTCGACATCTTCCTCGGCAGCTCCTTCGGTTTTGGAAGGCTTGGAAGAGCTGGCCGGTGTCGCTTTGGCTGTGTTGAAGACAGTTCCTTGTTTGTTGGCGACTTCCATATAGTGCTGGACTTCTTCGTCGTGATCGTGCTTGGCGCCAGGGAGGAAGCAATGGGCGATGTATGGGATCAAGAAACCACATAGAACAGATGTTCCCCATCTCCAAGCGGCTGGGGACTCGGTTTCTTCTTCGTGGTCTTCCTCCTCTTCCAAGAAGCGGTGGTCATGGTCATGGTCTTCGTCCTCGGCATCAGCCAGTGACTCTGCAATCTGGAGGTAGGCCTCTGGAAGAATCAAGAAAACCACAGTTGCCAACAATGCACCACATGCAAACATTGGGATGTAGTTATGTGTCCATTGGTATCGTGCCTTGGAGTCTACCTCCCAGGATGGGCAGATGATTTTCCTGAGAAACTCACCCCCCAAAATCACAACACCAGCCAGGGTCATCAGATTGACAACCAACGTGAAAAGGATCATTTTACCCCAATCCTTGTGATCTTCATGGGTAGAACTTGAAGCTTCGCATGATATTACACCATCAGCGCAGCTGCAAAGTGATTCTTCGCTTTCGTCAACGCAGTGAACGTCGTCTCCATCACAGTGACATGTATCACCCACGCATTCAAGATCCCCGTCCTCGTGACAGGAACACAGATCTTCGGAGGTATCTCCAGTGCAATGAACTTCAGTTCCATTGCACATACAGTCTTCCCCAACGAGGAACCGAAGCCCCCAAGGTGATCCAGAAGTGTGAATAGAGGTGGATGGGGCTTCGTGAGAATGGCCATTGGCAAGAGCTATGCTCAGCAATAGGAGGGATAGTAGGAATGTGTGACGACCAAGGTGGGCCATGGTTATAATACTTCAGAGATGAGATGAAATTGAAGTGTTGAACAAGGTTGCACGACTTCAGTGCTTCGAGAATCCTATTCTCTTGATCTGTGAGTTTTGCTTTCACACAAGCAAAATGCATTGAGCCTTTTTGCGTTTGGAGCGATCAGTTCTTTACTTTCTGACTGCCACACTTTCAATTGTGAAATTGTAAGTAAGGAGGCTTTTATTTGAGCCTATCAGGAGCGTTCGTATTGTACAATGAATCATTATGGAAAGAATAGGAATCAGTAGGCCCTATATTAGGCCAAAACAGGAGAAAAGAGTGGTCCTGAGGAGGGCCTAGGTATATAGTGAAAAATATTGTAGGCCTCTTGAAACTCATACTACTGACACTACTTCACAAGGCCATTCAAGCATTTTGTCTAGTAATACTCCACGTGCAGCAACATCTCACTATGCTGATTGTTGACAGTTTGATCAATGGCCTTGTTGGCTATACCAGGAACACAACTTCAACGTACTAGTAGCAACCAAGCGAAGTGATGTTGCATTTTCGGTTTAGTAGTACGTAGTACGAGTTTCAGCTCTCCGTTGTTGTACCCACGCGTATTGTCATAAAAGTTCCGATATTCTGTTGCTAGTCTGTAATGCCGAGAGTCAAGGAGTGGAAAGTGGTGATGTACTAGGTAGTAGTAGTTGATACTATTTAAGTTAGTGAAGGAAGAGGAGCGTATTGCATCCATTTGACCAAAAAATCCTCCACCGGTGGAAGTATTTAGCTTTTTGCTCCATGGATTAGCTATTTCACTTTCTATTGTAGCCGTACTGCTGTCCCAAATGTTGGAAGGACCCAATCAAGGGGTGCTGGTTTCGGGCGCTGATGCGCATGCTGCTACAGCATAAGCACGGCACGGGGTACGGTACTTGTACCAAACATATGCAATTCACCATGACCTCTCGAACACTGAGAAGAAAATGGCAGTCCACAAGCTGCAGTAGGCATAATATTCCCATGGCGTATTCCTACATTATTACTTTGTTACCTATTTCAGCTGAAAGCTTAAACCGCTGGTGCTTGTCCGACTGGGCACCCCTGTCGAAGGGCGAGTCGATAGCCCCAAACATTTTTCCAAGTGGGAAGCAAAGCGAGTGGTACTCACATGTCGTCCACACAAAGTACATTCCACAGGGAATGTTGGTTCCTTGGGTGGTATCCGTCCCCAAATATCAACCCCAGGTGTGCTCGTACTCGATGTGGTCGAAGTGATGCTGGTGGTCGGTGCGGCAGTTCCACTGGTAACTTCGGCAGTGGAAGGAGGGGGTACCGCAACCTCATTGGAAGTAGCCGCCGCTGCGCTTGCATCTTCATTACCGTTTGCTTCACTAGCGTCTTCTTTGTAATCTTCATCGTCAACATCGGTTGCATCTTCTTTTTGGGTGTCATCGTCCTTTTCTGTTTTCACTGTTTCTTCTGTGTGAGGCATTTTTCGTTTCCGTGATGGCAACGGTTGCTGCCTAACAGGGGGCATTTCTGTTGCATATTGATCTACAATTTCTTGAACTTCTTCGGGTGTCTGCGATGACGAATACAAGGTGGGGAATAAGGCGGCGCGCGATACGGTTGTCTTGAGTTCCAATGGAGAAATAGCTCCTGTCTTCATTAATTCATGCATGTTGCTGGAATATCCAGCGACAATAGAGGAAACAATGTGATCGTAAATGGACTGAACGATGCGCTCTTGTGAATCATCACTGCTCGACAATTGGTTGTCGGAACGAGGGACCGAATCCGCCTCCTGCGCCAATGTCCCATCCTCCATCGGTGTTGTTGCTGTGACCACAGTCATCGTAGTGTCTTCTTGTTCATCTGACACCATTTTTCTTGAACAAGTACAAGTGAAGTGAAAGGATTCTGAGATGCAGCCACCACTTGCCAAGGAGCACCGTTGTAACAACCTCTCCTCCGGCACCCTAATGCCATTGCCGAAGGTGGCAGGCCACCAAACCTAAGTATATGATAACAAATATGTCCATATAGATACATATGCATACATGAGATGCCGAATTCCCGCACCCAGCCCAGATTTTTTTCTCTCCCCGTGTGCCATAGTCCCTAGCACTTACTCCTATTACACCATTGTTGTTCCACAATATAAGGAGGGTAGATACTCGTTCACCTGCAAGAGCAACTGTTTTGGAAACCTCTAAAGACATTGTCGTCTCATTATTCGTACTAGATTAGAGAATGGGAAACGCACAACCTCAAAATAAGACTGGCCGAAAAGTGGTCGCTCAGGTAGGTCTTGTGCAATCTGTTGTCCCAATTCCGGAAGTCCTCCTTGCCCTTACCCTTCAACATTGCATGTCATAGAAACTCGAGAATGCCACCAAAACGGGAGTTCTGTCTCTGAGCGAACACAAATTGGAGGCTTGTCCAGAACAAATATTCCAGTACGTCGTCAAAGCATCGCCGCATGCTTCCTCCTGTCCACTCTCACCGTTCGAGGATATTTTTCTTTGATTAACAGAATCCCCAATTTGAGGACGTTAGACTTGTCCAAGAATTCATTATCGGCATTGAGTCCAAAGTTTTCTACGTTGGTACAGTTGAAATCTTTGAATTTAGAACAGAACAAGTTGCCAGCAGGCTCGTTGAGTGCCATTGAGGCCATGACCAAATTGCAAACCTTGTCCCTCGGTTCCAATCGATTGGGAAAGCCTGCCGTAGCTGCCCCGGGTGCCACCGCACCTCCGTCTGATTCCCCTCCTTTTCCTGAGAAACTTCCTAAGGGGCTCAAACAGCTCAAAATGTCGTCCAACTTCTTTTCCAACATTCCCCGACCCATTCTGGCTCCCAGTGCCCTGCTCAAGTTGGAAAAGTTGGATCTTTCCATGAACCAGCTCGCTGTTGTTCCACCTGAAATTTCCAATCTAGCCGCTCTCACAGACTTGAACCTCGACAACAATGTCATTGTCAGTCTCCCAGAAGAGTTGGGTAAGCTGTCCAAACTCAAGGTGCTTTCCCTTAAATCAAATCACATTTCGGTTACCTCCACTCAGTGGTCGGACAAGAATCCTCAGCCCCTTCCCGAGTCTATCTTTACGGAAACTCCCTTGATTGATCTCAATCTGCATGGAAATCCCATGACCAGTACGCAACTCAACACTATGAGTGGATACGAAACCTTTTTGGAGCGACGTCAAAAAGTCAAGACAAGTACATTGTTGGGTGGAGGTCTCACGAATTTGGATGTTTGTGGGTTGGAATAATGATGCGGTGGCGGTTTCTTTGTTTGACTCGAATTGTCGGTATGATGCTGGATCTGAGAACATGTTACTATGTTGTGTTATTCTGTGGCCAAGACGCTATCAAAAGCGGTGTCGTACTGTGCAATGAGAGGGATATGACGACACTGGAATATTACAATAGTAAGTGAATCATATGTATATTACGACTACTAACGTTAGCACACCAATCAAGGTGGACCTGTGCCTTGCGTCCATGGACAACGCCTGGAGAAATCACAATGTCAAGAGATTGCTGTGGGGAGCTTACTTCTTGATGCCATCGTAGACGGCCTTCTCAAACTCCATGTATCCACCAAAGGAGGCTGGATCAGCAAAAGGAAGAATTTGGGTAGCCCAGAATCCGGCAACGCCATTCTTGCGGTCAAGCCAATAGAAGAGATTGGCAAGTCCAGCCCATCCCAGGGACCCGGCAGGTCGGCCGGTGGGAGCGTCTTCATCGTTGACCATGAAGCTGTACGCCCAAGACTTGGGGATACCAGGGAAGAACTCTGCATCATTGGACAATGTCTTGATGACACCAGGAAGCATGGTGATCTTCATGTCACCGAGGCCATTCTGGGACATGGCTTCAACTTGGGCAGTACTCAAGACACGTTTTCCATCAGGGCCCATGCCATCATTCAACAACATGCGTAGGAACTTCATGTAGTCACCCACGGTTGCATACACACCGTGCCCTCCCATGTCAACCTCTGGGGGCTGTGGAAGACGAAGGTCAGGCACGCACTGCAAAGTATCATCTTCTAGGCGCTGGTGGATAGCAGCAACGCGCTTGACCATGTCTTCGGTCATCATGAAGCTGGTTTCGTTCATGCCAAGAGGATCGAACAGAATCTCCTTCAGGTACTCTCCCAAGCGCTTGCCTGTGATACCTTCGACAACTTGTCCTGCCCAGTCCATATTGGTACCGTACTCCCATTTTGTGCCAGGCTCGAAAAGCATGGGGCTTTGCAAAGCAGCCTTGCTGCAAGTGATGACGCTAGGGAGTAGTCCGGCTTGGTTGAGTTTTAGGTAGTTCTCGTTGAAGAAGTCATAGCCAAACCCAGCAGTGTGAAGCATCAATTGACGGGTAGTTACGGGGCTGTCTGGCTTCTTGGTGATGGGAGTTCCGTCGTCGTTGAAACCTTGGAGAACGCCAAGCTCCCCAATTTCTGGTGCGTAGTTAGCAGCAGGGGCATCAAGGTCAAGCTTTCCCTCATCCACGAGCTTCATGACGGCAGTTCCAGTGAGAGCCTTGGTGCAGGAAAAGATACAAAAGACAGTATCTTCGGTCATTGCAATGCCACTGTCTCCGCGGACGCCAGCGGCTCCGCTGAACAACATCTCGTCCCTGTTGGTCACCATGGCAACAACACCAGGTACTCCGGGGCCTTCAGCGACAGTGCGGTCGAGGATTCCTTGAAGTTCGTCTTTCATGATTGTTGAGAAGGGTCGTTTCACTGAATGGAAAGGAGGAGAGGTTGTGTGAGTTCGTTGAGCGGAGCGGCATGACCCAAAGCGGCCGTCCAGCACCATGGTGGTACACCTCATCTTCCGCTGGTGAAACAAACCCAGCTTCATGCCATGGTGCCGCGAGAATATCTTGCAGCAAGACCAATTGCTTTGCAGAATCATTTACCTTTTCCGATCTAGATGGAAGCCTTTTTGTGTGAGGATAAAAATCTTTCTGAAATCGTGATGGAAAGTTTCAGATGTTGTTTGGATGGGTAGCGATCGGATGTCAACAAAACATTAGCCCAAAGAAGGGGGTTGTCACCGTTTCCTCGTGTTGGCGCGGGATCAATAGTCGGTTGGACTGGGCTGCCGACGCCGGGTGCTCGTGTTGCATTAATTTATCAATAACTTTGAGAACATGAGACCGCCACCTCTAATGAGGCGCCTACAGGTTCCTTTAAATAATTATATGACACCGATAGCGTTTAGAGACTAAAGTTCCGTATAATAGTGTTGCCCAACAATTTAAACACCCAAAAAAATCATGAATGCTTCAATGTATCGGCTTTTAAGTTTGCCCATCGTAGAACAAAGGTTATTATGAGGACACGCAATTTAAGTTCTCTTGGCACTGCTGGACGGAGGAGATGAATTCGGCCAGAGTGAGACACGATACTATGGAGTTGCAAAAGGCAAAGAAGGTGTTTGTTGCTGTTGATCCACTACCGGTAATTTCTTTTCCACCATTATCACACACGCTACCACCAATATCGCATGCATGTCGATGCCAGCGATTAGGAGTACTCGTAGTCTGAATTGAATCTACTAAAGTTCCCAGGCCACACTGGCAGCAAACGCTGATGGTGTAGATTGTCACCAGATTCATATTGAGTGACGATGTCAAAGAGAGAAAGTTGGCGAGGAGGGAGGAGAATGAAAACAGAAAAGATCCGCGATCTCAAACTGCTGGTAGAATATTTCCTCAAAACAATAATATGAAGCCATCAAGTTGATCACTCCTCCCTCATCATCTCTCCTGAAGGAATTTCTGTCCTTCAACCCCGCTATTATCATTGTTTTGGTCGAAGATGTCCATTGTTTGCGACACCATACAGACGTCTCAGAAGACACAGGCGAGATTCATCGACTCGTCGTCGTCTTCCGTGATGTCCACGAGGAGGAACGTGCTTCCGCTGCATACGTGGTCGACGAGACGGAACAACATCGTTTGCTGGTATCTTCACTCCCTCCTGTGCAAGAAGGTACAAACCGCTTGCATTGTTTTTCTTGATTGTTCTTCTCGACAGCGCACCCCGTCTTTTTCAATCATCATGTATAGAACCACACCATCCATGATAGTGGAACCCAGCTTGTCGTCACATGCCGGAAAGACAGACGACTCGTTGGAAATCAGTGTCCACACCGTGCCCAAGAGTTTGTACCAAGAGTTTCGCCATGTGTTTGGTTCGAAATACTTGGAGGACTTGACAAGCAGCATTCCAAATTCTGGGTCACAGGAATTGGAGCTTTTAGCCATTCCTACGAATCAACATGCAAGGGAGGATTTGGTACAAGTGGGGGACGACGTCGAACTAGAAAAGGACCGATTGTTGAATGTGTTTTTGGAGTTTGGCGAAGTGGTCTGTCAGAAGATTCGAGATATGGGATACTGGGCAGACTTTATTGATCCTTGCTCAGGATTGCCCATGATCGCTAGAGATTGCAACAAGGTCTACAGTGAAGTGGATGGTATGCAAATTCTACTCAAATACAAGGCCCAAAGCGCCGGTTTCTGCAAGGTATTGCTACATCCCCGATGGGGCAGTGCTGTGTATCCCGCCACAATTTTCTGCTATGCTCCACGGGATACCATTGTTGAGCTGGTCAAGGGCCTTCACATCCCTTCTCCTTGAGGGACCGCCGCTGCTGCTGCTGGTCGAAACAGATTTAGTGTCATAAGTTTAGAGAATTCATCCAATGTTACCTGTCCACCCTGACTTGTGTGCGCTCGTTCGATCATTTCTTCTAGTTCTTCTCTTGTCATGTCCTGTTCGCCCAATTCTAGAGCAACCCTTTCGAGATCCTCCACGGCAATGTACCCTTTGCCATCTAGGTCAAAGAGATCAAAGACATGCTGAAATGGCGATGCTCCATCCTCATTTCCATATCCCTGCTGAATACTGGTACTCGCCATTAACGACAAAAACGCATCCCAATCGAGTGTATCCTCATCCGCCAGTTCCGACAAGGGCGGGAGCAGACGCTCCAAATAGGGATACCGCCCAGTCGCATTGTCGTCTTGCTCAAGAGACTCGAGGACGCGTCGCAAAGGACCCACAGCAATTTCTCCCGTCCCATTTGTATCAAACATTTCAAATGCTTCTTGTAACTCTTGCAGTTCCAATTGACTGAAACCATCCGTCGAAGGAGGAGATACAGGGGAAGGCTTTGCTGGAGAAGAATGATTCACCGAATCATTGCTTTCAGCAATCGAGGTCAATGCAGGACTCGGAGGCTTGGAAGCTGAGGCTTGTTTTCGGCGATGAACGCCAATGAATCTTCCTCGTGTACGAGTACCGTTGTTGTTGCCTCGAAACTGTAACAAAAGGACCACAAAGCAAGGTGGTGTCAGACACCAAGTCGTCGTTGTATGCCAAGTTAAGACAAGGAGCTTTTAAAATGAAACTTACCATGATTGTTGCCAAAAGTGAAGGTTTTCTATACTGAGAATCAAGTTATGATGCTTGTGTTGGGTGATGAATCCTTGTGCTACGAGTACAGTACTATTCTATTGAAACGGTTGAGGGCGACACAACAATGGAGGAAGTCTGCAATGTAAAACGAAAGGAGGAGTGCATGCGCCAAATTTCAAACGAACAAAATTGTGGCGTGGCAGTACGTCAGCAAAGATGGTCGAATGAGTCAATCATTTCCAATCTCCTGACAGTCCCTTCCCGAACCGTCTCCGGGTTGTAGTGCCAACCACGGAGGACGGAGATGGAAAAGTGAATTACCGCAGAGCTACGCTACGGATGACACAACTAGAAGAAATAGAGAAGAAATGAAAGTACTTGACCAATATGGGTAACTAGATATGTTACCGAGCCAGCAACAAACTGCAATCCAACGGAAATTGCAATACCGCCACTAACAGCCTTCGGTCTGCGGCTCTCTCAGGGTGCACTGCTTAGCGAGGAGGGTTCTCAATGTAGTATTGCTCACACTTCTTCCTGTCGACATCAGACATGAAAGTCTTGAAGCAGAAAGCAGCTACAAATCCCATGGTGACTCCGTGCAGGGCAGCGTAGGTGAATCCCTTAAGAGGAGGCATGCGGGCGTAGTATCCTCGGATACCAGCGGGAGGGGGACGGTGGACGGGTCCAGGGCCGAACAGCCGCTTGTTGTAGTTGATGATACGTTCCGTCATTCTGTAATAATCGACAAGAAAAAAGTGTGAGAGACTGTTGTTGTTCCAAGCAATATCCATACCAAGTTGCTCCGGACGATTCCTTCGATCAAATCTTCCGAGGCCTGGCAGCCAATCCTTGTTCAACCTACGAGGGTTGAATGCGAATACGAAACGATGCTTGTCCAAACTGCCTTTGTGATCGTCTACAAAATTCCCAACCCTCGACAATGGCACCAGAATAAACACAACTACAACGACAGCGGGTATAACACACCTTGCAAGATGGTGATTCCACTCGATAGAGACAAGGAGCTCAGACCAAAGGCGGTATGCGAAGTGGAGCGCCTGTTGCTGCTGCGGCGAGCGGATCGAGCGATCCAACAGCAGACGAAGCAGTACTGTACGACGTACGGTGCCACGAGTAACGTACCACAGAACAACGTAGAAATATTGGCCTATGACCCTTGTCGACTCACTCGACTAGCCTTGATGCGAACGCCGTTCGGATAGCGTTCAAGGTGGAAATCCTCGCGCAGGGGCGCGTGCAGGAGTCTCTCGGGGAGAAGAAAGATCGCGTCCTTGAACTCGACGTGGGCGTCGTGGATGCGTCTGCTGGGGGATCGCGGCGGCATGGGCGGCACAACACTTCGTGCTCAGACTCAACAGCCAAGTGTCGCTTTAGGTTCATTTCAACAACTTTTGTAGTACGATAGCAAGATGAGTTTGATTGCACTCTCCAAGTTCCGGCCTCAAGTTCAACGTGCCGTTCAGTCTCAAGGCACCCGTGCCATGACTGTTCTCTCCAAGGAAAGTGGAGAAGAATACAAGAAGTTGGTAAGGCGAATCCTTGGTGGGGTGCCAATCTTGGACATGGTGTTTCTGTCGCTAACAACTTGCTCTTTTTTCTCTCTAGAACTACACTGCCCGGGCAAAGAAGACTGGACGCCCTGTCAGTCCTCACGTCACCATCTATGCTTTCCCCGTTGGTGCCATCTCCTCCATCACCAACCGTGTGACTGGAGTCGCCTTGTCTGTCGGTGCCTTTGGAATTGGAGGCATTGAGCTCCTTGCTGGATCTGGATCTTCCCTTGCTTTGATGCAATCCATTGGAGGATGTGGATTCCTTGTTTCCGCTGGAGCCAAGTGTAAGTCATTTCATTGTCTTGAGGTTGGCATCATCAAGCGCTATGCTGATTTGGATCTTTTTGTCTCACCTCCTCTTCTCACCTCCTTGACTTCTACCTACTCCCACTATGTAGTCTGCGTCACCTACCCTATCATCTATCACTACTTGGGTGCCATCCGCCACCTTGCCTGGGACCGAAACCCTGATATGCTTGAGAATGCTGATGTTGAGAAGGCCTCCATTGCCCTCCTCGCTGCTTCTGGAGTTATTAGCACCGGATTCATGTTCCTATAAATCCGCACCACTTGGGAACGGACGACGACGACGACACAATATGATACGCTCGACTTTTCGTTTCAGCAGGCCGAGCAATCGAATAATAATGCGCTTCTTTTATTAGCTGAAGAGTCTTGAATACAATTTACCAATACCAACATTTACCAATACCAGTCTGTACGAGTATCGTATCATCCACTCTTTAGTATGTCACTATCGGTACTTCTACGCTCGTACGGCTACTAGGGGGGTTACAGAGTTCGTTTCACTTTCTACAACACTTTTATCTGCTGCTGTTTTGTTTAGCCTGTCAATGCGTGACCACGTCCCATTCCGATCACGGGGGGTTGCCGTACCAGTTCCACATCGGGAAGGTCTCCCACGAGGGTCTCGGGTCGGATAGTTCTTCCAATCGCCGAGTATAGCTCCTCATCTCTCGTTCCCAATGTTTCTAGCAACAATTGTAGATCCTTGGTTGTGATGGCCTCCACTAGAGACGTAAAATGAGTGAAGGACAATGGACCCTTGAGTGGGATCGATTCTTCTTGCAAACCAGACATCTTTTCCGTCCAGTACGATGGATTTTGTAGGTTCATTTCGTTCCGACTGAGCACTGCCCGTTTGGCGGATTCCAAATTGTCCATGGAAATGGGCGAGGAGGTTCGGATGTATCGAAGTGTTTCCTTGCATGCCTCCAAAGCCTTTTGTGCCTTGTCTTGGGAGGCTGTGACGGTCACCAAGAACCATCCACCCAAAAGTCGTTCATGGCTACCAAACGAAAAGTTGGCATCGTACGTGAGCTGTTTGCTCTCACGGACGTTGCTGAAGAGTCGTCGATTCAATATCTCAGACAACAGCATCAAGGAAACATGAGCAAAGAGAGGGTGTCGGCGACGACTGTGGTCGATATCGGTGGCACCTGGATCCTTCTCAATGACATGATCCGCAATGTTGCTTCCATCCGCCAGGAATCCCCAAGCGTTGGGGGCAGATCCAGTTACGTAAGCAACAGCTCGAGGATCAGGATCGGACAATTCCAGTTCCACAAACTTTCCAGGAGTCTCAAAGATAGGGATACTGCGTTTGTCCACGTCCTCGGCATCCGCCGGTGGTTGGATTTCATATTCCTTATTGACATCGGCGGGGATGGTTCCAACGTACTTGTGAATCATTTCCAACACTTCGGTGGTGTTGACATCTCCCGATACTGAAATCTCCAGATTGGAGGGCATGAGTTGAGACATGACTGCGTTTTTGGCTTCTTCGAGAGTAACATCTTCGACTTGAGCCACATCCACCGACATGAACCTACAACCAAACCATATGAGTGAGTTCTCCAACAAGCGTCATGTACTCATGCAATATGACACCACGTACCTGCTATCATCCTGCATCATAGTATTCATGACCTTTTCCAGTGTAGCCTTTTCAAGATTCTTCTCCATTGTCTCGTGGGTAGCTTTCAAACTGGACTTGCTTCTTCCAAGGGCATCGGGCTCCCATCTGAATCCGCCGATGATCTCTCGAATGACTTGCAACACGGACTCGGTACCAGTGATTCCTGGCAATGAGTCTGGGCCAAAGCCAACATTGCCAACGCTTGTTGTTGGGAACGTGAAGTCCCACACGATGGATTCCTCGTTGCACTTGATCTGCACCATCAACAAGTGATCTACACAGAACAACTCAACTTGTTCACGGGTCCAGGGACCAAAGGCGCCTCCTTCTTGCATGGTCAAGGCACCAACGGTCATGGAACCTGGCTTGAGACCCAACCGTTTCTCGGCATCGCGACCTCCGGGTGCAACCATTCGAATGTGGGCACGTTGCGACTCAAAAGGGTTGTAAGCCACACCGACTCGAACACCGTTGTTCAATCGACGCAACGTAAAAGGACGAGTGACGGCATGCGCAGAAGTGTAGGGAGTTCCATCGGTAAAGGTACCCGAGAGCCATTCAGGTGGGTGTTCTTCCAGTGCCTTGGTCAATGTTTCCTCGGGTACCAGTGAGTATGGGACTTCCACATCCTCCTCTGGTTCCACTTCGACCTGACAAGCTTCGTAGATAGTCTTCACGAGACTATCCTCGTCACAGTACCCGGGACTATTCTTATCAGTACCCTCAGGCGTGCAAGCCACAGCAATGACGGGTCCACCCAGCGGAGCCTCGCCATCCTTCAAACTATTGACATGCGAGCATAGCTCCTTGGCTGCTTGATTCACGTGTTCGAGTGTCAAGGTAGCCAATGCCAAGCTTGTCATGTGGAGAGTTTCGTTGGCAGACATGAAAGTATGTCCGTTGGATACAGATTCCATAAGATGGGCAACTTGATCTCCATGGGGAATGTGCTCCCCCTGTGCTGCCGTTTGAATAACATCCGTCATCAATGTAGAAGCATAGCGTTGCAATTCGCCAAAAGTAACTCCATACTTTCCAAGCTTTGTGATCTCTGTGAGAGCCTTTTGGATGGCATACTTCCACTTGTGAGGCTCAGCAGTCATATCCAAACTGCAAACAGCACATCCCTCACGAGCCGAGTCGAGCTGGTTGAATTCCACAAAGGTAAAGGCTGGGTTGTCGGATCGACCTCCAACGTTTAATCGGATTTGCAACGCTGCTAGGGCAATGCGACGGGCCAAGTTTCTTCGGAGGGAGTTCAAGTCGACAATAGGTTCTACGGGTCGCTTGCAAAACAAATGCATCGAGAATGCCTGTAAGAGTCCGTGTCTGAGTGCAAGAGTTTAAAACAAGAAATGTTGAGTCTGTCTACCTTGGGTCTGTCACTTGCAATACACGTCATCAAAAATATGAACGTACCTGAAAATGTGGGGTCGAATCTTCTTTCCTGGTGATACTTCCTCTGTTTTGAGAAAGAACACATCTTCATCCAAGGGATATTCCTTTTGAAGGTCGATATCGTACCCCTCGCGTTTGGCAGGAATGACGAGTTTTGGGTCAATGGGAACATCGTTGGCCACACACCAATCATGACGAAGTGGGGGATAATGCCAACTTTGTGCTGCCTTGACAGTTCCACTCACCACAGCCTTGGCAAGTTCTCGAGCTTCCTCTTTGATTCCCTTCTTGACGATTTGTTCTGCCTGCTTGGCTGCCGACAATCCTCCAAACTTGAGCTGAATAATCTCCTTGGCTTGGACAGGGTCGACATCTCCCACGATATACAAAAGTACATTGTCTGGTCGGTAATGTGTTCTATGCCACGACAAGACATCCTCGGTTTTCCAGCTGCGAATCAATTTCTCTTTGCCAATGGGGAAGCGTTTGGCAAGACGGTTTTCCCGATGAAGCGTAGACAAGATTTGACACTCGACACGGTATTCAATGGTATTGACCATGGTCATTTCTGACAAGACAGCTGCTCGTTCTTTCTCCAATCGAGAGTTTTCCACTCGGGCTTGCATCACATCAACCAACGCATCCAACGCCATTGGAAGCATAGGGACACCACTGCCGGGAGCTTTGTTGGGGCAAATAGCGTAAAACACGGTATGATGAAAGTCTGTGTAGGCGTTAGTTTGCGATCCAGTGTTGGCAAGGAGACCTCGTTTGGTAGAACCCATATATGCGACATGTTCCGTCAAGTGAGCAATCCCCTGTTGTGACTCCAGCTCATCGGCTACGAAATGAGGTACAAACGTGGATACTTTGTGAGAAATGGTTCACTTCAATGGCAAAACCTAAAAACAACACATCTTTTCAAATACCTACCAGAACCAGAAAATACTTGAAGATGGGCCTCAAATCTGCCACTTGGGCTCTTGTTGGGAAGGATAATATAAGGCAGACCGTTGTCTAGGGTCCCTGAGTGAACGTCAGGATGCAGAGGAAGTGGGTCGGCAGTTGGTGCGTATATTTGATCGTTTCCGAGTCGGTTCAAAGGTGAAATATGCGGAAAGACACTTGGATGCTCATCTACCGATACATCCTCCGTAGGCGTCGTGTCATGAAGAGGATCGAGCGTTAAGGGCCGAACATTTGTCACTCCCCAACCGAGAGGTGCGAGAAATCCCAACACTTCCGTAGGAACCTGAACGACGGAGACCAGCACAACCAGCAAGTTGGAAACCTTCATTGTAACAGTAAGATCTCGTAGAAACTCCTACGTTGGTGTCGTGCAAAAACAAACAACCTTCTGTGGCGGATGACGAGGTGAAACACTTGCTCTCGCCAACAATGAGTTCCCAGTCTTTCTCGGCCGGAAGTTTCTTGTTGGTCAACCATGCACCCATCGTATGACAGACAAGAAGTCGAATAAGTCAATCCCAGTCGGCTCCAGGTTTGACTGGAAGCCATTCTACAGGAACCTCACGGAATTTCCAAATAATGTCATCCTATTGTATGAAGTATGAGTAAAGTAGGCTACAATGTATTCTACATCATACTGTACTGTCTGCAATTATTATGAAAAGAATGCACCATGCTGCCCAGAACGCTCGGATGAACGCGAAATCCAAAAATCTTGCGGCGTGCGCTCGGGAGGGCTGGCCTCGTAGCTTACATCATAACCATCATAGTCAAAGCTGTCTTCCGGCAGTTCTTGTCCAGGTGGAGGCGGAGGGTTGACGGCGCCGTATGAAGGTTGGACCTGCTGATTTGGACGCACAGCTTCCTTTTGATTCATGCGGTTCAAATAGGCAGTCGATCTGCTCTTCTGAATCATTCCAGCAATAATGGCACGAGTGTTCAGAACCTGCTCATTGTTTACGTCCAATTTCTTGAATGCCGCCATGGTTAGTTTGATATCTTCCTCTGTCACTTTACCCAATCGGACTAACATAGCAAGACAGAACATCTCACGTGTACATTCATCAAGCTCGCCATTGTCATCCGTGGCCAAGTGGAGACGCCGAATCAACGGACCAGTTGCAAGTTCTCGCAGGGCCATGTCGTCCAACGAATCACCAAACTGCGTCAGAACTGCTTTTTCGGTCCGTCGTCGTCTCAGTTCTAGTGGAATCATACTGATCAGGGACATGTTGTTCAAAAGAATGGTTCCTGCAACGAGAATGTAAATTGTAGCAAACAATTTCCCTCCCTTGGTGTAGGGGACAAAGTCACCGTAACCAACCGTCTGAGAACAACGCTTTGTGAGACCAAACTAGAATGGAAATAGACCCATGGAACATTGGATACTCGAAGGCATACGTACCGTCAATAGAACTGTGGTAAAGTACCAACTATCCACAACTGAGAAACCTTCAATCATGTAAAACCCAAAACACCCAAAACCAATGATGACAAGGGAATTGAGTAGGGCTTCTCGGAGCGTCAAAAAGACATATCTAGCGTTCTTGACGCGATCCAAGTGTGGTTCTAGAATGTCCTCCACCTGTGAGCCATCAATGGATTCGGTTGAGGCATAGGACTCATCGTCATCGTCGTCGGTTCCCGATGAATCAGAGAGTTGCCATCTTGGTTGTTGAGTGGGGGTAATCCGGACACTTGATGTCACACCCTTGGTTGCTTCTTTGATAGCAGTTCCAGGTACGGCCAAGTCAGCACTGAATACCCGACGGGGGCGAGGCCCCTTGTCACGTCCATCAAAGGAAATATGTCGAGAGTGGCCTTGTCGACGGAGGATTTGTCTCGTGGAAGGGGAGTTATGAGAAAGCATGTTTGGTCGACTCAATGGAGTTGAAGGAATGGGAGAAAGCTCGTTGATGGTGTTCTCTGGGATTTCCTCCAAGTCACTCGCAGAACGTGGAGTCAATGGGTTCAAACCTGCTAGATCACCTTCCGTGCCACTTCCAACCAGCTCTTCCCGTGCAAGTCGGACCACATCTGCAGTACTCAAGGATTCGGTTGCGGGATTTCTTTTCACACGTTTGGAATTGTGGTGTGGGGTTTCTTCATCGCCCTCCATGGGTGACGAAGCAAATGCCGCATTCTTTTCCATTTTCCGCTGCCGACGAAACTGTTTGCGCCTCCTCTCCGCTGCCTCTTTGATGTTTTGGATTCGGGCACAGTTGGGACAAGATTTAATTCTATTCTCTTTCACCGCACGTCGTGAACTTTCATCCAGCATTCCGGCAATGTACGAACCGAGCAACAAACCGATACATGCCACTCCAAAATAAATGAAAATTGAACACACAACTTTGGCACCGGTTGACGTCGGAACGAAATCTCCCAAACCAGCAGTTGTCAGCGTGATCACTGGGGATAACAATGTTAGACTTTACAATTTCAAGACAATGGTGGCGGTGTAGCAATTGACCTACCTGCAAAATATATGCAATCAAGTTTGCTCCATCCCTCCTGCAATCCAAAAATGTACAAAGCCGCAATTACATAAACAGTAAAATAAAAGGCAATGTATCCCGATGCAGATTCAAATTGCAGGGGTGCCGTCGATACTGTAAAAAACTCTCTTTGACGGGTCTTGCAAACAGGACAAATGAATGTAGGATACTTGTCAATTGCATCATTGAGCCCAGAGGGGAGGAAACGTTTTCTGTCCGCCTTGGTAAACCTCTTTCCAATGTTGGCAAAAGGAGAAGCCTGAACGCGCTCCCGGATCTCATCGAACCTTTGACCGAAGCTTACTCGTGTTGACATGTTCGGAGAGACATTGGAACGACTACTGTCTCTCCTCAAACTAGGGGCAAAATGGGGACCATACATCTGTTGAGGACCCACAAGGGGGGTGCCTTCTTGGCCAAGAGGTGATGGAAAAGCATGCGCCCCGGGATCCTGAGACAACCACGAAAATGTCGAACCGGTAGAACTAGCGTTCTGCCATGAATTCAAGTTTTGGGAGGAATATTGTTCAAACTGTTGGAAATCTGCACTGTTTGCACGCGCCGGAAGATCTGGTTGGTATGGGCTCGCTCCACGAATATCCTGAAAGCTCCGAAACTGTGGGGATTCCATGGCATGACCAGGTTGCCAACTCTTACGTCCAAATGTACTTGCAGCTGGTGGTTGAGGAGACCAATATTGTGGTTGATGGTGAGGGTGATACCCTTGATAGGAATGCCCCCAAGTCGGAACATGTGAGTAAACTCGAGCGTGTGCTCCACGAAGAGACCCATGAATTGTGTCGTAGCCTCGCTGAGAAGTATGAGACTGTGAATATCTGTCAGGCGAGGGACCAGAAGAGTGCTCCGAATCTGGAGACATTCCCGATGAATTACGACGGCGTCGAGACGATGACCTCCGATGTTCGCCGGATGAAGGGGCCAAGAATTGAAAAGAATCCTGGAAACTATCGGCTGTTCCGATGGCAAACTGGGAGAACTTTTCAATTTCGGCACGGGATGTCGCATCTGGGTGTTGAAAAGTGTCAACAGTTAGGCTATTGAGACTTGTTGACGACCCTTCACGTCTGGGGGGCAAGTCCTTCGACTTTGTATTTACGTTGACACGGGAGTTGGTTTTCGAATCAGAGGGTTTGGGACGTGGAATCTTTTCCGGTGGCGACATGCTGCCAGATTTTTTAAAGGGATTGTCGCCAACCAACGGAGGTTGCGATTGCGGTTGTGGTTGCGACTGGGGTTGCACTTGAGCCTGAGTCTGCGGTTGCGGTGGAGGAGGTGGTTTTTCTCCTTCCGAAGACGACGATTTTTCCTCCCACACCAGTGGTTGGTTGGTATGAGAAGACATAGATCCATCATCCCCCAACCCGGAAAGCTTCGAAAAATCTTCCACGGAATCGTCGGAAAGAACCATGGCGATGGTTTCGTCACCTGTGACGCCAGGAGTACCTGGGTGGTTCGAGTCTGTTGAGTGCGTATCAACACTGCTATCCTGCACATCATTTGAACCAGAAGGGTGTACTTGATGCTGTTGTTTGTCTTTTGGAGCTGAAGTGATATCCTGTTGGGGACGTAATACTCCCTGAAGATCCATACCTCGCCCATAGTCAAAATAGCTTGATGATTCGAACGACAAGTTGGTATCAGTCGTATTTTGAACCTTTCCCTGGCTTTCTAGTCGCAAGCCATCCAAAAAAGCCTCGAAGACTTTGCGATGACCTTCTGATGCAGGTGAGGTGGAATTGGAAGAGTGTACAAAACTCCGATCAGGAGTTTTGGCACCCGACGATGGAGGGATGAGGGCGGCTGCCAGGAAGTCGGTTGGGGTAACGTTACCACCAGAATCACCAGGAGGCCCTGAATTGGAAGCTTGTTTTGCTTGCTGATTGGATGGAAACTCTTTTCTTTGAAACGGTGAACCGGCCGTAGCTCGGTGATCCGGCGAAAAATGAAGGTGTACTCCACGACGACTCACTTGAGAACTCTCCCAGGAACTGAGACTAGTATTCCCTGGAGAAGGAGGAGCCTGTGGAGTGTTTCTACTCGGAGTTGGTGGTAGAGGCGGTGGAGGGAGAGGTGGAGCTAATTGGATGTCTTCGTCTTCATCATCATCATCGAAACTTTCCAAAGGTGACAATAGACGCATGTTGCTGGCAAACTCGGACTCGTCAGCCTCACTAATCGAAGGCTCACTCATGAACAGGTCGTGACTATCATCATCTTCTAGGGAGGCATCAGGACGAGCCCTCTGTGCCGGCAGGAAATAATCCCTCTTGAGGTAGTCGACTCGATCCCCGTCGCCGTCCCCGTCCGTTGCCTGCTCGTCCGACATGTGGTTATGGACCTGGGGTTGAAATGGATATTATGGTGGGCTTTCTCCTTTTGTCACTCAATTTTCCTGAGACTCTCCAAGTTTCACCAGCCTTGAGTGTCAATAATGAGACTGTGTGAATAACTTCACAGAAAATGATGCTAACAATGGCTAAAGTAGTTTCCAAATAGCTTCCGTGTCTTTGGTATTGCATCGAATGACGGCAAAGCCACCACCCCACCATCATGCAAGAAAACTGGTGGTGGGATTGTTGTTGTTGGGAGACGTCGTAGCCGTGTCGCAATCCCCCGCTTTCATTCGCCAAAGACACACGGATGACGTCACACCGTGACACAGCCTGCAACAACAGGCAAGCAAAAAATGCGATGATATGAAAGAGCGAGAAAAGACCAACAACTTGTTGCGAAACCAACGAAGCACCTATAGTCCATGACAGCGTAGGTACACGTCGCTGGGATGAAACAAACAGAGCCAGTTTCTTCACTCTCAAACTTTGATCTTCATGGATGGGTCCCCAATCCAGATCTAGAAGATGACGAAAACTACATGGACATTGTTTTTCTCATTACTCGGAGCACCAGTGCCCTTGGGCAGCAGGGACACATGGGATCGCTGATTGTCCGCCCCTCGAAACCAGAAACAGAAACTTCGACACCGTCTTATGTGAACGAGATGGATCAGAAGGGGCGACATGCTACACGCCTTCTTTCCAATGTTTTGGGTGCTGCCACAAACACGCCGTTGTTTGGGACACAAGAAGTGACGAGTGATATTCATGCGGAAATTGCGGCTCTCGGGCAAGCTTGTCAAGCAGGCCAATCCTCAACAGGGTGCACCGTATACATCACGATTCCTCCCTGCAAGCGTTGTTTTGCGGCTCTTGTTGCCTTTGGGATTACACGGGTCGTAACGCGGCAAGCTGCTCCTGCTCCATTGCGAGAAACGGCACAACAACGGGGCATGTCCATGGAGCACTTTTCTCCTCAACAAAATCGAAGGCAAATGGAACGAATCAACCGTTTGGTCAACCCACATAGAACCGATGAAGAGTTGATGGAAATAGCCGAGCGAAATAGGGAACGGCGACGGATGGCGAAAGAGGCCTCACGTTCCCAACGTGACAAGAAGGAAGAACAAAACACAGAATGCAGATAAGACAACATACCCCAACATAACAGTGGTAGCACTGTTTCTTGCTACTTTAGAACTCTTCAATGCTTCTCAATCATTGGTATCAACCCAGGATTCACCATACACGTTTGAGTAATTGAACTTGGATATTGGTAAATGCGTGGTCTTCAGCCACAAATACTGATTCCAACGGACAAGAACAATACATAAAATCGTATTCACAGTCAAGCGGAATAAACGAGAACGAATACATGTCAAAACCTCTGCACAAAAACGAAGATACAATAATACTCAGAGGCATTGATTTTATGAATCAAAAAGGTACCAATTTGACATGGAAGCGTCCGTTTGGTCTAGAGGCATGATTCCTGCTTTGGGTGCAGGAGGTCCCGGGTTCGATTCCCGGAACGGACCCTCCCTTTCTATTTTCTTTTGCCCGCCACGCCGTTCCTTCAGCGTACAGGGTTGAGTCCGTTTGGTCTAGAGGTATGATTCCTGCTTTGGGTGCAGGAGGTCCCGGGTTCGATTCCCGGAACGGACCCATCTTTTCCTTTTTTGCCCGCTCCACTGCGATTTTGTTTTTCTTTCACCACTACGTCCCAAAGGTTTTGAGCTTTGCTACCCACTACTTTACCCATTATGGAAGGATTGTGCTGTGTATCAGCATGAGGACATTGAAATTTTGTTTTGCAAGAATAAAGTCATGTCGATGCCAGGATTTGCTGAGCTTCTTGCTCAAGAAAGTCGTGCTATTGTGTTCAGAATAGAATTTGTCATCCCTCTAGCTTTATGACAGAGCTAGATTTAGAGTGGCACTGGTGGTAGAGCAAAGATTCTGAGCAAAGATTCTGACATTGAACACCTGCGAAATAGACCAATTTTCTCCAGGATTATTTAGTTCAGCACTTGAGTATAATGCCACGTTGCCACAGTTGCCCTCGTTGAACCGACGGACAGACAGATCCAGGGGCAGCACCCGGCGCAACAAACACAATCACAACAAGGAGATCCCAACTTGAGTGCATCGTCTCCACTCTGTTTCCTTGCTTCTTGGTAGAATGAGATTCTCCTGGAAACTCGTATTGGCAAGTCTGCTAGTTGCAGGCATCGCACCCTCCGAATCTGTGCTAGTGGAAGAAGCTGGCGTTCTGGACTTTCGTATCACAACTGCCGGTCATGGAGCCACCACCTTTGCCCATTCCTCTGAGGGTACCGTTCTCACTACCGACGCGTCTTCGTGTTATGTAGCCAATCGCAATGTTGAGGACGGAGAGCTTCTCTGGCGACGCAATGTTTGTACCAAAGTTTCTCCATCCAGCAGCCACGCCTTGGCAATGAGCCAAGTTGGCCAAACCTTTGTTACGATGGACAATGCTGGAGTCGTTAGGTCGTGGACGCGTGATCAAGGAAAGCTCAAATGGGATGCAAAAGTGTCCCCTGCAGGTACACCCAAGGTTTGGACTGTCTCTAGTGCTGATGCTGGGGAACTTGTCGCTGCTGCTTCGGATGGTGACCTTGTTCTGCTCAGCGCTAGTGCCGGTGCTCCTTTGGGAACTTTCCAAGGTCTCTCTTTGTTGGAGCGCTCTTCGTACCGACTCCGAGAGGGAGAACACCTCGAGTGGCTTTCTGTTGTGTCAGTTCAAGGTCAACTTCATGGAGTTCTAGCCTTTGTCACTCCTGAAGGAACCACCTCGGGCGATCGCATGTTGCATGTGGAGCTCCAAGCCGGAAGTGATAGCTTTTCTTCGGTGCAACCAATGTCCTATGTTCGTTCACCTATTGTTGCTTCCTCCTTCCAAACCCAGCTTTTTGCTGATTCTTGGAATGGAATGGCTCTTACTCCTTCGCAGTCCTTGGTGCAGCTCGGGCTTGGTCCATCCCACTTCTTTGCTGAACCCTCCGTCTCGTCTTGGCACCCAGATTGGGAGCGCATTGTCGCCATTCAAGCAACTCCAGAGTCTGCTGTCGTTCGTGTCCAAGGTGTGACTGGTGCCGGAGAAGAGTCCATGGGTCTTTTCCGCTTTGACCTCGGAAACTCGGCCCGATGGGAACAACTCTATGCATCGACCGAAGGTGCTAGCACCCAATTTGGTGCCGTCGCATACTGCCCCAAGGCTGAATTGGTCATGGCCACCGGAAATGGTTCCTTGAAGGCCTATCGACATGACTCGTTGAGTGGTACAGAGGGAGGTAACCTTCATGATCAGCTCAGTCCTTTGACGACCCTGTCGGTCGAAGGCGATGCGATTGCTTCGGAAGGTAGCTCTGTGGAATATGTTTCTGTGGTTGAGTGCACCCCCGCAGGTGCCAGTGTTCTGGTCAGCACCGCCAGAGGTACATCTACAGTTTACTCGTTTGCTGCTTCGGACAACAGTGTCAAGGCTAATGTTCGCTGGACCGCAGAGGAGGGACTTGCTAGTGCTACCTCCGTCGTTGTTTTGGATGCCAGCCACATGGGAATGGACGATTTGGTAGAGGAGCAAGATGCCGTTGCTGCCAAGCTATCTCTTTCTTCTCGTTTGGCATCCCAAATGGATACCCTTGTCTCTTTTATCTCTGGTGCTCAATTGGATGCCGGTTTCAGTCGCCGTGACCATGTGTTTGGCTTTGTCAAGACTGCTGCCATGCTATCTCAATCGGCTCACCGTATTTGGGGAGTCACTACTTCGGGTGCAGACAGGGGAGCCATTCGCTGGATGTTGAACCTTCCCGTTTCTGCCAAGTGGCACACCATGGTACATGGAACTACAAACTCCAAGAGTTCGGTCAACGGAGTCAATGGTGGAACCGACAGCCGCGAGATCCTTGTCTTGTCATCTTTGGAAGGTTCTGTTCAGTGGAAATGTATTGATGGAACATCTGGAGTAGTTCATAGTGAAGACGTTGTTTCTTCCGGTTCGCCCATTTCTCAAGTTATTCCAATCTATGGGTCCACGGGAGGTTGTCGTCAAGCCGCTCTCTTGCTCCATGACGACCACACCCTTTCGGTTGTTCCCAACGACGAAGGAACCTTGGAGACTGTGAACCAGCAACTATCCAAGACTGCGAACGGCATGTTCACCCATGTGATTGACAAAGCCGACAGTAAGCTTGAATCGTTCAAGATTGTTGCCGGGTCGGGAGGATTTTCACCCATCCAAGTTGGACGAACTTCTTTCACTGGAGAACGCATCGTCAAGGTCGCTTACCCCACCAGGGACGAAGTTGTACAAACACGTAGCACCATCCTCGGCGACAACTCCCTTCTTTTGAAGTACATCAATCCTCACCTTGCTGTTGTAGTCACCGTTGCTGGTGAAGACGCGGGATCCAAGAATGTTATGGTTGATGCGCTTGACAAGGCAGCCGGCAAAACAAACCGTAAACCTGCTGGTGCCGGAGAGACAGCCAACGTTACTGATATCAAGACCGACGATGCCGATCCAAACTTGTTTGTGAATATTGTCGACACTGTTTCTGGTCGAGTGTTGTATCGCGCTAGTCATGCCAACGCAGACATTGAACGTGATGTGGTTGCTCTTGTATCTGAGAACTGGGTGTTGTACTCTTACACCAATGGAAAGTCTAGGAGAACCGAGATTGGTGTGTTGACTTTGCATGAGGGTATGATCGACAAGGAAGGAATCAGCTTTTTCAAGTCTCCTGAACAAACGACAGCCTTCTCTAGTTTTGATGCTCGCGAGTCAAAACCAGTTGTGCTGGCCAAGACATACACATACCCCAAATTTATCACAGCAATGGGAGTCACTGCCACTCGTGGTGGAATCAGTTCACGCCAGGTTCTCATTGCAAGTGACGATGGCAAAATTGGAGCCATCGGCCGTCCACTGTTTGAGACGCGTCGCCCTCTTGGTCAAGTCAAGGAAGCTGAAAAGAAGGAAGGTCTTGTTCCATACACTGAACTTATCATGCAAGTTCCACAGGCTTCTATTACAACGAATAACACAGTTGACGGGGTGAAGTCTTTGGTGTCTGCTTCCACTGCTCTCGAGTCACAGTCACTTGTCATCGCATTCGGGGGTCCAGATTTATTCTTTGCTCGTACCTCGCCTTCCAAGGGTTTCGACTTGCTTCCTGA
The DNA here is from genome assembly GCA_016586335.1 of Nitzschia putrida. Lineage (NCBI taxonomy): Eukaryota > Bacillariophyta > Bacillariophyceae > Bacillariales > Bacillariaceae > Nitzschia > Nitzschia putrida. Next base: position 656,807 of record BLYE01000019.1, on the reverse strand, counting down.
CAGTTTCAGTCGCATCTTTGTGGCGATTGTCACCATCGGGTTGGTAATTGTTTTGTTCGTTACCCGTTACATGTCTTCCAAGAAGATATCGAAGCTCGGATGGCTATAATTCACCGTTACAGAAATATAACAAATACATGACTGAGTTTATCAAGAATATGCATTACAATTCAATGGCGTTGCCTTTAGGGCTGCTGTCCGACGACCGACATTTGAGGTGCCTTCAAAAGAAGCCAGCCCGTGAGAGCAAACTCTGCAATGAACACTGGTATCATCAAGTAATTGGAGGCTTCTCCCTGATAACTGTCGAGAAGAAAGTACAATAGACTATCGAGGAGGTAGCAAATACCAGCAAGCAAGAGCGTCCATCCAAGGAGTTTGGGGCTGTGACAAAACATTGTTTTAGCGTGAGGAGACAAAAAGAATCTGACCTTCATTCGATTCTTTGGAAAACTTACAAGACACCGTATCCCACAATGACCATTCCAAGGGTGACCAAGGAAAGCCCAAAAAACAAGAGGGCCAACAAATATCCGTATTTGTGAAGAGTGAGAAAGAAAAAAGCGAGACTCTCCGCTGCATTGGCACCATCGTCAGCATCATCGTTCCCACCAGAGATTGCACCAATAATAGTTGCGATTGGGATGTGTTGATCAAAGTTCGGGTCGACAAGGATGGAAGCCGCAAACAAGTTCATGAGGTTACCGGTAATGATAGCCTGCTGCATGAATCGGAAAGCAGATGATGCCAAGGACAAAATAGGATTTGCTCCTGCCGACACTGCGATAGAAGGTAAGAAGTTTTTGTCAGGAACATTCTTTCCCCGTGGGAGAAATTGTGACCATCACCAAAAAGTATACGTACCTAAAATGAAAGCGAAGAGAATGGACACCACAATGTCAGCACTTGCCATGGTCATTTCCAACATCATACTCCAACGGAGAGCCATTGGCTTGTTGACAATGTTTTCGACAGTGTCTTCGGGAGAGTCAAAATCAATGATTTTGTCTCGTATTCCAACTTCTGCAACGATGCCGCACACAATGATGATGACATAACCCAAACCTGAGATGAGGCCCCAAGTTCGCAACTTGCTCAGCATCTTGGGGTCGTCTGAAGTGGAAGTATTAAGCGAAGCGCTTTGAGTTTCTTGAGTTGATCCGTAGTTCATGATGGCTGGTATCTTTTTTCTCGAATCCTTTTTGGGAATTTCCTGGATTTGTGAGTTCAAAAATTTCAGTTGTGTCATCACGACACCATGAAGATCTCGCGCCAAGTCATTTTGCGCCAACCCTCGCGAGCTCGCTCTTCAACTTGCTGTGAATTCTGCATGGGATAAGTATGATAACACTATACATACGTACTTGTGTGTACATATTACCTTCACGCCTTCTTGTCAAACATTGGTGACCCAGTGAAATGTTGCTCGTGGTCTTTCCAAGAATGGATACCTTGCCCGTTTCCACTTGACACACCTGAAATACCCAAGCCCCTGACTCTTCGACTGCGCTTCATCGTCAAGAATGCCCAAACCAAGAAGGTCACAAAGGCAACGGTAGGTAACAAAGTTACTTATTGACACGACAATTCGTCGCTAGAACTTGCCACACCAAGGAAACAAGAAACAACAGCATCACGCTTTCAGATCCGATTCTCGAAGCGGCAAGAAATTATTCTCATAAATTACAAATTGTCGCAACAAACAAGACCTTGCCAAAAGATATCCTGAAATGAAATTCGCTGTCTCAGCTGCGTTCTCGGTCTTGCTTTTAGCAAACGGTGTACTTTCTCAGAAAGCATTGATCAAGTCAATTGATCCTCCGCAGACGTCATCGGAAGCAGGACGAAAATCAAGTCATGGGGATCATGCATCCTTGCGAAACCTCCGTGGTGAGTTCGCTGAAAAGGCCGTTCGTCCTCGCAAGATTGACAATGAAGAGGATGAACCTGAGGAACTTCGAGAACACTTTTCAACCAAGGACTTCGTGTTTAGTGCAGGAAGCAACTCTTCGTCTTCCATCCATGCCAACATTGTGGGTGGAGATCAATCAGCTGTTGGCGAGTTCCCATACTATGGTAAGCCAATAACAAGGTTGCGCTGATGGTTCGATGTAGCAATTTGTTCTCATTCCGCCTTGGAAACTCTGCTCACTTTCGAATTGATTCAGTTGATTTGGGCATCTGCGGTGGAACGCTGATCGCCCCTGATGTCGTTTTGTCTGCTGCCCATTGTGGTGGTGCCAAGGGAAGGACCGTCTACGTTTCTGGGTACAAGTACGGCTCGACTGCCAACGGTGCCATTGCTGTAAAGATCGTGGCGCAGAAGAGACACCCAAACTACAACAGCAACACCATGGACAATGACTTCTTCCTATACAAGCTAGAGCGAGAAGTCTATCCTAGTACTGACATTACTGTTACGGTGAACACTAACGGCAACAAGCCATCCGACGGGCAAACGTTGCGTGTGATCGGGCTTGGTCTCCTGTCAGAGAATGGCAATGCACCTACATACCTCCATGATGTACAAGTTCAAGCAGTAAGCAATGCCAAGTGCAATCGCGCCAGCTCCTACGATGGAGAAGTGAATGGAGCAACTATGCTTTGTGCTGGAGTCAGTGATTACAGCAAGGACTCATGCAATGGTGACTCTGGTGGTCCTCTGGTGATTGAAAACGGAAATGAACACATCCTTGTTGGTGTTGTTTCGTGGGGATATGGGTGTGCCTTGGATGGCTACCCTGGTGTTTACTCACGAGTATCCAGTGCTGCCTCTTGGATTCAATCTGTTGTATGTGATACTTGGAATAGCAATGGTGCTATCTGTGGCGGAAGCAACAGTGGGTAAGTGGTGGTCGCCAAACAGTCAATGTGTTGAGCTGTTCAACATTGGTTCCTAACTCCTTCAATCTTTTGTTGTGACAGAGGAACGGACAATGGCGGAACTGATGGCGGAACTGGAGGTGGCACTGACGCCGGAGAATGCATTGCATTGGAATTGAAGTTCAAAACGGATAAGTGGCCTGAAGAGACCTCGTTCTCACTCGTCGAGGATGATGGAAACTATATCTGGGACGAAAGGGACAGCAATTTCCGCAAGAAGAAGGTGTACAAGTACAATACTTGTGTGCAATCCAACGAATGCACTAGATTGACGTTCTTGGACTCCTATGGTGATGGCTTGGTAAACAATGGATACGTCCAGGTCAAATACGATGGGAACGTGATCTACCGAGAAAGTGATATCGGCTATGGGTTCACAGCAGACTTCGGAAGCGGATGTTAGTAAGAACCGTCACGACCGCAATCCACCCCAAGCTAGGAATACAAGATAAAACTAAATCGCATCATTCGTCAAGTGAACAGTTTGGAATGAAGAAAAATGCCCCAAAATCTGCCCCTCCGAGATACTCAAGCTTGATCATCCTGCGCTAGGACAGCGCGAAGACTGCAAATCAGACCATAGAGGAAAGAGTACGCCCTTATATTATTATGATATAAAAAGGGAATGCAGCACTGGCTACCTGGAACAAAAGGCAAAAAGGTTCAGGGAGAGAGTAAATGCAAAAAATGGTCGGTCCGTTCCGGGAATCGAACCCGGGACCTCCTGCACCCAAAGCAGGAATCATGCCTCTAGACCAAACGGACAGACGACATTTTTGAAAAGTTTTTGGTATAATAACTCTTGGTAATGTCAGGTCATGGACGTGACGCCCTCCAATTTGCACCTCTTGCTCACCGCTTATTTTCTGCTCGGGAAACGTTTGTGAAAGCATTACAAGCATTAAAGTGTAACTCCCAAAAGTAGAAGGGATCCAATAGTACAAGTGGCATATCCATCTCTTTTGATAGACCTTGTTCTGAGTTGAAGGCTCACGATGAGCAATGTGCAGTCCCTCGACCAACTTCCCGATGACAAACTAGAAGAATTGTTTGATCGTGTGGCGCAGCTCGTCAAGGACTCGCCAAATGACAATGGAAACGATTCTTCCAATGAATACAAACTCCGTTTGTATGGAATGTTCAAGAGATCTACCGTGGGCCGCTGTGCCGATACTCCACAACAGCCTCCTTCCATGTTTCGAGTCTCAGATCGAGCAAAGTTCCAAGCGTGGCAAGATTGCGATGAGTTGACAACACAAGAAGCTATGAAACAGTATATTTCTACAGTTTCCGAAAGACAGGATGACCTGGGCGAACAATGCCGAAAGCTTATCGAGGAACTATCTCATTCGAATCTTCCTATTGCTGCAATGCCAACCATGCAATCGCCGATACCTGTGTCTGAGTTTTCCTTCGAACAACGCAGTTCACAATCTTTGGCAGCGACGCTTTTGGCGTGGTTGATGTCATTTTTATCTGCGTTTCTTAATTGGGTTGGTCTCAAGCCTCTTGTGCCTCGAGGACGTCTGGATATCTCTCTCGCTGATCTCCTTTTTGCAGCAGTGGAATGTTGTCGAATTGGCTCAAATACAGATACCTTTTCAACTTCCGTCGCAATCTCCACGTTGTGGAAAGCAAGAACAGGCCAAGATGTGATTGCCGGTTTGTCTGTTCGGTCATTGCTGGATTTGTACTTGACTACCACGTGCTTTGCCAAGGGTTCCCAAGTGATCGTTGTTCCTCCCATTAGTGTGCCAGGCATGATTCATGTTCTCAAACACCACGAAATTGACCTTGTGGCTGTGGACAATAACCCCGCTGACAATGAGTGGTTCAACGTGCGAGATGTAGAAAAGTCAATCACATCGTCAACCGTTGCAATTTTGGTGGTTCACCCTTTCGGACGGGTATGTGCATCACCAGCCAAAATGCAAGAACTGAGAGCGTTGGCAGATTCCCATGGTTTGGAACTTTGGGAAGACTGCGCTCAATGCTTTACGGGCTTTGGCAAGGACTGCTACCTGGGCTGGTCGCATTCAGACTTGCATTTCTTTTCCTTTGGTCCCATCAAGACATCAACTGCACTTGGGGGAGGCGTCCTGTCGTTTCGAGATCCCGAGAGACTCCACTCAGTGGAGCGGCTTCAGAACTCATTGGTAAACCAACAGACAGTGCTGCAGTTCCTGCAAAAGGTTACAATGGCTATCGTTCTGAACTTTATTGCTAGCTCGCCGTGGCGAGTTGGACTTTTGAAACGCTGCTGTCAACTATTGGGATCGGACTTTGATGCAGCAGTAACAAAATCTCTGAGAGGCTTTCGGATGCGCAAACACACTGGCGAAGGTTCGAAAGTACGAACACGCTTGGAACTCATTCAGCAGATCCGGAAACGCCCCTCGGTCCCACTGCTAAAACTACTTCTACGAAGACTACAACAAAGTTCAACATTGCTACCGTCAGTTCGACAACGACTTGCTCAATGTCAACTGATGGAGCAATTGATTTCCAAATCAAAGCCTGAGTCATTGGTGTCTTTCGGAGCGTATCACAATTGCTATTGGACCTTTCCTGTTACTTGTTCCCGGCGGAATGAAGTTGCCAACATATTGCAACAGAAAGGTTATGATGTGACAACGGGTGCCTCGCAAATGTGTTGTATCTCCTCTTTGTCGAACAAAGACGTTGACACTACACTTCTGGTGAGCGAGCTAATGGCGAGCATTTTGTATATTCCAGTCACCACGAATGTCATGTCGCAATGGGAGCTCCAAGAACTTTCCAAAGAGATCGTCTTTGCCCTAAATGACATTGAGAATGAAAACACAGTGCTCCCTTCGCCAAAGAAGGGAAAGAAGGACATGTTAACCTCGTTCTCCTGGAGCCTTGTGGCTCTGCCCGTTCTACTATCGTTGAAACTATCCTCCCTGTGTATACTCGCTATATTGGGAAATGTCGCAGCATTTTGTGTGTTTGGCATTGTGGTGCTCTGGCTAGTAAGGAGAAATTTCGCTGACCAATACCTGAAGGGATCAAGGGCATTCGCAGAGCACTGTGACATTGTCAACAACCAACCGTGTCAACAGGATGAAACTGCAAATGTTTCCGAGTCCGTGTTGTCACAGATGGAAGTCTTGAATGTTCCTACAGCGATCACATCTCGACTGGAGGGGCGAACGGTTCTTCTGACAGGGGCCACTGGGTTCGTTGGTTCCTTGTTGCTTCGTGATTTGTTATTTCATCGGCGGAATCTCGCCATTGACCGCGTCGTCGTTGTTTGCCGTGAGAAAAAGGGCAAAAATCCTAGGTGGAGGATCCGGAAACTCCTAGAAGACAACATTTTCTCATTCCTCAGTGATCAAGAAAAGATCGACCTGGTTTCCACTATACAGGGAGATGTGTCGTCACCCATGGCCGGTATTTCGGAAGAGAGCCTGGTACAGCTTTCGACAGGTGGGGACATTACCCATGTTTTTCACTGTGCTGCAGAGGTGAGCTTTATTCAGGAATTATCCGATGCCGCGAAGTCCAATATCACTTCCGCCTTGAATATGCAAGCACTGAGCCAAAGGTTGGGTGCAACATTTGTTCATGTCAGCACGTCTTTCGTCCATGGCGGTCTCAGTGGTTCCATATCCGCACCACTGTCGGAACAATTGTTCTCACTGGCACCGTTTAACGCCCGAGAGATATATACATCGATGCTGGGAACTCAATACTATGCTTCGAAAGCTATGACAGAGTTGCGCTTTCCAAATTCGTACACATTCAGCAAGTGTGTGTGTGAACATCTTTTGACAGAAGGGTCCTCTTCAAGTGCTAGTACGATAATACTGCGACCTAGCATTGTTGGCCCATCATTTGAGACACCATTTGAAGGATGGGCTGGTCACAAGCCATCCACGATTGTGGCAGGAGCTTGCCTCCACCTCTCCACGCAGTGGAACCTATGGTATTTGCAAGACAATGCAGTACCTTACGTCCCGGTTGATGTGCTGTCTCGATTCATCATCTCCAAAACCTTCTCTGAACCTACACCTTCCCTTGACAATGCATCGTCATCAGATGGTAGTTTCGAGAAACTCAGTCCCAGCGACGCCGCCTCAGACTCAGACGAATCATCGCTCAATACCACATCCAATATGAAGATATACAATGCCACTTGGGACACCACGTCAGAAAGGAATTCGTCGTTTACTTGGCTAGAGTTTGCGGTCACTTATCTTCAACTGGGATGCGTTTTAGGGTATTTCGGAAGAGCGCTGGCTTATGTTACCCTACTTTTTTCTGCCAACATTGTACCTAATTTCATATCAAACGAAGATTCCTACCGACATTGGCACAACTTTCTAATTCGTGGTCCCTTCAGAGTTGTGATTGCGCTGTCAGAAGCTTTCTCGTTACAACACACGGCACTTCGACGGCTCATGAATTTTCTCGACCTACCATTGCTGTTCTTCCCCTTCGTGAAGAGACCATTTCACTTTCAGTCCGAAATCGTTGCTCCGCCTACTTTCAACCCTCAGCGATACGTTTTCAACACCGCCGTGGCTGCACACAAGTTCGTTTCTGAAAAATCACATGACCCTAAGTCTTCTCAAGTTTTCCAGAAGCCAACAGAGTATGCGGTCGGTGGCGATCTGCATACGCCGTCAGTATCAGACACCTGGTGGGTGCTGTCCCAGCCTCTTGGCACTGTTTCTATACGTTTGTGTGCTTGGGTTTTTGTGAAGATCCTGAGGAAGATATGTTCAATTGTCACTGTCGATATTCCGTCCTTTCGAAAAATCCTTCAACTTCTGGAAGAAGCCGCAAGTGCCGACCAAGGATACATCATCCTGGCTCCCACGCATCGTTCATTTCTTGATTTTATGTTGCTGAGTTACATTTTCTTTGCATTACCGGAACTGCAAATGGAGACACCATTCATTGTTGCCGCTAGTGATTTTCAGGGCATTCCACTTGTGGGATGGTGCGCTCGATTGCTCAAAGCAATATACATCAGTCGCGGCAGGGGTTTTGAGGATCCCACGTTAAACGAACAGATGAAGCAAGTCAAGGAAGATCAGTTGTCGTTGCATGGGTCCTGTCTCGAGTTGTTCGTCGAGGGAACCCGAAGCCGTGACCGAAGATTTGTACGAGCTCGAACTGGCTGCCTGAAAAGTCTCGGGAATACGGGGGGAAGGCATGTTGTTGTTCCAATTGCAATTAACTATGAAGCGATCCCTGAACAAGAAAGCCTGGTATGCGAAGCAATGGGAGGAAGCAGACCTGTAATGACGTTCGTTGGGCTCATCGACTGGTTGTGCCAGGTGTTCAGGGGGAAAGTCAAAATTGGAGCTATCCATGTCGTCGCGGCTGAGCCACTTGTGATGCCCACTGGAAGCAACGAGTCATATCGTCCCTTCGTTGAAGAAGTACAAAGGCGTCAAATGGATGCAACGTGTATTTCCGACTACCACATAAGTGCTGCATCGCAGCTCCTCGGACTACCCCCCTCTGATATGCATGCTTTATTTGTTACACTTGGGTGCAAGTTTATGCCAACGTCGAAAAAAGAAAGGCAATCGGAAAGCGTTCTCCCGAGGCTTCCAGTCGACAAGTCAGAGCTAGCCTCTATTACTCTTCAAGGGGCGCACTTGCTTGCGCCAATTTTCCGGGCCAGCCACCCTGATTGGGCCAAATGGCTTGATAGTTCAATTCGTTCACCCTATCATTCCACTCAGCCATGCACGACGGCCGTCTGTCGAGTTTTGGGTGACATTTTTGACAGGGCTTCAAAAGCAGTGGACTTGGCGATTGCGAAACTCAAAGATCAGGGGTTCCACCACCCGCGCTTCCTGCATGTTCTCCAAACTGCCAAGCACTTGGATGTAACGACACCTGTACTCTTTTTGCATGCCGCGGTTTCAATGCGGATTGACGGCGGTACAAGACCGTGCATCGATGATGAAAAAAATCCGTCGCTGGCATTTCCAGGCGTGCACTCAAATCCTTTGTGCCTACTGGATCGAGAAGAAAGGCTCGGTTTCTGGGGATTTTCTGATACTAAGTTTGTTATCCGGGCTCAAAACTTGGGGAAAACGGTGACTATGCAGGGAAAGAGGTATGGATTGAGTGGTCGATCTATGAGCTCATTACTACCATTCATGGAGAAGGAGATGAATGTGTGGATAAACCCACACCGAGAATTTCCAGTTACTTCTATGAAATGGAGCAGTCCAACTCCAACACGCCTAAACAAACAAGACCTCAAATTCATTGAAACTACGTTTCATTTGCATTCTTTTGAAACTCATCAACGAGTGAGACATGGTACGGGCCAATCACAGGAAGACATCTTCGCCATTCGAGCCGGAGAACGACTTCGCATCCCAGATGCTGTCGTATGGCCAACATCTGAAGATGAAGTAGAAGAGTTAGTGCGAGCTGCCGAAACATACTCATGGTGCCTTATTCCATTTGGTGGAGGTACCAATGTGAGTAATGCAACAAGATGCCCGGATGAGGATGTGGAGCCAAGACCCATCGTCTCGGTTGACATGAAGGAAATGAACAAAATTTTGTGGTTGAACGAGGAAGATGGACTGGCACACGTTGAGGCTGGTATCGTTGGTCGTGATCTCGTCCACGAACTAGAGCAGCGCGGGTTCACAATGGGCCATGAACCGGACAGCATTGAATTCAGCACGCTTGGTGGATGGGTAGCCACAAAGGCAAGTGGAATGAAGCGCAGTCAGTATGGCAACATTGAAGACATTGTGAAGTCAGTGAGAGTGATTGGACCCAGGGGAATCGTTTGGAGTGGTGACGATATCGACCGGAGATTTGCTCCAGGGAGAGTGGCCGAAGGCTTGGATGCCAGTTCTCTTTTCATCGGATCCGAAGGGTGCCTAGGCATTGTTACCAGTGCCGTCATTCGTATTTGGCCAGTCCCCGAAGTTGCGTCCTATGATTCCATAATCTTCCGAAGGTTTGAAGATGGGCTAAGATTTGTCAAATCCATATCTCAGTCTCCAAGACATTCTCCCGCCAGCGTTCGTCTCCTTGACAACGCTCACTTTCGTTTGGGGCAGGCACTGCGTCCCTCCGATGTGTCGCTCGTTGAGCAATTCTCCAAAGTCGCAGCCAAGTCTGTTGTCAAACTAATCCATGGACCGCTGGACGAATCCGCAGTTGTCTGTGCCACTATTGGATACGAAGGAAGCAAGACCGATGTTGTTCAACAAAAGCAATTTATTTCTTCTCTTGCCCGACAACACGGCGGAATCCGTCTGGGAGCTGCCGTCGGAAAGTCAGGTTACGACTTGACATTTATGATTGCATACCTTCGCGACTTTGCCATGACATACCATCTTCTTGCGGAATCCTTCGAAACCTTTGTCCCTTGGTCCAAATTGGAGTCGATGATTTCTGCGACCAAAGAAAGAATTTTGTCGGAACATCGAGCAAGATTTCTTCCTGGAAATCCATTTGTCGGAAGCAGAGTGACCCAACTCTATCACGAAGGAGCTTGTGTATATTTTTATCTTTGTATCAGTTTTGATGGTGTCCCCAATGCGAGTGAAGTTTTCTCGTCGTTGGAAATGGCTGCCCGGGATGAAATCTTAAAACATGGAGGATCTCTGAGCCATCACCATGGCATCGGGAAACATCGTGCCCCACAGCTGAAAGGGAGGTCTTCACCAGCAATGGAGGAAGCTCAACGGAAAATCAAGGAGAGCATGGATGATCAAAACATATTTGGAGCGAGGAATGGTCCTTATTACTACTTTACCTCCACTGCAACTCCAGAGAAAGAGAAAGAGAATAATTGCGAGGTAGAAAAATGACGACCGTCGTCGTCGAGTGCGAGGTTCTGATCTGGAGTCACGTATCTTTGGATACCCTGTATCCTGCTGTAGCCAGATGCGTTGGCCATCATAAATCGACCTCGCGCAGGTGTGGTACGTAGTACTAGATCTACAGAGTAGAGATATTTAGGACCTCTAGAGAGCGAGACTTCCCAGGCCAAGGATTGCGGGAGAATGTTCGACAGCCTCACAATCTTCGACATTGGCGCTTGCACGCTGGTTAAAAACCGACCCATAAATTGACCAAGCCATCATGAAGTTTGCTTTTGCCCTAGTCGCCGCCTTTGGCGCTTCTTTGACCTCGGCCTTTGTTCCAGGCCTAGGCTTGCGTGCTGCCTCCAAGTTGAGCATGGCTGGAGAGCAATTCAACCAAGAAGCTTTCATTGCCGAATCCAAGGAAATGCGCATGAACCACTTGGAGGAACAAGCCATGTTTGCTTTGAAAATTGCCTGCGAAAACTACGAGAACGCTGTTTTCCCCAATGCCTTGATTGCTGGAGATGTTGTCATTACCCACCTTCTCCACCGCATGGGATATTTGAAGGATAACAAGTGCAAGGTCATGGTCGTCGACACTTTCCACCTTTTCCCTGAGACCATGGATTTCTTGAAGGAAATCGAGACCGCCTACGACTTCAAGGCTGATGTCTTCTGCGCTGAGGGAATTCCTGTCGGAGACAAGGCTGCCTTCGACAAGAAGTACGGAGCCGACCTCTGGAAGGAGAATATTGAGGAGTACGACCGTGTCTGCAAGGTCGAGCCTTTCCAACGTGGACTCAAGACCCTCAAAACCAACTGCATGATCAATGGACGAACAAGGTGGCAAGGATTCGAGCGTGCTTGGATCAACCAGTTCGAGAATGCCCCTATTGGAGGAGGACTTGCCAAGTGCAACCCTCTCGCCTACTGGACTCTTGAGGATACTTTCGACTACATTGCCAAGTACAACGTTGCCCACCACCCTCTCCATGCCAAGGGATACCCATCCATTGGAGATGCTAAGGATACTATCCCTATTCCTGAGGATGGATCTACCAAGTTCGTCAACTTCAAGTTCGAGGGAGACAAGACCAAGTGGCTCGACTATGCTTCCGAGCGTAAGGGACGTTTCGTTGGTTTGGCCAACAAGGACGGATCCACTAAGACCGAGTGCGGAATCCACGTCAGTGGAGCCGAAAAGACCTGGGACCGCGATTTGTGGGTTGCTGGAGAATCCAAGGTTAAGAAGCTTGAGAACGCTGACGACGTCCTCAAGGTCAAGTCTTCCGGAAAGCCTGCTGTCATTGCCGTCTATGCTCCTTGGTGCCAATTCTCCATCAAGATGGAGGAAGAGTTCGAGAAATTCGCCGAGAAGTACGGAGGAGAGGTTGATATCTATTCTTACCGTGGAGATGAGGACCGTGACTTTGTCAAGGGAAACCTCAACACCCAATCTTTCCCCACCGTCAACGTCATCAAGCCTGATGGAACTGCTGTCAAGTACCAATCGGAGGTTCGCACTGTTGATGCCTTCAAGAAGTTCTTGGACCAAACCATTGCTTAAGCAGTTCATTCTATTATTAAAAATGTTCTACTTTGTACATCCCATTTTTTCTCGTCCTTGTTTTATTTTTCTTCCTTGCTCATTCACAAACGTAATTGTTGTCGTTGTAAGGTTTTACAGATTGTGCAGCAACCCCTACGAATTTTTCTACGATGATTTTGTACTCCCCCGCTTTTTTGAAATGATTTATCTATTCAACTTTATTTTAGCACACTTTATTATCTACTTGTACTAGAACTATCACGCTCGTGTGTGACCGTGCAGTCGTTGTTGTTGGATTCAATTTTGTGTCCTGCAACGAGAACAACATGATCGTCGCCATACTATCAAGCTCGTGATCAGAACAACGATTCTTCCATGTTTGCTTCAGGCGACGCAGTTTTTATCATCGATGGTGTGCTCATGCTCTTATTTGTTATGATTATGGGTGGTTTCATGGTGTACAAATCGTTCACAACTTGAGAAAGGCGCACGGAGTCCGTGTGGGGGAACCCTACAATTTCTTGTGTTCAAGATTGAATTACAATGTGACAACGGAGTGAGTCTCGGGGTGTCGTTCGGACTATGTATGTCTCAAGTGATGGTGTGAGAGAGAAGAGACGACAAACTATTATTTCCATCCCTTTCTAATTCATTTTAGTTTTCTTCCTTTATCATTTCTTTGACAAAGTTTCGCTTTGTCAGACGACCAATAGGTACATCCTTGTACATTCGGTATCCCAGAGCCTGATAGAAGGCCACGGCTTGCAAGAAAATCGTCAACGTTACCACGTAAAGCTTTGGACTACTGCTATGCTGCCTTGCCATTTGTTCGGCCATGGCCACTAGCGATCGTCCAACACCACCACGGCGTATCGACTTGTCCACTACCATGCGGTAAATTTCCAAAGAAACGGCAGGGGCATCCCGTTCCTCGGATGCTCGAATACCAACGCATCCAACCACTTGACGACGACCCGACGATGGATCGAACCGAAGAGCTACCAAAAAGTTGCCTCCCTGATCCTTGTATCGCTCAACAATGGCCGATTCTGGAGTCGAGACAGCAGTCTTTGGCGTCATGGCCATGTCATTGTCCACAATGTCCTGGACCATGCGTCGAATGGCTGGATATTCCTCAAAGAAGTGTCGATACGTTTCTTCAAACAAGGCACGAAGTTGTTCCTCATCGCAAGGTTCCAGGGTCGTGTAGACGATGCCATGACGTGTATCGATGCGGGGTGGAATTTCCGTTGCCGCAAAGTTGGCAGGGCAGACAAGTCGTCGCAACAACCCAGAGGCTTTGGAGAATCCAACTGCCAATGCGTAGGACTGCAAGTGAAGTACCAACGCAGCATGTTCGTCAAACATTTCTGGGATGGCAAAGGAAATGTCGGGGTTGGCAACCGTGGTTTGGTGGGCTGCTTCTCCCAAGGTGGAAACATGGGCGTGTGCAAAGCCTGTAATCAACAAGGTTTCTTGAATGTTGGCAACCGAGGAACCCAATGGGCGAAAGGACGAAACAGCACTGGCGACTTGTTGGTGCTTTCCTCGATCCATCTTTTGACGGAATTGCTCACTGTATCCTCGCTGATAGCCTTGGGTCACGGACAATACACCATTCTTCCCTTGAGTTCCCTCTTCGCTTTGCTCGTCTGCAATGGGTTCCAATGCCACAAAGACACTGTCAGGTGCCGCCAACAACTTGGATGCACACCACGAAAGGAATCGATGGGTCTTTTCGGGCGAATGAAAGTATGCCAAGACCAACTCTGTAATTGCCAAGACAGGAGACGGCGGTTGCGTGCCCGTCTCCCCGACAACAAAGGTATCTACGAGGTCATCCAATGCTGCTGTATCTTGCAAGTCCATGGCACACAGAGTATAATTCTGGAATGCTGTAGTAGGTTCTGGATCCAGTGGCGTACTACTCGTACTTGGAGTATCCGGTTGCCGGATTCGCCCCTTCCAAACCATACTACCATTGGGACGTTCTTCTTGGGACGTAGTATCCACTAGACCTTGCTCGACAAGAATTTCCCATTTTCGTTGACAAACATCCAATGTATCCACTTCAACTACCTGTAAGTTCGCATTCATCGATTGGCCAACAGAATGTGCCCAGAAACCAATTACATCCATGCCACATCCCAAAACGACTACAGGAAGCGTGGTGGGTTGATTGGTTTTGGTAATAGAATGATATTGTAGATAAGCATGAATGGAATGGGAAATGGCCAAAACACGGGAAGCATAACCGGCATGGACCAAGGGCGTTTGCCGACGGGGTGGTTGGGAGGATGCCATTTGTTCCAAGAGTGTTTGATAGTGAGAATGATTCTGAACGACCATCATGGGGCCATAGCCCACATTCATGGCGGAGTATTTGGCCTGGAAGGCATCCGAGGCTGTCTTGGAGACAGAAGCGGAATGTGGTGGTGGTTGCTTCGTCATCGTGGTTTCATGGGATGAGGAGGATTCATAGGATGAGGATTGAGGATTGGCACGTTTGAAATGAATGGGTGGTGGTTCCTGTCGTTCTCGATCCACGTGGGGATTCGGTTCTCGCACTTCAGCCCAGGTTCATACACGAGTGGCTGATTCGTGATGCTGACGTGAGCATTGGGAGAGCAATCGCTAAAAGGAACGTTATCTGCATTGTGAACTACTCACTGCTGCACATACACAGCACCACGGAGGACTGAAACTCTTCTTGCAGTTCTTTTCTTTGTGTTACAACTCATCCTTGTAAAGCAACCTACAAACAAGAAAATCTCCAACTACAATGTCTAATAACGGGTTTGGATTTTCTTCCTCCAGCCGCGGGAATGACGACACAACTGCGGCAGCGAATCGTGCTGTTGCCGGTTTGTTTCGTGGTTTCGGAACTTCGAAGGAACCAGAGCCTACCTATCGACCTCCAGCTGTGCCTTACTCTGCACCTGCCAACCATACAACCTATTCCAATACTTCCGGTACGAATCAGTCCATGTCTTCCTATTCCACTCCAATGTCTACGACCATGACTCCCTCCTATCCTTCTTCTGGTGGAGACCCATTCAGTAACATGCCGTCCTATCCGCCATCTGGAGGAGATCCCTTCGGCGGCAACAACAGCCACAATTCACAGTACAATAATACACAGTACAACAACTCCTACGCCCCGTCGTACCCAGACCAGAGCTATTCCCAACCTGCATCCATGTCAAATTCCTCTTTTCCAGCGCCTTCCTCTGGTTCCGGAATGCCACCTCCATCCAATGGTATGTTTTTGGGTCTGGACCAGTCTCATACTGGGTCTAGTACTCGTACATCCTTTCCCAGTCAAGCAGCTGCTCCTGCTGCGGCTTCCCAATCTCCCTATGACCCGTTTGCTGATTTATCGACCTCGAGTTCTTCCAATGGTGCTCCCGCGTTAGCACAACCTACAATGAACCATACCATGAACAACTATGCTGCTCCACCCCCTCAACCCATGACAAGCGGCATGGACTCTGGTTACCCAAACGCCCCAACATCGTTATCCTACAACATGGATGAAAAGAAAGATGTAGACGACGAAACAGAAGAGGAAGAAGACGATGACAAGGAATTGCGTCAAGCCCAAGAGGCAGCCTTGTATGCCGAGGAACTCTTGGGACAACAAGCCGAAGAAAAGAGACAAAAGCAAGCCCGTGGTCCTTTGGGTCTTGGTTTGCTCCCCAAGGCACAAGAAGTTATCAAACAATCAACAGCGGCTGCTCCTTCCTTGCAAATGCCAACGATTCGCATGTCTTCCAATACGGACGGAGGCAACTCACAGTCACAAGCAAAGGATAACGAGCCCTCTGCCGATGACATGACACGGTCATCCGAATTGCCACCCTGGTATAGTTCGGATCCTGGGGCAAGAGCGACCTCTGATTTTGGATTGGGTGGATCGTCTAGCATGGCGCAATCGCAACAAGAGCAACAACAACCATCATCACAGCCTGGCAAGAGTGCTAGTGTCATGGGAGCCTCGGTGTTGGGAGGTGTGGCTGGACTCATGGTATTGGGTCCTCTTGCTGGAGTCGTGGCAGCCGGTGGTGTGGCCTATGCATCCACCAAGGATGGTACCATGGGAAACGTAATGCGAGGAGCCGGTAGTTTGGTAGCCAGGGCTGGGTCGGCAGCCAAATCGTTTGACGAAAAGAACCATGTGGTGGCCAAAACCGCTTCCGGAGTTGCCAAGGGTATTTCGTGGGTGGCAAAAGCATCCTCCTCCAACCCCTAAGATTGTCTGCTGGTATACAAACGATGGATTGTACAGAGTAGAGTTATTATAGTTCGTTTGCTACAACTACTATATTTGCCAGCATGATTTTTAGCCAAAACACTCCCGCTTGCGTCCACGCAGTCGCACTTGTTCCAAACGTTGCAACGTAGTTTGGGACGATTTCTTCTCCGAGACAGGGGTCGACACCTTGGTGTATCCCTCAAGAATGGAGGGCACAAAGGATTCGGGCAAATCGGAATGGGTCGACTCCAAAGCACGTTCCAAAACATACAAATCCACCGCTTGCTCTTCTACGTTGGTAGTAGATTTGGCCAATCCAAAGTCAATCAATCCAATGGTCAAGGGTGCATTGTCATCCAATGTCCCCACGACCAACATGTTGGACGTGGTCAAATCCCCATGCACCACACCCAAATTGTGCAATTTGGCAATCATCTCACCCATACTACGTGCCAATTGATTGTAATCAAATGAGGATGGCGTTTCTGTAGATTTCTGCAAAGCAGCCTTTTCTTGCAAGTAGTGCTTGAGGGTGGGGCCACTCCAATATTCCATGTACAACAGTGGAGGTTCCACGCGAAGAACGCGTGGCACCAAAAGATCCGATTTTTGTATACACTTTTCCAAAATTCGAGCCTCAGATCGACATCGACTCTTGGTCAAACGCTCATCCAAATCGGGGTGACGATAGGCTTTGGAGAGGCGTTCCTTGCATACACAGGGGCCAACCTTCCATACTTTGGCTTCAGCTCCTTGACTCAACAACTCCCATTGTTCTCTTGGGACGGGTGGGAACTCTGTAATTTGAGATTGTGACGACGACTCGCCAGATGGGTTGGTAGACATGATTTGGGCGAGAAGAGAGGTAACTCCAATAGAATGTAGTACAGTAGATAAGTCGAGTGCTGAAGAAACAAAAGAATCTTGTTGGCGTACACAATAATAACCAACGGCAACAGGTTCATCGTGTGTCCTTTCCCAAACGGGCGAAGGTCGGTTTACTAGGTTCTGTGAATATGTATATACCGTACCTATGATGAGATTTTTTGCTATCTTTTTTCGACTTGTTGGATTCATTGTGCCCTCCTGAGTACTGAGGTCCCTCGTAGTACAAAAGAGTACCGTGTATTTGCACACATTGATGCGAACGTGCCACTCCCCAGCAAACTCTTATTATTGCCACAGGAACTGTCAAAAAGTCGTAGACAAAAGAATGTTGCAACCCGCCGCCATCACACAACAAGACAACGATGGTCAAGAAGACGAAATTTCATTGACCAACTTTGATGATGGCAGTCCACCAATACCGGATGATCCAGTGTCCAGCGCAGACACATTGATCGCCAAGGAACTTGCCAACTTGTCTATGAAACAACGCGAACAGGTCTACTTCGATATACATGGCGTTTCGGATGGTGTTGTAGAAACCGAAGAGCAGATTCAGATCAGCCTACGGCAAATGGATAAAGAGTTGCTGATTGCTTCCCCCTACGATAAGAGTGCATACCTTCTGGCACTTCAGCAAAGTCCTTCCTATGTACAAAACGATAACTTTCGCCTTCGTTTTTTGAGAGCCGACCGGTTTGATGCAGAGGCAGCTGCGAAACGATACCTTCAACACTTCAAGGTCAAGTTAGAACTTTTTGGAGAGAAATTGTTGACTAAGGATATCACTCAAGATGTCTTGAGTCCTGAGGACCTCAACGTGATTTATCACAGTGCATTTTACTGTATGCCTGTCAAGAACGCGGCGGGACGACTGGTGATATTCTACAAATCCCCAAGTATCGACCTCCCCTTGATGTCGATCATCCGAAGAGGTTTCTATGTTTGTATGAGTTTCACGGACGATGAAGAGACACAAAAGAAGGGATGTGTCATGATCAGTTACCTCTTTGGACACTCTTTCACCTTTGAAGAAATGTCCAAACGTCGAGAAATCAATCAACGATACGGCGAAGTTCTGTCGTCCTTGCCTTTGCGGGTGGAAACTGTGCACATGTGTATGGATACTTACATTTGGAGACCTTTCTTGGCCGTATTCAAATTGACATTGGGAATGTTCACACGACTCCGATGTCGAGAGCACTATGGAAACCATCAACAAGTCGTCTTTAGTTTACAAACTCACGGTATACCAAAGGAATTTGTGGAGGCTTCCATTGTCTCTACAGATGCTAATGAACGCTATTGGCGTCGTCGGCGTGAGCTCGAACGACGACGATTGTCCATCAAAGAGAAACGAGCAGGGGCTTCGAAGACTCCTAGTCCAGTATGTGATACTCAGGACTTTGATGATGATAATATTGAGGACGATGATGGCATTGATTCAGTGGTGGAGGTGCCCAACAGCAATGATGTTCTATTAGGTCGAGGAAAAACGAACTATTCGCATATTGGGAATGTCCGCTTCCGCAATTTGATTGTTCAAAACGGTGTGTACTACGAAGGTGCCAAGAGCAGGAAAGAGAAAACCAATGTGTCACAGTCTATTGTCGAGATGATCCATGATAAGAAAGGAAGGTTTCTGCGGGATGATAACTATGGTTGGGTGGAGGTGGACGATAGCGTCGCTCGGGATAAAGTCACCCATGCCTTTCGGACCTTGCGTTCATTGCTCGTTACTCCCACAGGGCAAACAAACTCTGTAGCCGATGGAGAAGACGGCCACTCACGTCCAGCTGCTGCAGTAGAGACTCGGAAAAGGGTATCCCCGTCAGAGGAGTCTTAGACGGATAAACAGCTAGGTAGAATATTTTTGTTATGAGTCCTAACTGTATGAGTGCTCGATTAGCTTGACCAAGGACCCTATCATCATTAGTACCAACATTAGTACGTACTGCCGGTATTTTAATGACATGCCAAGTAGTGATCTATGTTGCATTGACGGCTTGGCTCTCAACACTCAAAAGGTGCGAGTACGGCAAGTTGAGAGTGGGGAAGTGGGCGACACTTTCTCGCAACAGCAATCTTGGATACGGAACAGCATTCAAATGGAGAAGAGGTTTAACGATCTTGGTGGAAGTAGAAGAAGTGGCACAAAATTTTGCCTCAGCCAATGAGATTTTTTCTCAGTCGGAGCAAGTGGAGAAAGGACTGGAAATACTTTGAGAAGTTTCCGGTCGGAAGCAACTGGGTATGTCAAAACCTACCTTGAAAATTTTCCTCTACCAATTGAAACTCTGGAAATTTTGCAACCGTCACTTGTTCCTGTTTGATCCGCAGATTTTGGTGCACTTCAAACCTTGGCGTTCCAAATGAGAGGTACCCAGGCCAAGGAATCTTCAGATCTCACAATTCTGCTTTCCTTTGGCATTGAGTTGTGATCTTCCTACCCTATCCGAGAAAAGACGTCCAATGGCTGTGATCGAACTTGCTGACGAGTCCGGGGGAACCGGCAACCCAAAGCCACGGCGCCAGACCATGTCTCTCGTGAAGAACGCCAACAGCTTCGTAAGAAGAACAAGAAGCAAGAGGCAACTACCGCCAGTGGCGGTAATCATCTCCCCAATGATGATCAGGACGATAAGTTGAAAGCTCTTCTTGCTTCCAATGAAGACAACCTATTGAAGTTTGTTGCAAAGGTGAACAAAGTATACCAAGAATGCTTGAACATGCCTGCCCCTTTCATGACTTTTGTCTTTTGTGGAATGCAATCGGCTGGAAAGTCTACCATCATGGAACGGTTCTTGAACTCGGTTTTGAACATTGTTCAGCAAGGGACTGGAACCAGATGCCCCCTCGACACCACTTGCATTCATGATAGCCAATGCAAGGAGCCTACCTGCGAGCTCTATGGTGAAGAGCTTCCCAAAGAAAGTCAAGGTCAGAACCTTCCTGTCCACAAGGTGTTCGAATTTATCACTGAACACAATCGCATGCTTGGTCGTGAGGACCGCTTTAGCACCAAGCCCCTCCACCTTGTATACCGTGCCTCGAACGTTCAAAATATGAGATTTGTAGACACACCCGGGATTATTTCCAATGCCAGTACTGGAAAGGACAATCGTGAAGACATTAAGAAGATCCTTCGAAGCGAAATGCGAAAGCCCAACACAAAGCTATGTGTGCTATTGGAACCAAAGGAGTGCCAACCCCATCCTCGATTTCTGTGACATGTTGCTTGGTGGACGTGATAAGTGGATTGATGATGCCACCTTCCTGATGACCAAGTTTGACAAACAACTTGATGATGCAAGGACTGCAAAAAAGGCCAATGATTTCTTTCAGGAGTTTTTTCAAAACAAGTGTCACCCTCACCTGGTGATTACGCCTACCTTGGTCCGAGAGGATTTGCCAGCTGAGGAACTTTTCAAAGCTCGCATGAGGTTGATTCAGGAGTCCGACGAGTATGAAATCGAATAATTCGAAGCTTGGCAAGATGGTCATACATACTACAACTCTGAGAATGAAGGTAGTGAGGTCATGCTTGATGAGGATATCGCGACTCGAATTGGTTTTACCTCTGCAAAGAAGCATATGAGGCAAATCATGCTCGAAGATACAGTAGCCAGGTTACCAGAAGTCCTTTCAGCCTTGCGGAATGATCTTAATGAGCATAAATCGGAGCAAAAGGCCCTCTTGGACCGAAAGAAGTTCACGGATCCCAACCACATTCGACTTGTCGTTGCCAAGTTGTTGTATGAGGTCCAAGAGAGGATGATTTCCTACTTGGACGGAGACCTCAAATCTTCCCTGAAGTTTCCAGAGTACCTTCAGACGTTGCATGAAGAAATCGAAGAAGAAGAGGAGTCTGATTGGGTTGACAGAGAGTTGAACCACCACACTGACAGTGAAGATGAATGGAGGGATCGTGTCGCTCAGCTCAAAAAGTACCCCGAGATTGTTTGTCCCAACGACAAATTTTTGGGAGGAAAGCAATATCAGCGTACCCTTTCCTTCTTTGGAGCTGTCATGATCGAATCACTCCCAGATCCTTATGAGCTACGTGACAAGGTTCCAAACTTGACAGGTTTTCTCAGTGGCGGTCTTCAGCACGAGAATTGGGAGCGCGCAATGGTGGAAATCACCCGAGAGTGCTTGAGAAACATTTCACACCCTGGTCTGAATTTCTTGGTGAAGCACATTGGCCACATCTTTCGTCGACTCTTCGAGATTGCTTTGCAGGATGTGAAGCTTGGTGAGAAATACTCGTCTGAGTTCCAAATGATTCCACCGGGTATTGAGCGCTTCTTGGTTCACGAGTTTGAAGAAATGTTATGGGAGTTGATGGAAAAGGTCTCAAACGAAGTCCACTCTTCCATGGAACCCATGTACTCATCTATTGATCCGAACCTGCCAACATTTGCATGCAGCAAGATGTCAACAGGTCGAGAGGAAAAACAATATGTGATGATTGGTGACAACGAGTATCGACCGGCGAATGAGATTATGGAGGAGAAAGTGAAATCTAGTTGGGTGCAAACTTTGGCTTCCAAGATGAATGTCCTTGCGTCGCTTTCGAATAGCAATGCAAAGAGTTTCCTTCAATCGGAGAATTCCCGTCGAGCCAATGTGAGGAGGTCGCTTCTTCCAGACGAACGTACGGCTATGATCAATGCCGAAGAGACCAACTTGATCTTGAGTCGTTGTTTTGAGTACATTGTCGCGCTCATGGAGTTCAACTTGGTTGTTTTTCGCTTCCAACTGAACCATCACTTCTACCAAGGTTTCAAAACTGCGGTTCGTAGTGAGCTTCCGAACAAAATCCATAGCGCCAATTGGGATGAACTTGTATCCCAGGACTCTGACATAGACGATCGTCTCGAAGAGTTGCAGAGTCAAATCGATGGTCTGGGAGATGCGCTACGTGAGGTTCAACGCATGCAGCGTGGATTCTGAAAAGCTGCAGTGGAGACAACATGTTGAGGTGGACATGCCACGTATGGTGAACACAGCTTCCGTTTGTGTAACAAGAAAACAACTATAAAACGTTTGGCTTATATTGACGCACTATTGTACGAGTACCACAAGGAGAATTAGTACGATGATTGCGCACAGCCATATTGTCCACTCGTCACCCACTCCTTCCAATATAATTTAGATGGCAGCGCTTTTCGACGACTTGGTGGGTGCAGCGGAGACAGAAGGGGCACTGGATACAGAGGGGGCAGAAGATACCGTGGGTGAGGTGGTTGGGGACTTTGTACTCGCCTTCTTCAACGACTTAGAGGGAGCGGCAGATACAGAAGGAGCACTGGACACAGAAGGTGCAGAAGATTCAGTTGGTGAGGCCGTAGGAGACTTGGTGCTCGTCTTTTTGGGAGATTTGGTTGGAGCACTGGACACGGAAGGGGCGCTCGACAAGGATGGAGCTGAGGACACACTAGGCGAGGCGGTAGGAGTCTTAGTGCTTGACCCAGCTTCGGCAATGGAAGCAATCAAGTGCACAAGAAGAAAAATCCGAAAAACATATCTCATTTTGCAGTATTCGACGTACTGTGGCAGCAAAGCAAGTTTGTTGAAGTACAACCTGTTGACGGATTCAAGAAGCAGGTGAGACGAACGACTAACTAAAACCACCAGATTAATCAACAACAGGGCAAGAAATTGCACCTTTTGTTGTCTTCTTACTTTGAGTTATGATTAGTTGAAACTGTGAGATAATTTTATCATCTTCCTTTCGTTCATCCTCTAGAACGCGTACTATCAATCTTCTTTCGACGTGTTGAAAAGACTAGAGCGGGATACCTTATGTCCGTCTACAACCGAGATTCGATATCTGCTATCTTTGTATATCAGTGATATAGTGCATCCTTCCATATGCCATATGAATTTTCTTTGTCCACTTTAGTCCAAAGGGTTATTGGCATGTGCTCTTGCAAAATAATGTGCACCTCAACGCATCGCCTGACTTTCTAAACACGATGTTGTGGCATTCTGGCCTTCGACCGCAGACTGGGGAACCGTGATGAATCAACTCATCAACATCACTGTCTATTTTCTTAGTGGAAGAGCGATGTGCCTAATTGGTTGTACTCTCTCTATAGTGGTAGCGTTAGTCCAGTACTATCATTCAACCCTGTTGTGCTGTTATTGTACTACTAGTAGAAACTTATACACGCAGACTACTACCTAGTATTCCATGATCGTAAGGAACTGAAGTTGAGGAAGAGGGAGACAAGAACGCAGAGAAAGAAGGAGTCACGGAAGAAGACGAATACCTTATACGCCGTTCTAAACAGAGGCTCCCTTGGACTTGCTCTTGGTGCTTTTGGGGGCCTTGGTAGGGGCGGCAGACAAGGAAGGAGCGGCAGAGAGGGAAGGTGCCGACGAGAGGGTCGGAGAAGTGGTTGGAGACTTCGTCTTGGACCCCTTGCTTTTGGGCGCCTTGGTAGGGGAGGCCGACAAGGAAGGAGCAGCAGAAAGAGAAGGTGCCGATGAGATAGTAGGAGAGATGGTTGGTGCCTTGGTCTTGGAGCTCTTTGTGGAAGCACCGGAGGCGATAACCACCAGTAGAGCGAGAAGGAAGAATCGCAAAACAGACTTCATTTTGTTTCCTTTTGAACTTGTCGCTTACTCAAAGAATGACGATGACCAATTTGCTGTTCCGCAAAGTATGAGATGGAGACCACTTCTTATCAAATCAGAGAAACTGCTGGAAGTTATCGTCGGATGGACTTTCTAACAGGAGTTAGCCTCGGATATCATCACCATGAAAAATGTGGAGGCCACGTGGTCGAGACGATGCGCTCACGCTTTGCATCGCCTTGGTTAATTGGAAGCTGCGACCTAGACTATGGCCATTATCAAGGTCAGGTCATTCTATGGTTAGCCCCGCCGAATTTTTCTATGGAGATTCAGGGGTCATTTTTCTACTAGTATACGTTAGAACTGGTTACTCGCACTGATTCGCATCACCATCATCATTCTTGTATTGGTGGGTGGTCACAACAACATCGTCGAGTAATCTAGTAGTAGAGCGGCGGTAGTAGAAGAGTGTTGCTGAACGCCAGTACCGTACTCTCCAGCTTGGGTAGAGAGCTACTCTCACAGTAGTACCAGGTAAAGTGTTAAAGAAATGCGTTGGATGTCCTGTGCTTCTCCCGGCAGGCAATGTCGTGGGATAAGGTGAGTCCTGAATGAGTGCACCAGTGATTCGAACAATCAGACTGCAATGAGGAACACACTCACACTTCTTCAAATTCTGGTGCCTCAATACAAAAGACAGTTCGGCAGTAGTATCCATGGCGACTCCTGCCCAACGATTCATGAAACCAATTACTCTGGGAATTGCCGGTGGTACTGGGGCAGGAAAGGTATGTCATTCGTTGGTAAATATATGAATTGATTTTGTTGTCCTCTTCTGACAGCGTTGTTGCCACTCGAAAGACCACTTTGGCTCGCGCCATTTATCAAAAGGTCGGAGGCGAGAAGAATGCCGTCTACTTGACACACGATCACTACTACAAGGATCTATCACACAAACCTCCAGAAGAAAGAGGGAAGACAAACTTCGATCATCCTGATAGTTTGGAGACCGATTTGTTGGTACAACACGTGAAAGATCTTCAGGAAGGGAAACCTGCCTTGTTGCCCACCTACGATTTCAAGACGCACTCGAGAACCCCCATTACCACCTATGTTCACCCCAAGCCTATTATTATTGTGGAAGGAATTTTGGTACTAACACATCCAGCTCTATGTGATGTTATGGATGTTAAAGTATTTGTGGTATGCCTATTTGATGGGTGTCTGGAATCAACTCAAACAATGCACCAATATCTTTCTCACTCCTTGCCTCCCATTGTTATTATTTCTAGGATGCCGATAGTGATACACGCGTAGTTCGTCGCATTGCCCGAGACACGGTGGAGCGAGGAAGAACCTTGGATTCCATCCTCGTCCAGTACCAAGAGACGGTGAAACCCATGCATTCCCAATTCGTCGAACCATCCAAAGTGCACGCCGATGTGATTGTCAACAGCGAAACGGGAAATAGCGTTGACATTGCCATTTCCATGTTGGCCAGCTATCTGAAAAGTGAGAGTGGAGTGGAATAATAGGACGAAATAATGATACAGACACTCCAACACAGCTAGCCAAAGTGTCGCTGCAGTTCTTCCAAAGAAAGTACATGACCTAGCCAATCATCCGATGCCTCCAAATCTAGATACTGCGATAGATTGTGTTCCCGGTTGTTGTGATTTGTAATACACGCATATTCGGGTGGAGTAGCACTCCATTCCTTGGTTTCTGGGTTGTACATGTGTCTGCGATCACTGGAAAAATGCGCCAAATACACTTGGGCAGGAATGACCCTGTTGGAGGCAAGCGGAACAATGTATACCGTACTGTCAGCCCACAATGAACCAAAGAAACATACACCATGGTTCGTACTACCTCAAAACTTAAAAACTTACCGAAAACAGGGCAAAAAGCGAGAGCGCCATTGATCACAGGAAGGAAAGGTTCCCGCCACGTACTCTTCCAAGGAACATGCGTAGGGAAGTCGACTATCCATATCCAGAACAATCGTTCCAGTAGGCGTTTTCTGAAACAGGATAACATGGTAATCCCAATAACATGGATTGTCTGGGTGTGAACTTGCTACTTGTTGAAACATGGGTACGCATTCCTTGGGGTTGGTGACAAAGGCCACAAAATAGCGTGTGTGGGGGTCATCCTTGGTGACCTCCTTGGAAAGACGACGATAGGTCAACCGCCAAACATTTTCTTCACAATAACACGGAACCCGTAGACTCTGATCGGAAGGAGCCGAAAGAGAGGACTGTGCAGCTGGCAAACTAGCAATATCGGAGACTTGCATGGTGTCCACAAATAACTTCCCTCACAATATAATTGCCAGATCTCGTCACGCCACCATACTCCGTGCAAAGGCACTCGCTGAAAAAAGAAGTATAGAGTATACTCTACTAATAGCTACTACCGATAGCCCAGGAACTCTCTTGCTCTAGTAGCCTAGAACAGATGGAATCGGTTCGGTTCACAACAACTCCAGGAATCACCTTTTTCTTCCGTTTTTGACACGCGGAGTGCCCTTGTGACGGTTGGAGTGTTAGTCGATTGTGTCAATAGGTCGATGGTGAAGCAAGAAGATGACAGGTCACTGTCTTTGGCCGACGAGAGTATTCCCAACGACTCGTGATTCACCCGCAACGAATACGTAGGATCCTCACGGTGGAATCACTTACGTGGAAGATTGTACGAGGGATGCCGTAGGACAGGCGTGGTTCGTACTGCCGTCGTAAGTACTGCAAAAGGGGCAGAGCGGAAAAACGAGAGTTCTGAAAGAGACCGGGCCATCGCAAAGCATCGAACAAGGAACAGAAAGACCTTCAGCGCTCGTTTGCGCTGCTAACAATGTAAAGAAGAATGACATCCATTGCAACGAATACAGTTACAATGTCTCAAACAGTGACCATACGAGTGCTTGCCGCAAGTACCGGGGTCAGTTATAGAATTTCATTACATCCCTCCGAATTAACGTACGTTCCTCTTGCCCGAATTTCATCGTGTGTGTCGTGTGTCTTTTTCTGTGTTCTCCTGTCATCGACAAGAAAGAATCCCAACCAGCAAGCCTTCAAGTCTCTCCTTGCCATGTGATGCATACGGTGGTTGTATTTGCTGAGACGGGATGTTTCTGTGCGTTTTGCAATCCATTGCTGGGACCAATGTTCTGTGCATAGCAGACGTGGTCCGGGTTTTTTGCTTGTTACAGAAATTGTCGATTGTCGTGTTTAGTACTCGTGGAGAATAAATTTTCTCTTACACACTTCCTTGTTCTAACGTTATTACAGAGTGGCCAATGTTAGAAGTCACCTAGCAGCAGCGGTCCCACCCTCTGATCAGATCCTTCTCCTGGGTCCTCCTTACAAAGTTCCCAAGGACACTACGCTTCAGTCGGAAGAAATCATCAACTCGCTCCGTCTTGGGGACAGAGAGGATGAAATTTCTTTTGATATTGCAAACCCTACAGATCCATCATCCCAATCGTCCTCCTCGGACATTTCAAAGGCAGCCTCCATCCTCTCTACTACAGAACGTTCAGGAGCTAGAAGACTCTTTCTCTTTTCCAAACGTGCCCTGTCAGAGAATGCGCCAGACCCACCGCCCTGTCGTCTCCAGCCCATGGATCTTGTCCTCCCCACCGATGCTCCGGGGACGTCTCCGCTCAACATGACCAAGTCCACGATAGCGTCTCAGCCCCTTCACCAAGCCTTGTCCGCCTATGAACGCCAGTTCATGTTGTATCTATGTCAAGGCCGAGTGCTTGCGGATGGCGCCGACCTTCGGTTGCAAGCGTGTCGACAGTGTGTACAAGAACAAGCTGTTATTGCCCGGGCCTTGAGGGCAGCCGTATCCAATCTCTCCGATCACTTCAATGGAGCAGCCCGGACCAGGACTGAGTTTGCCACTCTCTTTCAATCCAAGACGGCGTCGCACGCCTCTCTCTTGCAACGTTTTGAGGCCATTTTGACAGGTCTGGGTAATATTTCCCTTCACCCTTCCCTTGTTGCCATTGCCAGAGGATCCGGTCGGATGATGGAGACTCTCTTGGATACTGTTCCAGTGGAGCGTGAACGGGCTTGGGCGCAGCAGTGTCAAACTTCTCACGATCGATTGATGGCACTCTTTTCGGAACTGGATGCTTCCTTTGCCAAGTTGGGAACGCAATCGTCTAGGGAGGAAGAGACTAGGCAAGACCTCTTGGCGGAGCAAGAGATTCAGAAACTCTACGATGAAGTTCAAGAGGTTGCCCAGCAGATTCGAGATCGTCAAGCGACAAGACTCGAGAAGTTGACATCTGATCATGGAACTGTCGTCAAGATCATTATGGATGCCATCAATGCTGAAACCGAGGAAGGAAAGGAGGATGAAGTCCAAAAAGTGTTTACACCACTCAGACAGATTTCAAATGATTCCAAGGATATTGTTCCCGCGATGGAAGCGGATGAAGCAACTATGAAACAACTCATGCAAAAGGTCGCTGATGCCAAGACAGAAGTCATGAAACGTATGAAGAACCGACTACGTGAGGTTAGTGTGGCGCAATCCTCCATTCAGCGAGTTCTATCTAGTGTTTCGGTTTTGAAGGCAGCGTTGACGCAACAAACGGAAAATATGGTGCACTTGGAGCATGTTGCCGAGTTGTCTAGTTCATACCGTGAATTCTTGTCGGAAGTACGTCGGCGCCGTGCCTACGGTCAAGCAGTCACTTCCAACACGACTGCCATGATGGAGCGCCTTGCCATCATCCGGAATGACGAAGTCAAGGCAAGAGAGCGTTTCCTTCGTGGTCCCGGACGTCATTTGATGCCTCCTTTCTTTGAGACGTTTGTTCCCACATTGGCCACTCCTCCTCCACTCTTCACTCCTCAAATGCCGGCGTTGGTGGAGTTGGATACCCTGCCTGATGTAGGGCCGACCGATGTCCCGGATGCTTCCATGCAGGCAACCGAGATGGGTGGTACTAGCAGTGCTTCCTCCTTGACATCGGACGGCCACCCTATTCAGCAGGACAAGGCAGCTGCAATGACGGATGAGGCATACGCTCAGCAGGAGCAGTTGATCGTTAGCGCCGAAGATCAATCTGGTAACGGAGATGTAATTATGGATCCAGTCTCCAGCACACAAGACGCAGAACGAAAGACTTTGGCCTATGAAAATGCCATTCTCCGCCAAACATTGGAACGGATGGGAGGGAGGGCACCCAAGGCGTACATTGAGGAGGCACGTGCGAAGGAGAGTACTTCCGCTTCGGGGGAAGTCACTACGTTGAAGAAGGAATTGGAGGTTGCCCGAACACAGGCAAAGGCAGCCCAAGAGGCACTGATTGAGGCGAAAAAGGAGAATCCAAAAGAAAGTGACAAAATCAGCCACTCCAGCTTTGACATTGGTGATGTCGGTCTGTTCATGCCTACTGGACGCGGATCAGGTGGAAAGCGCACGTATTTGGCGTTTCACACCAACTGTCCTCATCGTTACCTATCTACAGACAATATCAAGGGAAACCCTGACTTTGTCCTTGGACGCATTGTATACCAGGAGGAATTGGTAGCAGGCGAGGCTGGAACGGCGGCGAATCCTTATGGACTTCATGTTGGAACCAAGTTCTGGGTGCTGACTGTGGAAGTATTGAAGTCTTCACCAAGTTAAATTTCTGATCAACGTGTATAACACAAATATAGAACTATTTTGTGTACCTATCGACTACTAGAGAGAGAGAGAGAAGGGCATCATTGAGCTTGAATTAACTGGGCAACATCATCCTGAATTTCTTCATGTTGTTGGTGTAGGCGGATGGCATGCAAGACTGGCACCCGGAATGTGGCATCATCGAATCATTGACACGACTGGGACATTCCCGGCGGGTTACAACGTTGGGAGATTCGCCGCGATTTGAAAAACATACGGTTACCATTCATGTTGTGCAGTACTCGTACTGTACGAGATTCGGTTTCTACGTTTTCTACGCCCAATCGTGACGCTCCCAACAAGAAGGCAAAATCAACAATTTGTCCTTCTCCTACTACTCGTAACAACAGGACAACAATCGCAATAGCTACGGCATCAACACCATGCCCAACCTCCAGCGTGCTGCTGTTACTATCCAAATGGTTCCAGGAGACGATTCTTCTTCCACTACACCCAAGAAACAGTCTGGCGTTGCCGCCACTGTCAGTCGAACGCGCCAGCGTTTGCAACAACCATTCCAAAATTTCAATAGTCGCCTGCGGCAACGACGTTCCCGATCGGCTCCTCCCAAATTGAAAACACCGCTCATTGAACATCACTTTCGAGTAGATCCCAAACAAAAAGTTGTCTTGCCTGGAGTCCCCAAGCATGAAGATGACTGGAACAGAGATTCGCATGACTTTTTCAACCTCATTGTTCTCATTCCTATTATTGCACTCAATGTTATGAATTGGAACTGGGATCGGATTCTGGATTTCAGCAAGAGTTATACGTTTTCAGAGTACTGGACGGGGGAGTGGTTTGATGCCTTCTTCATCAGCACCGTGCTATATTTTGTGGTCGACTTGCTCTGGATTCTAATCTTGCCCAGTTGTGTCAAGAGTCCCTCAACCATTATTCAGCATCACATTGCTACTCTACTGTATATCATGGTGCCATACATCACTCCGGAAGTCCGATGGTGTATGGGAGCATGTATGAGTGTCGAAATCAATACATGGTTCTTGATTGCTCGACGCGTATTCAACAAGTCGGGTTTTCCACCCTGGGTGATTGATTTAAGTTTTGTCTCGATTCGGGTCAAGATTATTTCTGTCTGCTTCTTTGTTACTTGGGTCGGAATCCGATGCATTCTGTATCCCGCTATGATGGGCTTCATTCTCAATCGCTGGTTGACGGCATCAGCCAGGGCAGGGACCTACATTAACTTTGACTTGATCAGTCCGATTCTGCACACAACATTTTGTGCGTTGAATTTCAAGTGGACGTACGATTTGCTAATGTCCAAGATCAGATACTACAAGAGAAGCGCCATGTACCTAAGCAAGGGTATGGCTGTTCCGGAGGATAAGGTTTCCAAAGGTCTATAAACCACCAGTATACTTGTTTTTGTGTTCATGGAAAACTTGATAGAGACTCTTTCCGTCGGGAGGGAACTTTCGTTGGAAGCCAATACCATACCCTGGGTATCAAACTACTAAGCAGTATAGACGCAATGGTACTACTTGGTATTCAAACAGGATGTTACTCGTTTACCCCTTTCCTTGTAGCTTTGTCATGAGTTTCTGATTCACCTTTTCCCATCGGGCAACTTCTTCTGTCTTTTTGGCCAGCTCACGTTCCAATTGAGCAATTCTTTCCGCTGCATCATCACCCACAACCCCATTTGAGGTACTGGTAGTTCCTTGCGAAGCAGGAACACTGGATCGTTTGCGCTTCCGTGAAAGTGTTCGGGCTGTCCAGTAAGAGAGATTTTCCAGTGTTCGGTTGGGCTTCAAGAATGGGGTTGGAATGCTGGTGGTTTGGGCAGAGTTGGTTTGTTCGTTTTGTTGCTGCTGTTGTTGTTCTGTATACTTTTGAAGAGGTTGTATCAAGGAAACGATACCAGAGGGTCCCTTGCTTCGACTAGAGTTGGCAAACATTCCAGAGTTGGCTGACACTTCGGAGGGGTGGGTCAACACCAAGAGAGATCGAATGGGATGAGTTGCGGAACTCTTCTTGTCCGAAGATGCGCTGGCATCTGCTGTTTGGCTTCCAGCACTGTGTGACCATGGATGGAGCACTTTGATACAAGCTCGGGAAGCGACGTCCCAAACTCGAATCTGTCCAACTTCGTCACCGCTAACTAGTAACTCGCGATGGTCCTCCACCAGAATAGAAATGGCAGTGACAGCACGCTCATGTCCCAACCAATCTGTCTGGTACAACCGCTTTGACCCATCCTCGTCTTCAGAAAGCTTTCCAAAAATGCTCTCTTGAGCTGCCAAGTAATCTTGTTGTCGCTTCCTTTCTTCCCGACTCATGGTCGCTCCGTGCTTTTCTGTTTGCAACATAGAGTAGGCAGAGAGGTCCAACGAGAAAATGATTCCTTGCGTAGAACCTGCATACAAACGCTCATTGTGATACGTCAAACAATTAACTCCGGAAGGAACCTTGATCGTTGCCACAACATTTCCAGAAAACAATCCCATAATCACTATTCGACCATCTTCTGCAGCTGATGCCATGCGTCCGCTGGCCATAGTAGTGAGGCTGGTTACCGCAAAGTGATTGGAGGACCAGGTTCGAATAGGAGCAATATTTCTCTTGGACGACCTGTTCTTCTTGTCGACTAACTCCATAAGAGGAAACAAATGGACCATACCATCAGCACCACCTGTGGCCAAGTATCGACCACAGTCACTCCAGGCCATGCAAGTAACGGGACGATAATGAGCCTTGAAAGTCCGAAGGAGACTCCCGTTTCCAATAGAACTCCAAATGTAACATGATCCAGAACTAGCACCTCCCACTATGTACATTCCACATGGTGACACGGTTAGTCCAGCAGTCATGTCTGCTTCTGGTAGTCGACACTTCCAATGGAGAATCGGAGAGGCAGATGCCCCTCGGACTGTGAGCAACATGGCATAGGTATCTCCCTTCTTTGAACTGTTTGACCCGTACGCCATTACTAGTCGAGAATTGCTGGTTGACTTTGAAAAGGATTGTGGGAAAGAGGTCGCCGACGACATTCCCAACAAATTCTTTCCGGACATGTCTGCAGTAGGCCGGATAGATGACAAGCAGGCACCAGTCAAAGGGTCAATCACTGTCATAGAACCACCTCCCCCATTCGGTGTCAACACTGTTGAGGGTTTCGTGGTGCAAGCGCATATTACATGTTTTTCCAACACCATTTTCCTTGCTTCGATGGGTACACCTCTGGAAAATGTGGTTTCAGAACCCTCATTGGATGGGGGGAAAGGTGCCGTCTTGCATTCCTTCCGGGGTCGAGAGTCGGGAGAGTGGTCGAATCACGAAAAACTTGTCGAAGCGCTCCTTCTTGCGTGTCGTTGGGGACAGGTGCGACACCTCACATGGGTTCAACGGCCCACTTGCTTCTATGTAACCCTACCACAACTGTCGCCTTCTGCGTTGTAGACATTGATCGGCACCAAAAGATATTCATCCCTGAAAATATACATGAACCGTGCTACTATGATGGAGATCCAAGCTCCACAATTCTGCCAAATTCAGTGGCAATCGCAACAACATAGAACTGGCGACCCTGGAGTACAACAACTCTCTGAATGGATGCAACATGTGGTCTCCCTTTGCCCGTTCAAGGTCGAAGCTAAGGGATAAAGCAGAGATGGATCAACTAGAAACCAAAGATAGCTTGGATGACTTCTGCGCCAGTTTGCGAGAACGACGAGCTGCCTTGGATGATAGCCAGCCTCAACCCTCGCATTTAAATGATTCTCGAGACGCAGGAGAAGATCTTGATGACTGCAGTGGAGAGTCCCGTGCCTCAAAGAGACATGGTAGAGGTGATTCTCCCATGAAGCGTTCGAAGAAACGGTGGGGCTTTTTGTCGCGAAAACCTCGCCAGCAGGAGGAAGCGACGAAGGAGAAGAAATCTGATCATAAAGATGAAGGGAATCCCAAGACGAGGCCTATTAGTAGCTCTGGTCGTCACTTGACACCTCCACCTGAAGTAGTTTCTGACTCCGACGAAGATGAGCGATCTCCTAACGTTGCAGAATCTCGAGACGAAATTGTCCCAAGGAGGGAAAGGGAATTGGGAGATGACGCGATTCCTAGTGAAAATTGTGATCATGAGGAAGAATATGACGAAGACGACCAAGAAAGTGACGACGAAGATTCCCACCGCAGTGGTGAAAGCTCTTCGAGTTCTGACAGTGAAATAAGCGCCGTGAAACCGTACAGACGACTCGTTTCAACGTTTGCAGCAGCATATGGAACCAGAGACGACTCACCGACACGAAGTATTTCCCACGAGACACCACAGGATAGAGTCGGCATTCAGGAAGACCTACAGGATCAGGAAGATACTCCATTGCAGGAAGAATGGAGTTTCCTTCCATTTTCCCGAAGTCAGGATACTTCCGCCAAAAGAACTGAGCCAAAAAGCAAAGAGTCTCCTTCTCGGTCAGCCAGTCCAAATTTGACAGCAAAGGCAAAGGCTTCCCGCGAAGAGCCCAAGAAACGGGCTTTGCGGTCCCTAGGCCATTTCTCGACAGATTCAGGTGTCATCGATGCAACCAAGAAGAATGCGCGGAATTTCTTGACGTCATCTGAGAAAGGTATTCTTGGAAGATCAACTCATGTCAGGAAGGCGTCAGATCCACTTGATCATCTCCTACTCGAGGGCAACTCCAAGTTGGAAACTATCTCATCAGCTGCATCTAGGACAAGCAAAGGGAGCGGTACCGAGAGAAAGCGACCATCCATCGCAAAGGAGATTTCGACGCAGACGTCACTCCCAGACAACGATGATGAGTCTGCCAATGGAGTTGAGCTGCAAACTGAAAGTACGGTTTCAGAAAGGATTGAACGGGTAATGCGATCACTGGACCTCCCCGTAGCTCCATCGTTCTCGGACCCGACTCTTGCTCCTCTTGTTCTCCTCCGATCAGCCAGCTCAATTTCGAATATTATCAGAAGCCAGCCAGATGAATCAGTGAATGGCATTGCTTTACCGGGGGGAACGAATCCACCCATACAATCTCAACACAGCAGCCCACCATCAGCAGCTCCTTCGAATGGTGCAAACGCAGCAACTCCTAAGCCACCGCTTTATCCAAACCCACTGTATGAAGGAAATTCCACGGCGTTTGCACAAGAATCACGCTCCGTAGCCTCCTTTGCATACCGGGGAAATTCCAGGCCAATGAGATCCGACGATTCTAGAGATTCTAGTAGTCGAGCGTCGAAGAACAGAGCTGACAAGAAGAGATCAAAGAAGGTCTGGGAGCAGGAACAAACTCCAAACAGGGGACAGGATTTAACTACAGTCTTGTCGCTAAATGATTTGTCTACCAACAGTACAGGAGCGGTTGGAAGTTTACTTACAAATGAAGGCAAGAAAAAGGCTCGGCGATATATATTGCAAGCCCAGGAGTACCTCAAAGAGGCAACCAAAATCATGGAGGAAAAGCCAGAACTTGTATTGGAGCTTGCCGTGAAAGCCTTTGTTTTTGCGAATGAGGCGGAGAAGCTTGTTGCTACCACTTCCAAAAACCAGAGCACCCCGTCAAGTGATTTCCCTCCGTTAAGTCAATCTCTCTCTGGAGTTTCGATAGCCACCTCGAACAGCCTTGCCCACCGCTTGGACGCAGGAGCTCGCATCAAACAGGGTAGGAATACCCCCACAGTCGACTTGGGAACTGTACGTCTTCCAAGCGACGGAAACTCCAGGAATCATGTGGTTTCCCTTGCATTTGAGGCCATGGACATAATAAAATCATTGAGTGGAAAGCTGGGGTTCGCTCGAACTGCTCGACTCGCACTTGTCGCAGCTACATCAGATGAAGTGAAAATGAAGTGGAGTATGTTTGGTCGAATGGAACTCGAAACTGCCTCCAGAAGCTCCCGATCCAACAAGAGTACCGGCAGCAAGAAGGTATCACCTGAAGATACTGTAAAAGCGCCAGTCAAGAGTGGTCGATCTTTCAAAGTGCGTGATCAGACTCGGACAAGTGGAAAGACAAGCCCCTGGAAGGGTTTCTGGTCAGCAGGATCATCGACTTCAGGAAAGCAAGATGACATATCCGCCATGCGGAGAATTCCTTCCTCGTTGTCAACAGGCTCATCACAACTGGCTGTTGATGGCGAGCTTCCCCGGCCCCAGTTCAAGGGCAAATCCAAAAAGCTTGTAGAGAGTGACTCTGAATCGGAATCTGATAGTTCGGAGGAACCTTCCAGTGCGTCCCTTGGCGGGACAACGGGGGTTTCATTGATTTCCAGGGAGTCATACGGTGTACTTGCACTTTTTTCGACTGATGTTTGGTGTGGCGATACGGACAAAGCGGTACCATCTGACGACGAAAGTTGGATTTATTCGTAAACTTTTGTTCAATTTCGGTTGGCAGTCTGGGTGAAGGAACGAGTTTTTGTGAATTAGTGACAACAGAAGGGTGACAGGAGAGCGGTAAGTGTATGCATGCACCAGTGACTCTTCCCACTATAGCAAAGACAGGGCGGAACGTAGATTCCATGGAGACACAGACTGCTATAGTACGAAGATCTAGATTTGTGGATGACAAGCTAGGCTCTCATGTTAATAACACCCCAAAAGAAACCATCGTCGAAACCTTTTTCGTAGGCTCAAACGTACTCACGAGGCAGCTCTGTTTCTTTTGTCGATGTGAGCTACGTTCCATCCCCACATCGAGTTGTAGAACAAATACAGGGGCGCGTGAAAGGAGAATGCATCAACCCATCTACAAAGGTCCCAATTAAACGTTTCGCTCTAGCTTTGTCTTCCCCCGACACAAATGTTTCTCAATTTCCATACGGACAACAACGCAAACAATAACTTGCAAGGCGTCGATCGAATCTTCGAGATTGTAGCATTTGTTGGTTGCCATCATTGTAATCGTCCGCTGGAGGTCCTCGGTCTACCGTGATGACTTCAAAGCCTTCACACACTGCCACACAAATAATGTCACACCATCTTCCTTCCAAGTAGAATACAGACAGCAACCACGCACTATGATTGCACCTAAAGTCCATTCTGTACCACCACTGTCTTTGGACCAGTTCCCATCCATTGACGTACGATGGGTTTGAAGAGATCATAACTCCACATGAAATTTAGAACACACAAAGCGGCATGGCAAGGAATGAAGATCATAGGCAAGTGGAAAAGAGTGCCACTGTTGT
The DNA here is from genome assembly GCA_016586335.1 of Nitzschia putrida. Lineage (NCBI taxonomy): Eukaryota > Bacillariophyta > Bacillariophyceae > Bacillariales > Bacillariaceae > Nitzschia > Nitzschia putrida. The sequence goes on along the minus strand of BLYE01000019.1, from coordinate 619,966 downwards.
CAATCTTCTCCTTGGCCAACCCAAGGAAGGTGATAAGGACTGCAGGATACACAATGCACCGAATAACAATCCAAGTGACGTAAAACATGGCAGAGATTGGAAGACCAATCCAAGGGGAAACCGGTTTCCCCGAAGAAGTCTTGAAGACGACACGTCGCAAAATCAAAAACCAAGTGTTGATTTCAACAGACAAGACAGTACCAACGAACCAACGGTATTCGGGGTAAAAGACGGGAGCTGACAAAAAGAAAATAGCAACAGTGTGATGCTGCAGGTTGAAAAGAAAGATGTGTCAGCCATCAATCGTGAAACATTGAATTCCAGCTAGCGACCAGTGAAAACGCACCTGAATGATAACTCGAGGACTCTTGACACAAATAGGAACCACAGCTACCCAGATCAAATCAGCCAAGAAGTATGCGCATGTAGTCTGTTCGTACAAGCAAAGAAGCACGACAGAACAAATGAGAAAAAAAGCTCAATAGCCAAATGAACAAACCAATTTCTCATCTTGGTGTCAACTTACCGCCCAGTTAAGCCAAAAGTAATCCCCATGGTAATGCAAAGTGAATTTCGCGAGATTCGATTCATAGTTAATGCCAATGGTTCCAATGATAAAGAGCTGCACAAAACCAACACACAACACACACGTTAGAGTGGAAACCACAAGAAATCAAATACCAAGCTCCCGTCACAAATCATTCCGTACGCACCAGTGCTACCAAGTTGAAATAATCATGGCGATCTCTTGCAATATCAGCCTCTGTCTGGTTCAATGTCGAAGGTTTCCGCGAAATTTTGCGCTGGTCTTGAAGTGCTGTGACATTCTCCGAAGATTCGTATTCACACGATCCTCGAGATGAATTCAATATCCGTTGTCTAGGTGCCATTGTTGCTGCTTTCCGTAATGGGTGTTCTTGGGGATCGTCAACTCTCTTGAATCAGGGATGTACAGTAGTGTAGCACGATCCGATCGATGGGAGTTGCCGAAAGAAGGGAGCGATGAACGAATTGCTTCACCTGTTTTTTTCGCGGTACAGCACGAGTACGTCGACGTTGTTGTTAAAACCTCATCATCATCGCTTAAAACCGAATGTATCTTGCAAACCTCGTACATTTCTACGTGTGGCACGTAGAACAACGGTTATTGGGAGGTTTTCCCTGTACACTTTTTCACCTACATTTTGGCTGACGCCATCACAAGCAAGGCCGTCATTTGTATGGTCAATCTTTCAATCCAATGAGTCCTTCTGTTGTTGAGGTGATGACAGACTCCAGATTCGTCAGACTGGGATTCCACGTAGCGACATGTGCCTTTCACAGACCGTGCTTGCGACACAAGACATGAGACATCAAGTGAGGCACTTCATCCAAAGGCATATGTAAAATGGATCTATTTGCCCGTCTGGCTGGATTGATGACCAAATACTACTTCGTGCAATCTTTTTGTTGGATTCTTCGCTCGATATCGATCACAAAAAATGCACACCTTTTTCATTCAGAAAGCACATAATTCTTGGATCCATCATGATTGCTGCTTTCAAGATCTCGCTCCTGTTGGGGTTCCTGACTTTCCATGTCCTCCCTGCTCCTGCTGCTGGAAAAGTCCTCAACATTACCGAGTATGGTGGTACGTGTTCTTGGTCATTGTTTCTGACTTTTTGCCGCTCCTTGGTGCTGCCCAAGAAGGAGGAGGATGATTCATGATTCTGTTGTTCCGTTCCTGTACAGTCTTGCTTTCGGCTATTCCTCTTACATGATCGCGATGTCATTTCGTAGCCAAAGCCGATGAGGCCATTTTACAGATGTTCTGGAATCTCCCCACATCGACAGGGTACAATGATACTGACATGTACACAGTCAATGAACAAAATGTTACCTTGGCAAAGCTGAACACTGCAGCATTCAATAAAGCGATCGAGGACGCACAACCAGGTGATACCGTACGAGTTCCCATGTTCCACTCTTTCCTAATGATCGGAGGTATTGTAGCCAGAGAAAAGAAAGATATTACGTTGGATTTCGCTGGGGCCATTCACTTCGTAAATGACCGCACCGATTGGAATATCACCAACTACACGAAAAGTGACCATACACAAGGCTCATACTATAATCCTTGTATCTTGATTTACAATTGTACCAATGTGGTCTTAACTTCTTCCTCTTTCAATCGACCCCAGGTCGCCCCGATCGGTCTCAACGAAACGATGCCGGTTCAGTTGGAACTGTCTGCTTATCTCAACAGAATTTCCACTGGAGGTCTCATTTACGGAAACGGGCAAAGATGGTGGTATGACAAAGAGAGGAACGACACGCACCACAGTTGTGCACGTCTCATCCAAATTCTTGAAAGTGACCATATGCTGGTTGAAAAGCTGACCCTTGTCAACTCACCTTATTGGTCACTAACAATTCAAGCAATTAATTCGGAAGTCCGTCATGTCAACGTGTTCGTTAACAGGTTCTATGCTCTCAATACATGGCGAGAAACCATTGTCGAAGCGGCGGAAGACTTGGTACTGCCATGGATAGAGGCTAGACTGGAAGCGCTTTTGAAACGAACCGGGTTTCTGTCATCCGAAACTAACAAGGAAATATTGGAATATTTGGAAAAAGTGACACCGTGGATCATGAGAAAAGTTTCTCAGGTGCTGGCATTAAACACGGATGGTATTGATCCGAGTGGGCACAACATTTCGATACATGACTGTATCATTCAAAATGATGATGACAGCATTGGCGTGAAGCCCTTGTCGAGAAATCTACCAGTCAATTCTCGAATGCCGATTTGCACAACAGACATCAAGATCGAGAACATGATCCTCACTGGGATCGGCGCATCCATTGGATCGGTGCCGGGGTCTGTAGACCACAACTGCGTGAACGGCGTTACGTTTAGAAATATCAAAATGCCAGGTACTGGGAAAGGTGAGTCAACCTGACTGTTGTACATAGCTTCGGTACTTTCATCAGGCTCTAACACTTTCACCTTCTTGGCTGCACTTGAAAAAGGAATATACGTGAAATCGGAGTGGGGTGCTGAGAACTGCAACGACAACGCTTCTGGTCAAATCACCAACATCCTGTATGAGGATATCGAAATCTACAAACCATGGTGGTGGGCACTATGGATTGGCCCACAACAAATGAACGAACCTGGCCAAAAAGATATTGGATGTGCTCTCGCTTGGCCGTTCAATGACAAGTGTTCCGTGCCAGAGTGCGTCGAAATTTCAGACATCACTCTCAAAAACGTCCACATTGAAAAACCATTGCTTCCTCCATACATTATTAGAGGAAACAGTGCCAAGTATCCCATAAAGAACCTTCGGATTGAAAACTTCACTGTGACGGAAAATATATTCGCGGAACTTGCTTGGGATACTTTGTGGGCAGTGTTAGGGGAATCCTTTTGTCTGTATGCCACTGGAATGTACGACTGGAGCACGAATGTGTATTTCAAGTGCTTGGAGAAAGCTCTCAGAGAGGATGTCAACACCGGCTTGCCGGTTAGCGTTGTCGAGGAACTTTAGAGTGCAGCTGCGTAGACTGAGATCATCCTGTTGAGGTGCATTGATTCCTGACAGCCAATGCCGCCTCATCTCTGCTTGGCGCAACTTGTAATTTCATTTGCGTAGTTGATTGTTACGTTTGCGTACACCGCGATCATCCTTCATACACTGTACCGAATGTTTTTTAGAACAAAGTACCTAGTCAAGTCATCAACCTTCCTTCTGATGCATCGAATGGTTAGAGGCTCGACCAAAGAAAGGGTGCAGTCCGCACTCGAAACTCAGGATTCATGTTCATGACTCCATGCCATTCTCGCTCCTTGTACCGAAAGTACGTCAGTTTCCGTTGTTTTCTCCCCCCTGTCACAAATTGACAGAATTCACTGGCATCAAGGCAACCACCATGGTTACAGCACTCGGAATACGCCTATAGCGAGCTGTTTATCTTGCTTTATTTTGATAAAATCTGTCGGTAAACTGAAACTATAAGCTTTATGGCTGACCTCAAACAAGTTGATAGACGGAGTGGTATGTAATGGGAGTAGGCTCACGAACAAGTCCTGGTACTATCAACGTATGTAGCTCCAAATCGTGGTTCTCCTCATGTATGTATGTTCGTATGTGTAACTTCTCATCTTCTCCTCACGATTTCTCAGACATGTGGTTGTGGATGACTTTAATCAGTCCCCCAAAGAGGTGCATCGATACAACGACTTCGATCAGCTCTTTCCGTCTCTCTCAATGGTCGTATTCGTGCAATCACAACATTGCACAGGGAACCCAAGTAACCTGTTACCTGCTCAACACACTGCTGACAGGGGGTACCATTCAACAATCAACCTGCTTCTTGCTTTTGCTTCTTTCTCGGTTTGTGCTCGTAATCATCACACACATGTATCAACACCTTGCGTATCAAATGATCTCTTTTCATTCCGCCCGGAATCACCTTCGTCGCGATGTCTGCTACGTTTTCATGCGTTGAAATGTGAGCTGTAACGATTTCACCCATTGCAACACTTTCTCTCACCGCGTGATAACAGATTGAGTTGCTTTTCTTCTTCAGTGTTGATTCAGGGGTCTGTGTATTCTTGATGACCGACATGTTGTCACCATACACATACGCTGGTCCGGACAGTGGCACGCCCATCATTCGAAGTTTATACCTCAAGCCTCTCACAGCCTCCATACCAATTTTCATGGCTACAAACTCGGCTCCAAATACACTCGTTTCGATGGTAGCCTGTTTCCTTGATAACCATGCTATCGGGGCCGAATTAATGTAGATGAAGTAACCCGTCCTGGACCTTCGCGTTCGCTTGTCATCGGCGTGGCTCGAATCAACAAACAACCTGATGTCGACTTCCTTTCCCAGTGCTATTGGTGCGTTCTTTGGTATTGCTTCCTGTGCGTCCCCATAAAATTCCTTCCAATCACACTGTTGAAACTGAAGGGTCGATTGAAGGGTAAGTAGGATCGAAAGCCATTCTCGCGTTGTTCTTGATCCTGAGATACGAATATATGCGATACACCGCTTCGAGATGTCCTTGTCTCGGCATGGCGACGTGGGATGCCAACATAGAAACCTCTGTCAGAATATCAACGCGGCCGAGTTCCACCATCCAGCGGAGTACACCAATTTGCGACTGGTAGAAGTTGGCGTCTTCTTGATTAATTTCCGGGCTGATGTCCATTTCTGGGTCATAATCTTGGGCGAATGGAGTTGGGGCTCTTCTCAAAACTGCATGCCTTTCTCTCTGAGATGATCTTCGACCTTTCGAACCGCTTCCTTAACATACTCGTTTGCGCTCATGGTCCACGCCTCCACTTGATTTTCCAAGCGTGTTGTCTTCAGCTTTGCGCCAAGGTAAATCGAAGGGTCCCCCATCGACCCCGGTTTCATAGGGAAATAGAAATCGATTTCCTTGAGGGTTTCCATGGCGTCATGACTGATCGCGAGACAATCATCGACGTAGAGCAGGACATAAGAGTAGTATTGAAGTTGGTCTGATGGTCGTATGGTTGGTCGGTACCATAGGTCCGGATCGGCGAGACATGGTTCGTAGCCCATGTTTCTCATACAGTCTGCGAGATGTCGTCTGAAGCTTGCGCCCGATGATTTCAATCCGTAGAGAGCTCGAACAATGATGGCTCTCTTTCCAGCATGCTCACCCCACTCGGGCCCGAGAATGGTCCAAATTTTCTCCGACGTAGGTGCCGTCAAGTATGCATTGCGAACATCGCTGGCCTTCACTTCCAGATCATTCAATGCAGCGATCGTCAACGCGATTCGGACTGTTTCTCTGGAGATCACACTCGCGTAGGTGGAGTGATTTCGGGGCTTCAGTTGCACTAGCACCGGCGACGTAACGGGCTTTTCTTTTGAAGTCCTCCATTTTCACCGTGAATACCCAATGTCCTTCAATGAATTGGTATCCATTTGGGACAGTGTCATCTGGTTCCAAAATATCGAAGGCAACTTTAACATTTGTGAGTTTCCAGATATACGGCATCCATCCACAATGTATTACCGTTTCTTCGCGTCTAAGGCACGAGCTTCTGCGATATTCTTAGGTACGGCAATACCGAACTTGTGCGTCATCTTGTGATACCGAGTGTTAACCGCAGCGATAACACGACGGGCTCGCTTGAGTGACTGAGGTACCCACCAATGGAATGCCGGTTTGTCTACTAAACCTTGTGACACCAGCGTAATTGGGCCACCTCGATCGGAAAAGATTCCTTCACATCAGACAACTTTCCCAAGTCGTAGATCCATCTCGCCACTCGATGCAAAGTTTCCATCCTTTGGTGCTCTTGCGTGGATACGACTTGCCGTGTAAGTACACCCACTTGTCTGACTCCGAGACCGCGTCCGGTCCCTCTTCATGATCGATGATGTCCTTCATCAACAGAAGCTGCTGTCCATCAGGAGTACATTGGGTCCACATACCTTCAGCAATGACATTTGCCGAATATTCAGCTTCTTGACCGTCAGGGAACTCGACAACGTAAGTCCTCGTGTCTTGTATCGGGTTTTTCATGCCCAGTTCCAGTGAGGTTGCCGTCTGAATCTCTCTTTCTGCGTTTTACTGTTCCTAGTAACTTTTTCAGTTCCGATTGGTAAAAGTACTTCGGCGTTGATGTACTTGTCCCCCGTCTCTGGCGTGGGTAAATCTTCTTCCTGAGCATGTCGGTGCTCTTCACCGTCATCATCCGCATACATTTCGTGGGTGGGAGTCTTGGCGTCGTCAGGTAAATCCTCTTGTGTCATGGGAGCACCGACTCTGTTCCGAATGTATTCATCAAACTCTTTCTGTTGCTCACGAAAGACTGGATTTGCTTTTTCGTCGTCTGTCAGGCCGCGATAGGTTGATCTGAAAACGATTTGACCGTTCGCTTTCAATATCTTGGCCGTCATTGCAGAACCAACGTGAGTAGCAGGGCCAAGGTAACGTCCGAGACTAACCTTGGGTTTGGGGAATGCAGCGATGGTGTCGCGGTACATGATCCAATCGTACCATCCCAATTCACACAGATGTGAGATGTCAGCCGTGTAACCTATCATTAGGGTTTCCGGCGCTTCACCTTGAGCTCCGAACGATTGATGATGCGGTATGGGATTGGATTTGCGCTTCCAGTTCGATACAGTAGTCCCAAAGTTTGTGTGGTGCTCCAGACTTGGTCATCTTTCGGCCCACAGCTTGCTTCAATGTACGGATGGCACTTTCAGCGGCGTTTTGGCCAAGGTGAGTACGGTTCAATTGTTCTCAGATGGCAGTGGGCTTCTCTGGCTATTTTCTTGAAATCTCCTGACGTTTGTTTCCTTCGAACCATCCATGATGAGGTTGTTGGGTACACCAACGTTGGAGAATAGTTCAGAGAGGGCTTTGGGAGCGTCGCTTTTTCGATTCCATGGGGTAGACGGATTTCCATCCGTTTCTCGCACAGAATACTTGGGCATACTTGTTCTTCCTGTTGCTTTCGACGGAGGCCAGAAGCGTATCGGTAAATAGGTCCACATTCAGTCGGCGATATCGGAGATGTCGATCATTGGTTCGAAAGCGGCGATCCAGATGTGAGTCGACAACCAACCGAACACCTCGCTGGGTTGTTTTCTTCAGCGTCAACTTGGCTTTGTCTCTGCTGATACCCCATCGAGTTGCTAATGCGTCGGCTGAGATGTGACTTGTTGGAGTCGATGAAATTGCGTTCACAGACACTGCTGGTTGGAAAATTTCGAGGTCGGCGACGATACTCGGTGTGGTCATGTCCCCCACCAGCGGTGGATCTGTGAAGATGCTCGCAATGGTCACCATGGGTGTAGGATTGCGATCGCGGAGCTGGATCCAGGGCATTGGTACGGATTCCGTCTTGAAGGTATCGTACCTTGGATGCTCCATCAAGTCCAGGGTGCAATCCGCGCTTGTGCAAACCTTCCAAGATGTTGTGCTGCTTCTTGTGGGTTTGACTGTACTTTTCAAAATTCCAACGGGTCTTTTCACCAAAGTAGTAAGTGGTGGCGAGAGCTCTCTCGGCCAAAGCGGCAGTATGGCCAGCGTTATTGGGCCCGAGAACTTGATTATATAGAGTTTGAAACGCGGTCCTTCCATCTTGACTTGTTTTGAATGAACTAATGTAAGTCCAACAATCATGCTTGTGAGTGATCTTGTAGATGACTCCCCACACTTCCTGATTGTCTTCTTTGAACACAGCAGTAAACTCAGGCGGATTAGTTCCAGCCTTCACAATGGAGCGCGAGCTTCCATTTCTTCTTGAAAGGTAGACCATCCATCAGCAGGATCTTCGGCGGGTTCGATGTTCTCGCGTATGACATAGGCGAGAGGGACACCGCTGACTCCAACCAAACCACGGAGGTATTGGGTCAAGGTGTCAAAAGTCTTGTTCCAATCCTTATGGTCAATCACATCGTCCGGGATGGAGGTTGAATGCTGTTTCTCGGACCAGTCCTTGAGGATACGCACGTTCCTGATATCATCCAATATGATATTGGCTTGCAGTAACGGCACGTGATGTGTTCTTCCGGTATTTGATCCAGAAGATGAGCAATCGAAGGTTTTGCTCGGCAATGGGAGGAACGTCATGTCCAGGAGATGGAACAGTACGTGGTCGAACCTCGGCAGCGGCTTCAGCATTTGCAGCTAAAGCGATTTCGGGGTTAGGAATGAGATTACCGGACTTGCGGATGTTCTTGCAAGCTTGGATGATTTCTTTCTCGTCGAGATGAGTTAGAACTTCAATGGAATTGATTCCTTGGACAGTAGTCAATTGGATTGCAACGGCGGCGCTGCAACCAAGACGGGCAAAGGCAGTTCTCATGGCAGTTTCTTCGGCCATGATTAGATTAGAACGGTTTGGGTCTGATAAACTGATAAAATCTGTCGGTAAACTGAAACTATAAGCTTTATGGCTGACCTCAAACAAGTTGATAGACGGAGTGGTATGTAATGGGAGTAGGCTCACGAACAAGTCCTGGTACTATCAACGTATGTAGCTCCAAATCGTGGTTCTCCTCATGTATGTATGTTCGTATGTGTAACTTCTCATCTTCTCCTCACGATTTCTCAGACATGTGGTTGTGGATGACTTTAATCAATTTCAGACCCCACCAACAATGCATCGGCCTTGCCCCACTACTGCCGGCCGCTGCTAAAAGCCCGGCTACCGGCTACCGGTGTCGTACTACCGGTTCTAACGTTAGTACGAGTGGTACTACCTGTAGAATTAAGAAGTTAGCAGTGTTGCAGCGACACAGCATGCGACATCAAACATCAACCAAACAACGCGAAAAGCAATACCACCGCCTCTGCCTTATTACTACCGGTAGTACATTTTTTTCATCGTGACGCTTCAGTAGCAGCTGGATGCTACTGGCGGTACTAGAGTACGGCACAACAACGTAATAAGCCCAAAAAATGTTGCGTGCATCATTATTCTTGCCTGGAGATATTATTTATATCTTCCAAAAGATTTCATAAAGTTTGGTTTGTCCAGAAAATCCCGGGTCCATCATGATAGCTACTAGTACCTTCAAGCTCTTGATTGGGCTACTAATCTTCCAGATTTTCCCATATCCTACACTTGGAAGAGTTCTCAACATCGTTGATTTTGGTGGTACGTATTTCTGTTGCTGCGAGAGGAAGTCCGATGGGCGGTTTCTTGTTGTGTTTGTTGCTGGATATTTCGGTTTGTATGAACGGCTCTCATACTCACTTCGTTTCTGCGTAGCCAAAGCCGATGATAACACCATACAAATGCACTGGACTCTCCCATCGTCCGAGAATAGTAGTGGTATCGAGGACAGCGACGAGCCAAGCGGCCGCCTTCACGATAGCCAAGATGTATTGCTGGCACAAAGAAACACAGAGGCGTTCAATGCGACGATCCAGGCGGCACAGCCAGGAGACACCGTACTTATCCCCGAAGACCATTCTTTCCTAATGATTGGAGGGATTGTTGCGAGGAACAAGGAAAACATCACCCTGGATTTCGCAGGGGCTATTCACTTTGTATCCAACCGCACAGAATGGCCTTTCACAGTCTACTTGAAAAGTGACAACTCCACTCACTCGTACTACAATCCTTGCATCCTAGTTTACAATTGTACCAATATGGTCATGACTTCTTCGTCTCTCACACGGCCTCAAGTCGAGGTGGATCCCCAAGACACAAACATGCCAGTTCGATTGGATCTGTCCAATCATCCAAAGGCTGTAGGAGGTCTCATCTACGGGAACGGAGAAAGCTGGTGGAACAGCAAAGATTTTTCCCACATGAAGCACAGTTGTGCTCGCCTTATCCAAATTCTGGAGAGTGCCAACATGCTGGTGGAGAATTTGACCCTTGTAAACTCACCCTACTGGACTCTGACAATTCAAGCCATTGACTCGGAAGTTCGGCATGTAAACGTGTTGGTAGACAGATTCTACTCTCTTTCAGCTTGGCCAAGCTCCATCGAAACGATCGTCGAGGCTGACGTGCTACCTTTGGCAAAGGATATACTAGATGAGATATTGAACCAACCCCGTTTCCAGTCTTCAGAGACATCGGCCGTTATGAAATATTTGGAAAAAGTGGTTGCGTGGATCATCGGCAAAGTTTCACAGGTACTTGAGCTGAACACGGACGGAATCGATCCAAGTGGAAGCAACATTTGGATCCATGACTGTATCATCCAAAATGAAGATGATAGTGTCGGTGTCAAACCTATGGCCAAGGGTCGACCAGACTCTCGGATTCCGGACTGCACCACAAACATCACAATTGAGAACATGATTCTGACAGGAATCGGTGCATCCATCGGATCTGTGCCGGGATCGGTAAACCATAACTGCGTCGACGGCGTTGTGTTTCGCAATATTTCAATGCCCAGGACTGGAAAAGGTAAGTCGTCACTACTATTGTGGGGTGTTGCATCTTTATCTCATTGTTTTCTGTCTCTTGTTGGCTGTATTTGAAACAGGAATATATGTTAAGTCCGACTGGGGTGAAGAGAGCTGCAACGATAATGCTTCCGGTCAAATTACGAATATTCTGTATGAAGATATTGAAATCTTCAAGCCATGGTGGTGGGCACTGTGGATTGGCCCGCAACAAATTCACGAGCCAAATTCTGGTCTCAAGAATGCTTGTGCTCTCACTTGGCCGATCAATGACAAGTGTCCCGTGGCAGGGTGCGTGGAAATTTCAGACATCACTCTAAAAAACGTCCACATTGAAAAACCATTGCTTCCTCCATACATTATTCGAGGAAACAGTACCGACAACCCTATCAAAAACCTTCGCATTGAAAACCTGACTGTTACGGAAAATATCTTCGCTGAGCTTGCTTGGGATGCTCTATGGGCCATGTTGGGGGAATCCTTTTGCCTGTATGCCACTGGGACGTATGACTGGAGCACCAATGTGTATTTCAAGTGCTTGGAGAGGACCTGGAGAGAGGGTACCAACACCGACTTGCCGGGTAGCATTGCCGATGAACTTTAGAGTGCTGTGTGTGGACTGGGATCATCCTGTTGAAGTGCATTGATTTCTGGTTGCCAATGGTGAGTCCTTCAGACTAGCACTTGACACAACAAGGCGTTGCATGTAGTTTCATTTGCATAGTTGATTGTTACGTTTGCGTACACCACAATCATCCTTCTTCCCCTTCTTTTGATGCAAGACAGGCAGCGGTATGCACAACGGTCACTCGGAACTCGGGATTCGTATTCATGACTCCATGTCATGACTCTGTTTCTCGCTCCATGTAGAAACAGTACTACCTGTCACGGGTGTCTCGGCACAGAATTCTCCATTGTTTTCTCCCTGTCACAAATTGACCGAATTCACTGGCATCAAGGCAACCACCATGGTTACAGCACTCAGCATACGTCTTATATCTGTCTATCTTGCTCTATTTCAGACTACCAATGTTCTTGGATATCACCTTCGTAATGGGTTAGAACAAGAAGCTCTTTCTGCTTTCTTTTCTCGTCGAATTCTCTCGATTGAGAATTTCGGGGGTACGTTGGTCCTGATTTCTGTGCCATGATGTATGTATTCATGTATCTGATCTAACACATTTCTTCTGATATGCTTCTGATATTTCAGCTCAACCGGATGGTACTGATGAGACTCCAACTTTTCCTCAGTTCGACGACGATGCACCATATCGTTATGATATGTCCAAGAACGATTCTGCCGCAATGGCCGATCGCAACACCCAGGCATTCAATTTGGCCATTGAAACCTCCCAACCAGGCGACATTGTCCTCATTCCAGAGGGGAAATCGTTTGTGGTAAATGGAGGCATCTTGGTGAATGATAAACACGACATTACCTTGGATTTCGCTGGGTCTCTCCATTTTGTAAGCAATCGTACCCTCTGGCCCTTTAACAATCCTCTCATCCAAGCCTACGACAGCACAGATCGGTACAACCCTGCCATTCTGTTGTTCAACTGCACCAATGTGACGATGACATCTTCTTCCAAAAACAGAGCACGAGTACAAGTAAACTACAGAACAAACGCCGTAAAGTTGGTTAATTCTCATGACTACTTCGGCGGTATTATCAATGGCAACGGGAAGCAGTGGTGGGACGACAAAATCACCGGAGATCTAGAACACCACCGTGCTCGACTGATCCAAATCATGGAATCTGCAAACATATTGGTCGAAAATCTCACTCTGCTAAATTCACCCTACTGGACTCTTACGATCGAAGCCATTGACTCGGAAGTTCGACACGTGAATGTCTTGGTGGATCGAAAGTATGAAGTACCAGCCAAGTTCCAAGTTGACTTTGAACCTAAAATGTCAAGATTCTTTCAAAGATTTGATGATATTATGGTGGCCTCCGGAATTCCAATTCCGAATCCTATTGATGAACTTCCCGACTGGATCGGTAGAAAATTTCGTCAACCTCAAGATCTGAATACCGACGGCATCGATCCCAGCGGAAGAAACATTTGGGTACATGACTGCATCATTCAAAACGCCGACGACAGCGTGTCAATCAAACCTATGCAGGGTGGTCGCCTTCCTTCTCGAATTCCCGACTGTACTTCAAATATCACAGTGGAAAACATGGTTCTGACAGGGTTTGGAGCTTCCGTAGGATCTGTACCTGGGGGCGAGCACCACTTCTGTATTGACAACATCACCTTCCGAAACATCACAATGCCAGGCACTGGAAAAGGTACGTCAAGTGTGAATCATTGCATGTTATCAAGTAGTAACAAAGCATCTGACTAAATCAAAATCCTCTGTTTGGTATAGGTATATATGTCAAATCAGATTGGGGCCCAGACTCATGCACAGGAAATTCCTCTGGTCAAATCACCAACATTCTGTATGAAGATGTGAGCATACTCCAGCCTTTCTGGTGGCCTCTCTGGATTGGCCCGCAACAAATTCATGAGCCTCATTCCAAGCTTCACTTGGCCTGTGCCTTGACGTGGCCAGTTGACACCCATTGTCCCGTGGCAGGGTGTGTCAATGTTGATAACATCACGCTTCGAAACATCTCTATCAAGGAACCGTTGCTTTCTCCGGGTGTCATCAAAGGCAACAGTTCAAACCCGATGAAAAACATCGTCATTGAAGGTTTGGAGGTGGTGAACTCAAAGCGAAAGTTCTGGCATGGAAAGTGGCCGTTCTATCAAAAGCACTATCCATGGGAAGGGAAATTCAAGTGTAGCAACGCTGGTGGTTGGTACAACAACTCAAACCCAGAACCAGAATGCTTGGAGTCCATGTAATGGAGTTTTGTTGTGAGAAGTTAGGGACCGTTTACAAATTGGGGGAATGTGGCTGCCAGATGTTCCGAAAGCAGTTCTACACCACCTCCAGGATGAATGACTGTCCACAGATGTTGCTCGTCCATAACTGTACCAAAATCGGGTCCATTGGGGATTCCAGGAAGAACCTTTTTGATATCCTTGCCAGCCATGAGGGGTTTGACACCCCAGAGTGAAAAGGCAGCCAGGCGTTCCATAGCAGCTGCACAAGACATATATTTTCCCAGCAGTTGCTGACGTCTCTCATCTGAGAACAGCGCACCTTTGTCGATTACATCTTTCGACAAACTCAAGATAAGGGACGCTCGCCATAGGGGGCCAACTTTATTGATGAAATGTGCACATTGTGTTCGAAAGCTCATTGCTTGATGCCATCTAGGGTCATCAACTGAAATACAGTCCACGTGTTCACCTTCCATCGAGCACTGGACACTGGTACCATTGATAGTCAGAAGTATGTCACTATGAAGAACATTGGCAACATCAGCTCCGCTGCTTTCCACGAGCCGCGAGAACTCCGTTGCCCCAACCAAAATTGTTGCGACAGCTTCAAAATCTTTGCTTGGACGTTTCAGGACCCCCACGAGGATGTCTTTGAGTTTCTCCCGGAGAATTTTCTCATTGGACACATCCTCACTGTATATATGATTGCATAGAGGCATTAGAATAGCCGCATAACATAAAAGTCGCCTCGCATCTTCGTCTTGATGAAAGTACTGGAGTCCCAGGTCCGGGGAGGAATCGTTGTACTGGATCCAAGGGAACGCGTCGGTGTTCATGTCTGTTATTTGATGATACACTTGATCCAAAAGTTGAAGTCCCTGACCTAAGATGCCACCCTCGTCCTCACAATTTGGGAAGCATATTTGCATTGGGAAAACGACATCTGCCAGGTCTAGCGCAACAAGATGTCGAAAAGCCCCAACTGGATCCATGGAACGAAGCATCAGGTCCAACTCACACCCAATACGTTCCTGTGATACTTTTTCACGCAGGGCTCCATTGACTCTAGGGTCGCGTATCGCCTCTACCAAGGAATCATCAATCTCAAAGCCAAAGCGTGCCGCGAAGCGAACTGAACGAAGTGCACGAAGAGGATCATCCAGCAATGTAGTCAAAGGTGCCAACGGTGTGGCAACCACGCCCCGAAGGAGATCATCACACCCGCGCCCTGTCCAATCCTCGATCATTTCCGTATCAATATTGTAGAACAATGTGTTGATGGTAAGATCCCGTCGGTAGGCATCTTCCACTGGAGTCCCGATTCCCATCAGATCTGGTATTCTGCTGTCACTGGAATATCGTTCCGTTCGCAAATTGACAAAATCGATCCACATTTCTCCCACCTTCATGGTAGCCGTTTCCAAGTGCTTGGACTTTTCTGGATTTCGTAGTACCACTCCAACGGTATGAGTTTCTTCCCCCTCTCGATCCAAATATTCATTGAGCCTTTCTGCGAATTCCCTCCCCAACATGTCATCTAGAGCAATATCAATATCCACCGGTTGGTTCTGTTCACATGCTGGGGATGCGCTATTGGATAACAGGCCAAGTCGAGTGCGTTTCAACACATGGGCAAAGGGCGGCGTTGCCAATAGTTTGTCTCGCACCCACCCCCCAGCGACACGCAGAGTCGTTGACAAATTTGCTTGTTCCTTGGCAGTCCTTAACATTTGAAAAAGTTGCTCTTCTTCTGGAGTCAAATCTATCCGAAGATCTGACCGCTCATATGCTTCTGATGGCGAAATATCTGGAAGTGACGAGGCCAACCTCGTTGACTTTTTTCGAATTGGTGAAAGATTGCTGTTCGATATATAGTTTTGGGAAGAATGATCTGACGAGAAACTACCGCTAGCACTGGACATGCATCGCAAGAACGTTGCACTTCGACGAGGATGTGATGCGCCAGCAGGTCGAGTGACAGGTGCTGCAGTGGGAAGTCGATCTGCCTTGAAAGAACGCCAACGAACCAAGGAAGCATGAAGAGGTCCTTGGAAACCAAGGGCTTGCCTTGAACTAGAAGACATGATCCGCAAGAACAGTACCCAACAACAAGCCCAACTGCCTCGAATGCTCAAGGCCATTTCTTTGGAGTGGGCGGCGAGCTGCCGACTACCACCAATCGTACTTCCACTTTGGTAGATCCGGGTGTTCCATCAAGAAAATAATATCCGGGTATCTCGGGCTACAGTTAATCAAGGATACAACCTCGAGTCACCTTCGTCTTGCATCTCCAATTCGATATCTGTCAATGGTGCAAAAAGAGCATGCAAAAAGAAAAACAAGGATTACTTCTAGATCAGCAAAAGCAAAACGGAAGTACGCGCGGAGAGGGGGAGACAAAACGAGTCCTGGCACGCCATAAGACCCCCACTCTAACCACTGAGTTACAAGAGCAATAGAGTGCTCCAGGTGGGGTTCGAACCCACGACCAAGGGCTAACTTGCGGCCGGAATCGTCAAAAAACGCAAAATTTATGGTTTATAAAATGTCACAAAAGTGGTACAATCCTGCCGACAGCCACCATCCTCTGGTTACCATTCTTGTGTGGTCCCTGTTGTTGTGATCCACTAAAGACATCAAGACGTCATTTTCACGTAGATTGTGAGCTTGTATCGGCAGTAAAATGGTATGTGACCAGTTGGGGGTAGAATCCGTGACAAAGCAAGTGCACATTAGCCATCTCACACCACCCATTCCTTGCTTTGAATTCACTATCCACCCACCAGATTTTCCTATCTTTTTTCAAGACTTTGGTTGGCAAAGAAATTGCCGTAGAGCTCAAGAACGATGTCGTTCTGACTGGTGTCCTGCATAGTGTTGATCAATACCTGAATGTCAAACTCTTGAATGTCAAAGTGATCAACCCCGACAAGTACCCTCAGCTAGGTGCTCTCGACAACTGTTTCATCCGAGGTAGCGTTGTCCGTTATATTCAAATCCCTCCCGAGCACGTTGATACGGAACTTTTGCAAGATGCGGCTAGGAAAGAAAATGCACCAGCAAGCAAATAAAAAGCTTCCAATTTGCGCTGGGAACTCGGGGGAAATCTCGATGGGGAACTAGAGGCACAAGCACCTGCGCTGCCGCAATGAGTATATTTTTCCAATGCTGGGCATGGAGTCTAAGTTGTTGATTAAGTGTGTTTACTGCACTCTAGCAAGAAAAAGGTGCAAATGTGCAAATTATTTCTGTAGGTAACCTAGGACCTGTTGCGATACCACATTGCTAAAACTTCCACTTTTCACCTCTCCATGTCGGAGGGCCCTGGAATCAGTTTTGTTGATGGAGTCAACCAATACTAAACCGATTGATATTCAGGCTATCTGTTATTTTTAGCGATTGTCGCCTAGGAACCTTGGCGAAGCCCAGCAAGCGTTCTCTTGTTCACCAATCTATCCTTGGCTTCAGTATCTCAGTTGCTGCACCGGCGGTACCTCTGAGATCCCAACTCTGTTCTTGAAGTGCTCTTCTTGCAAGACTACAACCAGTATCAACTGTGACAGTGTTGCTTTCGAGGATAATTTTGAATACGAAACTCCAATTAATTGTCGGTATTGTCGCTCTCGCTTGGATCCACTTTCCCAAGAAACTGAAAAAGGCCCTATGGATAGTTTCTAGCTCGGTTTACACGATTTTATCAGAAGTCAATAATATGTTGTGGTAGCAAAGCACACTACTGCAGGTAGAATGTTAGTATCTGGCTTGACTCTACTAGCTAGAGAGCTAGACTACTAGGTAGGTAGAGTGGTACTCATACAACAGTAGGTAGTACTAAGTACTTGCTTGCAGCTCTTGTAGACTGCTGACTGCTGAATGGAAGTTCTTTCGTTCCACCCAATATACTAACGTAGTTGGAGTTTAATGCCTTCAACCCAAACTACGAATTCAACAGTTGGGGGAGCAACGGAGCAGCAACCTCAAAAGTTCACTGCCCATGTCCAACACCGATACCAGCTACAAGCTACTGCAAGAAGGAACCTCGCCATCATCATGATCGATTATCAAAGTCTCAACCTGGTTGATGGTACAGCTCTCAGCTACCCGGCAAGTACTATACACTCCCAGTAGAGCTAACCCTAGCCCTAGTCTAGCGTAGAGCACTGCTACCGGTGTCGGTAGAACTACTCTCTATTACTACCGGTATTACTACTAATACTAGAGTACATCTACTCTCTCTAGAGCTAGCTGGAGTGGTAGAGCGATGAAAGTATGGCAGTAATAATGCTCGAACATTATTGCTTTCTTACCTGCAACTACTAACTACAGGTGGTGGCCAATTTCCGTACCGGCGGTAGGGATGTTGCCAGTGATTTTTAATGTTGGGGGCAGTTCGATGCCGTTCTGATTTAGGTGGTGTGTTTGAGGGTCATCGCGAAGAACCAACACCCAGTTTGAAGGAAGAAGCCCGGATTACTTAGAGTTTGGCCCAAACTTGTTCACTGGGTACATATGGAAAGGCGGTCCAAGCCTCTCTTGGGTCAGACACACTTAGCTTTTGACATTCCTTGAAAGGACATTTTGATTCTCTACTGGTCATTTCGCGGGGAAATCATCTGTCCACAAAGTTTCAATCGAGAAAACTAGGTACCGGACTTGCGCTATTCTACAGTCTGTTGGTTATTGTCTGACTGCCACTACTACCTTCGTCCATCGTCCACCATCAAACAACAACACCACTAGAGGACCTGTCGAAACCCCCTCCTCCAGATGGCAAAACCAAAAGAAATGGATCGAGTAGAGGTTGCTCCTACCAGACAGACGTCTTCAGCTCCTAATACCAAGGTCATGTTTCCCAATGCAGTCAAGCAAAATGTCAGAGATCTCCTTTCTTTGCAAGTCAGTTGTGCCAAGGCGTTCGTGTTATTACTCCTTGTGGCATGTGCTGCTGCAGCTGCTGCTGCTGCTTTTCAGAGAACTTCTAAATACATCACGGACAATATTGACAGCAAGGTATGTGTGATTGCTGAGCGAAATGCTGCTTTTTTAGATCCAGATCACCCTCAAAATGCAATTTTTCAAAATTTTCGCTGCTCCCGGTTAGTTCGAGGCGTATGTCACTTCAGTAACCGAGGTTTCCCAATTCCGCATGGAAGACGACTTCTCTAGCATGGACAACATGGCCCGGGCCTTGGCATCCTATGCAGCAGCATCGGGGGCAACTTGGCCGTACATAACGATGCCAGCCTTCGAGGCGCAGGCGTCAACACTTCGGGGGCGGCTGAATTCGGAATGGGTATCATTTGTCACCCTTATCGAAGAAGACAATCGTCAAGCATGGGAAGATTATAGTGTGGAGGAGCAGAAGTGGATCGCAGAAAGTTTAGAGTACGCCGATGAAGAAGATGTCGGAAATTCCATTGTTCCGTACATTTTCCGCCGTGACAAGGCTACGGGTGAGTCATACGAAGACAATGTGGAGCCAAATGGGTACTATGCTCCCATCTGGCAAATAACTCCCCCATCAGATGCGTATGATCAAGTGAACTTCAATTGCTTTGACACAAAGGATTTTGCGCTTTTGTTCAGTACAATGCAAACAACTGCGCAGAGCATTTTGGCAGGGTTCAAACTCGATTCAGAAACCTCCTCGCCTATTAGCTTGGCTGCAAGTCCTATTTATTCAAGTTATGTGGTTGGAAACCAAACCATGGTTGGTATGCTATTGTCAAACTCCAGGTGGATCAGCAGATTTGAGGGGATATTGCCTGAAGGAGTTGAAGGCATTGTCCTTGTGGTGACTCATTCTTGCGCCGCCCAAGACGACGAGCAGCACACTTTTGTCCTTGATGGCCCAAGGGTAAACTACTTGGGGAAAGGAGACCTTCACACAGCGTCTTGGAGATCTTCACTACTCAGTATGGATACCCCTGCATATCGAACCATGGAAAATTGCTCCTATACCCTCAACTTTTATCAGTCTTCTGAGTATGACGATGCGTTCAGCTCAAACACCCCAACGGTTTATACGATTTTGGTTGTGCTCGTTTTCGTCATCACGACGGTATTCTTCTTGTGGTAAGTGGATATGATATTCCTCTGTTGCTTTTCTGTCATTCATAAACTCACCACTTTTGGTAAACGAGAACAGGTACGATTGCACTGTTGGTCGAAAACAAGACAAGGTCAAATCCACGGCCGCGAAAACATCAGCAATTGTTGATTCGTTCTTCCCAAAACATATCCGCCAGCGCATGTTGGATGAAGAAGCGAAAGGTGGGGACAAGGAGGCAACTGCGGCGGCTATCAGCAGACTTATGAACAACGACCTTTTGGCAACAAAACCCATTGCTGATTTGTTTCCTCACGCAACCGTCATGTTCGCCGACCTCGTGGGATTCACGAAATGGTCTTCTACAAGAGATCCCACACAAGTATTTACTCTGTTGGAAAGCCTATACAACAACTACGACGTAATTGCGCGAAAACGTCGGGTGTTCAAAGTTGAAACCATTGGTGACTGTTACGTCGCTGCAGCCGGTGTGCCAGATGCCAGAGACGATCACGCTATTGTTATGACGCGTTTTGCGAGAGATTGCTTAGATAAAATGTTCGATGTACTCGAGAGACTTGAAATTACCATGGGGCCTGATACAGCAGAGCTGGCCATGCGATTTGGGCTTCACAGTGGCCCAGTTACTGGAGGTGTTCTCCGTGGTGAGAAGAGTAGGTTTCAGCTTTTTGGTGATACTGTGAACACAGCGGCCAAAATCGAGTCAACAGGGAAAAAGAACATGATCCATTTGTCAAAGGATACGGCAGCTTTGTTACAAGCTTCCGATAAAGGAAGCTGGGTGAAGGCACGTGATGACCTCGTCGTTCTGAAGGGAAAGGGCGAAGTTCAGACATTCTGGCTTGTTGCCGGGACAACACCATCAGGCGCAGTTTCCATTGAATCCGTTCCAGCATCTGCAACAAGTGCGCCAAGCCCAGGTGAAACAATCCATCGCTCCAGTATTTCTTCAGTAGGCAGCGCCAGGAGCTCCCTGTCTGGAGGCAGTTCCGGCCAAGCTACACCTAAGAAACAAGGTCGATTGATTGGATGGAGCGTTGACGTTTTGTCTCGTTGCCTGAAAAACATTGTAGCACAACGAGGGGTGGGAGAAGACATTGAACGATTTGCTATCCAGAGGTTTCCCGGTCAAACAATTTTGGAGGAAGTACAAGACGTGATTCGTCTTCCGCACGAACCGCGAAGCTACATGAAAGCCCCGAATGAAGTTGACCTCGGCCGCGAAGTCATGTCTCAACTGGAAGAGTTTGTTACAGAGATTTCAAGTTGTTACCAACCACATGCATTCCATAATTTCCAACATGCGGTAAGTTGTGTTGGTTTCGCTGTAACACATGACATTGCGAAGCGCTCACATTCTTATCTGTTCTTCACACAGAGCCATATGACTCAATCGCTAACTAAATTGCTAACCCAGGTGGTGAATCCAGAGGGAATTGAGTACAACGAAGTGTCACAAGAGTATGTACTTGGTATTACTTCCGATCCGTTGATACAGTTTGCCCTTACGTTCGCAGCGTTGATTCATGACGTTGATCATCCCGGAGTTACAAATGAACAACTTGTACTTGAAGGTTCGGAACTTGCCGACAAGTACAAGAGTAAATCCTGTGCCGAGCAGAATAGTTTCGAGATAGCGTGGGATTGTCTGATGGAGAATCGATTCGCAGCCCTCCGTGCCTGTATCTACTCGTCGCAGGAGGAAATGGATAAATTTCGCCGTATTGTGGTGAATTCGGTGATGGCAACTGATATTCTTGACAAGAGCCTGAATCAAGCTCGAAAAAAGCGTTTTGTTGGTGCTTTCAAAGATTCTGATTCTACTCTTCAATCTGACAATGACAAGAAGGCGACAGTTGTTATTGAATATTTGATGCAGATTTCGGATGTTGCTCACACCATGCAGCACTGGCACGTCTTCCGCAAGTGGAATGAGCGCCTATTTGAGGAGACTTATCACGCCTATCTAAGTGGAAGATCACCCGAGGATCCTTCTATCAACTGGTACGAAAACGAATTGACTTTTTTCGACTATGTTATTATTCCGATGGCCAAAATGGTTAAGGATTGTGGCATATTCGGTGCTACGGGAGAGGAGTGCATGAATTATGCCAAGACCAACAGAAATGAATGGGAAAAGAAAGGTCGAATGTTGGTTGATGATTACAAACAAAATGTCTTGGATACAATTGAAATCGAAAGAGCTGTGGAATCTCTTGAATCTGGGTCCGATTTGGCGTGAAAGTAGGGGGAATCAAGCGTTTTGTTTAATTTAGGCTAAGAACATGATAATACAATGCAATTTTACGAAGAGCTATAGTCAAGCACTCTTATTTGTCATCACACTTCCCATTCCCATCAGCCTCGCATTTGTCGCGTTTCACCCAGCAGTCTGTGTACGGTGCGGAGCAGTTGGGACTCAATTGCCAAGATATCCGAGAAAGAATCGGCGAGAGATCCGTCCCATCTTCCCCATTCCCAACGGTCCAAAAGCTTTGACAAGGCCAGGCGCTTTGATTCCTGCTTACCACCAGCTCATGAGAGAGAGCGGCATTCATTTCTGAGAGAATATTATCATTTGTAGTCCCAGACTTCTGACCGAGGGTTGACATCAAGGAAACGCCTTGCGACCATATTGAATTTCGAACGTTTACGAAATCGTCAGGCTGTTGTGGAATCTCTGACAAAATGTCGCGTATCTCCAAACCCAAGAACTCTTGAATTTGTTGAACCAGTGCCTTGACGGGTGTATTTACAAGTGAATCCAGCGATGTACTCCACAATGTCGTATGTGCGGCAATATGACTGAATCGGCAGTGATACCGCAGTTGTTGTCGAAGACTTGCTTTGAGATCGTCCATGGATACAGTTTCCAAACCCTCTGTAGGTGACAAAGCAGAGAGCAAGGTACTGGTAGCCCCAAGGAGAAGGGGTGTCGGTACGATTCGGATGATTCGAGTTAGCCCACTGTACCCCAATAAAGGAAAATAAGATTAGAAACTCTTCTCAACCCCGTCTGTTTTCAAAAGCAGTCATTCACTTACTGTGTTTTCCCGTATCCGTAGGGAGGAATGTGACTTGTTTGGATCAATTCAATATCCGCCGGACCATGGCGTTGGGCGACTTGAATGACATTTTGTATCCAAGCGTGCAATGTATCTGAAATTTCTCCAGGAGGAGCTATAAGAGCAACTCGTTGTGCAGTAGTGCCCTTTGGGATATAGATTTTGCACTTGTCTTTGGGTGGCATACAACTCTTGATGGTGGATAGGAACATAGGTTCCTGGGACAATTGCATGGTCATGGTGGAATCTTGTATCGACGGTGGCGCCAGGACGGCGTCATCCATGGTGTTGACATACACAATCAAAATGCCGCATATACACAAGAAAATGACAAGTGCAGTATTGAGCTTGTTCCCGGACAAACGGCGCATGGCAGTGCGGCCTTTGGCGGTCTCCTTGCGAATGACTGCCATGTTGCCAAGGCAATAGACACTACTCGAGAAACTCTGGACCTTTCTGAATCGGATCAACTCATTCACGCTTCACGTTCAATAGAGTTTCAATCCTGTAGGTTCAATCAAATGACACAAACAGGAAAACTCATGAGAAACAAGCTCAATCGGCGAAAAAAGATTGTCATCCCATCGCTACACCTCGGGATGGTTCCAAGATCACCCAAATCACTCGCTCCATTCCGCCGAGCACGAAGCTCTCAAGGAACGACAAAGTGCCATAGAGTACCAGTCACTCACCAAGAAATAAACTTTCTTAGATGAGCTTCATGACCAGACCCCACAGCCATTCCTTACATGGGGTTGAATTGTAACACAAAATCCAGCCAGCGGAACTTGATGGAGACAAAAAGTGTGCAAACATCCTGCTCGAAACCCAAATCACCGCCAAGGTGGTGCAGGACGGAACCAGAAGTGGACAATACAAGATTGTCCAAAAGTCGTAACTGTTAGGGTTAAAGGCGCCCTTCCCAAGAGTGGATTCCGCCCAAGGGCCCTATCCAACTCAAGGGTTGGGTAACTCGAGGGCGGTCATTCCGATTTGGATCCGTTTCGATCAGCAGTGGGTGTTTCTCTTCATAGGCGGCATTTGGTCTATATTCTAGGAACATGGGAATCCGTGACACTTACACTTGCAATGACAACTGTCATCCAACCATCTACCTGTTGGAAGTGTGTTTCTGGTGTTGGTCGTCGTCGTCCGTCCATGCTGAGGCATTGCTGACGTCACATTGTGACATGGTACATGTCGCACTATCGTGTCGTGGTTGCTGGATGGAAAGAGGAACAAACAACTGCTGCAAAACAACCACAACAACAACGACAAAGTCATCGCCTCCGTGCGACGACTCGTGCCAGAAACAACAAACAATTGGTGATACCTCACTCGCTTTCATTACAGCTTTCGAAATGACAGACTCCATTCCACTAGAAGGGCAGGGAACATCCAGCCACCATTCTCTTGTAGAAGAGAATCGTATGTTGAAAGAAGAACTGGTAGAAGCAAGGAAGGAACTGACACTTCTGCGGCAAGCGTTGCATGACAGGCCTGCATCATTCTGTCCCCGTTGTCAAGAGGAAAAGCAATCCTCTGACGAAGAGGTTGGCCAGAAGTCGACGGATAACCAGCACCATGTACAGCACGGTCCACAGCATCCAAACACCTTCTCAAAGCCATCACCCTCTGTATCACTTTCCATCTTCTACCGGGCGACTTACCCACTTCCAGTGGAAAAAACGGAAATTTTGACACCGGCTCCCACCGCGACGGATGTCCTCCATGTCGTCGAAGAAGAAGAGGATGTTGAGGAATCCGAGATATCTATTTCAGACACACAACGATCGATCTGTCCAACGCTGGGAACTATCAAGGTCGTACCATCACGCGAAGAAGATGCTGAAGAATCCGAAGTTTCTATTACAGATACACAACGAGCCATTTGTCCAACAGTGGGGGCCATTAAGGCATTGCCACGCGAGTGTTCGATACGACATGCTGCGGATGATGAGGTATCCAAACATTCCTTTTGCAGCTCCAAGGCTATGTACGAAGTCGTGAAGACAGATGTAGTGGATGCTAATCGCGCACGAGGACTCTACACAGGTTCCATTTCTTCCATGACGCACATGCCTCACGGATGGGGGCGAATGAACTATCATCTCCAAGGTCGCTCCTATGAAGGAGAGTGGCGCATGGGTCAATGGCATGGGCATGGCACAACACGATACCCTCAAGGGCATGTCTACCGAGGACAATTTATCAACAACCTTCGCAACGGGGTTGGAACCCTTCACTATGCCGATGGCCGCGTCTTTCAAGGGACCTTTTGTCAAGACGACCCTGTGGAAGGGTCGTTGGCATTTCCCAACGGAGCCAGGTATGAAGGCGCTCTTCACAATGGTTCCCGCCATGGCTATGGTGTCTACTACTTCAAAGATGGGAGTGTCTACGAAGGCTACTCCGAAACGAATATGTTCCATGGCAAAGGGAAGATGACTTGGAACGATGGTGGTTGGTATCAAGGCGACTGGCTCTATGGTGTGATTCAGGGCTATGGCAAAGAAATACGCGCTGATGGTTCCCTTCGCCACGAAGGACAATGGGTGAAAGGTGTACCGATTCGCCCGAAGACATAGGCGCATTTTTCCTCATGGGGGACTTTCTGCTTTTGTTCATATTCCCCGTTGTACTTCTAGTTTTGGAAGTTATAGTTGTCTAGTAGAACCAATTTGTGTAGCTTCCAGTGACCTTGACTTCAAGGGGTTGTGCGCACGACTGGCCTCTCGCCTGTTAGTCATATTGGTCAATTTGATGGTTCGGGATTTGCCGTCCGGCTGCCGGATTTGTTCATTACTGTTTGTTGGCACATCGCTTGTAGTTGTCCTGCAATCATGAAAGTTCTGTCGCTGTTGCTATTGCTCCTCTCTTTCTCAGGCCTCTGTGAAGGAAATAGGAAAAAGCCACCCTACACCGAAGAAGAAAGGCTTGCTGAATACCACAGACGGGGCAATACATGGCCTCCCAAAATCCACCCCGATACTCCAGGATGGAAACGTATCCTCAACCAGCGATTCTCTCAAGTCCGCGCCCTCCGTGATAGTCAAATGAAATGGGATGGTCATATCCAGACTCTCTCTGCGGCTATTGTTAAGAACTACACAGAATTTGGATGGGGATTGACGCAAGCACCCAAACAATTGACCGAGGATGTTCGCAAGGCAATCTACGATGGATTGCCGAATGCAAGATTGGAAGGAAAAATTGATGTCATTGATGGTCCAGAACCATTGTTTATTGATCGAAGTGATTTGACGAAACGAGTAAGTTGTTGTTTGCAGGTCCCTTGAAGTGTTTATTGTTTGCATGTTGTACGTCTAATCGCCTTGGTGTCAACAGGTCCTCAAGGAACTTCAGCCCATCTTGGAAGCTTGGTCTGGCATTGAATTGATGCCAACTATTGCCTATGGATTCCGATTGTATCAAAACAATTCCAGACTGTGGATGCATGTGGACAAGGCCCAAACCCATGTAATCAGTTGTATTTTCCACATTGCCAGTTCCGATGATGCAGAACCTTGGCCTATTGTTATTGAGGACTACGCCGGTGATACCATTTCCGTCATTCTCAAACCAGGTGATTTGCTGCTGTATGAATCTTCGAAAAACTTCCATGGGCGACCTGCACATTTCAATGGTTCTTGGTATACTAGTGTGTTTGTCCACTTCTATCCAAAGGAAGGTGACTGGAAAGGACACAATCACGACCTAGATTCTCATTATGCAGTTCCTCCAGATTGGTATGTCACAGAGCCTTCCAATTACCCTGAAGTGACAGTCTATGGTACCTCCATCATGATGCCTGATTGTCCCGACAGTTGGTGCCCACTTTTGCATGCTGTGGAATACGAAGGGCCAGGAACATACGGAACCGTGATGACTGGTGGAGGAAAGACATACTCATTGGGTCTTGATGATGTGGAAGGAGAGTTGTAGGTTGTTCATCCAAAATAGTTTTCGATTGCTATTATTGTTAGTTGGTTCATGAAAAGTGTTTGACGCTTCCGACTAGTTCGAGCCTTGTGAATTATCCATGTCTGACATTTCCCGTCCGAAGTCATCCAGTCATTTCGATGGCGAGACCGACACGACCCACCTCACCGGATATTCTGCTCATTTCTTCCACACCAGCAGGGACAGGTGAATTGTATCTACTAGCCTCGACTCGCCATCATGCCAACCGCCGATGAATTGGCTCGTCAAAGAATCCAAGAGGAGGCCAACAAGATTATCTCCGAAACAGGTCGATCTCGGAAGTTGAAACAACGTGGCTTTATTGGAGACGAAGCCCAAGATATTCACAATCGCAAAACGGATGTGGAGGAGGCCAAGAAAGTTTGGAGTGTGAAAGGAACAGAGGGTCAGACTCACGGCAGTGATACAATTGAGAGCAATGTGGCATCCAAAGCCAAGCAAGCGTACCAGGCAAATTTGGAAAAGCAAAAGCAGGCTGTATCCTCTCCAACTCCCAAAAAAGGTGTCTTGCCCAGCGACCTCAAGGGAAAATTCGACAAGCCATCCAACACGCCTTCACTTTTCGGCAAATCCAGTATAAAACAACCAAAAGATTCTGCACCTCCGGCAAACAACGTATCGTACTCGGATGGTTTCGCCAAGATTGAAAAACAAGAAGAGAAAATGGTCGGAACTGCCAAACATATCACTACTACTGGAATTGATGCGGCAGGTCGTCGGGTGACCAAAACCAAAATTATCTTACCCGAACAAGTTGGAGAAACAAAAGCTCAACATCAACAAAAGGGCTCAGATAGTGAAGACAAGGGTGCCGAATCCAACAACCAGCTTCTCCCTAGCAATTGGGATGGAACATACTATTCACTGTCTGATATCCGGCAACGAAAGGCACCTGGTGTCGACAAGAATAATCGGGAACAGTATTTGTCGCCGGAAGAATTCAAACAAGTTTTCAAGATGACAAAGGAAGAGTTTGCAAGGCTACCGAAATGGAAACGAGACAATATGAAGAGGGACCTTCATCTGTTTTAATGTAGAGAATATTTGGTGTATAGGGATGTTCATGAGTCTTCAATTGAGCTGAATATGACTTCCTGCAAATAGGCTACTTGTAGTATATATTATCTACACCTACTATCTGGCAGAAAATTGAAGTTCTACTTTGGCGGGAAGATTGGGGCAAAGTAGTGACCTGGTCTTTCCTCTCTTAGTCTTGCAATAGCGGGTCGCCATACACTGGACCCACAGGGGATGACGGTGCCATTGGAGACCAACTCACTGTCTTTGGCATATTGGTTATAATTGTTCTCCAGCTTTTTTCGTAGCGCCGATGCTGCTGCTGTATCATTGACAGAATGTTTGTCAAATTTGGAGTGAATATTCGGATCCATCATGGTGATATCGACAATTACCATGGGTTCCCCGGGTTTTTCTTGAGTAGGTTGGGTAGTTTTAGTTTGTGATGGGGTTGGTGCTGCCGGGGTGGGTTTAGCTTCTTGTTTCCAGTAGTCATCGTCGTCATCGTTCACTGCACTGCTGGGAATAGCAGCTTCCACATTCGGAGGTGTTACAAGCTCTGCGGTCCCCCACTCATCAGAATCACTGTCGGACATTTTGCTTGAAAACTGCAATTGGTACCTCTACCTGATAGCCTGACCTTTGCAGAAGTTGTCCGCGTTGGGAATCGAGATGATGTTGTTGTTGTTGTGGTTCTTTTTTATTATTTATGACGGCAGGACAGAGACCAGCATATTCATGAACTTACCACTTATGTATTATACCTTGCATAATACTGAGCTTTCAAGGGTCATGCATACCTAGCTTGGAGGTTCGGATTAGCATCGAGAAACCACGATCGCAAAGCCCGATGACCCGAATGCGAAGAGAACCCCCAATCCAATACATATCGTCATTTTAGCACCTCCTCCCCATCACAATTTCCAACCAAATCCTTTGACAACATGAATTGGATCTTTCGAGCAAGTTTTTTCACGTTGGCCTCTTTGGCTCTATTCAGTGCTTCCACTGAAGCCTTCACAGAAGAGGAACGCGTGGCAGAATACTATGCACGCAACTACACATGGCCTGTCCCGAAATTCATCCCCGACTTTGACGGCTGGGACAAGCTCATGAGATCTCGTCTGCAACAAGTTTCGGAGATCGAGAATCTTGAGGAAAGATTCGAGGGTTACGCCCAAACTCTCAGTGCTGGTATGATTCAGCCCCGATTCACCGACTATGGATTTGGATTGACCAAGGCCCCTGAGGACCTCATGATTGCCCTACGACAGGCAATTCAGGATGGTTTGGCCGAAGGCCCTGAGGAGGAATATTACATTCCAGTCATTGATGGAGCTCAACGCCCATGGATGATTGAGCGCCCTGACTTGATGAAGCGAGTTTTGGAAGAATTGCACCCCTACCCAGAAGCTTGGGCCGGCGTCGAATTGACTCCTGAAGTCGCCTACGGAATCCGATTGTACCGCAACCAGTCCACCTTGTACATGCATGCCGATAAGCCTGAAACACACGTTGTCAGTTTCATTTTGCACATCGGTTCCTCTGAAGACGCTGAGCCTTGGCCTCTTCTTATTGAGGATTTCCAAGGAAATTCTCACGAGATTACCCTAAAGAGTGGCGACATGGTCTTTTACGAATCTTCCAAGGCTTTCCACGGACGCCCTCGCCCCCTCAACGGATCTTGGTACAGCAGTATTTTTGTTCACTACTACCCCAAGTATGGATACAAGGAAAGCTTCCACAAGTACAACAAGGTTTGGGCTATTCCTCCTCACTGGGAGGAGCCCCCAAAGACCGAGGGGTCTGTCAAAATTAAGATGCATGGTACTGGATTCGAGGAGCCCGAGTGCCCAAACAACTGGTGTGCAACCGAATATTCCAAGAAGTGGAGTGGACCTGGGGAAGAGGGATATTGGATTGCTCCCACTGGAGAGAAGTTCCCCTTGGATGTTTCTCGCCCCGCTTGCTACGACGTGGACCCATACTGCGGAAAATACATTGAGCGCAATGCTGATGAATGCAATGCCAACCCAAAATACATGTTGGAGAAATGCGCCAAGATTTGTGGAGCATGCAGTATCGAAGCTGAGCTTTAAATCCTAACCGATAGAATATTTGGTTTCTTTTTTTACTGTTAATTTAAATCGCAGGTCATCCAGGGAGATAATTTTTTGGCTTGTTCATGACTTAGACACAATCCAAATACACCGGCTCCATCGCACCAAACACACATTTCTCCCTGTGAATCTACCGTAGCATCGCAAACATCCGCAGGATCTTCGTCAGGACCGACATCGTAAGGGGCATTCAAGCAAACAGGGTCGTAGGGATCATGTAGCGAAGGGGAAGCTTTGCGCAAAGACATGGTAGGAGTGCATTGAACATGTGGGATCTTGTGAATAAGGGCTTCTTCTTGTTCCTTGGATACGCAAATTCCAGGTAGTCCATCCCCTTGACACCAAGAGCACCCGTGAATTTCTACGCAGGTTTCCTGGTGCTTGGAACCATGAGAAGTTGTGCAGCGTAGCGGGTTCGGGAACTGTTCAATTTCCTCGGCATTGGACTCGTGTGTTGATAGAAAGAAGAGGATGCATAAAGCAAAGCCAGCTTTTGTCAAATGGGAACGAAACTTCGAGGTCATCATCTTGTGTTGCATTTCCGAACAAGGAACATAAAAATGGCAGCAATTTGTCGGATCACGACATACTTGACTACTGTGACCCGATGTCCTGGCATCGGCCACGACCCAATCGATTCCATTGACTTCGACGTCATCGGAGTGTCACCCAACGCCAGACACCCCCTCATCCATTTCAAACCCCAACTCTCCATTTTCCTCTTTGCACTCCTGCTGCAAGTGCACACCACCACACAACAACCCAACAACAAAACACAGCATTATCGTCATGGTATCAATTGCATCCACAAGCCCATATGCATACCTTGCAACATTATCTTTCGCATGTTCCGCTATTTCTTCAGATTTGCTATTTATTCGAATGTCTTTGACGGGAGGTTTCTTCTTTTTGATCCTGGCCTCTCTGAGTGGATTCTCTGAAGATGGGTCCTTCCATTACATGCCTTTGTCAGACGGAATCTTGGACCTAACCATGCTTGTCAACCTTATTCTGTTCTCTCTGAATGCCTTTGTAAGCTTGAGGCTGGTCCAAGACGAAATCCCACCTGCCAAATTGAATCAAGAAGAGCGAGCGTTGTTTCGATTTTTTCATGCCCGATGTGGTCTGACGCCCCTTCAGTTTCAAGAGATTCTGACACATGGAGAGTTTATTGAATTCCCAGCAGGTGCTCCTGTGCCATCTTGTGGCTGCTATCTGTACCTAGTTTTGGCAGGCGTTGTCGAATGCCGAGCACAAAATAAACCCGACCAACCAGAATATTCCTTTATCAAACGAAGTGGACAGTTCTTTGACATTAAATTGTTCAACCTATTCTCCTTGCCCATTGGCTTTGACACTGCTTCATTTCGAGCACAAACGGTCGCTCCAACCAAGTGTTTCCGATGGAATATCCATGGTTTGGTGGCTATGCGGGA
Organism: Nitzschia putrida; assembly: GCA_016586335.1. Classification (NCBI taxonomy): domain Eukaryota; phylum Bacillariophyta; class Bacillariophyceae; order Bacillariales; family Bacillariaceae; genus Nitzschia; species Nitzschia putrida. Next base: position 588,519 of record BLYE01000019.1, on the reverse strand, counting down.
AGCGCACAGCCCATCCATCAAAGAATATTGGGAGTACATGGTACTTCGGGCCATGACAGCGGCAGCCATTCAGACGCATCTCAAAAAGGACGAAACGCTATATGACTCTTTGTTGATTCCCGAACACAGCAGTTGGTTGGAGGGGGCACCCTCCCGCGACTTTTGGAAGGAGGATGTTCTACCCACAGGAACATGGGGACACATCTGCCGCCAATGGCAAATCATCCGTGGGTCCTTGTTTCAAATCATCCCTCCTCGAGGTGTGCGACAACGGCCTGGAATGCCCGAAGGAGTCAATCCCAAACAAGCCTACATAGAGATGGTATGCAAAATGATGGATGCCGAAAAGGATGCTCCTGCCCATGGCGCCTTGTTTCGATTCAACTCGACTATGTCCAGTGTTCCACCCGTACCTACCGAACAACCAAGGACAACAACAACAGCAACTCTCCCTAAACCCGAAGAAGAAGACATTGAGGCCCCTCCTTCCAACTTGTTCCACTTGGTTGGTCCAGGCGGTGTCTGAGATGTCCAATATACAACGACTGTTCCTACGACGAAAATATACAGCAGTACAGTACAATACACTTGACAGAAACGTAACCATAATAGTAATAGCATTAGAATAGTAACCGAACTTTTCCCTTGGTCATGTATTCTTCCATTTTCTCAAAAGTCTGAATGACTGTCGCTCCCTTTTCCAACATTTCCATACCACCGTCTCCACCTTCTAGTTCCACAAAATCTTGAATGGCCCAAAAGTGATAGGTCTCTCGGTTGGGTCGATCAATCATGTTTGGTTCGTCCAACGACTGCCAAGCTTCTGGAATGTGATCCAATACGGTCCTTCGCAAGTGGTCTTCCAACAGCATTCCATATTCCTTTAAGTATTCACACTCTTGGTCACTCAAACAATCAATCTTGTCTCGCATATACAAGGGATGACGTTCAATTTTGGTGAGTCGGACTGCCAACCAATTGGACAAGACAAATCGAGCCCGGTCCAAATCGAGTTGTGCCAATGTGGTCATGAGAGGAATGGCAGCATTGTCGGCAGCAGACCCTTGGAGTTGATCAATCCATTCTTGGCGTTCTTCCATGCGGGTCACCAATGACTCGACCAACTGGGCATCGTAGGGAAGAATCTCAGGACTGTACAATTCTTGTTCCCACTGTTGGTGCAACTGTTGATAGAGATCATCTTCATGTGCCGTGTTGCCTTGGAGTGCTTCAGAAAGGCCCTCAATGTACTGATCCGGTTCATCAGCCACTGAATCCACAGGATTCTCATCATCATCTACTCGATGATGATGATTCTTGGCTTGTTGCAAGACACTCGGAACAGCGGCTCGTGTCGGAGTTTCCCAATCATCATGGGTCATGGGCTCGGTAGCCTCTGTGGCATCCAGCGATGGACGGCCTGTGGTTCCCTTGAATAGTTCCGTGTCGTCATCGTCTTCTTCGTGGAGGAGTCTCTCCTCTTGTTCTTCTAGTTCTCCCAACAAGTTGTTCAGGTCGGCCATGGTGTCGCAGGGGATGAATCGCTGTGTTGGTGCGGGGTTGTTGTAGGGAAAGGAAAAGGAAAGTGGTGCAAGGATGTGCGTGTCGAAGTTGTGGAGCTTGTCGGTATTTTTGGCGCGAACCACGAGCAGTCACTTTAGTCGAAAGGACAAATCCCAATCCAGTGAAAACTTAGTCTATCAACTAAAATAATAAACTGGAAGTCTTCCACTCGTCACAATCCAAAGACAATAGTGGAATATCAAAAATAATGGGATTGGTGCAGCAGCGATTATCTACCAACCCTCAGCTGGAACACCTTTTTATGTTCTCGTCTTCAAGAGAGGATCGAGAAGGCTTCCAAAACATGAGCTACTGACATCCTGTCCTCACTGAATGACGACTATCTATAGGTTCCTACGCAATATGTTAAAACTACAAGTACCAGGTAGTTTGGTGTTTCGTTATAGTTGGAAGAAGGACCCAGAAGCGAGAGTAGCGAAACCGATTGTGAGTTTGGTCCACCACCAACAACAACGTGCTGAAGGGATAGTTGGTGGCAGGACGGCGGACTTGTCGATGTCCGACCGTTAAACTTTATCCAAATGGACAAATCCAGATAGGTATTCGACACGTTATTTCGAGTCCAAAAAGGTATCACCCATGATTGTCACACGAACCAAACTAGATTTTATATATGGATCTGGAGATGTGGAGTATTCGAATCGGCAGACAGACATCGCTGTCCTCGCCCAAAATTCAAACCTGCAAGGGCAACACAGGTAAAAAAGAGCGAGGAAGGTCGTACTCGACTCGTTGTCGTCGGCTCTTGGGCAGCTTGATTCTTGGGACGACAGAAATATATTATTATCACCCTTCCATCCTAGTCGTTCGTTTCCACCACTGGATTGGGAAATACACAATACCCTACTACTGTTGTGAGAGTGGTGTATTCTCCAAGGGGAAAACTTCATTAGGTAGTAGTTCGTTGTAGTTGGTTGTGTCTCGGTTGGATCTCCGCGGCCCAGGAGTAGGAGGAGCACCCGAGACCAGCACCACCATGACGTTTGATACCTCGCTCCTGGAAGAGGTCCAAACCCTCCGAAAGAGGGTGGTGGCTCTCGAGACTGCCGAGGCAGAAAAGGAAAAGCTCCGAAAGGAACTTTCCCGCCTCAAAGTCTCGACGCAGGAGGAGAAGAGTCAAATGGAAATGGATTTCATGAATCAACTCACAGGAGTGGCTCGAGAGAATTCTCTGCGGCTGGAAGAGCTGGAAGGGAGGCTTGCGGAAAGCAACAAAGTCAATCGAGCCTTGAATGATCAATTACAACTTGCACCCACCATGGAAATGATGGATAGTCGTATTCGGGCGGTGCAGGCCGATCATCGTACTGAAATGAATCAAGTTGTGGAAGCGAACAAGCTCGAACTGGGAAGGACGCGTCAACAGCTAGACGCTGTCATGTCCTCGAGAGATGAACTTTCTGACGAATTGGAGGAAGCGAATGACCGCTTGCAACAACAAGAACAAGAGATCCAGTCTCTCAAATCCAGAACCTCTGGAACAGACTCCTTGCAGAAGCTATTGAAGCAAGCTCATGAGGAAAACGCTACTCTCCAAACCAAGGTTCGAAAGTTGGAGGATGAAATGGAACACAAAGCTTCCACATACCAGACGCAAATTCAGATTCTTGAGGAACGACTTCATGCTAGGGATGTTGAGCTTACGGAAAAGTCCAGCAAGATCAACAAGCTTGAATCCCAAGTGGTTCCCAGCAAGCCAGAATACAACAGCGAACAAGTCAATAGTCTCGAGCAAGAAAACACCAAACTCCGAGTTGCCGTTCAGAAAATTGAAATGGAGAAGAAGCAGCAGGACTTGACAGTCATGCGTCTGGAACGTTCCAACCAAGACCTCACAAAGAAGTGCAAACTCTTGGAAGAGGAAAAGAAGGAAGGGGATGCTGCTGTAACAAAAACGCCACGTGACCGCAAGTCCTGGGGTGGACCCGTCACATCCGGATTGGATCCTTTCAACGCGGAAGATGATTTGCCTGAAGTTCCTTCCGTCAATAGAACTACCCAAATCATCCGCCAACTAGAACAAAACCTCAAGAAGGAGGGAGAAGCCAAACAAGTTCAAACCGCCGGATTGCGAGCGAAGAAGCGGCTGGATGCTGAAGCTGAAGGTCTTGCTGAACCATCCGACGAGTGCGTCCAAGGTATGCGTGACGAGATATTGATGCTCAAGAGCAAACTTGCATTTGAAGTCAAGGTCTCTAGTGAACTACAAATCGAGGTCGCTGAACTCAGAGCCAGTAATCAAGCCAAGAACAATCCTACCAAGATTCCGTCGTTTTCTGGAAGGAGCATTTCACAGCCATCTCCTGGCCGTCGTTCTTCTGTTGGTTCCACTGCAAAATCACCCCGCACTCCTGTCCGTGGTCTCGTGCAGAGTTTTGAAAAGAAGATTTCTCAAAACACTCAAAAACCATTGTTGGATGTCTTCCTGGTTGACCCCAATGATGTGGACGCCCTCAAAGAAGCTTTGCATAATGAACGCCAACAAGTATTTGAGTTGGAAGATGAGCTGACGCGCCAGTGTGAAATCAACTGTGCCCTTCTCAAGGAAATCTCTTCCCTGACTACAGACACCGAGACCACACGAAACAATCAAGCCCTGGCATACAACTCGGCCAACAATGGGGACCAAAAGATTCAGTTTGAAAAACTTAGCAACGAGGTGGCTAAGCTCAAGCAGGACCTTGCAGCTGTGGAGGAGAGCAAGACTCATCTGTCCAGCCAATTCGAAAAGGTTGCCGAATCAGATCGACAAGAAATCGACAGGCTGGAAGCTTCTCTAAGCGCCTTGCGAGTGAAACTTGCAGAAGCCGAAACAAACAGACAATCGTTGGTCCGAAAGAGTGCTTCTGACCAGGCCGAGCTAGAGGAGCTGAAAACACTGAGATCGAACCTGAAATTGCAAGAGGAAAAACTCGCCAGAGCTGAGGCCGAATTGGCTCGTTTGCGACAAGAAAAAGATACCGATCTGGCAGAGATCGAGAAGCAATACAAGGAAGTCAAGAATATTGAGCAACAGCTACATGCTCAAAATCTTCAACTGACAGAACAGCAAAGGAGAATCGTGGAACTTCAATCAGAAGCCGAGAGTCTTCGTGAAACGCAAAAGGGAGATCAAGCGAGAAAGCTGGAAATCGATCGCCTCAACTCCGTGGTATCCACCCTACAATCGAAGTTGAGTGACTCTACGGCGATGGAGGAGGCATTGCACAAGGAAAAAGAAGCTGCCAACCGGCTTCACACTGTTGTTCAAACTCTCCAAACGGATCTCCAGAAGTCAGAGGAGCTGGTACAGAGTCTCACGATTGAGCTATCCGAATCCAAAGTTTCTGGTGACAAGGTAATTGATTTGACATCAAAGGTAGACAATCTGTCAGAGGAACTAAAGCGAGTCACTGAAGAACGCGATGAGCTCGAGGAGAAGGAACGAATTCACTTCGAAAAGTTCGATGAAATTCGCACTGAGATTGACAAGAAAATCGGTGAATTCGAACGAGTTCGGCTTGCTGACAAGGAAGAGATTGCTCGACTACACGCTCAAGTCAAGTCACTGGAAGGTGAGCTACACGAATCTCTCGAGAATGTCGAGAGACTTTCTCGAAGTCTGAAAGAGAAGGAGGAAGTTGAAGAAACCGTGGAACAACTTCAACGGGAGAACCAACAGTCGCTTGACTCCCAAATTACGAAGCTACAGAAGGAACTAACTCAATCTCATTTGAGTGAAGTTGAAGCGAAGAAGCAAGAGTCCGAGGCTAGGAGGAAGATGGACATTCTGAACGATCGTATTCACGCTTTGGAATCTGAAATCGAGCGAACCAATGCTTCCAAAAACTGGGAGACAGAACAAGCCCAAAATGCGGTGGCAGACAAGGAAGGAATCATCGCTCGCCTCAACAACGAGAAAGAACAGTTGGTTCTCAGTATGAATGACATGACTAAATTCAGAAGAAAGGAGGTTGACGAACTTCAAACTGAACTAATGGAGATGAGTACTCGGGCAGCAAACCAAGCCCGTGAAGTGCAAACGCTGAAGATCCAGTTGGATGAGAGCGAATATAAGAAGGAGGAGATGGAACGACTGCGCGTCAGGATCCGGCAGCTATCTGAGCAGCTGGCCAAGGTCGGAAGTTCAAGAGTGGATGACGAAAGATCAGCAAAGTTGCAAGTTGAGAACAGTGATCTACGACAAAGGCTTCGCGACACATCTATGGCCCTCAAGGGTGCAGAAGACAAGATGCGTGAACTCGTTGCGGAGAAGGGTGGATCTTCCAAGTCGATGCAGGTGTTGAGGGAACGAAATGCAACACTCAAGTTCGAAGTGGAGAAGCTCACGAAGAAGCTTCGAAAACTGGCAGAACGAAAACAGGTTGATGCTACCGAGAAGGTCCAACTTGACAACGTAGAAGCTGTCAGGTTTATGATCTAGGTCGGAGGGGAAATCGGGGACATGACAGCTCTATGTTCCAATAGTAGTGTACAGTGAATTTATAGGCAAAATTTCTGATCCATGATGGCATGGAAGATATCTTCAGTAGTCTTGGATGTTGCACCTTTCTTTATGGTTGCCGCAACTCTTGCATTGGCAAGCTGTTTTTTGGCTTCACTCTCAATCTTGCTGACGACAACAACAACTCCCCTGCAAGATTGGTTTTTCGAAGGAAGTGACTTCGAGAGTTTGCCACCCGCTGCTTCTAGAATGAGAGCGAAGTCATCTTCTGGCGGAGTCCGGTTCCGTGCATCCTTACAACCAGCGACTCCTTTGCAAAGAAAAAAACTAAGCCCACCAAACAGTGAGTGTCCCCTTTGTCGCAATTTGTCGGCTCGTTCCAGCGAAACATGCATGAGAAAGTTGTATTGCTCCTCTGCCCTGCCTTCGTTTAACAACAGGTACGGTGATGGGTCCAAAGGCTCTCGCAACTTGGCAGAGTCTTCCAGCCAATTGAGATGAACAATGTTCTTTGTCCGACAAAGAGCCACCATTAACTTTGGTGTACGTTTCAATGGGACATCGTCACTAGCAGCAATGAGATAGTTAGCAGAAGCAGCCTCGTTTAGATTCTCGATGAATACTCCTCCAATTCGCTTCACCAGCTACAGTCCAAACGCAATACACAGTGTCAATGTTTTCAATCCATCTTAGTCGCAGAGAAAGAATAACAATAGCATCACTTACGCTTTTTTTCTTCGCATCAAAGGCAATTCCTGTCGCCATCACTCGGAGATCAGGCTTAGATTCAGTTCCCTGTTGGTAGGGAGACGCTTCCATTGCGTCTGATTTAGGAGTCGGAAGTTCCTCCAAAACACTACCAGGGGTTCTTCGGCGACGCGTACTGGTACGTGGGGTTGGAGTGGCCACTTCCTCCTCATGTTCTTCCTTTCTGCTCCGTTTAGATCTCCTAGTGGCAAGAGGGGTAGTATCATCGTCAGAAGAAGTCCTCTTTTGTTCCCTACGGCGTTTTCGAAGGCTAGAAGTTGGTGTCTCCTTTTGTTCCGCCGCAGCTTCTTCATACTCTGATTCCACTGCCTCGTTTGGTTCTGAATTTGATTGTTTGTCGCTGGGAGCATGATCACCAAGTGCTTCTTCTCCCTCTTGCTCTTTCGCTGCTGGGCTCTCTTTCCTAAGTTTTCTTGTTGACATCCGCGGCTTCGGAGAGCCGTCGACCATGGAGTCATTTTCCCTTTCATGCATAGGTTTTGCCTCGACAGCCGACGGGCTTCCATCTCCTTCCTCAGCATCTGACAACTTCTGAGATGATAGTGCTTCATCAGCCTCATCATCCATAGCGTCCGGGACCTGTACAGTATCTTGCTCTTCCGCTGCTGGCCTCTCTTTCCCAAGTTTCCTTGTTGATGTTCGCGACTTCAGAGAGTCGTCAACAATGGAGTTATTTTCCCTTTCGTGCACAGGTTTTGCCTCGACAGCCGACGGACTTCCATCTCCTTCCTCGGTATCTGACAACTTCTGAGATGATGGTGCTTCATCAGCCTCATCATCCATAGCGCCCGGGACCTGTACGGCATCTGGAGGATTCTCCCTTTGAGATTGTGCTTTCTCGGTATCGGACTCTGCCTCCAAGTCGTATAGCTTGGGGTCTTCTTTCAAGTGAAGGGGTTGAGTTTCCTCGTCCACAAACTCTTCGGCTTTCATGTCTTCGTCGGGTTCTTTGGTTGTTTCGGTAGGAATCTCCTCCTGATCGTCCTCCTGGGTTCCCAATGTTGGTTCTTTGTTTGAGATAGCGGCGTCTACTTTCTCTGGGTTGTCTTCGATATCGGTTATCTCACTGTCTTCGTCATGATGATCAGATGCAGGGGCAACTTTCGATGCTGTCTCGCCACTGGGCTCTGTTGGTAATTTTCTTGCACTTGGCTCATCCACTTCCGTGAGCTCACTACTGTCATCATTTCCATCACGAGGTGTATCCTCGCCAGTTTCACGCAACATGGTGGAACTAATTTCTTGACTATAAACCTGTTGTGGTTCATCAACAGTCTTTGGTAGAAGGGCTTGTGTCATTGTAATCGCACTCTGTGGAAAGTCTTCTTCAGTGGGGGGAACACCAACGAGTTCACAAGGAACAGCGACAGCCTCCTCCGTCCTAGTCGGCGTTTTTTGTGTGTTGTTGTTGTTGTTGTTATTGGGTATCTTTTCGTTTTGTACAACAAGAGGTTTGTCGTCTTCGTCCAATTCAATACCTTGACTCTTTGGTGGTACGTTTGACTTTTCAAGCTCTTTGCCTTTCTCTGCGTGCTCTTCATTTTCTCTTGCCGTATCCCCACTCATAGGTTCGACGGCGGCATGCTCTGTATCCACTTTGGGCTCTGGTTGAACCATCTTGGTTTCGACCGCCGATTGTGGATCGTCCGCTATTGCTGCCGTTGTTTTCGCTGCAAGAACTGCAGGGGAACACATGAGGGCTTGTGTCATGGTCAATGCACTCTCCGGCATGTCAACATCATCCACATTCTCACTGGGTGGTAGAAGGGTAACAATCTGAACAGGAGTCTTGGGTGGTGCCAGCAACATGGATGGATTCAACGGTTCGACAACCAAAGCTTCCGGCGGTTTTTTGTCTGAAGTCTCAATGGGCTTGTCCATTATTTGTTCAGGGCGCTTCTCCTCGTTGCTCGGAGCAACCAGTGTTTGACTTCCAGACTCTGTTTTGGAGCCTTTGGCGATTTCCTTTTCCTCGCAGTCTTTGTTTGGTTCGTCCACCTGCATCATGTCTATGGGAGGTTTGCTAGGCTCGGACTCTTTAGGAGGTTTGTCCACAACGTTGTCATCTTCCTCTTCTTGCGGTTGAGTACACAAGGACAATTTTTGGACAGTGGTATTTGGCAAGGCCGTCAATCCCATTTCTTCCGTTTGATCGGAATCTGCTACTGAAACCTCATCCTGAGTGGTATTCTTACTCTCCCACGTTTGTGCCACAAGAGGTTCCTTTGTACTACTCTGTTTGACTCCCGACGCCGGCGAGTCCAGCCCATCGACCGTCGGCGTGGCCTCTACATCGCTGTCTTCCTCCATGGGCTGCGTCAGCAGTCCCAAAGATACTCGTTCTGTTTTGGTGGATTTGAGTTGATATTGATATTCCAACACAAGACCTCCTTCACCACAACTCTGTGATGTTTGGAAGGATGTACAAAGCCGATCTCCATGCCGCAGAATGCGAAGTTGCCGTCGGGGCAATCGTTCCCAAGGATCCCGACGAAGGATTGATTCACCTGTACCCGTGGTAGCAGAAAGAGCACTAGGAGTTGCTGGCTGTTGGACACGAGAAATCCCCAAGGAAGGTTTTTGGTTTGCAGACGGCTGGTCGTTGGGGAATGGAGCATGTGCCAATTGCAATTGTTTGGTGGTCGACCGTTTCCGCCGACTCGCACTCGGTGCTTCAAACGGCCGCATATCCTTGACTGCCAAGGTTCCTCCATCCACATCCAAACACAAATAACACTCATCCGAAATGGCAACACCCTCTCCGAGCGAAGCCAAGGATAAAATAGATGGATATATGAGACCAACATCCGAGGCATCTTGGGTATCATCCAAAATGGAATGACGACCCGCTTGTTTGGGGACAAGTCGTAACCAATTTTCGCCGGGCTCCAATTCAAAACAATCTGACTCATCATTATTATCGTCGTCCTCTTCCTCCTCTTGGGTGGTGGTAGTTTGGGAAATCCCACACTGACGGTGTTTCAACACTAACCTATGTACCATGGGCAAAGTGGGTGTAGCAGTAGTAGTAGTAGTAGTAGTAGTAGTAGTAGTAGCTGCCACCAGGGAGGAAGGTGGTTGGGTTCGCGCCAGGGACGATTCGTTTCGTTTGTTGGTTGTGAATGTCATGGGCGCTTGGGAAGAATCTTCTTGATGCAAGTGACCCAACGAGGAAATATCCTTTTCGGGTGACAAGGGAGTTGGGGGGGTTGGATTCTCCATAGTCTTTTTTCCTTGTACAACAAAAACCCTTCACCCCACCATGCGTGGGAAGAATTCAAAATCAAGGCCAATGATAGATGTCAATAGATGCAGATACGTTGGGTCTTTGTCAACGAGAAACGGTGCTTCAGTTGGTTGTTTTTAGGACAAGGGTGCAAATGGTGCTGCGTGTGTTGTTGGCACGAAATAATAATACATATAATACAAAGAGTTGTGCGTTGGGATAATGGTCGAAGTGGTCGATGCACATATCTTATTCGAGTGAGTCGGGGATTCTGAGGTGTGGGTTTGAGCAAGATTTGGTCGAGGAGGAGAGCTCGAAAAAGGATGAGCAGAACAGAATTTTCTCTGGTCTTCGAACCACTGACACCACCACTCAGTACCACAACGTTATCCTTTGGAGTAGAGATACAATCACCGTCCTTACCATGCTATCCAAAGCCCACGTACTCCAACGCGCCTCTGTTTCCCTCGGCCAAAAAGGAGGAACTCTTTCCACTTCCAGAGTGTCTCTACGAGTTCCCAACCACACAACCCCAACGAACGCTCCTCGCCGTCGACACTTGTCCTCCCTGGAAGTCGCATCCGCCGAAACAAATAATGCCATCTCGGAAGAACTCTCTTCCGTCATTTCCCGTCACGGCACAGGAGATGGTGTCATTACACTCAACGTTGGAGGCAAGGAATTTATCACGTTGCGTTCCACCGTCCAATTGAATCCAGTCCTCCATGCCCGCGTTACTGCCGCCGAAGGCAATCAAGAACTCATAAAGGGAGCTATTTTTATTGATCGTGATCCCAAACATTTCCATTTGATTCTACAGCATTTGCGAAATCGGGCCGAAAAGCTTCAATTGACGTGTGAAATTGTGCCTGGTGTTACTTCTGGTAGTGGCAAGTCTTCGTCTGCTGCTACCACACAACTCATGGCGGCCAAAAAAGCCATTTTGGGAGAAAAAGCCAGTTTGTTGGGAAAGAAGGATGTACTAATTACGATTCCCAAGGATAAAGAAGCCTTGCGAGAACTCTATGTGGAGGCTAAATTCTTTGAAATCAAGGAGTTGACCATGTTGTTGAGCAGTATTGATTGGTATACAAGAATTGCTGGATGGTTCAGTGGATCCTCCGGCAATCCATTCTATATGGCATCTCAAGCGATTACTGCCTTGCGAGGCATGTTGTTGGCTTCGAGTGGTGTGGGTATTGTGTTGGGGTCTCAAAACGATGAATTGATGAAGAACATCCAGGGACTTGCCTCGGATGCAATGAAGGTGTGGCGCGGGGAAAAGTTAGAAGATCCCAAGAAGGAAGAAAAGACCAAGAAGGTCGACAAGATGGTCGAAAAGAACTTTTTATAAAGTATCCTTCCTCCTTTATAGTACTATGTTATTGTTTGTTGCCACTACAAAAGATACATTATTATGTTAGCATGACGTACTACTAGCTATTCCACGTGGAAGAATCGGACGACATGCAGACGTAGACAGCCAGCACAACTTCATCACAAAAAATCACAAGCCAAAGTCATCCCTTCTTGTGATTGCCTTCCTTCCTCGGACCGGTAGTAGCTGTTGTAAACACTCATACACACACATAAACAAACAAACACCTCAAGAATAAAGAATTGATAGGCAACATGCTTGGACCCGACGACGATCTTCCCAGCCTCATGCAACGAAAGGACCATTTGGGCGTCCTTCGATACATTCGAGCCCACCAACTCCGACAACCCAACGTGGTCCTACAACACGGCACTGCCTTGTTGGGACCCCAATTCAAGAGTGGCGCCTCTCTTTCAGAAGAAGTTCGTTGCGCTGCCTTGGAACAAATTTGCATGGCCGCCGCGGATGTGGGAGATCATGATCAAGCGACAGCGTGTTTGGAACAACTCAAATTGACCGGAGCCGTTCCTGCCGAGTCGGCTCGTTTCCGACGATTGGTCGCCCGCTGCCTTGAAGCCGCTGGCAATTTGGAAAAGGCCGAGGCCATCTATGATGTTCTCCTCAAGGAAAATCCAGCCAATCTTCTTGCGTTGCAACGCAAGTATTGTATTGTAAGGGCACAAAAGAAAGAGCCTCATCTTGTCTTGGAAGCCCTCCAGGAGTATTTGGGACAAAACATGGCGGATGTCGCGGCGTGGTACGAAATGGCCAAGCTGCGCATGTCCTTGGCGGATTTCAAGGGAGCCGCCTATGCTCTGGAACAAGTCATTTTGGGAAGTCCCTTGGAAGCACCGGTACATACACTATTGGCAGAAGTCTATGCCACCTTGGGAGGTCTCGAGAACCTCCTCATGGCCCGAAGACACATGGCACAAGCACTTGAATTGGATCCTTCCTATACGCGTGCACAATTTGGTTTGGTAGCGGTGGCCAATCAATATTTGGAAGAGGCAGAGACAGCGTCCAAGAAAGAGTTGGATGAGCATGAAAAGGCTGTGGCCCAAGAGCTTGTTCGGTACGGGGCGACCCAAGTGCTCAAAACCTACAAGGGAACCAAAATGTTGGCGGCAGTCAAGCAAGTCATGGATGATTATACAGAAAACCTATAAAGTGTCGTATAAACAAATACATACTAGTACTAAATTTGCCAATGCGTATTGTTTGTTTCTACTATCATTAGTATTATTTGCAATATTATGTATATATATGAGATACGATAGCACTGTGGTTGTCAAAATGTTGTGGGATGAGGTGAGATTGTTTGGCACCTCTAAGGGATGGTTTCATTCATACATTCGCACGAACTCTTTGGATCAAGCGTTTTCTTCTCCATCTTCATCATAAATAATATGATTGGTAACCTCACTGCGGAACGATACAGATGGTCCCAATTCACTTTCCATCTCGTCCGATTGGAAGTCTGCACTTTCCTCTTCTTGCAAAGAATCCAAGTACAAACTGGAACTGAGTGCCGTCGAGCAGCTGCCCACGTTCTCACTCAGTCGGTTATTGCGCTGCAGGGAAAAGTTTCTTCTCAAATCTTGGGAATTCGGAGGGTTTTCTTCCGTCGCGGCAAGAGAACCCAGGGATTTGGCCTTGAAAAATGTATCTTGGGGGTGTTGCTGTTGCTGTTGTTGTTGTGCCAGTGTGGATATGTTGTCCAAGGAACGTGTTCGACGCAATTCACGCAGCTCCCCAGATTCATCCAAGTGATCTAGGACACCCGATTCATTGAGATTTCGACTCCCTCCAATGCGCTTGGACATCACGTCGAATGCAGTCGTCGATTTCCCTCCAAGCTTGAGCCCAACTTCACCCCAACGTGATTCTCCAATGAAAATGCGTTTGGTACCTTTCATGACGGATTGCTGGTCCATCCAGGCGGTGTCTTTGTCCAGGACGTTGATGCGGTTGCCCATCTGATCGTATTGATGGACCAACTTAAAGGTGCGCTCCTGACGAGCTTCGATCTGTGGCCTCAAGCATGTTACGAGTAAACCTGCAATGGCAAAACCGAAACTGACCACCCAAATGCCTGTCAATTGCGCAATATTCAATGACTCGCCTTCTTCACCTCCAGCATCGAAATCGGGGCATTGAGGATTGGGATTACCAGTGACCAAAAGGCGATCAAATACTCCTTCGTTCTTGAGAACCAAAAACCAAGACAATAGCTCGGGACTGACACGTTCATTGACAGGAATCCCTGTTTGGATGGATCCAACGCGGCTTCCAACGATTGTCTTGTTGCAGTGTCGTCCCCAGGATTGTTCTACTTCCAAGTCTTCCAGAGGAGCAAATGCGGCGTGGCAATACCGGGGGTCGGAGCCAGCGCGTTGTTGATCCAAGAAATCAAACACTCGAATACGAGCACCACAATCGGCGCAGTTGAACCCGGGGTCTCCATCACCACCTTCCTCCTCTGGATCGACGACGATAAGGTTGTCCGAAACTTCCGGATATAGAACCTGTACTCGTTCCAAATTCTTTCGTTCACTACAGAATCGATAGTTGTTGTTGAGAGCATCGGAGAGACCGGAGATGGTAGTATCTTGAGCCTTTTGTGTGAGAATCTGAAGTACACCAAAAGTGAGTCAAACGTATTGGGAGCACCTCCATCCAAAATGCAAAAAGACGTACGGCAGCAAGGTTGGCTGTATAGACAGCAATGATGGTGAGAATGAAGAAACTAATCCCCAATAGGTTCAGCATGGCACCAGGAGTAACAACGGTGTGGACGTAGTTTTGTTGTAGGACAGACAGGGCATTGATATACACTGCTCTTGAGAAATGTCGCCACATGGGAACTTTTCGGTTCTCCACCTCCTCAATAGCCCTAGGTCGTTTGTTGTCCCGGACAATGATGTTTTCGTTGCGAGGGTAGGCCGAACCTGGGTGATCATACTCGTGAACGACCATTAACATTCCCAACGCTGGAATGACAAAGAAAATCATGAATATCCAAACCTGATCGGTGAACGGTAAGAAAATAGTCCGTACTTGCTCTGAAAAACGATCCCAACCCGAGGTCTTGACCTGATACTGTACAATCAAATTGATATCCTGACTTTCCAGAACCAGCCAATCTGTGGTGGCTGCACGTTGATCCGTGATGGTGTACTGAGCCAGACAAAAGTCTAGGAAACCCAGAGACGTAGCATAGACACACAAGTCGAAAACTGAGGTCGATCCAAAGTAATCACGGGATCTATTGACCAAAAAATCTGGTGGAACTGTCAAATTCAATCGGTATCCTCCGCGTGAGGCACCTGCCACAGCAAAATCCACCGTTGGCCCTGACCACTGTGAGGCGGGCCCCAAAAACTGTTTGGCAGCATCCGAGTATGCTCCTTGCCACCCTCCAGAATTGTGGTTGAATCCAACCTTAAAAATGCGATCTTCCAGTGATGCTATTCTTCGATTGTTGGTAAAAGAATCCACATCCCAACAGGTCGCATAGGAAAAGTAACGATGCGAGTTGGGGAATATGCTCGAACGCCGATTGAGGAGATTGCAGTTGTCTGGATCCACATAGCAAAAATTCAGTTGACAGTAGTCCAATTCACAGTTGAGCGTTTTGGGCAACATATTGGCCTCGGAACTACATTCCTGACTGTTGCAGCCAAGAGTTTGTTTGTCATGCTGTCCACATCCAATACCAAAGTTGAATAGAACGTCAGTGGAAACGTTTGCTCCGAAGGCTTCAAGGACAGTATCGGAGTATAGATCTTCGTCGATGGACTCCAATTGGTGCGGTAAGAGACAAGGACACAGTTCATTACCAGCTGTGTAATTATATGAGTCAGCCAACACTCGTTGACAATCAAAATAAAGGGCAACCATGGCAACATAAAGAGCCGTTCTTGAGGCTTGTCTTCCGGGAGGTAACGTCATGATAGCAACCAGGAGATAAGTACAAATAGCAATGCAACAGTGGCAACAATGGATTCTTCTTTTCCAGTCTCTATGGGTTGTCCGGAATGAGGAGTCTTGGCAATGCCGTTTTGCACAGCAACGAGCAATAATGCACGAAACCAGCTACAAGTGTGTTAGGTACTACCGGTAGTAGGTATCCGCGTTGTTATTGTCTCATCATCAGTGGTGATTGCCGGTACCAGTAATGTCGTCACGGTGACATGTGGCGTGGGGAAGAATCCAAACACGAAACACCAAAAGTGAGAAAATCGAGAAATTCAACAAGAGGACTTATTTTACTTATTATCAAACGGTCGTGGAACGGAGTGCCGCACAGGAACGCCACGTTAAACTGTCGACTGATACGACTGCGACTCACTTGACTGGAAATAGACTCCCTTCCCACCTCCAAAACCACTTGTGCCATTTTCCATTTCGAATGCCATCATGAGCAATACTGCGACTATTCTCAGAAGTCGAAAGGCTGCATCCACCAACGGTTTAGGTCAAGCATCGACACTCCCATTATACTCTTCAGGTTCGAACCTAAATTCGTCTACGGCCGGTTCCAAAGCATTTTCGTCAAGAAGACAGTCGCAAATGTCTCAACGTTGGCTGAATGGCTTCCTCTATGTGGCGTTATCCTTGCTTCTATTGGTTGGAGGATACTTCTCTTTGGGCCACGTTCGTCAGCCAAGGGTACATCCACCCTTCAATACGGTTAAACCAGCTGCCCATCATTCTGATCTCCCACCTCATCAACAACGGGCGTTGGATCGATCCTCCACTTTTCAGGCCAACTACAAGTATGCTCAACCGACGGTGGACGGAACCATCTATGACATTATCATCGCGGGAAGTGGACCTGCTGGGTTAACTGCTGCTTTGTTTGGCGCCCGAGCTGGTCTCGATGTTCTAGTGCTTGGTTCCGAAACTGGCTTGCTGTCGGGAACCAAACAATTGGACAACTTTCCCAGTTCCCCCAACACCAATGGGCCCGAATGGCTCAAAACAACCAAGGAACAAGCCATTTCGTTTGGAGCCAAGTTTTCTACTCCAGGTACACTTGCGACCGGCATTCTGGTCCCTCGTCCAAGTACTTCTAGTAGTGCTTCTACACATGGTGGTTTCTTTACCCTACCTACCACTGCCATGTCCCCTCAAGAACGCGAGGTTCATGGGCGCGCCATTATTGTGGCATCGGGAGCAACTCCTCGTCAACTGAACTTGCCACATGAGAATGAGTTGTGGGGAAAGTCGATACATAATTGTGCCATTTGTGATGGTCATTTGTACAGAGACAAGAAGGTGTTGGTGGTCGGTGGAGGGGATGCTGCCTTGGATGCCGCCAATCTGTTGGCGCGCTATGCCAAAAAGGTGTATTTGGTACATCGAAGGATGGAATTCTCTGCCAAAAATCAAGCAGCGATTGATGTGGCCAAGGCAACCGAGAATATTGAAATAATCCAACCCTATGTTGTGAAGGGATGGGAAATGAATTTGGGCGGCAATGAGCAACTGACAGGAGCCCGTATCGTCAAGGTATCAGAGAGTGACACTGCCAATCATGACACGGAGGAGAACGAGGTTATTGTGGAAGTAGACGGAGCATTTGTCATGATCGGGGCTTCCCCCAATACAGGTTGGCTCAATGGAACACTGAGGTTGGATGAGCAAGGATTGGTTGAACTGGGTGAATCCGCGACGCAAGCTTCCTTTCCAGGAGTGTTTGCGGTTGGTGAGGTTTCCGACACAGTCTACAAACAGGCAATTACAGCCGCCGCTGCAGGTGCTCAAGCGGCCATTGATGCAGAACGATGGTTGCGTGAGGCTCACGGCGTCCGCCGTCATGTGGTAGCCACGAAACAGGTGGAGGTACCCAAGGAATCCCCCAAGGAACACCAACAAGCGGATACCCCTAAAGACTCCGTGGACTGTGACTTGACCAATAAAGAATGTATCCAACAAGTCGTGAGCAAGTACCCCGTGGTAGTATTTTCGAAATCATGGTGTCCTTTTTGTCGCAAGGCTCGTGAAGCTCTGGCAGCTGCTGGAGTCCCTGAACCCTTTGTTGTTGATCTAACAGCAAACGACAAGGCAGTATTGATCCAAAGCACGTTGATGGAGATGACAGGGCGCCGAACTGTACCAAATGTCTTTATTGGCGGAAAGAGTATCGGTGGCGGAGATGAAACAGTCGGTCTCCAAAAGAGAGGTGAACTGGTACCGCTCCTTATCGAAAGCGGGGCTCTCCCAGCTCCCGAGGTAGAAGTTGCCAGAGAAGCCAAGGAATCCAAAGAAGGTTGTGACCTGCTGGAGGAGAGCTGCATTCGTGACATCATTCAAAAGAATCCCGTAGTTATGTTTTCTCTGGAATGGTGCCCGGAATGCAAGCGGACATTGGAGCTATTGGTGAGTCTGGGAGCCAAGGTTCCTCACATTGTGGATTTGGATGACTACAAGAAAATATCGCTGGATATACGATACCACATGCTCACAATATCTGGTCGAAAGAGCGTTCCAAATCTTTTCATTGGGGGTGAGTTCGTGGGAGGTTTCAAGCAAACCACCAAGTTACATGACGAAGGAAAGCTCATTCCTATGCTGAAGGAAGTAGGATGGATACCGGAGACAGATGAGGGCCATACGGAACAATAATCTTACCTAGTACTTTCCTACTTTGAGGTATGTTTGCTCAAGTTTCTGGAAATTTATAACTTCCTTCCAAAGTTGCCTGGAGTAGAAGACTACGTACTTGGAACTTGTTGTTGGAACTGTGTTTGACAGGTTGTTGATGTCCTTCCTGACATGCAGCTGTAAGTAATTTACCCATTGAGACATATACGAGACACCCGGTGATCGAACCGGTCACAACTACTGGGGCTCCTGGTGGGTCGCTCCAGAAATCTGCCATTCTCCATGTCATCTGGCTACCCGTACTGTACAGGTAGTAGTGTAACTGTGTGCTATCAATATCTCCACTAGAGGAGTAGCTACCTTCCCCATGTCGACGATTCCATTCGATGAACCCAAGTTTCTGACTGCTCGCAAGAGCTCTGGGTTCGTAGATATTCCAGATAATGCCAAAAGTTATGAGGAAGAGTGGACGGGTCGCAAATCGCAGATCCTTCAACCCAAGGGGAAACCATGTGCTTCCAAACCCCCAACGCTGAATCGATCCAAAACCTTATCGGGAAACATCATTGTTATTGAATCAGAAAATGGGGAGCCAACGCAGGCGTTTTGGCTGCAGAGAAAGATTGGAAAGTTGCCTGCATCCGACGGTGTGGTTCGTCTGGCCTACAAACTCCGACGAAGAACCAGTAAAGAAGCGGAAAACTGGGAACTGGATGTGAACGAGTTTGGGGATCCGAATATTGTCAAGGTGAATATGCTGCACAGTAGCGTCCTTGAACAGTCATCCGATGAGGAACAGGCCGGGATCATATCCTGTAGGGATGAATTAAGCGCCCTCCAAATGATTGCATCGTACGGGCCAACCGAGTCATCTCATGTAGTGGGAAGCCACCTGGTGGCAACCTGCTCCAACTATGTGTACGTTGTGTTGCCATACTACCCTGAAGGAACACTTCTTCAATACTGTTTGTTCAAGGGTAATTTGGACGAAGCCGAGGCCCGATTCTACTTTCAACAAATTCTACAGGTACGAAATGCGTGCGGTATTGCAATCCTTGTCTCTGGATCGTTTCTCCTATTGACAATTGCCTTTCTTTTTTCGTTTCTAGGGTCTCAAAACTTTGCAAGAAGTAGGTCTATGCCACCGCAATTTGAATATGGAATCTGTTGAATTGGAGGGCGACCGAGCTGACATTACCAACTTGGCCTGGGCAATCCGATTCAAGGGTAGTGCACCCAAAGATGAAGAAGCTCCAATTCCTTCTCCAGGCGGTACATTGCCTCAATTTATTGCACCCGAATACTTTGGTGTCTTGTCTGGGGCATGGGATGGATTCGCTGCGGATTTGTGGGCCGCTGGTTTGATGCTGTATAGTATGGTTGCGGGTTGCGATGCTCTTTTTGTGGCCCCCATTCCAGAGGACAAGGTGTTTGATCAATTGTGTGTGAAAGGTAACATTGGGGAAGAAGCAAAGCGGTACGGAAAGGTTTCCCAGGCCAAGGAAATTCTTCTGAGTGACGACCTGGTAGATTTGCTTCAAGGAATGCTAAAGGTAGACCCCAAGGATCGCTTGACACTAGGTGATGTAATGGAACATCCTTGGGTTAAGGAAGGTGAAGCAACGGAAGCCGTGGAGGGGGAGCGTGGGGACTAACCGAAATGTTGGCGTTTGGAGATGACTACGAAAATCGTGGCATCTCCGAACACCCACAACGGTTTCTCCTAGTTTGGCGTAATATTAAGTGTTGTTGTACTCTCTATGCTATATGTATTCTACTTCTCCTCTCTAGACTAGAGAGTACTGTACCGCATGGCAGCTACAAGACAGTTGCCATTGTTTGCAACAGTACTTTACACTCTAGCTAGGAGCATGTGAAATTTTAAAATCTTGGGTGCTCGAGCTCCGGGGCGGGTCTAAATAATTTTCTGTTTTGCGTAGAATTAATACTGCACCTAGCCACGAGCTCCGTCCACGGCCTTCAAAGTCGCAACCGGAGCATCCACGCGCTGTTGGTGGCAGCGACCGGTCCCGGGGATGCTGTTTACTGTTCCCACAACAAAACCGAAGACACATTCAACAACGCAACACAAGAAACCTCACACCCAACCGGCACTTTTTGACAATAACTCTTTCACAATACAACCATGTCTACCGACCTAATGATCCACTTCAAGAGCCGTGAGGGTGATATCGTACCTGTCCCCTTGGAAGCTGCCAAGATCGCTGAACTTGTCAAGGACGCCGCCGAGTCGAGAGGTGACGATGACGAGGATGACTCGCCGCTAGAGATTGAGGCCATCAAGTTCAGCACCAATGGATTGAACAAGGTGGTGGAGTTCATGAAGCATTACGCTGAAGAGCCCATGACGGAAATCAAGACTCCCTTGGAAGGATCCACGTTCAGTGAGGTACGGGTTTAAACATTTTTGGGATTTTGTCGTGAACGTAATAATCTCGATGCAAAGTCACTAACACTATTTTGTGAATTGTACTCAGATCATCGACCAAGCCTGGTATGATACTTTCCTTTCGGAAGATGATGTTGAGACGGACCTTTTCTTTGAGTTGTTGATCGCAGCTAACTTTATGGGAATCAAGCCTTTGTTGGACCTAGCATGTCTCAAGGCAACCTTCCGAATTGCCGGAAAGGATCGACATGAGGTACGTTTGTTGAGAACCAAACACATGGATGCTCGTTGTTTCATTTCCCTCAAACATTGTTGCTTTGTTTTCGTAAAATACACAGATTCAACGCATCCTTCGTCTGCCCGACATGACCCCTGAGGAGGAGGAGAAGGCTCGCAAGGAGCACGCCTGGATTTTCGAAGATTAGAAACGTTGATTTACTCATCTATATAGGAACTAGTTTTACAATCCCATTATGTCGCTTGTCAGCGTGTGTTTGTTTCCATCCCAGTTGCTTCTGAAGTACTAGTAGTATATACCAATGTTGACGCGAAGATAGTGGGCAAGGAGGGAGCTGTGATATCGTTATCCGATGCAAATCAACACCACCTGAATAGAGTGTTTTGTAACAATACCTGTTTTCCAGCTGTGAACCTCGCTCCATGATGTGATTATTCTTTGCGGCAGCATGATGATGAGGAGTGAGGAACTGGAGGAGTCGAGAATAGCGGGCTTGGTGGTGGGCGGGGTTGACAATAATAATTAGTTGCACTTGGTGGCGCGGGCTTGCTTGGCAAACTGAAACATCGTGTAGTACTAATTTGTTCTAACCGCCAACCCAATGAAACGTCGTAGTGGGATTGGTCTGGGAACGAAGGGTTGTCGCCGCTCACCGCGTCTGGCGAGCTCCTTCTTTGTTCCTTGTTCCATTATTATTTTGCTGCGGAGAGAATCAATAATTGATTCTCTCCGCAGAATTGCTCACAAAAAAGCAAACCACACATCACATTGTCCACCACAGTGAACAAAACAACTCTATTACCTAAGTTCACATCGAAAACACCATAACGATGAGTTTCCCGATTCACTTCATTAGTAAGGAGGGCGATACTGTTCAAGTACCTTATGAAGCTGCCAAAATTGCCGAGCTTGTCGTCGATACTGCTGAGTCCCGCCTGGAAGTCGATGATGATGATGAAACACCTCTGGAGATTCCAGTATCTAGAGTCAGCACCCGTGCATTGAACACAGTTGTGGGGTTTATGAACCACAACGCTGAGGAACCCATGACGGAGATAAAGAATCCCTTGGAAGGATCCACTTTCAGCGAGGTACGGGCATCGACTTCTTGTTGGCAGCAACATCCCTGATCCATGATTGATACAAAAGCGACGCCTGTGTGGTTGACCATGAAACTCACAAATCCATGTGTGCTACTACTATTCCTTGTATGCATTATAGATTATCCGACAACCTTGGTATGATACTTTCCTTCCAGAAGAAGATGTCGACACTGATCATTTCTTCGAAGTGCTGGTGGCATCCAACTTCATGGGCATCAAGCCTTTGTTTGATTTGTTGTGCCTCAAGGCAGCCCTTCGTATTACCGGTAGGGATCGACTTGAGGTACGATATAGTGGGCCTTTAAAGTCATATTTATTTGTTTCTGTTTCTCTCAACTCCTCGTTTTGTTTTTGTTTACAACCAAAGATTCAGCGTATTCTCCGTCTTCCTGACATGACTCCTGCGGAGGAAGAGAGGGCTCGCAGAGAACATGCTTGGATTTTCGACAATTAGGAAGTACTGTTGTCCCATGCATTTGGAATCATAGCTTCTATGATGAAATGTATTGAGGCGGACAACCAATTCTTTTTTGCTGGAATTTTACCCTTGCTGTTTTCATGCACTGTCACAGGACTCCTCTGCTGAATCGAAGAAAGAACTATGTCAAGTGAAAAACTAATACATATTTAAAAACAACGTAACACCATGGTTGTAAAAGATTTCCTAGTTCTTATTGTTCCTGTCGCTTCTCAGCGACTGGCTCCTTAGCCGGGGCAGCCTCAGGAGCGGCTTCTTCCTGTGATGGGTAGTCGAATTCGGCATCGAGGGCATCGATGCTGTCGCGACCAACATGAGAATGGTCACGGTACTCTCCTGGCATACGAACATCCAATACTCTTAGCAATGTAACATCTCTGCGGAACCCATTCTTCCTTTGGGAGTGCTTCCTGCGTCGCTTCTTGAACACAACGACCTTGGCATCGCGAGTAATTTCCTCCACCATGACATCGACCTCAGCTCCAGCAACATAAGGGACACCAACAAGTGTTTTGTGGGAAGATCCGACAAGCATAATGTCTGTCAAGGTGTGTACCGAACCGATCTTGTAAGTCTCGACGGGCTTCAATCGGTTGACGACCAATACATCGTCAGTGGTGACCTTGTGCTGGTTACCCCCCAACTCGAAGACAGCAAACTGTCCTCCAGCAGGAAATCCAGCCTCAAGAGTAGCAATAACGGACTTCTTCCGACGGATGGATCCGTCCGCGTTGTAGATGCTCTCAACCTCTTCTTCCTCCTCCTCGAATTCAGCCTCTTCCAGCTCTTCAACGTCACCCTCTTCGCCATCTTCCTCTTCAGCGAAATCAAACTCTTCAGCAAAGGGGTCAAAGGGAAGGTCATCCTTGCCCTCTCCTTCTTGCTTTGCCAATTCCAACTGCTTTCCATGAGGACCCCTCATGGCGAACTCATAGGCCTCAGCGTGATCCACAGCCACATACATGGAGGCAGCAGGCTTGGGCTCACTGGAAAACCAACGAGAAAGATTCTGGGGTTGTGTGGCTAGCACTCCTCTGTTTATTGAGTCGGAGAAAGCAAGCTTTCCACGCTTGCCAATTGTCCGCTGGAGCGATTTCAAGTAACTTTGCATGATGTATCTTTCGTAGATTGAATTGAATAGACAGGTGCGATTTCAATGGAAGCTCTACTACAAGTCCCACTCTGAATAAAAGTCAATTCACTCTAGGCGCAGACACAAACAGAAGACAAACTTTGATCTCCCTCTGAGAGCAAAGAATCCCAATCAATTCGAGCTGTTCGGGTGTGTGATGGACGAAACAACAGTTGTCGATCACCCGATCTTGACGTGCGGTTTTCCAACCATCAGATTGGGTTATGGGTTGAAACCACTCACATCGACTCGCACGATTCAATGAAGCCTCCTTCGCACTGGTGGTGTCTGTCCTACGTTCGCAACCAGAGGATAACCGTAGACGTTGTTATTTCAAGCAGATGGAAGATTGTAGCTTTTTCGTTTTATTTACTAATGATATTACTACTAGCGAATCTGTTTTTCATTTTTCCATTTTTTGTTTCTTTTGTTGTTGACTTACTTGGATTCTGGTGTTGGCTGGATTGCATCACCGTTCTTGGTCACGACGATTGCCCCATCGACAGTGTCCACCAAGATGGCGTCGCCATCGCCATAGTCTCCCTTGAGAATGCCCCTGGCGACAACAGTCTCAAGTTCACGTTGGATAGTGCGCTTGAGAGGGCGAGCTCCATAGGCAGGGTCGTAGCCTACGTCGACAAGGTGGTCCAGTGCCGCATCCGTCAATTTCAGAGAAATAGCCTTTTCGGACATGCGGTCCTCCAAACGCTTGATTTCGATGTTGACAATGTTGCGAATATCGTCACGGCCCAAAGAATTGAAGATCACGTGTTCATCAATACGGTTCAGGAACTCAGGTCTGAAGTTCTCCTTCATAGCCTGTGTAACCTTCTCCTTCATTTGTTCCTTCTTTTCCGCCTCGTCTCCAGATAGATTCAAGATTTCTTGACTTCCAATGTTACTGGTGAAGATAACAATAGTGTTGCGGAAGTTCACAACGTTACCCTTGCTATCTGTGAGACGTCCGTCGTCAAGGAGCTGCAACATCAAGTTGAACACATCACTATGGGCCTTCTCCATCTCATCGAACAGAAGCACGGAGTATGGCTTTCGGCGAACGGCGTCGGTAAGTTGACCACCCTCATCGTATCCAACATAACCAGGAGGAGCTCCGACCAAACGCGACACAGAGTGCTTCTCCATGTATTCACTCATATCAAACCGAATGAGCTGCGCAACGGGACCAATGTGTGAGTACATTGCAAGCTACAAAACACTTCGCCACAAGATTTGACTTTTTGTTCACGTACCGAGTTTTCATCATCAAACATGAATTCACTAAGGGCCTTGCAGAGCTCAGTCTTTCCAACACCGGTTGGACCCAAGAAGATTAGAGAGGCAATGGGTTTCGAAGGATCATTCAAACCAGCACGAGATCTTTGTACAGCTTCGGCGATCACCTTAATAGCGTGATCCTGGCCCACAACACGTTCCTTGAGCTTCTCATCCATGGTGAGAATGCGATCACGCTCGGACTCCAACAATTTGTTGGGTGGGATACCTGTCCAACTGGCAACAATGTTGGCAATATCATCTGCACCAACTTCGTCGCGCAACATTGGCTCACTACTATCACTCTCCACCGATCGAATAAGCTCTTCCTGTTTGGCAAGCTCTTCCTCCAAAGCTGGCAACTTTCCATACTTCAGCATGGATGCCGATGCCAAATCAAATTCACGTTCGGCCTTCTCAATGTCAAGATTGGTCTTCTCAATTTGATTCTTCAGAGTCTTCAAACGATCCACTCCTCCACGCTCGGCCATCCACTTCATACTCAACTTTTGAGACTCATCACGAAGCCTTGTCAACTCTTCTTCAATTCCAGCCAAGCGTTCTCCGGTTTCCTTATCCTGTTTTCTTTCCACAGTGTTGTCGGTATCATCCTTGTTTCCGACATCTGAACTCAAAGACAAACGTTCCATCTCTAGCTGAACAATCCTTCTGTCAATTTCATCCAAGATCTCAGGTTTCGAAGACAACGCATTCTTCAACTTTGCAGAGGCTTCGTCGACAAGGTCAATGGCCTTGTCAGGCAAAAAGCGGTCAGGAATGTATCGGTGACTAAGTTTTGCTGCAGCAACCAACGCTTCATCGCGAATGCGGACTCCATGGTGCACCTCATACTTGGGTTTGAGTCCACGAAGAATGGAGATGGTATCTTCAGGTGATGGTTGGTCAATGAGCACCTGCTGGAAACGTCTTTCAAGTGCCTTATCCTTTTCGATGTATTGGCGATACTCGTTCAAAGTGGTAGCTCCAATACATCGAAGTTGTCCACGTGCAAGCGCAGGTTTGAGAAGGTTGGAAGCATCCATGGAACCTTGGGCGGCCTGTCAATGCATGAAAATGTGAGTATCAAGAATTTATGCACAGTTTCGAAAAAAATGCAAATCAAGTCACTTACCCCAGCGCCAACAACGGTATGCATTTCATCGATGAAAAGAATGATTTCACCATCACTCTTGGTCACTTCTTCAAGAACAGCCTTGAGACGTTCCTCGAATTCTCCACGCATGCTGGCTCCAGCGACAAGGGCTGCAAGATCCAATCCAATCAACCGACACCCCTTCAGTAGATCAGGAACGTCTCCCTGTACCATTCGTTGGGCAATACCTTCAGCAATGGCAGTTTTACCAACACCGGGGTCTCCGATAAGAACGGGGTTGTTCTTGGTGCGACGGCTCAAAATCTGAATAGCTCGTCGGATTTCGTCATCGCGACCAATCACGGGATCCAACTTTCCTTCGGTGGCTCGATCTGTGAAATCAATTCCGTACTTCAAAACAGCATCGTAAAGTTTCTCAGCCGAACGGGATTTGACAGGTCCAGATTTCTTTCGAACCGCTTGGACAGCTTTCACCAAGTCGTCACTGAAAATACGTTGACGAGAGAATGCGTCGACAGTGAACTTCAAATCGGATTTGGCCAAAGCTAGCAAAAGAGCCTCGACGGAGATGAAACTATCGCCAAGGACTGACTTCATGTGGCGGGCCTCTTCCAAAACAGAGGCGAGACCCAATCCCATAGACTTTTGGGTCGTCACAGGATTCACTGTAGGTTGCTTGGCAATAAAGTCCTCTAGCTCCTGTCTCAATTGTTGACTATTGACTCCAGCCTTCACAAAAATCTTCTCCACAACACGCTTGGCCGACGTAGAATCGTCGTTAGTCTTGTGCTTGGAGGGGTTGAGGAAAATGTCCAAAAGGTGAAACGTTTCGACATTGTTAGTCTGATAGGTATCGGCTGCCGACGTCAGGGCAGCGATGCATGCCCAAGCAGTCTCAGTGTATTGCATTTGATCAAAGTCCTCAGCGGCCATGTGCAAGACTTGGTTACTAGGGCGTCCAGGCTGAACTTGAACCGATGGTTTAATGTCAAGACCAGGCAACGTCTGGATGACTTGGAGCCCTTGATGAGGAATAGCTGGGAGAAAACATTCAGAAGGTGCGAAATTCGATACCACCAAGAGAAGCAACGCGGAAGCGTGTTTATTTGGAAGTAGCATCATGGTTGTTTCGATGCGCTGTAGAATAAAATATGAGCAAATGGCAGTCCCACAACAGTGGCGGCTGCGTTTGGTGTCTTTTTGTGGTGGTGGTTTAGTGGTTGTGGGCAGCAACCTGCAATTTGTGGTTACCGGCCAATGGGTGCCTCTCGGCGTTTCGAGCTACGTCAGCACAAAATTTCAATCACAAAATCTCAAAGTAGCAGAGGTACCAAGCAACAAAGCATGCTACAGTATTTTGCGTAGGAATAGCTCGAGTTGCCACGTGGCAAGTATGTCCGCGGAAATTCGAAGATACTCTCTTATTGTACGAATCACCCAATGTAACCCTAGTACACACGATTGCTCTCAGACGTGCACACAAACAGATGGCGATCCAATACTGATCTCTGATCTCTGATCTGCGAAGGTGTTAGTTGCAGGTACACTACCTATCAGGTAGCTCGAAGTGGTGCTCAACTTATGGATTCATTGACATGGGGTACGAGTACTGCCAGTACGAGTACCAGGTAGTGAGACAATTTCTTCTTTACTTCTAAAATATCCTGCTACCTCTTCCGGAGAAATGCTAGCCTGCTAATACTACGCTAGCAGTTGTGCTACGACTACAAAAAATTTGAGCGCTGGTGCCAATCCTCCTTTCCTCTTGTTGTCATTGCTTGATCCCTAGGTAGCTAAATCCAACTACTACTACTGGCGCAGTAGAAAAAAAACAAAAATAAGGACAATGGGGGGAGGTGGTTAGTAGTAGTGGTGGTGGTTGGGGAGTTGTGAATACTGACGGTACAGGACTCGTATATAACTATGACGAATGATGAACTAAAACCTGGAAACTGGGCCTGAAAACTGCCTCACGTTATGAAGCGCTTTTTCAATTACTAACACTTAGCTTGGTGCAATAAATAAGATGTTCGCTTATTTGCTGGGAACACCTAACAAGGTGATTATGGTGGTAGCAGCTGCTCCTCATTGGTTTGGCTCGCTGCCGCAGCATGCCGCCACAGCAAGTTATGCCTAGGATGATTTTTTTCTCCCTACCAGCTAACTGTAAAAAATGAATGAGAACACACACTTCAGAAATCCGCCAGGTGAAGCTGCTGCCGGCGGTTGAATTCTCGCCAAGACGGTACAGGTACAAGTAGACAGACAACCACAGCCTCATCAGCCCTCATTGGACCCCAAACTTATTCTCAACGAAACAACCCAGGAAGTTGAAAATAAGAATGTCATAGGAAGATGGGAATTACTGCCCTCAACAAAGAAGAAGCTGATCATGGTGATGATCAAATCAAGGCTGAGATTGAATATCTTCGAGTTGGCGCAAATGAGGTGTCAAGCCCGGGTTTGATGGAGAAGGCCAAGGCTCAATGGGGGATGCCGGTGACAGATCACGACGTGGACACTCGAGCGGATGTAACTGAACTGGAGGAAGAAAACAACTTCAACGAGTCTGAGAATGTTGTAGGCAATTGTCGACAGTCGATAACACCGACGATTTCAGATTTCGATATCGAGGAAGAGCGAATTAGACGTCAAGAACGGCGTGACGCAAGGGAGCGACAACGGTCTGCCCGACCAAAGAATGAAGTTGTCACTAACGCATACTTGGAGCATGTAACAGCCCGAGTGACGGTAACACCAGCATATGTTGTCGAAGGCACCCCCATAGAGAAGGAATCCGAGGAACAGAAGCACTCGAATGATAGCGTCGATCCACTGTCCACCAAGTTTTTCTGTCGCCCTTTATTTTTATGCTTGGCGGTAATGTTAGGATCATCACTGATAGGAGGCATTATTGGCGTCTGTGTATGGGCGGCTGGGCGAGATGATTCATCGATGATTCCCACTGCCACCCCAACCGCAACCCCAACTCTCGCTCCAACATCTCAAGTGCATGGAGCTATGATAGAGCTACTCAAACAGCTGCAAGTACCCAATTCCGATCTTTTGGAGATATCAAGCTCAGCACAGTACAAGGCAGCCCAATGGTTGGCCGAAGAAGACCTATATTACCAGACTGAAGCTATGCTCCAAAACGGAACTATGACGGACGCTTCAATGCAGCAGCAGTTCCTGGAACGTTACGCCTTGGTTGTCTTTTACTATTCAACACAAGCAGAATATGATACCTCGTGGTCTAACAATTGTGGGTTTCTTGGAAGTCTTACGTCTGTCTGTGAATGGAGCTGTGAATGGAAAGGGAATGTCAGAAATCATGGAGGGTTGATTTTGCAGGATAGTGCATTCATGGGGGTGGTGTGTTGTGAGGAACCTGGTGTCGGAGAGAATTGTACCATTTCAAACCTTAACACGGTACAGGCTATTCAACTGGGTAGGTTGTTGGTTCTGTTTTAGTTGGCCAAACCCATACTGTCTCTCATGTACTGTTTTTGGTTCTCAACTAGTTGACCACAAACTTGGTGGCACAATTCCAGTTGGTGAGATGAAACTGCTGTCTAGTCTGGAAACTCTGAATTTGGCTTGGAATGAAATAGGTGGTTCAGTCGATTTGTACGATTGGGTGCTCTCTCCTTCTTCATCTTTGCGACACATTCTGCTGATTGTCAACCAGCTTCGCTTGACAAATTTCTTCAAGAAATCGGACGGTACCCCAGAAAGAACGAAGGACGAGCCTGTACCACCCCTAAAAACGTTGCAACTCTCTTGGAAGGAAGAAACAGATCTACATCCCCTGGACTACGGCACTGAATTCAATCAAGTAGGAGGAATTCTGTCCACGGAAATTGGGCTGTTGGCCAATCTGGAGGAGTTGTATTTGGAGGACATGAATTTCACAGGGAGTTTACCCACAGAGCTAGGTCTTCTCACGTTGCTGTCTGTTCTGTCTTTGTCTTACAACCAATTAACCGGCTCCATTCCAAGTGAGCTGAACAGTTTGACATCACTTGAGACCTTGCGACTTCAATCAAATCCGTCCTTGTCTGGCTCTTTGAACGAGCTGTGCGAATTGGAGTTACCAACCTCAGGTTCCCGGGACTTCCTGAGTGATTGTCAAGGAATGATCCAATGTTCATGTTGCAATGAATGTTTCTAGTACTGGGTGGTTGTGTTCTTGATGGTAGGTAGGTAGGAAGACTCTGGACCGTGACCCTACGCCTTTGCGGTACCAGTGATACCGAGTTGTCTCCATAGTATACTATTCATAGAGTAATGATTGTGTGGATTATTCCAGAAACTCGACAAGATAGAGGTAGGGCCAAAGCTTGCCTGTGATCCACCACTGGTTGCTGTGATGGTGGGCAATCCCATTCATGACATCCTCAATCCGAGGGTCAGCCCTGTTCTTGTACAAGGTCTTCAAATCGTATACCTGCAAAACATGTCCAGTAACTGGGTGGATTCGAATAACAGCGTTTTGAAAATATACATTTGCCAAAATGGTTCCGTCAAGCGGGTCCCATTCCAACTCATTGAGGTACTTGAGATATTGCAAGGGTCTCCCAGCAAGTGTTAATGATACCCGAAATTGACCCACCAGCTGAAATTGCAGGTTCCATATCAATATCGTGTCTGATCCGTCGGTTACGTAGAACTGCTTTGCTTCTGGGTCGAATGTAATGCCCCACCCCTCATGATTCGTAATGGCAGTCGTCGAGTATTGGAACGTCTGCTCCACGGACAAGTCATCCGCATTGTAGACAAATGCGGTTTGCTCCCGCCAGGTCAACTGTATATACTTTTCTTTGCCATCTTTGTCCAGAAACCAGCATAGACCTTCCCCAAAATAGTCATCACTCATGGAATGTTCACGTCGCACTGACATCGCATCTTTGCCTTCAGTGTCTTCTGTAGGGGTGTAGAGGCGGACCACAGACTCACCATACATCCCGGTAGACTCCACCATATATTGTTTTTTCGAATGCCAGTATAATCCTTGTGTAAACGCTGATTCATCATGGTAATACCGCTGTATTAAGCGGTATTTGTCGGATATTTTTGCAATGCCATCGAAGTTATCCCATTTGGACTTCTTCTGCGTTTTTGGTTCACGAAGAACCCAGAACAAGAAAACCCCAGCAATGGCCAAACCCAAGGGGATACCAAGAAACATGAGTTTCCGGGACGATTCCTTCTCTGGGTGGATTGGAGACTTCTTTGAATGGATTGGAGAATGTTGTGTTCCAGAATCATTACTTTTTTGCCCCAAAGATCGGTTCTTCCGACTAGATGCATTGTTCCGGCGCTTCATGAGCACTTCTTCGAAAACCTAAAAGAACTAGTCGCTCAAAGCGCAGACAATTGAACATCCACTGTCACCTCTTGAAAGAAAGGTACGTGTTCCGTCGTCACAAAACCTATTGCTCAAGTACGAGTCGGTTGTGGGCCGGTATGTTGCTGGAGGAATGGCAAAAGTAATCTGATCTCTATTTCGTGGCCGGCAAAGAGATGTCAGACAACTCCTCTTCCACAAGTGGATGTACTTGACCAATGTGTAGAGGAATGCTTGTATGCAACGGCTAAAGTCTGCTGATCATTGGAATGCCCGATGACCAATGATCGATGATCGATGATGCTTCGCTCGATGCCTTGCCACTTGCCAAGTTCCCAAAAATTGACTGGAACGAATCAAAGTATATATTATTTTGGAAGCAGCACAGACAACTCGCTTACTAAAACGTTGACTACTTTGACCCAGCGAAGAATCTTTCTGCATCATATTTTTTTCTACCATCCCATGTTGTGAAGAGGAGATAAGAGTGGCAGCTTCTTCACTGCAAGGTAGCGACCTCCAACTAGCCAACGACGACGCTACATCGTTCCTTTGCACCACCTCACCGTGCTATTGAAAACCAGTTTGCTTGGTAAACAAAGATGAGCACCTTTGGTGTAGATTGGAAAACGTCAAATGTGTTATACTGGGTTTAGTGTTTCGGTTGTTTTCCCTTTTCTCTAACCATCAGAGACCTTTGGGTATGATGCGTGCGATGACCGTGTCAATGTTTCAAACCTTGCAACATCATTTGTGGTTATTGTGTTTTCGTCAACACGTGACGGATTCAAGGGATGGAAGGGAGCCACTTTTAGAAGGAATTAACTTGG
This sequence comes from Nitzschia putrida, assembly GCA_016586335.1. Lineage (NCBI taxonomy): Eukaryota > Bacillariophyta > Bacillariophyceae > Bacillariales > Bacillariaceae > Nitzschia > Nitzschia putrida. The sequence goes on along the minus strand of BLYE01000019.1, from coordinate 556,580 downwards.
GGTAATGCCTCATGGGCATTGGAGGATTGATGGAAATTTGGAAGTATCTTTCCTCCAGTGCAGCCCTAATCCTTAATCCACCTTTGTTGCAAACGTAGAACTTGAAACCTTGACCAATGCAGTGAATGACGGATTGATAAAGGTCACAGGGCTCGACGGAGGTCCGGATCCCGTACCGTCTTTCTTGGAGAAGTGCCGCTTCTGAAACGTCACTTTGCTCAGGGATATGTGCTTGGCTATATGTACCGTTCTTGCATCAGACACGTGAGGCACGGTTCTTAATTATGGACCTGTTGTTCTCTCATTGATTGTGAACCTCTGCAGTCGCCCGTAGTACTACACGATTTATTGATAGGTTTGAAAATTCAACAGACAGTGGAGGAGGTTGGATGTCAGTCAGCCAAGTTTGTGGGATGGCGATGTCTCTCATACCACAACCGAATCCCCACAAAACTGTTTCGTTTCCGAAATAGAAAACCACATCACCAATCACCATGAATGTCCAAGGTACAGACCACCATGTCGCGTTGAAAAATTCATCGATTCAAGAGCCATCTTCTCCTAAGGAAGATGAGATGGTATTGACACCAACAACAGCACCAAGAAGAAGATTCCAGAGGCGAAATTCCAAGTGCCCTACCATGTTCCGTACGATGCTATCCCCCTCTCATATTCGTGATATGCGCAAGTTGGATCTGGAAACATTGTCGCCGTCAATGAAGAGTCAATACCGACAACTTCAACGAAACTTGTTCACCTCGAGAAAGTCTCCTTCTAGTCTGTTTGAGCAGTTCCCTACTTCCAAACCAACGGAAGCACCTCAATCGGATGCGAAGAAAATGCGAACGGCTTGTTTGCACATCTTGACTGAAGCTTTGAACTTGTCAGACCCAACGGATAGTCAATGCGGAGAGGCCTAAATGGTGGGAGGATGGACAGAAACAAATATTCCATACAATAGTCATTCCTTCCCAAAGGACATTCGAACGTCTCGAAGTCCATCCCTAGATGGACATCCGGTACACATCCTGGATGTGTGTATTGGTTGACCACTACTTGATAGAGAATAATGTACGATATTACAATAGCAATGGCTTAAACGATACCTTCTTGTTGTTCTTGTAGCTAAACACCTTGCTCGGAGAGTCGCCTGGATAGGAAGACTTTCTCGCCTTCCACCGGAACGCAAAACGGAAATGAGGTGATCTAATCGATGAGGCTTCCACCAATCAACCTCGTCACTCGTTCCAGAACGGTGGACAGACTCCTCCGGGTACTTGCAACCACTGGCAGCACGATTCCCAAGTCCCAAGTCCACAAGACGTGAGCAACACCTCTCCTTTACCTCTCTTGTTGTATTTCAACTTCCACAAACTACCATCATGCCGGCCAGTGCAGGAAGAGTGAGGATGCCTCACAACAATAGGATGAGCACCAGTGCTACCCTAAAAACACATGCCATTTGGCAGACCGCCATCGGACACGATCCCTATGCCAACGATTCTGAGAAACAAGACACCGAAGCTGTAGCGGCAGCGAAGGAAAAGGCCAAAGAAGTCATGAACCTGGCTAGATCACAGAATGTAACGGATGGTGCGAAGCGTAACGATTTCACGACGAAAATGTACATGGGTCTAAAAAAGGGGAAACAACGACGGGCAGATACAGAAAGTGCTCAAGCGGGAGGAGACGCTCATGTGCAGCAACTACTGGATGATGCCTCCAGCAGTAGCGAGGAGGAATTTGTGGTGGAACGTAAACAGGAGAATAAACCATCTTCATCGTCGAAAGAGAAAAGCCACCGAAAGCGTAGTTCTTCTAGTGACGACGTTTCTGAAAGCTCCTCGGAGGAGGAATACCGAAGGGAACGGAAAAGACGAAAGAAGGAACGGAGCAAGAAGAGATATAGTGACGACGATTCCGAAAGTTCATCTGACGAGGAATACCGGAAGGAGCGAAAGAGGCGTAGGAAAGAAAAAAGCAAGAGGAAAAAGAAGCACAGGCGGAGAAGCCGAGATGATGACAGCAGTGATTCGGATGACGAGGACCGTGGTTCCCGGCGACACAAGAAGTCACACCGCAAGAAGCATCGCTAGCTGCAAGGAAAGTAGAGAACTCCTAGATTTCAACCAACAAGGTCACACAAAATAGTTACAAGTGTAGCACTATGGACAGCCTATTTTTTGGAGGGATTAAAGTCGGAGTCCAAGGAAGGGTCTCCAGTAGCTTGTGCAAGCTCCTCTCTTACTTCATTCTCGGTCATTCGGTAAACAGTACCACAAAATTCACATTTTGCCTCAATCTTCTTTTCCGTATCTAGAATTTCATTGACTTCCTCAGGGGAAAGCAGTCGAATGGCCCGGATCAAACGGTCCGATGTACAAGGACAGTGAAACTTTGGTTCAATTTGCTGCAATGGAGTCATACCAAGACCATCCAATAGTTGCTCGGAGAGTTCCAACGGAGTCATTCCTTGCTGCAACAAGGTAGCAGGATGCTGATTGGTTCCATCCTTATCCATGAGAGCAACAATATTCTGATGAATCTTTTCTATTGTTTCGTCGTTGGCGTCTGGCAACCGTTCCACCAGGTAGCCCCCAGCCCCGGTACACAAAAGACCACGAAACGTCGTCGCTGCCGACAAAACACAGGTTCGTTGTTCACTTTTGGCCAAATACCCACCTAGCCAGGAGATTAAAGTAGGCAGTGTTCATGAGCAACCCCCCTTTCAACAAAAACGCATTTCCACAACGTTCAAAACAAAGCGTCACGTACCAACATCTCGATCAATGTCTCCATACTGAACCGCAGTAATACCATTATAGGGGCGCTTCCAAGAAGGATGATTCTTCACAACTTGGAGTGACCCCTTTCCTACAGCTTTCCTCAGGGGCATGTCGTCCAGAGCAGGGTCTCCAGCATAACCTCGAAGTTCCCCTTTGCCATTGGCAATGGCCACAATTCCCCTAATTGGTCCATCAACTGGAAGCCAAGAATAAAAATGGAAGAATCAGATCAAAGAATGGAACAGTTCATCAACCATACACGTTCTCGCAACTCACCATTGAATGTCAACTGAACCATTTGCTCGTCTTGCATCCCGTTACTCATGAGGAGAGCACTGATGGAAGCTCTTCCTAGTGCCTCAGCAGAAGTGGGCGTCATTGCATGAGCCAAACAGATATCATTCATCAAGTTACGCGTCGTACAAGCAGAAACCTTAACACTACCATCCGACGACATGGCTGAAAACACTTGATCTCGGTTGTTGCCTGGGTTGGCGAATTCTGTGAGGAGGTCTGGTGAAGCGGTAGAGCTGAAGCACTTGGTGGAGAGGCGACACCATCGTTGGGCACTGAGAGGGTGAAAATTGAAACTGCGGCAAGCTGCTAGCATGTTGGTGAAGAGGAGTAAGTGGAACAAGAAATCTTTCATACCCAGAGGCATCCACTCTCCTGGTTGTTGTACGGTGGTTATGCGTCCAGGCGAGAATGGAAGTGGCAGTGGTTGTTGTGGCTCGTCCCGAGCATCATGGAACGTCTTGAAGTATGTATGCACAGTGTACCAATGGTAACCTACGTACGGAGCAAAAAAATAGCACGGCCAAACGGAAAGACTCTGCCATTCTGACCACGAAAATCCCAGTGGGTTGGTATGTAAGTGTTAAATATACTATGGTGAGTATGCTTATCGGAACGCGGAGTTTCTGGATTCGAGGACGTCGTCGGGAGTCGGGAGGTCGCGACGGCTTGTGAGGCCTCGTCCCCACAGAGCAAGAAGTTTGGGTGAACATGGCCCATGGGCGAAGAGGAACAAGCACAACTACCGCAACACCTTAGAAACGTACTTCAAAGAATCAACACCACTTCGACTTCAGCATCCGAAGAGGAATCCACAGGCAATCGGCTTTCGAACTGGACACCCCGAGTAGGGGCACTGGTCCTTCAGGCGGGTCGAGGAAAAACCGGCATTTCTCCTAGTAAAGTTCTCGAAAATTGGACTAGGAAATTGGTGAGTTTTCGTATTCGTGGCGTCTGTCATCCCCCATTTGGCTCTCACCCCCTCACTCTCCTCCTGTCTCGTCCTCACACAGGTCGAGTCTATTTTGCAAGAAAAGACTCTTCCATCCTCTAAACACACTACTAAAACTACAAAGGAAGCTCTAGATCTTCTTGAAGCAGCCAGGTTCGCGGCAGAAAGCAGACCTGTGCATTGGGACGAGGAGTTGATCGAGCAGGTCATTGAGATCCTTTCCACGCATCCGGTAAGAGCATTGTAAGGGCATCTCAGCAAAGCTTGGTGGCTGCGCTTCACACCTCTGATACATTGTTAACTACTGTTGCAGACGTATCGGAAACAAGGCATCGACACTGGATCTGTCGTGGAGGCCTTCCAACCACCGGCAACTACCAAGACTAAGATCGTCCATTCGCGTCCACGAGGGCAAGGAGAGACTTCCATCGGGTCTTTGGCAGTAGGGATGGCGAATCGATTGGCTCCCACCGAGGGAAACAACTTCGCAGCTGGCATTGCCAACCTCCTTCAGGATGTTGGCCCTGCCGCCACGCGATCGGCGGACTCTTTCCGGGAGACCTTGGCGGAGCTCTCAGCCAAGCGGGGACCTCTAGATGAAGCTGCTCTAGCTAGAATTATTTTCTTCTTTTCCGACAAAGGAAGAGACGCTGATGGATCCGCAATGATGGGTGTATCTTCGGCTCTTCTGGGAAGTCTCATCCCTGGTCGGGGCAACGAAACCTCTGTGGATGGCTGGAACCTCTCCTCGGTTGCCTCCGTTCTCGAACAGGATTATGTTCGTCGCGATTGGGCCATGGTTGCCAAGTGCTGGGATTTCCCTAACTTTGTTATCCGCGACGCAGATCAGTTCCGCACTCTGATTGAATTATACAGGGCCGGGGCTAAGCGGGTCCCTCCTCTGCAAGCTCTTACATCGCAATGGAGGAATACAACGGGGCAACTTTCCGTTATCGAGTCCATCATGTCCATTTCCCAAGGAGCATACTCTTGTCCCTTGACCGAAGAGGAAATGGCTGATGCTGCTACGGCTGCGCCTGGTGCTACTGGTTTGGATCCGCGTTGTTTTGCTTCTATGGAAGTCCTTCAGCGTCTGCTCTTCCTTTCCGACATACCCATGCTCTGTCGGCGCGTTAGAGATCTTTTTGTGAACGGACTTCTCAACTGTCCAGAGGTTCTCCTCTGTTCGCTCGTTCGGCTTCAATTGAGCGTTGCCAGTGCCCCTTCCCAACCTGGAAGAGAGGGTCTCGCAAATGCAGGCATTCAAATCAAGACGGAACTCATGCGGGAGCTTATTCCCCTTTTTTTCAGGCCCAACAGCCAACATCGTGTACAAAATGGTCCCGCTGCACTCCGTCGCTTGTATGCCATCTCTCCAAATACAGTCACTGCTGCTTGCTTCGAAGCCTGGAGAAGTACCGTCAATGATACTCCGCAAATGAGACTAGCTACTTTGATGCATATCATTAACATTGCCCGCTTGTTGCCTTCTCCGGCCGATGCTATTGCGTCGCTCTTGAACGGCAGCAAGGACCCAGAATTCAGTATTGCCATTGCCTTCGTAATGGCGGACAATGACTATCTCCAGCTTCAACCCTGGTTGGTAGAGAAGCTTTCAAACAATGCTTCTGTCGCTGTTTTTGCCCCTGCTGTTGTTTCTTATCTTGCCAAGACGCATGCCTCTGCTGCGCCCCGAAGCGGAGACGCTGCGTCGGCACCGCTTGTCAGTATTGAGAACATTGCTGTGTCATTGCAACGACTTCAAGCACTTGGTTCCAATGTGTTGTCTCAAATTTACCCTGGAGGTGATGGCTCCCAGAATGGAAATTCACTTGATGACAGCCTAAAGGCATTGGTTGATGCCTGTGTCACCGCCCATCCTTCTCTTCGGGGAGCCCTAGCTGGGGATGCCAATGGTGGCGGAAACGACAATGCGTCTGGGAGGTCTACTCCTGGTGCTCCGAACGCATCTAGCGATGTCGAGGAGCTTGCCAACGCTTATTTTCAACGAATTTATACTTCAGAGCAAAGTATTGGGGAAGTTGTTGAAATGCTCAAGCGCTTCAAATCCTCTAGCAACACCAAGGAAAATGATATTTTCGCTTGCGTCATCCACAATCTCTTTGATGAATACAGGTTCTTTGCTAGATACCCGGAGAAAGAACTGCGGATTACGGGAATCATCTTTGGTACTCTCATCCAAGAACAGCTTGTCAGCAGTATTACTCTGGGTATTGCACTTCGCTACGTCTTGGAAGCACTCCGAAAGGAGCCTGGACCACCAGGAACTGCATCCAGCAGTACCAAAATGTTCCAATTTGGTATGTTTGCCTTGGAGCAGTTCAAGGGACGACTACACGAATGGCCCCAATACTGTTCCCACATTGTTCAAATCCCCCACTTGCGAGAGCGGTACGCTGATTTGATCGCAGAGATTGAGGAGGCAATTGAGAACCCTATGCGACAGGTTGCCCCTCAGGCTCCAGCCAAACCTGGAGCTGGTGCAATGTCTGTCGCCTCCACGAACGAGTCAGTTGCCTCTTCCCATAGCGGGTCAGCTCCTGCCCCTGCCAATACTGTCCCTCCTGCGAGTGAAGGAATTGTATCGACGGACAGCAAGCCTCGTATTGCAGAGTTCGGCCCTCTTTTGGGCCGTGCTGTCACCGAGGGTGGAGATGAGGAGAACGAAGAGACTGCTCCTCCTGATAACGTTCTGGACCGCGTTCAGTTCCTCATTAACAATCTTGCGCCATCGAATGTGGAGAGCAAGTGCCAAGAACTCAAAGATCTTTTGGATCCGCAGTATTTCGGGTGGCTTGCTCAGTTCTTGGTCGTGAAGCGCATCAGTACCCAAGCGAATTTCCACTCCTTGTATCTCACCCTTCTCGATCACCTTGGAGAATACGGAAAAGGGTTGCTTGAAAAGATTCTGGAAAGTGCCTACCAGAATATTGGCAAATTGTTGCGCTCTCCCAAGATTACCACCTCGTCATCTGAGCGTAGCTACTTGAAGAATCTTGGTATCTGGTTGGGACAGATCACTCTTGCCAGGAACAGGCCCATTCTTCAAATTATGTTGGACTGTAAGGAGTTGTTGCTCCAGGGATACGAGACAGGCAAGCTGATTGCCGTGGCCCCTTTCCTCGCCAAGACTATTGAAGGAGCAAAGAACTCTGTCGTGTTCCGCCCTCCCAACCCTTGGCTAATGGGGTTGTTGGGCGTTTTCCGCGCTGTTTACAATGTCGATGGCTTGAAAATGAACATCAAATTCGAGGTTGAAGTGTTGTGCAAGAATTTGGGTATTCGTTTGGAAGATATCCCACTCAAGGGAAATGAGTTGGCTAAACGCATTGCACCAGTGAAAGAGAAAAATCCCGACTTCAACATTAAGGCTTCACAGAAATCAAGCCAAGCACCTGCACCAGCCCCTGCCGCCGGGATCTTGGCTACCCCAGATGCAAATGCTGCCCTTAATTTGAGCGGAGCTGGAGACCGTAGCTCTGGCGATGATCATGACACTGTGATCCCCAATCTGGCGGCGTATGTTACCGTCAACCCAAGTCTCAGTCAATTGCTTCAGCAGGCGACACAAGGTGGAAGTACCGTTTTGGCATCTCTCAGCACTGCCACGCTCAAGCGATCTGTGCCTGTTGCCGTTGATCGTGCTATCCGCGAGATTATCCAGCCTGTAGTTGAACGCAGTGTCACAATTGCATGTATCACTACCAAGGAGATTGTCACCAAGGACTTCGCTATGGAAAGCGATGAGAACAAAATGCGAAAGGCCGGTCAGCTGATGGTGGCCAATCTTGCTGGAAGCCTCGCTCTTGTGACTTGCAGGGAACCACTTCGATCTAGTGTTTCCACCCATCTTCGCCAGCTCTTGACAAGCAGTACAGGTTCCAACGAGAAGTTGACCGAACAGGAGATGAATGTCATTGAGCAATGCGTTCAGATTTGTGCTACTGACAACTTGGAACTTGGTTGCATGTTGATTGAAAAGGCCGCCACCGAGAAGGCGGTTCGAGATGTAGATGAGGCCTTGGCCCAGTCCTTGAACGCGAGACGCAAACATCGCGACCAAACTGGTCAGCCTTTCTACGACATGTCTATCTTTGGCTCGAACCAACGCTACCCAGCAGCACTTCCAGAGCCCCTACGTCCCAAGCCTGGAGGTCTTCGAAGTGAGCACTTCCAACTTTACGACAGTTTCCAAAAGTTGCCACGTCAATCCCCAGGTCCTGGTGGATTGAACAGTGGAGCAGCAGCCCAGGGGGGTCCTGCTCCCGGCCGAACCGCTTCGTCCTCAAGTGGAACAGGTTCTGAGCACGAAGCTACATCTCAGAGGGCTCAACCAGGTATCGAAGCCTTGTCTTCCATCGCGGCGAAGCTCGATAGCGCTATCACGCAACTCTTGTCGGCAGCAGGACAGCGGGCTCCTGAGATTAAGCTGCCAATGCTTCCTCCTGATCATCAGATTCGTCAGCTTCTAGCAGCTGTCAAGCAAGTGTTGCCCAATATCAGTCCCAATGGAACTATGTCCAGAAACCTAACTGCTGCTGAGCAAGACTCAGTTTTGGGTTTCTCGCAAGGTATTTTCAAGCGCTTGTATGAGCTCAATCTAGGAGAACCGCTGCGTCTTGAAGCTTTGGTGGCATTGTTGGAGAACGTCAACATTGCTTGCCCGAAGTTGGGCCAGGACCTTGGAACTTGGGCGACGTATGCTCCGACAAACACTGAACAACAACGTCGTCTTCACAGGACGGTCATTTTGTTGCTCATTCGCAGTCGTCTGTTGGTGGTGGCCGATTTGGATGCATTCCTAGCTGCTCGTGCTGACAACGGACGAAATCCAATTTGGGTTGAGTTCTCTTTCCTTTTCGTGAGAACTGCGTTCTTGGAGCGAATCTCGCTGCCAACGGACTTCCCGAAGTTGATGGATCTCATGACTCGCATTGCTGAGGGGCAGAGTCAAGCGAACCCTCAGGTACTGCAGCTTTACAGAAAGCCAATTCTACGCATGCTGGAAGAGACCCGCGGATTGGTTCCTCGCAGCGAAACAAAGGCTGTAGTAGATCCAGCCACAGCTGGTCCCCCCGCAAACCAGAAGAATGTCCCTGACACGCCAGGAAGCCAGAGCAGCTTGTCTCCTATTTCATTGGCAAAAATGTCTACGGCTCCAGGCAAAGTGGCGGAAACCTTTACTAGTTTGGCGGCAAAGGACCCAGCCACCGCTAAGCAACAGGTGTCGGCCCTTTTGGATAATTGGATCCGTGTTGACAGTGAAGGTGCAGGGAATGAGAAGCTCCAGGCCCAATTTCTCCAATTTTTGCAGCAATCTGGAGTTGGAAAAGTGGAGGAACAGACGGAGCGCTTTTTGCGGCTCTCCGTTCAAATTGTGGTTGAAGCCACTTTGAAGTCAGCCACTGCTGGACCCAACAGAGCAAAAAACTCTTTGAATTACACAGTTGTTGACATCTATACAAGGCTTCTTGTGTTGATGTTTAAGCACTTGAATGGCGGCGGCAACGCTGAGCAAGTTGCGGCACAGCGACTCAGTACACTAAACAAGATCCTTGGTGTCATCTCCAGAGCCATGATGTCCGATTCGGAGCGCACCAAGGCACGTGGTACTCAATGGGACCAACGACCTTGGTTCCGTATTTTCTTGAATCTTGTAATTGATATCAACAAGCCTGTGCCGCTTCTGGAAGGAATCAAATTGGCTGTGTTGAGCGTGTTCGCGGCAGCTTTCCATGTTACTCAACCTCTTGTTTTGCCAGGTACGTATTCACTTGTTTTCTGAATGAGTTGAATTTTCTTCTAGATTGTCGCTAACATGGTTTGTCTAGGTTTCGCCTTTTCGTGGTTTGAGCTTGTCTCCCACCGTCATTTCCTGCCCAATTTGCTCCTTGCAGAAGGACAAAAGGGATGGAATATGGCCCACCAGTTGCTCATTGACCACCTCCTCTTCTTGGAACCGCACGTGAAGCGAGGCGAAATGCCCCCACCAGTGAAGAAACTCTACGAGGGTACATTGCGAGTTTTCCTTGTTATCTTGCACGATTTCCCTGCGTTTTTGGCAGCTTATCAGCTGTCTTTTTGCAATGTGATTCCATACACTTGTGTCCAGTTGCGAAACCTGGTGCTATCGGCCACACCCAAAGGAATGCTTCCACCCGATCCTTTCACTCCGAACCTCAAGATTGATCTTCTTCCTGAGATCTCTCAGAGTCCAACGGTGTTGTCAGATGTCTTGGGTCCTATCGAATCTTTCCGTCCTCAGCTGGATGCCTTTTTGAAAGATGGACAAGATCGCAAGTTCTTGTCTGTTCTTCTTCCGCTGCAATGCAAGAAGGGGACATCTGAAGTGGAACCTGCGAAGGTGAACTCACTTGTTTTGTATGTCGGGATCCACGCCCTTGCACGCCTTCAAAATGGACAGATTTCCCTCTCTCGCACACCAGAGATGGAGATCCTTCAAAAGTTGATGGAATTCGATGATAAGGGCCGCTATTTGTGTTTGAATGCCATTGCGAACCAACTTCGCTACCCGTCCAGTCACACGCACTATTTCTCGTGCGTTATGCTCTACCTCTTCAGTGAATCCAAGGACGTCGCTGTGAAGGAGCAAGTAACACGTGTTCTCCTTGAACGTTTGGTTCTTCATAGGCCACACCCTTGGGGATTGTTGGTTACTTTCATTGAGCTCATCAAGAACCAGCGGTACGGGTTCTGGAACTATCCATTCACGCGATGTGCCACCGAGATTGAGAAGGTGTTTGAGAGTGTTGCTAGGTCATGCATGCCACCCGGGACGCAGCATTCAACTGTGGCAGCGGGTGGTGACGAATAGACCATTGGAACTTCGTTGAAAGTCCTTGGGGTCCGAGGGGCGACCCCATTGTGAAAAAATACTATTGAAATAAAATACATCATAATAATATCAAGAACTACGATAATGTCTGTCCTCTGTACGTAGCAAATCATGTCCGGAGTCCGGACCAGCGTCATCATCCACAGTCAGCCTTCACATCATTCTTTTTGTGATGTTGAGACTTCCGACCCTTCTTCTTTCATTGCTATTGGTTACGAGAGTGAGCTCTTTCGTTCTCAGACACCACTTGGGAATCAACATACACAGGCTCGCCATGTCCAAGGAAACACCCAGAGGCTCGTTCCACAAACCACCCCAGCAACAGGCTCCTTCTGTTTCTGTCAACGACCCACGCAATCCAGAGTATGATGAACAGGGTTACACCTTGTATACTGATGAGAAAACTGGACAAAAATCTCGCGTTTTCGAAGCACTTGTTGAATATCCCTGTGATTTCAAGTTGAAAGTCATTGGAGAAGGGGATAGCACGTTTGTGAAAGACATTGTCGCACTTGTTGCCGACACTGTCAAGGCCCACCCTTCCGAGTTGACACATACCACAAAAGCGTCTGGAAAATGGACTAGTGTCACAGTGCACATTCGACTTGAGAGTTCTGATATGCTATATACTTTATATGAACGAGTGGACTTGGACCCACGAGTTAAGTTCAAGTTCTAAACTAACCACTCCGTCGATATTTTGAGAACGGGGCACGAGTACCGTCCTTTCTTAGGCCTTTGTCGTCATCACGGCTTGCACGTACTTTGTGAGCATCAAATCAAGCTTGGATTCAGGGTCATAAAGAGGGTTCACTTGACCTTCCTTCACGCCGCTAATCAAGTGATTGACATCCCGATGCTCTGCCTCGTCAGCACGGACAGCCTTCATAAGGTCCAAGACTGTTCCATCAGGGCCAAGGTGCCAGTAGGCAACGGCAATTGCAGGTGGTCTCTCAGTTCTCCACTTGGCAAGTTCTGATCCTTCGGGTGCGATTTCAATGGCCTGGATTGACAAAATTGCATTAGTGTGAGTCAAGGTTTCCAAAATGCTCTCGACATTCTCCTTTGTGCTCTCTTACCTTGATAATTTTTGTGTAAGTGCTGCAGGCCTCCTCTTCAACATATCCAACAAATCGGTGGCAGAAAGAAGGACTGATGATGTAGGCTGCGGTAAAAGCAGCTCCGAAACCGAACTGTCCCAAGATCACAGCGGCACGGAAGAAAAGGTTGGGGTCTCTCATGCCAACAAATGTGAGCAAATGCATGCGTTCGTTGTTGGCCTCCTCCAAAAAGAGTTGCATGTACCCGCCATCAGCCTTCATGTTTCGGAGACTTCGGAAATGACGAACAATAGCGGCGACCATTCCTGTTGAAAGCAATTGGTTTGGTGGTGAGTGTTTTTCAATAGTAAATCATCGAGCAAAAAATGTTTGTGCAACATACCGGGAACAGCGGCAATTGTTTCAAGGTAGATGACGCGGTGCAATACGTTGGTTGCGGTAATCTTCGAAACATCGTTTCGCCATCCGGTGAAAGAATCAAAGACGTATCGGACAGCTTGAACGGCGTTCCAAGCGAGCTTGTCAATGCCGTCCTTGGGAGCGACGTGGGTCAATTTCACATCCAATTCTTCTGCGGTGTAGTGACCGTGGGCATTTCCAAGATTGAAGAACTCAACTCCTTCACGACCAATACCTAGGGGGTGTTGTTGTCCCTGACGGAAATGAACAGCCCTATCTTCAGGGGCGACTCCGGCCGCAGCCGCCTGGGGGGATCGTTGTGCAACGCGGTCGACGGCTTCAATGAAATTGTCGAAACGAACGGAACCCCCAGCTTTGGCTGCATAGTAGAGTTCACCAAGCTCGACAATTTCTCTGTCAGTAAAGACGTCCATATGCTTGCTGAGCAGTTGCTTTAGTTCGTCGGAATCAAGTCTAGAGCAAAGTCATTTTTGTCAGAAATCGTTGCGAGAGTTAGAGAATGGGCACACACAAATTCTTACCTCCCATTGGAATCCTTGTCGACTTCCATCAACTCTGCCTTAATTTGTCGGACAGCAGCCATATCCAAGGCTTTCAAGGGCCTTTCAACGAATGCAGTCTCAGGGCCAGGAGGAGCGGTAGAAAAATTCCTGTTAAAGTGGAGGTTAACGGCAGACAAAGATCTCATAGGCACAGCGGGATGAGCCAAGGTGGTGAGATAGGATCCCTTTTGAAGAATCATCTTCTTGGTGAAGCGTTGTGCTGATGCGGAAAACATGTTGGGTGAATGCTTGCTGGTGTTGGTGTTTTGATTTGTAATTTTGTGAGGACTTCCGCTGCGATGAAATGGAATTGCGTTCTGCCTTCCACGACGGAGAATGTTCCCATTTGTTGGGCGAGACAAGTGTCGCTCGCTTGTCTACTTCGTACTGTTACGCACTTGGGCAACAGCCTAAAACGATGGAGTTTGGCCTAAATGGGAACTCTCGGCCGGAGTTTGCGTCGTTTCGCCGGGAAATCCTTTACTTGAGTGGAATGTGCTACCACGGCGAATGCCCTTCAATTAAGGGAAGTTGAAGCCTCCTCAGTTTCGCCACTTTGTATTCCTTCCATGAAGTTCCAATGAAGCTACTATGTGTAGTTTAGGAATGGTACTCGTACCTCTAGAAACTTCTCACACAGCAGCAGCGTCACAAAACTAGCTACGCTGTGCATAAACGTCGACAGATTTTCATGTGGTACAATTTCTACACATTCTACGTCCAATAGCTTCGACAGATTTGACCATTTTTACAACTTTGAAGTGAAATGCAACAATCTAACCCATTTCCATACAAGTTGAAAGGTAGAACTATACTATGGTATGCAAATAGTAGGTGAATGAGTGGGGGTACTGTAGATCCTTTGTATTAAAGAGTTATAAGCATTCTAGACAGGGGCCAAGGGGTCACCTACGGGATTTCTACGCACAGTTTTGTACCAAGGTATGTAGGAATGAAGGAATCATCTTTAGACAAAAAATCAACTTGTAAACTTTCCAGCTACAAACATTTTGCATACTTAGCTGGATTGTATTCAAATGAAGATGCTCGTGAAAATTTTTTTTCGAATCAACGTTTTCACTCATAATCTAGCCCCGGAAAGTAAAGTACGAGAAATTGTCGTTGCGACCTAGCATTCCGCGATCGACCGCACAAAAGTGGAAGGAGCCCTGGGGCCGCCAGTACACCGTCGCTGTAGGATTCTACGTGAAATCTGTCGACGTTTATGGACATCGACGATTATGCACAGCGTAGCTAGAGAGAGTAGAGGCGACATGCAAAAGAATGGAAAATGGCCTTGCTTCACTATTTGCACGGAGGAGTGAGCAATCCATCGCACCGTACCGTACGAATCAAGGGCGGCGGCGGCAATCGAATCACCATCTACTAGCTAGAGCAGTAACTAGAGTACTACTACCAGCTACTAACTGTTAGCACTAGTAGGTAGTAGATTAGTACTACCGGTACAGGTAGTAGGCTTTCACGTTAGGGAAGGGCCTCAAATGTTAGAGGCGGCTTCATATGGTTTGCGGTGGTGTGGTGACGAGTGACGAGGTTTCTATCATAGTGGCCTCCTCCTGGTTCTCTTATTTTATGGGAGTTCCTCACTTTACTTCGGGGGATTGGTCAGAAGAACGGAGGCTGAACAAAAACTTTGAGAGTCGGGTTGTCTTTGTTGCTGCCAGAAGATCACTAGGGGCAGGCTTGTGAACAATGAACTTTCACACACACTTCGGGGCGGTAGTCAACTTGGGTCTTCTACGAGTAGCTTGATGATATCCTTTCAGTGTTTTCCTTTGCTTCCTCCTTGTCTCGCGGCTATCACTCTGGCCGCACTACCACTAGGGACATTGAAGGATTTCATCAAGTGACTCCTCAATGGACCAATCCAGATTCGCCCAGCAAAACACAGCGCCCGGAAAAGTTGGAATACAGCAAAGCAACCCCAGATTTGCTCCACGTTGCCGCCTGTTTTCTTGACTTGTAGCAACGCAGGAGGCAATAAGGCAGTGCTGACAACATAGACAAAAGCAAGAAACTTGAGTTCTCGTCGAGCCAAGAGAATGCCTTCAGAAACAGCAACCGGAGCCGTAAGGGCAGCTCCAAACCAGAGAAACTTGGCTAATGGTTTCACAGCTTCTTGAACGGCAGAGTTGGAGGTGAGTATGGATCCACCCAACGCAGGGACCAATGTCGCCAAACTGGCTACCACAATACCACTGCCAAGCCCAAGTTTTAGCAGCGTTGTCCCCACCTGGAATGCGGATGTCTTCCAAGCGTTGGCAGTAGGGTCGAGCGCAGGGTTGTAGTCAGGGTTTTGACTTTGGCGTCTCTGTTTGTAGTCATTGAGCGGTGCCAAAAAAGGAGGGATAAATGTTTGTGCGGTTTGGCTAATGACTTCCAAGAAAGGACTGACAAAAAAGAAGAGAGAAAGAATGATCTGGTGTGCCGCCAAGGGTGTGGGTTGCCCTGGTACTCCAGCAGCACTATTTGTCAAGAATCCAAAGGCGGCCAACTTGCCAAGGATCAACGTGAGCACGGGCGCTGCAAAGCCTAGGAAGCTTTTGGAGGATACCGTGTCCTTGGAAGGTGGTGGTGACGCTTGGAACACTCCTAAATTCTGGTCTCGAACCAACCGCCGACGAGCTGGTCCCAAAAGAGCCCACGTCGCAACCCACTGGGCAAACAATGTAGCAATAGCCGCTCCCCGGAGACCCAATCCATGTACTCGGACTAGCAAAAAGTCTCCAATGACATTGACAAGTGTAGAGTAGACAATCGCAATGAGGGGGGTCACAGAATCCTGAGCTCCCAAACAAGCAGCCTGTATGACGCCCAGGAGCAAGCTGGTCGGCATGGACAGAGCCCGAATCTTGACGTAGTCCACAGCAGAGTCTAAAAGACCTGGGGTTTGAGCGGCTTGTTCTCCTGTAGATACATTGGAGAGCGAAGCCTTGTGAGATGCAAATACCAGAATGCTAAAGCCAATGGCACTCCTGCCTAGTACGTACCAATGTAGAGAGCCAGAAGCGGACGCGAAAAGAGAAGCAACCAAGCCATAATGGCAAATCCACATCGTACAGCTACCCTCGATGCCGTCCTCACAACGCTTTCGGCTCGATCCGATTGCTCGCCAGCCTGGGCTCTTGCCGACGAATATAGGTTGGTCGTGGCGACGTTCAAAAACGCAAACAAAAAGGTAGCTCCGTCGAAAAAGGTTGTAGCAGGCCCAAGTGCGGCTAGTTGGCGCGCTGAGGAAGCTGAATCTCCCGAAAGGCCAACAAATGCCGTATCCACCAAAGACAAGAGAGGTTGAGCGACCCAAAGTCCCAAGCAAGGCAATGCAAACGTCCGAAACTGGAGAAACGTTGGTTGAGGAGGAGGCACTTCAGAAAGAAGCTCATCGGAACCCCCTCGAACTTTGAGAACACTTTGCAAACGTTTAGTATCTGTCTCCGAGCCTCCCACAGAAGATTGCCGTTTTAGCTTTGTCATGGGATCATTGGCAGTTTCATGAATGGAGGAGGAAACAACCGAAACATCTCTCGGAAATAAAAGCCTTGAATGGACAGGAAGGAAAGCATTTGCGTGCAACAATGAAACAAGAAAAAGAAGAACGAATCGCCCAGTACGTGTCATGTTGACTGTAGTAACTCAAGAAGCAACGGTAACTGCTCATAGTGTGCTGTGAAAAATTGCTGAGTGCAGAATATGACAAGACTCGGGAAGTCACGAAGTACACGTCATCTTTTTGCACTTTTTTGATTGGTGGAGAGGGTGGTTCGGTTTCCCAACAAAGGTGGACGCTTGGTTCGGATTTCCATGTAGAGTTTTACCTACGACGTGTCCAGTGACCAAATAATCTACGACAGGGTCTCCGGGTATCCTGGCCATCACTTAAGATACGTCGAGTTTCCGCTACTATCTACCTTTGGACCCGCTACCGATAAACCCCGCTATTACCTTGTTGTTACGCTACAACGACTTGTTCCCAGTTGGACAATTTCCACCATCGCCTCACAATTTGCGTTTGCATCATTTTTGTTTCGAAGAATCATCCAACCATGCTATCCCGATTGGCTTCCACTGCTACCTGGCGCCCCCTTGCCAACATGGCGGTCCGCACTGTCACTTCTTATTCTCAACTTTCCGAAGATCACAAGGTGCGGCCTTTCATCTCGTTGGTCGTCGACGGCCATCATTTTTTCTCTGACCCATTGTATGTAAATTATTTCAGATGATCTACGACATGTGCAGGAGTTTTGCTGATAACGAATTGGCTCCCCATGCCGGAGAGTGGGACAAGGCCCACAAGATGCCTACTGAAGTTATTGACCAATTGACCGAGTTGGGTATGATGGGCATTATGACCAAGGAGGAAGCTGGAGGAGCTGGATTGGATGCCATGAGCTATGCTATTGCCATGGAGGAGATTTCTCGTGGATGCGCTTCCGCTGGAGTTATCATGAGTGCCCACAACTCTTTGTACATCTCCCCTGTCCAGTCTTTTGGAACTCCGGAACAAATTGAGCAATACGTAACACCCTATGTGACTGGAAAGGTTGGATGCTTCGGTTTGTCTGAGCCTGGAAACGGATCTGATGCCGGAGCCGCCTCCACCACCGCTACTAAGGATGGAGATGACTGGATCATCAACGGAACCAAGGCCTGGATTACCAACGCCTACGAAGCTGGAGCCGCTGTCGTTTTCGCTACCACCGACAAGAGCCTCAAGTAAGTTTCTCTCAGGTGATTAAAACGACCATGCAAAATACCAATGCACTCATGTGAATTCTCTTGTTATTTTTTGTTTCCGACAGGCACAAGGGAATTTCCGCTTTCATTGTTCCCACTGACTCTGAGGGCTTCAGCTTGGGAGCCAAGGAAGACAAGCTCGGTATCCGCGCTTCCTCTACCGCTAACTTGATCATGGAGAACGTTCGTATCCCTGGAGCCAACTTGTTGGGTAAGGAAGGAGAAGGTTTCAAGATTGCCATGAAGACCTTGGATGGAGGACGTATCGGAATTGCCGGACAAGCTTTGGGAATTGCCTCTGCCTCCATTGACTGTGCCGTCAAGTATGCTTTGGAGCGTCAAGCTTTCGGAAAGCCCATTGCTAGCTTGCAAATGATCCAAAAGAAGATTTCCGAGATGTCCGTTGCCCGCGATTCCGCTCGTTTGTTGACTTGGCGTGCCGCCCAACTCAAGGACGCTGGAGAGAAGTATTCTCGTGAGGCCGCCATGGCCAAGTTGGCTGCTAGTGAGGCTGCTACCATGTGCAGTCACCAAGCTATTCAAATTTTGGGAGGTATGGGATATGTGACGGAGATGCCTGCTGAGCGACACTACCGTGATGCTCGCATTACCGAGATCTACGAGGGAACCTCCGAGGTCCAACACTTGGTCATCGCTGGAGATGTCATCAAGGAGTACAAGGCCAACATGTAAACGATCAATGCTTTATGATTCTATTAGCCCTACATCATTCTTTGCATTCATACCGGTACAGCTATTGTTGTAGAGTTATGTTGGTTGCCATTTTGATGTTAGTACGTCGTCAGGAAAGATACCATAATCTAGGGACTAACTTAGTGTCGCGTGTGGAGGCGTCACCAGCTGGCATCAAGATACGCCACCAAAAAGCGACCCGCTACTACTCGCTCGTACGATTTTACGTACGATGCTACGCCCGATGGTGACGCTATGCCGACATCAAAGTAATGGATCACAATTTCCGGAAGCGTCAGAAAATACATCACTCGTTCCAACACCATGCTCTCTCGATTGGCTTCTACTGCTTCCCGGCGCCCCATCGCCTCCATGGCGGCCCGTACTGTCACTACTCACTCTCAACTTTCGGAGGATCACAAGGTATGTCCATCAGCTGAATATTTGGAAGAATTTTCGTGTTCACTGGCTGACAACTTAATGTTCAGATGATTTACGAGATGTGCAGAAGTTTCGCCGACAATGAATTGGCCCCTCATGCTGGAGAGTGGGACAAGGCCCACCAAATGCCTACCTCCATTGTCGACCAATTGACTGAATTGGGTTTGATGGGTATCAACACCAAGGAAGAGCACGGCGGGTCAGGCTTGGATGCCATGAGTTATGCCATTGCCATGGAGGAAATTTCTCGAGGATGTGCTTCTGCTGGAGTTATCATGAGTGCCCACAACTCTTTGTACATCTCTCCTGTCCAATCTTTTGGAACTCCTGAGCAAATCGAGGAGTATGTCACCCCTTATGTCAGCGGAAAGGTTGGATGCTTCGGATTGTCCGAGCCTGGAAACGGATCTGATGCTGGAGCCGCTTCTGTCACTGCCACCAAGGATGGAGATGACTGGATCATCAACGGAACCAAGGCCTGGATTACCAACGCCTACGAGGCCAGTGCTGCTGTTGTTTTCGCTACCACCGACAAGAGCCTCAAGTGAGTTTTTTGCTGCATTTGCATTTAATTATTTTGTCCCATGCATCTCAATTATTTGTTGTATCAATGTTTCAGGCACAAGGGAATTTCCGCTTTCATTGTTCCCACTGACTCTGAGGGCTTCAGCTTGGGAGCCAAGGAAGACAAGCTCGGTATCCGCGCTTCCTCTACCGCTAACTTGATCATGGAGAATGTTCGCATCCCTGGAGCCAACTTGTTGGGAAATGAAGGCGAGGGATTCAAGATTGCCATGAAGACTTTGGATGGAGGTCGTATCGGTGTTGCTGGACAAGCTTTGGGAATTGCCTCTGCCTCCATTGACTGCGCAGTCAAGTATGCTTTGGAGCGTCAAGCTTTCGGAAAGCCCATTGCTAGCTTGCAAATGATCCAAAAGAAGATTTCCGAGATGTCCGTTGCCCGCGATTCCGCTCGTTTGTTGACTTGGCGTGCTGCCCAACTCAAGGACGCTGGAGAGAAGTACACACGTGAGGCCGCCATGGCCAAGTTGGCTGCCAGTGAAGCTGCTACCATGTGCAGTCACCAAGCTATTCAAATTTTGGGAGGTATGGGATACGTGACGGAGATGCCTGCTGAGCGACACTACCGTGATGCTCGCATTACCGAGATCTACGAGGGAACTTCCGAGGTCCAACATTTGGTTATTTCTGGAGATGTTATCAAGGAATACAAGGCCAACATGTAAGGTGTCGAAATTGCAAAACTGATGGAACAGATAGAATGTAACTCTCTCGTAAAAGGAGCATGCTAGAGTAACTTGTTGCAGTAACGTATACTAGTAGACTGTAGATTCTATCCTAGTATTCTTACGAGACAACGACGTGATCCTTCCAGTAGTTGACAGATTCCATGTAGGCGTCACGATCCAGTGGAATTCCCGAGCCACCATGCTCTTTTCCCAACGCATTCCGCATGACGGTAATCGGATTCATGGGCAATTCAAAGTCCACGTCTTGCGCCTTGATGCTGACAATACCCCAAGGAGCTGTTTCGTCCCCTGCAGGCTTGCCCATACTCGTATTTTCCTTTTTAATTTGTTCCCTCGAATAAAGAATCAAATCCAAATACTTGGCAACTGGAAGTTTGTCCTTTCCAATGAGATCAAGAGGAACATACCGTTGCAGAATAGGAAGTTCTTGCTCGGTCCGGGCGGCGTACTCGGTACGGATCAAGGATGGATCCACGTCCTTCATTGCAAGAACGTTGACTTGAGCATCGGTAAAATCGTTGGTCACAAACAAGTGCTTACAGAAAGGAGCATATCCCTCTCGAAGTTGGGATTCATCGTAACGCTCATTGACGATACGCTCCAATTCCTGAATGGACAAGGAGAATACGGTGCCTGTGTAGGATTGGCTCGAGGCGTGTTCGGAGAATTGACGAAAGCAGAAGGGGTCGACCACAAGAGACTTGGGCATGATGGCTGATGTTGAAGAAAAGGTGCGGGCGGTTTGAAGGGGAGAGAGAAAAGAAAGAAGGGTAGGAGCAGTTACAATGGATCCTCTAGCGAGAAACATCATGTGGGAAAATGCACATGTTGTGGCAACTGTGGTGGATTCTTTGGGTCCATCTAGTCATTTTAACACTACCGTGCTGCTTTCTTCCAGAATGAATGCTCACTAAAAATTTTCTATAGGGAATCATTTGGAAAACCACCTCCTGCTACTTCCACACACTCTCTCTCTGTAATAAGCTTTGAGTGATCAGTAGTTGTTACGTCGTTTCTAAACTGACCCTCACGCCTAGCTGTAAAGATCCCCTCGCACTGACTAATGCGACTGCAACCTTGATGACGTAGTTTGCAGCGTTCTTTGTTGGACACTCGGAATGATCCACAGCTACGATTCATAGAGACAACCAAAGAAGAGTCTCCGACATTGCCATGAGTAGTGGTGACAAGGAAGCCACTAGTGCAAGCAGTGACCTCGCTGAGGCGAGTCATGACGATGGGAAAGAAACTGGGTCCAATACAGCAGAGACTTGGACGGAATCCTCGTTTGATGAAGAAGCAAGTCTGCCTTTGCTCAAGTATTCCAAATTTCTTGGAGTCCCTCGCAAGCCTTCAACGTCCGAAGGATCCACAACAGCAGCGTCAGGTGCCCTCCTTTCCAAGTGCACTAGTTCAGCAGTAGCTCAAGTATTGATTCACCCGGCGTCGGCTCCAACGGCCATCAATGCAACAACAGAAGGTGCTGCCACTGCATCCAACGCGGGGGTGCCTTCGTCCTCCCTCTCCCAAAGTCGGGGACCACTTTCCTCGGAAGAGCAAAATTTACTCTCCAGTGATCTCTGGAAACAACCACATTTGATTATGGCAGCCGGATGGAGCTCAGGAAAAGTTTCTTTGGTTAGTGTCGCCAACGGTTTGCCTGTGGCAGTGGCTGGAACTGATACCACCAACCCTCTGGCGACCACGGAAGGAATGCTGCCTATTCGGGGTGGCCCTACCGCAGATCCCGCCCCAACGGTGGATGTTAGCTTTGATTCTTCTGGCACTACCTTGGCTGCAGTGGATAGTGGAGGTACCTGTTGTATTTGGGACTTTCGTTTCTCGGCAAGTTGGAAGCGGAAGCCTTCGTCGGCTACCCCATCGTCTGGGTCTCCCACCCGTCCCGCAGCCACCCCAGCCGCAACGCCTGCACCCTCTGCGGGAGGCCAAAACACAGGAATGTTTTCTAGTTTTATGAGTGCACTCACTGGTATGCCTCCTTCGGCGGAACCGGCACCGAGCTCGGAGCCAACACCCTCGACGCCACCAGCCGACGCAGATGCGGGGCAGGGAGCCAAAATCCCCTGCTTGGCCGCCAGTATTTCACAAGTTTCCAGAATATCCTATCCTACCAACTGGAAGAGTCCAACTGTTGTTGTTTTGGACCCCGCGCATCGGAAAAAGAGCAGCAAGTACCTTGTGGTGGGTTTCCAGGATGGTAGACTCATGTTGACCAAGCGGCCTGGGCTCTTTCAACGCCGGTCGGATGTCACCCTGTATCAAGGAACTGGTGGTAAGGAAGCTTCCTCCTATCGCGGTGTGGAGTGTGTCGCCTGGCGGGGCAATCTTATCGCTTGGGCGGATGTGGGAGGTATCAAGGTGTTGGATGCAGAGACATTGACTCGAATTGCGCACATTGATCGTCCCACTGGTGCAAGGGCTGCCTTGTATCCTACCCTGACGAGCCTTTCACCCCATCTACTTTTTGAAACGAGTCAATCCCTGTTGGTCGCCTGGGGAGATTGCTTGATGAGTATGCATATTCAAGAACAACTCGCGCCGGCAGAAGGGACAGCTGTTGGAGTGCGACGTACGGTGGAGTGCACCATGGCATGGGAACTTGCTGGAATGGTTGCATCAGGTGTTACCCCGCTGGATGCCAACCATATTTTGGTGGTAGGAGTTGTGACTCCGGAAGAAATCGATGGAGATGAAGAAGTGCTTGACTCGTCTAGTCCAGTCGCTCTGGACCACAACGCGCCAACGGGGCAGAACGAGTTGGAAATTCAAATCATTTCTCGTCATGATGGAACAGTACAGTATGCGGACGTTCTTCCGATGGATTCCATCAATTCGGCTGCAGATTTCCGTCTCTTGAGTAGTTTTGCACTGCAACGAATGGAAAATAGCAGTGAATGGGAAGAATACCGTAACTGGGCAGGTATTGCTGGCGAATTTGATGATTTCGATCTTACTCTTTTGGCTTCCCCTTCTGGTGATTCGGTTCCAGATTCGTCGTCCACGGACAACGTTGGTAGTGGTGTCACCGGCCAACCGAACGCCAGCACAACTTTTGTCGACTCGCACTTACAGTGGGATCTCAAATCTTCACTCTTTGAGGGAGTAGATCAGCCTGAGGAGGTTGTACAGGATGAAGTTGATGATACTGCTTCGGTGGACAGTGATGACTATGGGTTTGTGCTCCGACCGTTGATTCCAAAGGATGAGCTGAACTATTCGAACGGCAGTGCCTTGCCCCCTGAAATGATTTTGACGACCCCTGACGATGTTTTGCTCATGTCCCTCTTCACCGTGGACGATGCAGTGGAACACGCGTTGGTGACCCAAAATAGACCCGCTGTAGCGTTACAAAGGGCCCTCATGCATCGACGCCAACTCCGCCGGTTCAAAATCTCCGACCTTGTGCAAAGTTACCTGGAAGCTGTGTTGCAGCTATCACCTGAGTACAACTATGGCGAGAAGCTATCTTTACGTCGTATGAAATTGGCTATTCAGGCGATGCCAGTTATCCTTGGAGGTCACACCCACCTTTGGACGAAGTGGGTGGAGCAGCTAGAGAAACTCCCAGGTGCTCTTTTTATTCTTCGAAGCTATCTTCCAGTACGAGACCCGATTTTGCCTCCACTACTCTATGAGAACGTATTGAAAGGAATGTTGGACGAACTCGGAAAGTTCCAGCTGGAGAACAACGAAGAAAGTAAAGTCGTCGAGGAAGCATTGGGAAAACTGGAGTTGCAGCAAGAGGCTGCTGGTCACTTTTTGGAGAGCATTCTTGCATGGGGTCCCACCAAAGCACTGAAGGAGTTTATCAAATTGTACCAGTATAGCAGACGCAGGGGGGACAAGTCTGTGTCAGATTTGCTCCGTAGACTGGAAATGTTGTTGCGTCGAAGATACTTGCAAACATCGGCATGTTACCTGCAATTTCCCGTTGCGGAGGAACACAGCTTGCTAGCCTCGAATGCTCCCCAATACAACGTTCTCAAGGATGATTCACAAGATGCACTATTTGAAGTCAACAGGTTTTTGCAGTTTGTCTC
Source organism: Nitzschia putrida (assembly GCA_016586335.1). Classification (NCBI taxonomy): domain Eukaryota; phylum Bacillariophyta; class Bacillariophyceae; order Bacillariales; family Bacillariaceae; genus Nitzschia; species Nitzschia putrida. The sequence continues at coordinate 532,427 of BLYE01000019.1, read as the reverse complement.
GGAACCGTTGACTCAAGAGTCTCGTACATTGTCCAAGACAGAACAACATGTTTACTTGGAAGCTTTCGCGAGGCTTAAAGTGATGCAGGGCCAATATGAGGTCGCCCTACAGGCGTACTTGTATATGGGTGTATCATTTTCCCCGCTTGCTATGGAGGAGGTAGAATCCTGGGCTATTGACACTGTCCAGGCAGGAGAGGAGTCGCTCCCAAGACGTTCCATTCAAATCAACGGAACGCAGTACGACTTCGTTTTGGGGTTGGTAGAGAATCAACATCTTCATCGACTTTTGTTGGACTCAGGCTTTCTGGCAAAATCCACCCCAGAATTGGGTGCTCTCAAAGTGTCGCCACTGTTCGCCTTGTTGCAGTTGGTTGGATTGGACCGTGTGGGGGATTTCTTGGTCGAGCATTGTGTTTCCACTGAAAGATCCGATCAGTATGGTTCCCAACTCGATCGTGAAAGTTCCGAGACTATTCCAATTGACCTTGTGGCGCAACAACTGAAATCGAGTCCACCACTAATGTATTGGTATCTCAATTTGCTGTTTATGCGGCGACAAGAGTTGTACGTGAAGTTTCCACGAAACGCCATCCCCCCAGCCAGCGTGACAGAACTACACCGTCAGCACTTTCAACTATTGATCGATTTTGCCGGAGACTTCAAAGACTCCGTGAAAGCACTGGCAGGAACAGAGACGTACAAGATAGAATCCAAACATACTCCTTTGTTGTCGTTCTTGAAGGTAAGAATGATGGAACGACAATAGGACCCGACATCACATATCGTAACTCACCTTTGTAATAATCCCTCGACAGGCTGCCTTACCACTCGGAGGCATTTCTCCCATTGATGCCCGCCGCGAACTTGAGACGATTCGAAGTGAAGATGTGGACCCAAACGAGGGAGGAGGTGATTTCGTTTCCTCTAGCTTTGCTTTAGAGCTTGCCTATATTATTGAGCACTACAGCAATCTCAATGCAGCCGAGGCAGTCGCTGTTCTTTACATGTATTTGAAGGGCACCAACTCCATCATGTTGGGAGTGGCCTATGCGCAACGGCAGCGTGAGTATTCGTCCATGCTATGGGACAAAATGATTGAATTTTGCTTGAACCCTGGGGAGCCCAAGGTTAGGGCTTCCAATGGCATGTTGTTCGGGGAATTGCTCGAAGCTGCAGCACTATCCGGGGCGGATTTGGCTCTCACAGTATCCAACATCCCCCCAGGGATGGTCGTCGAAGGTCTTCGGCCACGCTTGGTGGCTGCTGTGGCAGACTATCGTTTGAAGCTTGGTATTCACGAGGCCGCCGCTGCTGCTGCAGAGGAAGAGAAAGTATCTCTCCTCAGAGAAACGGCACACAGGTCTAAACGTGGAGCACGGTTCGAGTTTAATCCTTTGCCATCTGGGCCACCATCGCTTGGGACTAATATTCGTGGGGAACATCACGGAGAGGAAAAAGACAATGATGGTCCTTGGATCCTCCCCAAAACATTGCGGCCAATCCAAAGAAAAGACCGTCGTACTCTCTCATACTCGCTGCCCATGAGATAATCCTTCTACTAACCAAAATATTCTAGCGTTATGCGTTTTTTAACGTTCTACTTGTCCATTTCGTGAAAACTGTGAAAACTATGACGGCATCTCACGCACCCCGCTCTCCTCCGCTCTCCTCTTGCCGGAATGTAAGTCTCTGCACGAGCGACGAACAGACTGATTTGCACTAACTGTCCATGTCGGCTCTTCCACTTTTTGCACCACGAGCCTCTTGTCATGTCCAACACTCCCCAACTACCTCATGTCTCCCCCGATGGCACAGTAGAATTCTCCCTCGCAGCAATCCATCCACATTTGATTTGCGATCTATGCAATGGGTATTATCGGGATCCCTATACCATCACGGATTGTCTACACACCTTTTGTAAATCCTGTCTCTTTTACGCTGTGGCTTGTGGGTGCAACGAATGTCCTACTTGTCACGTCTTTATGGGGAGCGATCCATCCAAGGTTGCGGTGTTGGATCGAAATCTGACAGAGCTCATTGATAAAGTGGTATTTCCATCCTTTGTCGAACAAGAATCTCATGAAGAAGATCAATTTTACCAACACCGAGGAATTGCACGGAAAAAAGACGCCTCCAAACAGCAACAGCAACAGCAGCAGCAAGATTCGAACAAGGAACAATCCAATCCACCTACCTATGCCGATCCAGATTTGCAGGACGAAGAAATGGAATGTAGTGTGTTGCCCGCCGTGGTCCCCCCAGGACAACGAACGCTTCCCAAGTTGGAGTATCCTTGCATAACTGTCTCGGGGCGTTTACGAATGAGTCAACTCAAGCGATACATTTTGCAACAAATGCCTCGACCTTCCCCGGAGGATGAGGATGCGGGGATTCCAGAGACGTCCGAGGTACGTAGATCGAGAGAGGATGTCTTTTGGGGGCTTGTGTAGAATGAATACTCGTAGTTTGCTGATTCCGCAGAATCTCAACATGGTTTTGTTTTTCAACGTTTCCGTTCTGCTTGTGTGTTGCAGATTGAAATTTTGTGCAATGGTGTTCCTTTGGGAGATGAAATCAGTCTAAGCTTTGTCAAACGTTTGTTGTGGCAACATGATGAGCATGAGCCCTTGCTCACGTATCAATGGGCCGAGAGTCGATAGTGCATGTCATGGTATTTTGTTTACTGTACTAGAATTGTTTTTGTTGGGGGTTTACGAAGATTGCTGGGGTAGGCCATGGTGTTCTGATACTGTAGTACTACCAATCGTAGTATGGGAGATACTAGCTACGAGCCTCAACTTTTGAATGGGAAAACTATTTTTCTATGATGACTGTACAAAAACATTGTTTCGAAAGGATGGATTCATGACCAATCGTCACTCGACGCTACCACCGCATGTCGATGATAGGGTTCGAGTACTCGTAGGGAGATATGGAAGCCAAACCTTTCCACGGAGAATGGAGGGTCATTCTCAAACCAAATAATGGGACTCTGTCGTGGTGGACACAACCAATATATTATTCCGAAGGGATCTCGTAGATCGATCCACGTCCATCATGACAAGCAACGGTATTGTATTTTACCGCAAAGCCGCTCTCTGCTGCTGCTTCTTGGCCCGATGCAAAGCAATTTGGAGTGCCCGGACAATTTGCTCATACGTCAAAAAGGTAAAGGCAGCCGAAAGGACCGTTTGAAGCATCTTGGCCCGCATTCCCGTAAACCACTCGGGCAATCCCCCCCGAGCCAGCAATTGTCGCAAACAATCAAACGTCCCCTTGTATCCATCTTCTTCAAGACGCAAAACGGTCTGTGACAATTGGAGCGGATACGTCAGAACGGTTGCAAATCCCTTGGCCATGGCCCCCACCACGAATGCTTCTGTCGGCGCCAGCGCCGAGCGCGGCTTCAAGGGATTCCGATGCAACAAGAGAGATTGTTTCAATTGTTCGTAACATACAAATTGAATGACCGGGTTGGCGATCAAAAGAATACTGGACGAGGTTCCCTTCCACATATGTCGCAACCCCCGATGATGAATCATCACCAACAACTCTTTCCACAAGGAACTTGTTTGTGTTTCTCCCGTGACAATGGCCACATTGACCACCCACAGAGGGTTGGTGAGAACGACATTGCCAAGGCCCGCGACACAAGAAGCCACTAGACTCAACAACGCCGTCAGGGACGCTGACGATGCGGCATTACGAAAGTATCGTGTACGCTTGAGGACATGCTTGACATATTCGTTCATGTAAAAGAAAACGAACTGGGAAGTGAAAATGGTGGAAACGACGGGAGTGACTCCTTGGTAGAGTTTGCCTTGCATATATAGATTGAGAAGGACTCGCATCAAACCGTGACTGGTATCATCTTGGGAAGGATGGGAAGAGGACAAGTGGGATCGAGCGGCCGTCGGCGACGGTGTGTCAGTAGTACACGTAGTACTGTTGGCCATATCCCAGGAACGGGAGGAATCCTCGGTATCGTGGGTAAAGTCATGAGAATCTTGATTGGGAGTACTGGGTGCAAGTGGTGGTAGGATCGTTGTTGTTGTTGTTGTCGTCGTCGGTGCCGATGGACCTTCCGAAGATGTATTGTGGTGATGTTGTTGTTGCTGTTGCTGTTGTTGTAATATCGGTGACCTAAATTCAGAGTTGGAAGTCAAGTCTACTTCGACTTCGACCGAATGTAACAGTTCATTGTCGGAAAGAATGTTCCGAGAAGGCGGAGACCAAAGGGCAAGAGGCTTGGAGGTCGCATGGGATTGGAGTTCAATGCGGGCACGTTCCAAAGGATAAAAGAGCAAAACTGCCAAGGCGGATCCAAAGGACCCTGCAAGAGCATGGATCAGAGGAGTAGCATGGTGCATGGATTCAGCGGCCATTGTTGTTTGATCTTCTTGGAAACCGACTTGTTCTGGAAGAAAAAAAGGACCGGTACGAGAGAATGTGCTACTACTACTGTGACTCTTTGGGAGAGGATGATGACATGCAAGATTTCGGGACGACCGGTCTGCCTGAAGAAACCCGCACAACTTCGAGTGGTGGAGTCGGAGTTGGGGAACTTGTGCTGCCGATATCGTGTTGTTGGACGGACGCAAACAGTACACAATATACAAGGAGAACGTTTTAGTCGGAGAATCTTCTCTGCTACGGTACCGGAAGAAGGAACAAATCGAGTGAATCAACCTTCTCATGCACCGACCACTGACTGACGACCGCCGCCAACATTCACACCAGTCATCTGTCCAAAAGTAGTCTTGACACGTCATACCCGAGTGACCGTTTCTTGTCGAATTTCGAACATCAACTACGTACCTGGTACGACACACGACATCGCCTTTGCCCTTTCATCATCCTGAAAAGGAAACAACAATGAACGTTTGCTGAAACCCCAGAGCTCATGATACAACAAGGACCGTAAATAGAATGAACATTCGCTGTATATCAACTACTCTGGCCATGGGTTGGCTGGTTTTCTTGGCCAGCTTTCTACCCACTGGAAGAGGATGGTTCTTGGGTGTTCCATACGGTTTGTCAAGTACTACTACTGCTACAACATTCGCAGACTCCTCGTTCCAAGCCAAAATAATGACAGTGATCCCACCATCCATCATAAAGACTTCTTCAACAAGGATGATGGCAGCAGTTTCAGCTCATGGATCCGCTTCTACTACGAGTCTCTGTGGGAACTCAAATTCTGGAGACTGGAATTGGGACACGATGGAAGAAATGGAAAGTTCCCACCATGACACGCTCGTAGAAGACTCTGGAAATTCAGAAGACGAAGATGACTACGACGAAGACGACGATGACGATGACGATGATACCTTGGACCCTTTCGACGACAGTGTTTGGATCAATGCCGATACAGGAAAACTTGTCGTCTTGAAGAATTGGGAAAATTCCTCCTTGTGGGATCAGACATTTTTTTCCGATGATCGATCGGAGGGAGAATCAAATTCAGCTGATCCAGAAATTGCCTACTATTATCTTCACAATGAGCTCGGGCTGGATGAAGTAGGCATGTGGAGAGTCGTGCGATATGCCTCCTCGGTTCTCAGTCTCAAGGCGGACACCGTTCGACAAAAAGTCGACTACATGATGGAAACCTTTGGGCTTTCGCGGCAGGAAATGAAGACCGTGGTTACCAACATGCCCGCCATCTTGCATTTGAACTCGACGCGGAATATTCAATGCAAAGCAGAATATTTGCAACAACAACTGGCGCTCAACTCGACCATAGATCTCAAGGATGTCATTGTGTCCTGTCCCTCGGCCTTGTGTTATTCCATTGACAATCTAAGTGCCAAATTCCAATTCTTCCAAACCAACTTTAACATTTCACCTCGAGAGATGCATTCCATTGTCCTCAAGGAACCTAAACTATTGACTTGCAGTGTCAAAAATGGCTTGGTCAAGCATCTCGACTATCTCCAATACAAGGTACAAATGGCCAAGCCCGAGTTGAGGCATTTGGTCCTCCAGTATCCATCCATTTTCCGGCTTGGTATTAAAAACAATATACATGTCAAGGTCGAGAGTTGGATGAAGGAGTCGTTACAGTGGGATTCCAAGGACATATCGGACTGTTTACGACGGTACCCCAGGATTTTAGAATATTCCTTGGAGAACTTGTTGGATACCACACAGTTCTGGAAAAACACCTTTCCGATTTCAAACAAGGACTTATCCGTTGTCTTTCGACGAGCACCGAGGTTGCTGACCTGCTCACCAGCCAAAATCATGGCTTCTGTTTTGTGGTTTCAACTACAGTTGGGAATGTCGATTGAGGAAGTGACAAGATTTATTTTGAGAGTGTCACCTGGTGCATTTGGATTGGCGGAAAGTGCTCTCCAAGCTCGTTTGGATTTTCTCAAGCAACTATTTTTTCCCGAGCAGAAGGGCAACAACCTTGGTGTCAAGGAAATGGCTCTGATACGAAGAATTATCCTACGATGTCCGACCATGCTGCATCTCAAAATCGAGAGCAACCTGTCTCCCAAAGTGGACTATCTGATTCAAGAGTTAGGCAGTTCCCAGGCTCTCTCCCGCGCAATACAGAGTCAACCAACGTTGTTGGCATTTTCGTTATCGAGACGCATCTGTCCCCGACTAGAACGAATGAAAGAGAGTGGAGTGGACTTAAGTTTAATTGGAACCGCAGCTAACAAAAGTCCACAACAGTTTGATGATTGGTTGGAAAGGAAACTAGAACAACAAAAAGTGATAACGAAAAAGCAAGCGTACACAAGAGTCCCTCGGTCGCACAAGCGTTCAGCCAAGCGGAAAGCAGTGGGGGAGGGAGATGATTGGATTGAACCAATGGGGCTATCCTTGGATGACAGCACTATGGGGTCGGGTCCGATGGATACGGAGTGGGACGAAGAAAGGATACGAGCTGAATGGAGAGAAGCTTCCAAGGAATCTGAATTGGATGATCTGACATCTGACCGAGGCAACTCCAATGGAAACCAGAAACAATGGAGAGATACAAACAATCCAATGGTGGATGACGATTTTCTACCAAACGCTGGATTGATATGTGACGATGACGATCAAGGTGAGGTGGCTCTTCCGACCGGATCGTCTCCAAAACGAGTCACCCATTGGGTCCGAAACATGGAAGGTCCCCATAGTTTTCGTTTGAAACAAGCAGGTTACAATAACCCTTCTGATCTAAAACCCCGTTAATAATCATTACCCCTTTCAAAGTGTGTTCTCAGGAATCAAAACAAATTTGTTGGATTTGACTTTTAATGTCTTCTTCCAAGGAGGTCGGAATACTGGCGTGGCAGGGTTGTGCGATTCGATTGGCAAGCTCATCCACCGTGATGGAGGGAATCCCCCCACTTGCTTTCACAGCAGTTCTAGTGGCTTCTTTCATTTCTTCTCTCCATGGTTCTTGAAGAAGCAATTGGGCGTACATGGACTTTCTCAGTCTGTGAGATGATAGGCAAGGCATAAGGAAGAGCTTTGAGTCCAACGAAAAACTGTCATCGACACAAGAGCATGGCAACTTGGGATTCAAACCTACCGATCCAACTCCCCTGACGCCGTCATTTCCTCCAACAGTTTGTTGCGTTGTTCACGCTCCTCCTTGGATAGCTTGACTCTCTTTTTCATGACAACTTGCTGCACCGTACTCGTACATTTTTGTGTCGAGGTCCCTGCTACTTGTCAGAGGCAAAGGAACCCGGAATTGCGGCCTCACTACCTCAACCGCTCCTGCTCGTAGAGAAAAGGAAGCAATCCTAATTTACAGAAGAGGTCACATTATTCAACAGTACGGTACCACTACTCTACTCAAGGTGCCTGTGAAGGTGCGTAGAGAAAGTGAAAGGCTCTGGTCCTCAAAGCGTGGTAATAAGCATCTGTCGATCCAGTCTTGCTTATAGCCGAATGGATCCACTCAACTCTAGCTTTTCTTCCATTTGCAGGCCAAGAATCTTTAACTCATTTTCAATATCATCCACAGCAAATGAATCCTTTGGAGGTTTCACTCCCAGAAGTTCGGAAAGTGGCAAAATTTTGGTCTCTTCGTCAAACATTTCCGGGTCCGGTAGTTTTTGCACCACATGGCAGGGAAATTCAATATGAAGGTTGTTGTATTCCCCATTTTCTTTCACCGTGATGTCCACCTGACAGCGAACGTAGAGTTCCATAATGTCAGTGTAGAGATTGCAAGGAGCATCTGCTGGAAGAATGAGGGTCTTCGAGATTCGGTGAGTTACTCCTGGATCCACCCATTCATGACAGGCATCCCATACAAACGTCTGTGTCCGTGTAGTGTGTCCATCTTCATACAAGGCAAGCTCCTCTCCACCAATACATGCCGCCACTTGGTGACAAGGAATCCACGCCTTGTTCGTAGACAAGCGCTCCGGGAAATCCCATTGCAAGTGTATCCGAGACCCAGGTGTGAGTTGCGTTGCCCCAACCACTGTCATGACACAAACAGGCTGGCCTCGAGCATTAGAGACTCGAAGCGTTTGAACATCTGGTCTGCTGGGTAGAGCCACGGAAATGGGACCTTTGGGTCTGTGGATTTCGGTGGCAGACAAGGCCGAAGGGTACCCAGAGGAATGTGCCAACCCCAGACATATCCCAAACTTGACCCGCGCCCCCGGAATAACCACCGCTTGTTTCTTGCCGTTCCCCTGTTTCCTCTGTTGGGTTTGTACAGATCTCGGAATGCCCAAAGGCTGTGATGGATTAGCCCAGACCTCAAACGGGGTTTTGATGATTCGTTGCGTATGTGCGGTTTTGATCAATACGTTGGCAGTGTAATAATATCGACAGGAGTTGGCGGTAAGTGAATGTGGCAAATCTAATGGAAGGTCCACCCGGAAGGTGTAAGCCAGAAGCTCCGGCATTTCTGAATCAGACCATACCGCTCCCAAGGTTCGTTCTGGTAACTCCAGCAACTCCATCCCATACGTGGCCCAAAAGCAAACAGTCTCTTCAGGGGCACTGGTAGCCAACAACTCTGCATCGAAATCCATCGAGAGAAGTTGCACACATGGATGACTGGCTCCATATATTTTTGTGTAATCAGCAACGTTGTGCCATCGGGGATCGATGCGACAATATCCTGAAACATAGACAACCACGGATTTCAAAACATCACGAAGAGAGGCTTCAGTTGGATGATCGGAAGATGGTCGAATGAGAACTGTACCAACGACTACTCCGCCAAGCTGGAAGGCTGGCCTAGCCATGAACACTTCCACATTCGGCATCTCGGAAGTCTCCGCCATGGTAGCTAGTTGGTGTAACTGTAATTCACACTTTCAGCAGTAGTGCAAACGACTCAGCCAATGTCATGAACGTTGTGTGACGTGCATGTTGTGCACTTTCCGTCGTATACGGACAGTCCGATGACTTTGTTCGCCTATGTGTCCGTTAAAGAATCGCGCCAAAAATTCACACGTTGCCACCTTGAAACGCACTCTTCTCACAAAACATCGATCCTGTACGCAAAGACCCAACCACCATGAAGATCCCAGTCCCTTCATCCTTTTCCACTTGCAACAATGTTTCTCCCCCAGCGGAAACAAGCTTGGATCAAAGTACCAAAGTAATTCTTCCTCTAAAGAAGGAATGGCTCGCACAGCTGGAGACCGCTCTTCAGCTTCACATGAATCAGACAAAGAGGACCCGTATTACCTACAGAAAGTTTTGTGCTCTTGTGCCCAAGTTGCGATTGGAAATGAATCATGAAGTCAGTGCTATTCAAGACACTACTGGGATTCCAGAAACATTGCTGCAATTGTCGACGGAGGAACGCCTTTGGCATGATTTGGCATGCGTCGCGGTTCCCTACTTGTATCAATGGGTTTCGCCACAACAAAAGGATTCTTCTCCCAAAGATTTTTCCGAAATTCAAGTGGTTTCCGTCTCGGGCAATCGACAGATTGAATTGCAGCGACTTTTGAAAGAGGCAGACCGCGGTATTGACGGTACAAAGTCTGACCAAATCTTGGAGTGGCTCTTTTCCTCACGACAAAAGAACAACACATCTCTAGGTGGTAGCATGACTGCTGCTTCTTCGTCAATGCTTTCCTCCCAAGACAAGATAGAGTCTCTTCCCGATCATCCTCAAGAACAACGACTGACTTTGGAACAAAGGGTTCGCCTCAAAGCCGAGCGAAAAGCCAAACTATTTGCCACTCGGTCGAAACAAACCGATTCCGATGCAGGAGCAGCAGCTAGTACGACCGACGATCTCGTTGCTCTGGCGGATGCCTTGTTTGCCCATGCACGTCACATCCTCCGACAGCAGGCGCGTCGACAAAAGACACCACGGATTCCTCGTCCCGGGTCGCCCCCGGTATCACAGTGCATCATTCCCTGGAAAGATTTATCGGTCCCCGGATATACTCGTGCCAACCTCCAGCGGGCCTTGACCACCATGGCCACCCGCTGTCCCGACTGGATTTCTATGAAAAAGAGTTCCCGTGCAACAGGAGCAAGCTCTTCGACAACAACAACTACTACTACTACTACTACTACTACTACTACACTGGTGGTTATGGATACGAGTCAGTACAAGGCGGCTCGTGCCAAGTTGCTCGGACAAGAATTGGCTGCCTCATCTGGTGCTTCCCTTTCTTTACTACCAGCCAATTCCCCCTCGCGTCGACCACTCCGGATTCGATAGATGATGATGCAAGAACTCGAATGTACACTTCGAAAGAGTAGGCTAAATTGATATCCTAACAAGCTGGAAGATCAAATATTGGAGGCTTCAAGTTACCTACGTATGCGTTTGGTTGTTACCACCAATACTAGGGTAGACAGAGGGGGGCCGATGGATGATGTTGTTGCATGAGAACACTGAACATCTTTCCTCGTTTTGAATGTATGAGAGATTGTTTACCTATGTACATACATTTTAGCATGCATATACACAAGTATAATGTATGCGTCCGTACGTTTTCCGTTGCTACGAGAACCACACACCGAGGATTTCCATCGTCAAGCCTCCTGTCCGCTCCATCATCATCGGCGTCGTGGAAGGATCCATCAGCAACAACGATAACAACAACAACAAGCGCAGTACAGCACGAACAAGACTCAACGAGCAACTTACAAGGAACAAGATGGACCAAATCAACCAATTGACCCCTGAACAACGCCAACAAGTGTTGATGCGTGCCCAACAAGAGGCCAACCAACAAATCATGCAAGACATGGTTCAGCGAATGGTCAAGACCTGCTTCAACAAGTGTGCCGGAACCTCGGTAGGTGTTGTTTTGTCAACGTTGGACGCATATTTATACATGCTTATTGTGGAATATATTATATCCTTTCTGACTCAACATTCACGTTCTCTCTTTTTTTTCATTGTAGGGTGACCGTTTGGACAGCCGCGAACAATCTTGCATGGCTGCTTGCCAAGATCAATACTTTGAGACTCGAACCCAAGTCCAACAAGCCTTGGAGCAGAGACAATCCAGTGGAATGCATTAGATAAAATATTTATGATTGAATAGGAGTAATCAACCTGCACTACTATTACTATTTTTACTACAGCAATTTCCTATGGGTGGAGTAATACTACTAGAACAAAACCTATGGCCTAGCTCTGTGAAAAAAGAATCATCTAGAAAGAAGTATTTGGTAGTAGTATAGGTGTGTTGCAACCAAGCTAATAGGGCGGAACAGCAATACCAGGTCGTGTGTCTGGAGCCCAAAGAACATCATGACGAATGCACTCCCATGTATCCGCCATGGTTCGTCCCGACATGGATGTCGGAGGCACCGAAAGACATTTGCTTTGAATCTCAAGGGCGACCGGCTGAAGAATCCATAGCCAAAAGATCCATTGGAGAAGGGTATGAAGGATGGTTTGAAAGGTAATATCGGAAGGGTCACGTTTGGAAGAACGTCGGTCCAAGGTCAACAGGGCCAATTGACTATCCGCGGATGCGGATACTGCGTGCATTTGAACCCCATTCTCTTCGTCATCCTTGAGGGGGAGCAAGAAGGGACGAGCAGCAATACAGGTCACGGGAAGATCATGGACTTCTGGAAAGGTCTTGAGTGGCTTCCATCGCTCAATGCCCCAAATGATAATTGTTCCATCGGTCGCTCCCAAAACAATGCGTTGACCATCCGTGGCCAAATCCATGGCCGAAATGGGATGAGGACTGCATTCCGTCCTCTCCACACACTGGTATTCTCCCTTGGAGGCTTTCCATTGAGACAAAAAGGCCTTGCCTCGTCGACCCGAGGCTACGGTATAGACAAGGTTTCCTTGCAAATCACCAAAGGCACAGCCTCTAACCAAAATTTGTCCGGTACGCTTGGGTGGAGGACCCTTGGGATCCAAAACACTACAGGTGAGTTCGGCCAAGCATTCTTGCTTTTTCCAAACACGTGCTGTTCCATCCTTGGCGGACGAAACCAGTTTGTTCTCATGCATCGAGTACGCCAAGGCACACACAGCCTTGGAATGACCTTCCAATTCATACTCTTGTAGCTTGGCCATGGACAATTTGTGAGGCATCTTCTCATCACCATCCCCACCAGTGGCTTCCTCGGCATTAATAGAGTACACTTTAATGGTTCCACTTTCGCAACCAACCGCCACTTGCTGCAACATTGGATTTACCGCGACGGCATTGACATTGTCACCCACGGCAAGTTCATCGACCAACTCTCCCAAAGGCAAAGTGTACATGTGCACTTGACTTCCCAAGGCAGCAAACATATACAATTGACGAGTGATTGGATGCTGTACAACAGTAAGAGCTACACCCACTTGCGCTCCTGTCGCAATTTCCAAGTCTTCATGTTGCCCGGCTGTGTGAACAATGATCTTGTTGTGGACTCCAGTGGCGGCCGATCCTCCTCCTCCGCAATACGCCAAGATGGAGGTACCGTCACCTGGATCTCCGAACCAATCCATGGCGAACAAGGGGATGGGAACCGCATCTAAGCGGGAAGGTGGTCGAGGGCGGGGCATGGTTTGTGTTGGTTGGTACAAGAAGGGATTGTTGTTGTGTGGGTTGTTTTTGCAACAAGGATTGGGGCCAAAATGCCTTGACCCGAAAACCAAAATTTGGCGACTCGTTGGATTCAATTCGTGCCTTATATATCTCATATGTACATATGAATGATATGTTTATTCCTAAGTCTAACAGTTTCTCTCTACATCATTATTTTATAACGTTTTATGATCATATTGTGCTTGTTGCAATTCCTGCAATGCTTGTGACGTTGATCGAGCATCCCATTGCAGTAACCAAGCCCCCAAATAGGTCACCAGATTTCCTGCACAAAGTCCTACATGGAACCAATCAATTTCATTATCGTGCTGGTGTGTCGTGGTGGTCGTTGCCCCCAACCACATGCCAGACGAATCGTGGCCCAGAAACACCATAATGCACAAGAATAGACAATATAAATGCGCCAAAAGGGTGGAAATTTCCAAAACTCCAAACAAGTTGTAGGGTTGCATTCGATCAGTCTTCGTATTCTTCCAAACCAAAGCAATCGAGTTGATATGAAGTAGGATAGCCAGAAATGAGTGAATCCAACAACGCATTGGCTGAATAGAACATTCGTCTGGACACAACCAAGGAAATATCAAGGACAAGAAACTTCCTGTTCCTCCCAAGACCACAAAGGCACGTTGAAGTTGCCGTTGGTGGGTCTGCGCTTCGGCCCGCAAGGTTGCAATGAGCGCTCGTTGATCGTCCGAGTCTAAAAATTCGGTTGTCTCATCATCGTCTGGGTTGGTGGAATTGTTGACGACGCGAGGTGTTGGGCTGCGTCCACGGCGTTGGCGGGGAAGGGATGTTGTAGTTGTCATTGTGGTCTCGCCGGAACAATACCTCTTCTTGAACAATCGGAGGATGTTGTTGGGATTTGGGTCGTACTGGCGAACACGCTGACGATGACGTAGAAAACAGCGAGTGACTCATTCGACCCAAGCGAGCCGAGTGGCCAACTGCTCATCCATGCGGATGATGATAGGCATAAAACCAACGTTTTGCCTGGATCCTTTGTCTTGATTTGGATCAGGCTGGATTGGCCTTGTGGGTAGGTAGTTGGCTCTCTTCTCGTCACTACTACTTCACAGCAATACTGCTGATAGTGGCAACTGCAGATCATGGAGTCTATGGATGAAAAAGGCGGCGATGCCGGAGGTCACAAGGAGCAAGTGGTGGATGAAACTGGTGCGGCGATTCCCCTCCGCTTTGCCGACTCGAGTTCTTCGCTTCCTCCCCTCGCACCCCTTCGGGATTCTCATTCCAACTATGCAGCCGTAGCCAAAGCTTGCTCGCAACTCAATCAATTCGCCTTGAATGGTAGCAATACAGCACTTGAGGATGATCGAACGCTTCCCCAATCGCAACTCTTTCATGACCCAACCATGGCTTCCTCACTCTCAGATGCCATTGCTGCCTTGACCGAATGTCTCCAAAATCATGCCGATCGTCAAGCGAGAATTATATCGGCCACCACATTGGCCACTATGGCTAGATCGTATTATGCCAAATTGAGAGTATCACCCCATATGTTTGCTCTCAGGGATGGTCGGCACACTCGCATGGAAGATGAAGTGGGTACCGATGTACCCATGGCACTGGTGTCAGCGGCTTTGGATGATTCCGATGATGGTGTTGCTGCTACAGCGTTGCATGCACTGGGAATGTTGGTTTTGAGTTCGGGAGCCATTCCAGCCACTTTGGTGGACGATGAGCTCGCCCGTGAAATCGCTTCCTTTGTGCAGCAACGTCCCAGTCCCTATGCGCCCACGTTGGAACAACTCGAGGATGAACCTTCCTATGTACCACAAGTGGAGTTGCAGACACGTATTTTGCAAAATGTTATTGGACCTCGTCTGATGCAACTCATTTGGAGACTCTTGGCGGTTGAAAACAATCAGGGGCACTACTGGACCATGGTCCTGCCCGTTCTGACGGCCAGTCTTGTGTATTTGTCCAAAACCTCCATTACGTTGTATGCATTGGACCGGGAAACCTATGCCAAACGTTGGGTTGAAGTGGACTATGTACATCTCATTGATCTAGTGGTGCAACAAATTCTGTTGCCGAGTATGCAGTCGTCGTCGCCAGCCTTGGCACATGCCGCTGCCATGTCGTCAATTCGTCTCTTGCATGCGTCTCCGCAAGCTTCGTGGGTGGATGAAGTCGTACACTGGGTTACTCTTGTGCTTCGAGAAGATTTGACGTCGGCCTCTATGGTCAGCAGTTTGTCGTCCAGTCCAGCTGCCACGCCCCTCACTTTGGAAGCCCAACTGTCGACGTTGGCTGCCTTGTTGATTGTCTCCCGAGCTGTTCCTTTTCCTGCACGTTCCTCGATTCTTCTTCTGTGTTTTGACCGTATTCGGGGCTTGCCATGCACTACCATGGCGCCGTATGGTGTCAGTACCGCTGGGTTGTTGCTGCAGGTCGGTGGAGTGAAACAGTATCGTCGTCCAGCTCGTGTAGCATTCCTAGCCGAGCTGGCCTTGAGTTTCTTTATGGACGGACCTGTAACTGATTCGTCGGAAAGCAAAAATCCACGAAGCAATGCCCTGGAGAACTTTCTCAAATCAAACGAGTTTGGTACAGCATCCAAGGAGGTTCAAAATGGCAAGGCCATTCAACTTCGGGAAGAGCTGGCCTTGGCATTTTGTATGGTGGCAGTCGAAGTGGGTCGACGCCACAAGGATGCTCCCGAGTATTCCAGCGAACTGCTCGCCAGTGGCACAGCTCCATTTGAATTGGCGGTTTCCAAGGAAGACTTTGCCGAGTGGGCCCGCATGTCGCTTATGGTTTTGAGTGTCTTCAACTCTTGTGTCTCCTGGGATCCACCCTTTGCATCGACCTACATGGAGGAAGACTTGTCTCTATCCATTGCAGCGCAAGCAAGCTACACAAGATTGGCACAGGAGATGACTCATGCTGTGGGCCTCCTGCCTTCTCCCAGTGTCTCACTGCAAATGGCCCCAACCTCGTGTCCCCCGCATTTGCTTTGGGATGCCCTGGAGGAGTCAGCATACTTTTTGGGTCAGTATTCCAACAATCCATTTAGCAGTTCTTCCCTGCTAGATAAAGTTGGAAAGATGATGGAGTCCTTTGTCAAGAAAGATCTCAAGGGGACCGGTGTCGGAAATCACCATTTGAGGCATCATTTACTGGTATTGGCTGCAGATCAATGGGTACAAGCTCGGTTTGTAGCAGCCCGCAAGGAGATGGAAGGAAAAGGGAGCTCTACGGGTCTCAATGCAAGTGCCGGCATTGAACTGCTACAGGCGTTGTCACCACGTCGTATTTTTACCCGCGTCGTCGACAACCACAAGAGTCAAATTGAGGCCTATGACAAGAAAAAGAAGGAGCTATACCGAAAGTATTCCCAGGATACGGTCACCGTGTGTGTTGCCTGTGTAGAGAATATTGCTCTGGCGACTTCGGATTGGCGACGACGATTTGGAAACAGCGCTGAAGTCAAAAATCTATACGATGCGGCCATGGCATCGTTGCTAGGCAAAAGTGGACAGGGTGACACGGACGTTCCAGTTTTGCCAGTGTGCCAAAGTGCTATTGAACGAGTTCAAGCTGCCTTTGGCACAAATGACAAGCTCAGTTCCAGCCAGCAGTCCTTGTCTCCGCTTTTGATGAAAGCAAAAGAGCTGGAGCGCCGCCCTGACATTACACCCGACAGAGTGTCGGTTGGACAGGATGGTTATTTTGAATCCTATCTGGTGTTGTTGAGTCGCCAAATCGTTTTGAACCGGATCGACCGTTGCCTTTTCTCGTATCCCGTGGTCGCTTCGTTGACAGGAAGCACCCGCAAACAGAATTGGCTCCGCCTTGCGCTGTCACCGTTACCGCCCTCACGAAACCCACAAATCTCGCTTGAGAGTCTTCCGAAGTTTGCATGGGGTTCAAACGTATCTGCTCCCGCGGGTGGATCAGACGCCTCGGCAATGGTTCTTGCCTATTCTATCAGGCGTGGAATGAGATATGATGGCGAAGATGCCTTTTACTTGACGTTGATGTTGCGAGTTCATAACCTTACCGCTGTTGAGGTTCCTGGAGGACTTCGACTGAACCTGAGCTTACAGCAGGAGTCGTCCTCTACGAGTCGAGATGGACAAGATGACACATCAAAAGATGTTCGCAAGGCCCTCTCGAGTGACAAAAGTGGATTCAGTGACGAATCCACATTATGCTCGGCTGTGGCTGTATACAAGCCAGTTTTGGAGAGCGGAGAGCATTTGACGTGGGAAGTGTCTGTGGATCCAATGCCCATGACAGGTCCAATGACATTGCTTCCTTCCATTGAGTACCGCGGGATGGAAGACGAGGTTGTTCATGCTGCGTGGGTCGGTGCAGATGGCAAAGAAGGAGATCGAGATGATACCAGTGCCATCAGCGGAGTAAGCCAACAAAGCCTGGTTTCCAAAACAGACAGTGAAGATAAGGAGAATGAACAAAAATTGAATGTTATTATTCCTGGAGACAGCATGAAACTTCCAGCATTGGTTGGCCTGCAACCTAGCCCTTTTGTTTTCTTCCGCGATGGGTGTGGAGATATCGGGGCCTTCCGATTCCAATGGACGCGATTCCCGTATCAAACCCCACCTCTCAGCATTGACTCTGACCCTGACTCGGATTCCAACCCTTCAGCACATGTCACCGTTCGTCTAGCAGCTCTCGCTTCACTGAAGTTCAATGGAAGCATTGTTCCTGGAGGCGAGATTACAAGAGCCTGGGCATTTACCTCTCTTACGGGCCAAAATGTGTTTGTAGTTCTGGCTGAAGCAGATGGTGATGGTGATGCACCGCAGCTGAATCTGCATGTTCGTGGTGACGACAAGCATTTGATTTGCTGTTTGGCTGGAACGTCAACTGCCCGAGTATCATTGGTGGAGTCCTTGCTGCCTGGTTGTGTGCCCCTATGAATGAGTTGAAAGATGAACATGTGAAGCTACATTACACAGCTACCTATACTGTTGCCGTCCCAGTGGCGCCATCAATAGCACCACCTGCGGATGGGCTTGATGCAAAGAATTCCTCGCTGTCATCGAAAGGCCGGTCAATGCTTTCGACCATCATTGTTCCTGTCAGTGGACACTCTGCAGCAATCAGGCCATCCAATTCGGCCTGTAGCGAACTGGTATGTGTAGAGCGGTTGGCACGACCTCCTCGAATAACTTTCAGTTCTGATTCTAGCTCTAGAACTCGATTCTTTTGACGGTCATTCAAATAGGGTAGTACCTCAGCTTTCAAAGGCGTCTCAAGAACCACATATCCCGACGGGAACACGTAGAATGGCTCTCCAGCTGTGAGAACCGCCTTGTTGGTGTATGCGCACTTCGAGTCTGCTTTGAGTTCCATTCGATGAGTGCGAAGACGAGAAATCTCACCGCGCAGAGCATCACATGCCTGGTCACAATCGTTCATCTCTTTCAGGAAGTTCTCGATCTTAGAAGAGTAAGAAGTCAAAGCAACACAAATTTCGTCCTTGATGGAGTCGATTTGGGCAAAGTCGGGACTGTGGAGAATGGCAGCAAATCGAGTGAGATATCAATGCAAAAGGATTTACAAGTCACAGTGAAATGGGGGCGGAAACGTACAGGAATGGCAAAACATCTTCAATGGACATAACATCCGGTCCACAGTCTTTGAGGACCGAAACAACCTTGGAAACAACATCGGCATCGGCACTCTCCACTCCCTCAGAGGCGGCATTCTTGGCGATCATTAGCCACAATCGTTTTCGCTCTTCCAATTCTACACTGTCCTGAGCGAGCTCACGGGCCAGAGCAGGGTCAACCTTCAATGCCAATTCTACAGCCTGTTGACGCATACCAAAACCCATGTACAGCTTGATGGCTGAACGGAAATGCCTGCCAGTTCCCAAAATGGTGCGCAATGCATACGACATATCCAAAGGCCCAGAAAGACCGTCCTCTGCAAAGGCAAGACCTGCTGCACGAGATGCTTCAGAGACGGCAGCAGCAGCTGGGACATGAGTCGTTAGGAATTTGAGGAGAGGCTCCTCGTCGTCCAACTTGACATAGAGGGAAATCAAAAAGCTGTAAATGGCACTACTGCGGCAGCCGAGCTTGATGACACCTTCCAAGTACCTCCTTGACACGTTTTCATCGTCCACAAACGAGCCTACACTTGAAATGCCATGAAGGATTTGGACCTCTACCCCAGCACCAAACATGCTAGATGAACCTTTGCCAACATCAAGAGCATCCATTGTTTTTCGTTCTTCTGTGCCACCCCGTGGACTGACAGAAAATGGATTGCGTCTTGCCGCCATTTGTGCCACGTGCTTAGCCTTGGATCGATCGGTCCTCATTCTCTCATAGTTCATAATGGACGGCAACAATCGAGTAGGACTCAACCCATGGGTATATCTAGACAAGAACGATTTTCCTGCCATGGTTGGTGCACTGGCCAACAGTGTCGACGCATATTTGTAGTAGAGAGGCTCGGCGATTTCGAAAGGAGCTTCGTTAAGAATCCGAAGAGCCTCCATCACACCATCATGTGTCCCTGCACCGACACGAAGTGCTGCTTGAACTGCCGTGGCAATGTCACCACTCCTGGCAGCGTAGGCAGCACAATCCGGGGCACTCACGTCGTGGGATGTCAGGATTTTCATGATGGTCTTGGCATCCATACTATTGACATTGGATGTCAAAAACTGAGCCAGCGCCTGTTTGGAGTTGGTGGCGGAATCTCGTTCATGGAGGTACAACTCGGTGAGCCAAGCGCCAATCATGGTACATGTCATCTTGTCATTGTTGTTCTTGCCAACCCGCATTTTGTCAGACAAGTATGCCACCAGCGGCCCATTGCTCTTGAGAGACTCCCGAGCAAGAGCTGATTCTCCGTAAGATCTTGGGTCATCAATGTTGAGCATAGGCAGAGCAAGTCGAACAGACGTGTCGGCAAATGGTTCCAAGATGGGTGGACACTGGGCCATGTACCTCGCAGCTAGCTCAGCACGACCCTGAGACAAGTGGTATTCAGCTCGGACAGCAGTGACCACGGCCTTTTGTGATGGATTGGTACAAAGACCTTTGGCTTGTTCAAACAAGGCTTCCAAGTTCTTTTCGTCTTCCGTCATGGCTCCGGTAGGAGGGACAGGCTTGGACTGTCCTCGGTTGCGAGAACCCGATTGTAGACACTTGACAAGTGTGAATTTCCAGACATCTCGGTCTTCTTGACTGGGCGAAATGTGCACGAGACTTCGTGCTTTGCGCAACCACACTTGCTCGGGACGGCGAACATCCATTAACAACTCTCCCATGCCCATATGGTTCTCGTCCAAGGCTGCACCACCACTGGAAGGAGCCACCCAATCTACTTTTTCTCGTTGAATCACCTTTTGGGCCACACGATTCAAGAATCGCACTTCGTTGGATTCCAACAAGGTAATAATGTGATGGGGCGTGAGCGCAATGGACACTGGCATTCCGGAACGGTCCTCGTACGGCAAAATTCCAGAATCGACCATCATACTTCCACCAGCAAAAGCGGGGCCACTTTGTGTTCGATCAATGGTTCCATAGTAGATACCCGTGGCTGTTCGCATGGCAACATGGTCATTGCAAATACAGATATCGGTATGTTCAATCGAGCCAGGGAGCTCCACGAGGGAAGCATTGGCTTCATCCGCCATGACCATACGGAAGGAACTGGAGTGGGCCGAATAAAAGGTATGAAACCTCGTTCGCTGGTTTCGTCCCGACGTGCAGCATAGTACGAGTAGCCCCGTCCGCAAACGTTCCATGGCCAATCCTGTGACAGCTGCCTCGGAATGCAGTTGATGCAACAACTTGGGCTTGGCATAGGCTGCATCCTCCTCATCGGTACTGGTAGTGGCATTGGCAGGAGATACCAACGCATATTCGTAAATCTCACCAATATTGGTTCCCAAAAGAATCTTTTTGGTAGAACCTTCGGTTCCTCGCTCCCGATCCCAGGCCACTGCGGTGACATAGGAACCAGCGGACAAGCCCATTTGCACCAAGGGATCCTTGTTGGAAGACGACTTGGAACCGCTGTTGTTGGTGGTTTCGGTATGTGGTGCCGCCGTAGCAGGCACTCCCGTCAATTCCTTGGACCAAGTTCCATCGGCATTACGACCAAATCCAGCCAATTTCTGGACTTGACGCAAACTCGAGTGATGATAATAGGCTTCTCCATTCTTGGCAGAAAGGAGGGTATGACAACCGGTGGGATCGCAAAAGACTCGCATGATTCGACCATCTCCATTGGCTACCGGAGGTGGCAAGGCCACCCAACTATCAACTCCACTCATACGACGGACATTCCATCGACTGACCAAACGAAGGGGAGGTTGGGATCCTTCCGCAGGACATTCCAAGGCCGCCACCATCCAAGAATTGGCCGTGGCGACACAATGACTCCGAGGTGGCCGGAGAGGCCGCGATTCTCGGGTTGGAAGCGCAGCATCGGGCTTGTCTCCCGAAGCATCATTGTTGGTGGCAGGATTCAAGACGCGATTCATGAATCCGGAAAAGTAATTGGAATCCTGTGGATTGCCTACCTTTTCTTCTTCGGGCTCGTTGGGTGCTGGAGTCGCCCCGGTGGTCCCATCTTCAATGCCCAATTGCTGGCCTGCTTGTTTGGAAGCCTTTTGCAGTTTTTGGTAGTTGGCTAGAGACAAACTGGCAGGGATGGGCCACTCTACATGACGTGCCGCCCAAATGGGAGGTTCCGTGGTAGTGTCATTGTGAGCAACGGCCGTGGGAGGATTCAAGGAACGACGAGAGTGATGTCGGCGGGCTTGAGACGTGGAAGTAGTTGTATTTCCAGAGACAGACACACGCCGGTCGTCAAAGGGATTGCTGCTCATGGTTCCCCTTGTCGCTACTCGACTAGGAGTGGCACACACCAAGTCGTTGTTGTTTCGGTTTTCAGGAGGATTCGAAGATGTTGTTGTTGTGTGTACGTCGGCTGCGAACTTGGTGCCGAACACGAACCAACTGTCCGTTAAAATAGACGAACAGTCCGATACAACACTACGACACGCGTTAGATTAGATCATCATCGAAGGTTAGTAGAATTTAGCATAGGAACTATGGGCTTGGAGTAGGTAGAATTGGTTGTTTCTGGGGAAGCTGTAGTGGTAGTGGAAGCTCCAAAACTCTCTACAATATCCAAAGGAGGAGGGCTTTCTGCATTGATCGTGGCAGTGGTATCCTTGGCCATTGGATCATCAACGGCAGCCTCCAGAGCGTGCGAGACAGATTGGGACTTTACAAGCGCCCGACCCATTCTTTGCAAGGATCGTGAGGCTCCCCCCATGACATGAAACAAGGTCATCATCCCCGTCAACGCCAAAGCTGTCCCTTGTTGTGTATACTTGGTGTACCGCGTTTCGGGCACAGGCACACTTTTCTCTGAATCAGTCATCATGCTGTTGCTTTCTTCCTTGACCAGATCTAGGAATTTGGGATACAATCGTTGAAAGACAAAAGGGACCATACGTCGAACATTTTGGACAGATTGATGCAAGAGATACAAGAAAAACCAACCCGTCGCACGAACTTCCAATCCCAAGCGTCGAAGGAATGTGGGAGACGTTCGGGCTTGGAGTTGAGTATCTTGGCCGCGGCGTTGCAGAGATGGACCAAAAGAATCCCACATGCTCAAATCTTCTTGAGGTTCCGTTTCATTGTGAAATGTTTCAAGTAGTGTGGGCGTAATAGTCAAGGGAGCGGATGTTTGGGTAGTGCTTAGAGTGGAAGCAGTAGATGCCGTACTTTGGAGTGGTGCTCGTGATTGTTGTTGCGTCCAAGTTCGGTGGAGTGTCACAGCACCTGGAGAAACCAAAAATCCATGTACACCATCATTGTTGACTTGCATGAAGAGGACGGCAGTCCAAAAGACCCAAAGAGTGGGTTTCCACAACAACCACATCTTGCAGAAAGAGAAAGGATTATTTTTCAAAAGAATGAGTTCGCGCTGCCACCACGAACGACAACACATATCCTGTACTCTTCATTCCACGTGGAACGCTTTCATTGCTTGTTGTGTCAGTCATTGCGAGGTCCAGACTTGGCGACCGTTCACTACCATGTGCCACGCGAGGCTACCAGGTACGCTGCTCGGGAAAGCTTGCCACTGTCCCACGAAAATCATTGCTTTCCATTGGCAAACGCTGCGAACCCCGTGCCGGTAGTGATCAAGAGGTGGCTGATAGTCGTAGTAGTACGAGTAGTTGCAGTAGAGTCACTACTTTCTCACTGGAGGACCGTCCACCATGGCAACCACCACGACAGCTAGCACCAGCACCAGCACCAATACCAATACCAGTCCTACTACCGGTAGCAACAACTCTGTCGCTGCCCCCAAGCAACCACAACCACAACAACAGCAGCAACAGCAACAACCCAAGAAACGACCACCTCCTAAAATTCCAGCCAATGTTAAGGATGGGTCCGAGTCGGCTCCCATTTTTCTTCGGAGTAAGAAACGGCAGTAGTATTATCCCTTGTCGTTTTTTGGTTATCGGGTCTCACACATCGTTCTTGCCCTCTTCCACTACTCATACTGTATTGTACTGCACAGAAACGTACCACATGATTGATACCTGCAATCCAGAGATTGCCACTTGGTCCGATGAAGGTCTCACCTTTGTTGTCAAAGACCCAGAGATTTTTGCCTCTCAAATTATCGGACAGTTTTTCAAACACAACAATTTCAGTAGTTTTGTCCGCCAACTGGTACGTGGATGGTTCTTGTTTTGTTTGGTTACTGGCTACATGCATGCATGCATGGCAAAGACGTTCTTTCTCACACTTCCAACTGCTCGTCCTCTTTCCCATGATGGTAGAACTTTTATGGCTTTCGCAAAATCAAATCGGATCCCTTGCGTATTCGCGATGTCGAAGGACCCTCCAAACAATGGAAGTTCCGACATGAAAAGTTCCAACAAGGTCGGCCAGATCTCTTGTCTGAGATCAAGAAGAGCACTCCTTCGTCGTCGGATGCTGCTGCCGCACGTTCCACACCGTGTGAGTCTCCTGCTCCTCCGGCGTTGGCTCAGCAGCAACAAGTTGCTACCGAGTCCAAGGAAGATTTGCAAAAGCAAGTCAAGGAGATGCATGCTCAGTTGGGATCGATTAGTGACAATATGGAAAAGTTGACCAAAATGTTGCAAGCGGCAAGCATTCAAAACAACAACAACAACAACAACAACAATGGCAACAATGCCACGAATACGGAAACAACAACGTATCAGCAAGTGGAACCAGAGGCAACGGGAGAATCCGCAACCACTGCATCGACCGCCAGCCGGAAACGTCGCGTTGTGGTGGAACCTCACCCACTCTCACCGGTTCGCTCTTCTCTCACTACTACTGCAAGACCCACCATGCCGGTACCCGTCAATCTCCCCGATGCCAGTACGGCCCGGGACAGTGATTTGTTGGATGCTATTCCCATGGATATCCCCATTACTCCTGATGATGAGCCAGCCGTCATCATCCCCTTGGATTCCCAGCCATCTGAAGAAGATTTGTCGCCTCTCATCAACTTGGATGCTCCTCTGGTAGACGAGGAGACTCTCATGGATGCTGTGGATACAGACTTGACGTATTCGCTCATGCCAGCCCGCCCTGGTTCAGTCGATGCCAAGAAACTTCATGAAGCCTTGTCGCAACTCCCCGAGTATTTGCAACAACTCTTTGTGGAACGACTGGTGGCCACATCCACCTATCCCGAGGCCTTTCAAAATCAAGTAGAAGCGGTGGGTGCTTTGGCGACAGCAGCTGCCGAAGATGCCAAAAAGCGATTGGAGTCTTCTGCCGAAGGTGGCAGTTTGACCAAGGACCAATCGGCAGAATTGACTACAGCCGTTTTGGGTGCTTTTCTTTCTCGATATGGCGCCTTGCATTGCAAGTCGTAGTGGTTACAGGTC
The DNA here is from genome assembly GCA_016586335.1 of Nitzschia putrida. Classification (NCBI taxonomy): domain Eukaryota; phylum Bacillariophyta; class Bacillariophyceae; order Bacillariales; family Bacillariaceae; genus Nitzschia; species Nitzschia putrida. The sequence goes on along the minus strand of BLYE01000019.1, from coordinate 507,488 downwards.
ACACACACAAACGATGATGTGTCTTGCCCCTCCGACCATCGCCCTGCCCCAATCACCATTCACCTACAGGATCCTTCTCTGATGCTGGACTCCCAACTTGTGGCTTTCGACGTTCGGAAGCTCTCCCCTCACCCTGCTCGACTCGTACCCCAAGAATTTCAACTGACTGTATATCGTGCCATTCGTCATGGAGACTAGATTGGTGCAAACACGAGTGCGAATGCTGTTTACTCTTAGCTATAAATGGTTTAACTCTAGAAATGAGAGTATTATGTATGTAACAAGGAAAGAGTACTCTAGCTGTTTGCCTTGCAGTTTGCTGTGCCTTTTGCCGGCCTAGTGTTTGTCTATGGTTCAAAACCTGGCTCTCCATGTCCCTTGTTGCAGTGTTGCAAGAAAGAGTGGCACCAAACCCTCCACTTCCTCGTCACACTCGTACCGTACCATGTCATCAAACCGATCAATATTGTCTCCCGTTCACAATCATTTGCTCGACCCGAGCCTTCAGTTGATCCAGCGTAATATGAATATCTTGGTTGCGCCACCAGTGTTGTTCGGAAAGATGTTGTTGTGTATCTTGCTGTGGATTTGTGCCGCCATCGTAATACCAGTCATGATGGATCCCACATTGAAATGCTAACGATTGATACTGCTCGGTATAGTAGTTGGTAGGGAAAAGTTCCAGCAGTTGCGTGTTGGGACGCATAAAGACCAAATTGGATACCCCCGACCCATGTGCCATAATCACAATTTGTTGATCGGCAAACCACTGGGCTTGATCTGCCAGCGCCACATCGTCATCAAATACACGATAGGATACAGTTGTGTTGGGAAACTGATTCTGCAACTCTGTCGCCAGTGTTTCCGAGTCAATGATAAAACGACGAGATGAGCGTTCCGCTATTCCAATATGCATTGGTGGTTGAGAGGAGGTAGCAACGGCTGTGTCTTCCAACCGCCTCGTTGCATGTGTCGGTGGAATTCCAAAGCTTTTCCATAATCGGTGGCGCATTGTGAAACAGGATCGAGCGTTTCCGAACCAGGTATCTTTTCCAAAAGATTTAGAGAAAAATGTAGGTTGTTCCATGGGGGGTTCAGGTAACAGCAGAACAGGAAAATTCAACGCCTTGAAAAATTGGCGGTTCCAGTTGGGTGAGTTCGAATGCACAAGGAATTGTTGGAACATGGGTTGGTCAAGCGCAATAGCTGCGGTGGAATTAGAAGACGTTTCGTTGTGAGCTTCTAGCCATGTCCAGCATCCTGCCAACCATTCTACTACATGTGACATGAGACCTGAGGCGGAAGCGCTGGAATCGGCGTTCGTGTCCTTCATGTAGCACCAGTGTGTGATATTTTCAGGATTCCCCACCATGAACTGGGCTTGTACTTTGGAGAGGCGGATCACATTTCGTTGTTGATGGACACCCCACGAAAGCCAACACGTTGCAACGAGCCAAGGAACCAGAATCTTGAACCACCGTCGACTGGTCAAAATAGAGAGGCGGACATGCGTCTTTTTGTACAAGGACGACAAATTTTCCTTCTTTCGACTTTCCCAGTTTTCGTTAACATTAGATCCCATAGGCATTTTGTTGGATGGACTGTGTGAGAAAAGTGAGTTTAGAGTGTTGAGGTTCTGTACTCCTCGTTGAGAGCTCTTTGTCGGTGAACACAGACACCGTGTTGGTTTTTCGTTGGTTTTATGACAATCAATTGGGTTTACGACGTGGATGTACTTCGAATGTCTTTTTGGATTCCCCAGACAGGCGAACAAAATTTACACGCCTAATTTTTACGCGATGTAGAATCTAGTAGCGAGACTGTGTAGACTGCACGTGGACCCAAACACATCCTATTGAGGGGGTTAATATGCGGTTATTAGGACTCCATCCAATCGGCTGCTTCCAACAAGCCAAACGTCCTTCCTTCCTCCCGACGACAACAGTGTGAGTAGCATTGCCTCATCATTTGTTTTGTGCATAAACGAAAACACCATGGTTCAGCGTGTAGTGCTGCCTTTGTGGCTTTTGTTCCAGCTTTTCTGCTGCACCTCTGTAGTTCACGGTGATGCCGTCTCGCCTTGGACGAGTTTGTCCAAGGTGCAACGATGGAGCCTGCCCAAACCTGAAATGCCAAATCAACTACTTGTCCACCGAGTTGCCCGAGGTGGCGAGGATGAAGTTCCGGAAGTCACTCCAGAAGAAGCAGAAGAGGAGGTAGAAGAGGAAGAAGATGAATCCAATCTCCCTGAGGAGGCTTCCGAGAAAGAATCCAATCCTTTCATCGATACGATCAACAGTCTCAAGATGGAGACGGCCGACATCAAGGCTGCTTTGGACCAAGCCATGACAATTACCCAAACTTCTGTGATCCCTCTTACCAAAAAGGCTTTCAAATCTGCCATTCAAGTTACCCGAGCTGCCCTCGTTGTTGCTACCAAATACTACAATCAAGCATTTCAAATGGTCCAAGAAAAGACTGGGGTCAAGGATGAGCTCGAGTTGCTTCACAAAGCTTTGGGACAAGTTCAAGTTGCCCTTCAAAAGTTGATGGATGTCACCTGGACGGTGGCTTCCAATCATCTCAAGATGGAGTTTGCCAATGCTGCTGCTACTTCGGGGGTCGACTTTGGCTCTGTCTTGGCCAAGTCCTATGATGTTACCGATCATCGGAATGCCACCACAGGTCCCCTCATCCTAGGTGGAACCTTGACACATGCCCTCCAAAAGGCCCGCGCCAGTGCACGCTTTTTGGTTGTCTATCTACCTTGTTCCAAACCATCCGGCAAGAGCCTCAAGGACCGATTGGCCATTGAAAGTCTTTTGAGTCAGGAAGTGTCCGAAGCTGAAGCCGGTGACTCCTTTTTGGTTTGGAGTGCCAAGGCAGGGTCTACGGAGGCTTTGTCTGCAGCACGAGTGTTGAATATCAAAATGGGTTCCAACTATTATGGGGATCAACGTCCAACCTTGATGGTGGTAAATCCCGTATCGGTACGTAGTATCGAATGATTTCGATGATCCATTTGGGTTGTTGTTTGGTGACACTACCTGTAGATTGATTCTCTCACACTATCTCTTCACGCATGAAACATGACACACGAAACATATTACACAGTCCACAAGCACTGCTGGCAAGGTCAAGGTAACACCCAAGGTGGTCGCCAAGCATCATTGCAATCCACCTCCATCCCCATCCGCTTTGACGTCATGGCTCGAATCTATCAAGAAACAATACAGACGACAATTCGATTCTATGGAAACCCAACTCAAGGAGCTTCAGTACTGGAAAGAGCGAACCGAGGGATACTCCAAGAGCCAAGAGACGGACAAGCAACGTGAAGAGCAAGCGCAACTAGAAAAGGCCCGCGTAGCTGCCGCCGTCTTGGCGGAGGAACAACGACAAGAAGCGTTGGAAGCCCGCCGAATAAAACTTCGAGCAGCGCTCCCCGAAGAGCCTCAAGATCAAGATACCAAAAAGATTGCAATTCGTTTGTCGGATGGCCGATCGGAACAGCGAAAGTTTGCTCCAGAAAGCACGTTGGGAGATGTCTTGAACTGGGTGGATGTGACGTTTGAGGTGGAGCGTGAAAAGGTACTGTTGACAACGTCGTACGACAAGGAAACCTATTCCTGGGAAAAACACCAAGATACATCTGTGAGTGGATTGCGAAAGAACACACTCTTTCAAGTATCCTTCCCTGACGATGAGACAGATGGCGAGGAAGAATGAGCGTAAACATACGATACGCACTACTACTTGGAAGATTCGGGAAAAACTATATCTATAAATGTGAGATTCCATTGCTAGGTTTTACTAAACTACTAAACTACAAGACGAGACTATTTTACTCTTCTCTCCTCCAACCTATTGCAGAGGTGGTCCTTGGTTGCGTTCTTATTTTGGTTCCTTCCGTTGATGGTAGCTTCGTCAGGCTGCTATTGTCGTGTAGCAATAATGATGATGTTGCCATTGCCCCCCACGTGACGTACTTGTGAACAGATTGAAACGTCGCAAGCACAAAACTGGAAGGTTTCTCATTGGGGCTTGGCGTATGCAATGCGATTGGCCAACAGTTTGTATGTGACGCCAGGCGGGCGCAAAGATATGCCATACTATGCTCCCGCCATCCGCCATGTCGAATGGCATGACTCCTTCCCCCACACGTCGGCATGCATTGTTCCCGAAGGCCGTTCATCATTGGAAAACCAGGAAGAGCACCTCCTCCTATTGATCATCATGGTTGCCATCGAAGTTGTTGAACCTACGGTTGAGTCCGCCTCTGAGGATGGATCTACTTCCCAAACTGCTGCTCCTCCCTCCACGGCTGAAGAGTCTGTCAAAAAGCAAGCTGTTTCTTTGGCCGATCGCGCCAAGATTCCCAACAGTTTGTACTTGTCGATTGCTATTGTCTTGACAGCCCACTATTGTGGAAACATCTGGAGCAACCATGTTTTGCAAAACTGGCTTACTTCCATGTCCGATGCCTATATCAATACCAACAGTGTTTTGCTTTACACCAAGGACATCACTCAAGCTTTCTTTGAGGGAAAGTTGGATGATTGGACAGAATTTGCCAAGGTTTGTATTTTGACTTCCCTTATCGGTTCTTTGTTGTATGTTGTCGTTGGAGCTCCTCTCCTCGCTGGATTCTGGACCGGAAGCCGAGCCGCCAAGCATCTTTTCCATCGTTACATGGGTCTCCTTTACCTTGCACAATACTTTGCCGTTTGGATGCTCTACTTGACCAAGTATGAGGTTGTCCGAAACAGTTACTTGGCCCACTTCATTGCCTTGAATGGTACGTCGGTATCTTACACAGAAAACAGTATTACTTGTCTGGATGACTCAACTCGCTCACTTGCTTCATGTAACAGGTGTTGCCCAAGGATACTCGGCTCTCTTTTCCTTCAAGGTTCTTCCCGAGTTGGATGATCCTGGATATTACTCGGACAAAGCTGTTGCTTCGCGTACCTTTGTTCATGAAAATGTGTTTTTCTCCATGATGGCTGTCTTTGGATCTATCTACTACAACGATGAGTTCCGTGCTGCCCTCAAGGCCCACTGGTCCGGTCGCATTGTTGAGGGCGCCTTTGTTTTCTTTCCTTACATTGTCATCCGAACTTGGTTCCCCTTGACTCGATTCAGCAATGCTGGAACTGGAAGAAACGGACGTTCCGAGCAAAATGAGCTTTTCTACACCATTGGTGTCAAAATGGTCAAGATCTTTTACTTGTGGGCCAAGTACTTTTTGGGATTCTTTGTCAACTTTTTGGTCTTTTTGGAAGCTCCTACCGAACCCCAATGGAAGGTCATTTACGGAATGTATTTGTTGAATCTTGGAACCATCAGTATTGCCATCTTTTTGCATACCCTCCGTTTCCGCAAGGTCTTGCCTGCCAAATTGACCTTTTCCATCTACTTGTTGCAAATCTACGCTACTTTCTCGGCCATTCCTTTGGCCTATGATATGTTCTTGTCGCACAAGTTGTTGTGTGGATTGTGCTTCTCGGGTATTGCTCTGAACATGACACGTAGTCGACCACTCCATGGGGTTTGGTGTTGCGTGGCTCTCTATTTGTTGACCTTCCGTGACGACATTGAATGGTAAAATCGTGTGGGGTACCTGGTAGATATGCATAGCTGTGTTAGAAACCGAAGACAGCAACTCTAGTCTAATAATATAAGTGTGCAAGATGAACCAACTGCTTGAGTGTTTGTGTGGAATAATAGAATCAGTACTGTAGTAGGTAGTTGTATTCTGCAAAATGTGCTTCTCTATACTCATATCACATTGCTACAACTAACCACAGAAGCCCCCAACATCCAAAACATAGAAAGAGTGGAACCTATAGCTATGGGCATTCCACGCGGCGCTTGCCGTCCTTGTCTTTGAAATCAATGTTCTTCATCCGGATTCCCCCCAGGATTTGCTCGGGCAACAGAGCCTCATGGGCCCCTTCCAGCAGGAACATCATATCGACCGTCAACGTCTTGGCATACCCTAGAGACAACTTGACAATCTTTTGTGCAATAGCGCAACTCGCAATATCCACAACCACCTCGAAATAGTTGGGACCACGAATATAGTAGTGTTGAATCTTGCGCCCCAAAATACTGGGTTTGGACCCAACGGCCTTTTTCACCACGAAGTTTCCTTGGACGATGCGGGGAATGAGCTTGAAGGTCTTTCGTCGAAACTCATCCGAATCCCCAAAAATGAACTGATTCATAATCCGACCAAAGGGTGTGGTCGGGTGTTGAATTTCCTCCAGGTTATCCACGGCAAAATACGATACATGGTGATAGGTCTTGGCGGCTGGAACACAAAGGTTAATGGCAAAGATAAACTCAGGAAGCTCCTTGACTCCAGTCTCTTGTTCCCTTCTTAGCGCCTGTTGTACTCGCTCGTCAGGGTGGGCGCATAGACCTGTCAAGATGGGCTTGTCGCATTGGACCAAGTCCACGGTAAGAAGTCGAAAGGCAGCTTGTTCCGAAAAGACTTTGACCTTATCCTGCATGTAGGTGGGTCCTCGGACTTGATAGTTTTCTGCGTTCGGCTCAGACCAGGCATCCAAACGCAAAGGAGGTGGATGAACCCGAAACGTACGAGAAATGTCCTTGGTGATGGGTGCACTGGAAGCTCGGTGAAAAGAGGGCTTGTGCACATCGCCACCAGTAGCTCCTCCAACAGGGAGAGGAGCTACAGCTCGCTGTGTCTTGGACACTGGCGAGGTAGCTACCCGATCCTGTAGTTTGGTAACTTTCATGAGTTCTTCGGGGATGTGGAATGGGGCAGAGGTTGGTGCCTGGGGTTGTCTGTTCCAAGGTCTCATGTTGGCAATGTTAATGACTGGACGTCCCGAAAGAGTAGGATGTTTCAAATCGGACTTGGAAGTTAGTGCTGTCGATAGCTTTCGTCTACCCAAAAGAGTGCTAGGTGCTGTAGTTCCTGCTGCTAGGCTTTCCGACAACGAAGGAGCCTCGGAGGGATCCGAGCAAGAAGACTCGGTTAGAGCAGGTTCAGCAGTGGCGAGGTCGTTGGGAAGATGTGAGCACGATCCACAAGTGAAGAAATCCATCAGAGGCTTCTAGACATGTGATCCAACTCCTGCCGTATTGCAGAAGAGTAGGGACCAAAGAAGACTGCCCGAGGTTGCCAAAAATAGGACCCGTAATCAGAGTTTTTCGACTCGCCTTCCTAAGCGATACCCTGAGTAATGCTACAGGAGAAGAGTTGTTGGTGTGTATGTTTCGACTGAAATGCTATTGGTAGGTCGGGGCAAAACCCAAAGACAAAACTACGTAGCACGCATAGAATTCCGAGCCTGCTCGCGTTCTCTTGCTCTTGAGTATGTCGTGCGAACAATTTTTCCAACGACCAACTCCGTCTACGGCAGTTGATTTACCCGATCCCCGCGCATCGAGGCACTACTATACTTGCTCAAAGACCTTCTCTTTTGTGACGAGGCATCCGCCACATTTCGGCGGGGCAAGAGAGCGCACGTGGAGGAATGGGAATCCAGCCCAAAAGGGAATCCGGACCATCACAGCGTGACATCCGATTGTCCGATGCCCGATGCCCTGTTGTCGGACAGACGAAAAAGAGGGCCACGTGGAGTACGACATGGCCGACCAAAATAATCATCAACTACCACCGACCCCTCTTCCATGGATCTCTCGTTCCCACAAAATTGCACGTCGATTTATCTTTGCAACCATGACGAAATTGTTTTTGATTCTTTTGCTTTCTCTATTCTCCACCGTTACCTCGGAGGCTTTCACTAGAGGAGTTCCTTCTACGACTTCTTCCTTGTTTGGAGTCAGAGGAGGTGGCTTGTTTGGAAAAGGAGATGCCGCAAAGGACAAGACTAGCACCAATGTGGCTACATCGGATGCTCCGTAAGTGTCGTCTAGAAGACTGATTTCATTGTGAAATGCATTCATTTCTAATTTCCTTTCCTTTTTCTGCAGTTCCAAACTCTACCCTGCCATGACTCAACAAGAGATCGAAGAATGGATGGATCATATCCCTGTTTATGCTGTGACCGATTCCAAAGGAGCTGGAGTTGTCGTTCGACCTGCGGATGGAAATGATACCAATGTTTTCTATTTCTTTATTAACCCCCAAGGGGCCAATGCTACACTTCAACAACTCAAGGAGGCCAACTCCGATTTGGATTTGAAGGTATCTGCTTTTTCTCTAGGCAAGATTTGGTTCAAGCTTTTGCATCCTGAAGAAAAGCACGAAGTCAAGGTACGATTGGGATTGGACGGTTATGCGATGTGTACTTTCGTATATTATACAGTCCACAAGACCTCACATTCTCTCTGTTCTACTCTAGATCAAGTTCAACGATGGCGACGGTGAGACTACCAGTGCTGGAGGTATTGAATATCGTTTGGTTCCCGACACCCGTGATTTGCTTGGAGCTCGCATGTTGTTGACCATGACTCCTGAGGATAGTGAAAAGTTGAAGAATGGTGAAATGATGTCTTCTGAAATGGCCCAAAAGGCACTGGAACGCGCGATTGCCGATTCTCCCAAATTCAAGGCTTCCTACAATGAAATTCCTGTCTTTGCCATTGCTCAAATGCGCATGATGCGTTCCGGAGACTCGCAAGAAAACTCGATGCTTCCACTCTATTTGAGTCTTCAGAATATGATTGCTACCTGGCAGGGATTTGTCGCCAAGTCCAACTCGGATCTTTCGTCGGTCGAGCCCGCCATTAATCTCATGGGACTGGCAGATTTGGTTGAGTTGATGTCCAAGGAATCGGAAATCAACTTTCGTCAGGTTTTGTTGGTGCCTCCTACACGAGAAGGTGGTGCTCAGGATTCATCGTCGTCGTCGTCGGCTGCTTCTGCGATGCAGCCCTCGGTCGCCTCCCCAAATCCAATGGCTGGTATGGGTGGTGCTACTTTGGGGGACCTGTAAAAATATGACATCTAGATACAACTATTCCATGTTTCTTCTATATTCGTTGCTCACACGCCGGATACCGGGGATTCTAGCTATCAAGAAACTATATCTGTAGCTGAATGTGCTTTCGTAATCAAAGCTTATAATTTTCTTATCTGTTGGTTTATCACGTTTACATGGCATCAATGGAAGTACGAAGAGCCTCACAAGTCTCCTTAGCGTCTCCAAGGAGAACATCACAGTTCTCCTTGAACAAGACAGGGTTTTGCATACCGGCATATCCAGTGTTGCCGATCGATCGCTTCATGAAGAAGACTTGGTTCGAGCGCCAGACACGGAGGACAGGCATTCCGTAGATACTGCAGCTTGGATCATCCTCAGCAGCACTGCTGACGGTATCCGAAGCTCCGATAACAAGAGTGACGTCGGTATCATCGAAATCTTCGTTGATCTCCTCCATTTCGAAGACCATGTCGTATGGAACTCCAGCCTCAGCCAAGAGAACGTTCAATTGCCCAGGCATACGTCCGGCAACAGGGTGAATACTGAAAAAGATACAGACAAACAAACGGGGTCAGAATCAATGGGCAAAGCAGGAATAACAAACACCAATCACATAGACATACCCAAACCTGACATCCTTGCCCATGGCGCGAAGCTTCTTGGCAATCTCAGCAACAGCGAACTGTCCTTGGGCAACAGCCAAACCGTATCCAGGGGTGATGATGACACTCTTGGCTTCCCGAAGAGCCTCAGTGACGGCATCAACGGTGGTGGTGGTGATCTCTCCCTCCATTTCAGCAGCAGGGCCAGCAGCAGGCTTAGGCTTGCTTCCAGCTCCTCCAAGGACGACATTGACGATATCACGTCCCATGGCTTCACACATGATCCAGGTGAGGATAGCTCCAGAGAATCCAATCAAAGCTCCAACTTGGGCCAACAATGGATTCTTGAGGAGGAAACCTTCAGCACAGAGGGCCCATCCAGAATAGGAGTTTAGGACGGTGATGACAACAGGCATGTCAGCTCCTCCGATACTGGCAGTCAAGTGCCATCCGAGAACGGAAGAAATGGCGGCAACCATCGACAAACTGGCAAGACGAACAGATTCAGGATCCATTTGAGTCATGCTTTCAGCAATTTGAGGCTCCAAGAAAGCAGCCATGCCCAAACCAGTCATGGCCAACATTCCCAAGTTGAGAGTGTCACGTCCGGGCAAAGCGAGAGGAGCAGGCTTCATCATACCAGCAAGCTTTCCGAATGCAACAATGGATCCAGCGAAAGTAACTCCACCAATGAAAGTAGCCAAGTAAATGGAGCTCAAAGTTCCCATGGCCAAATCTCCGTGGCTTCCAAGGAATTCTCCAGCTGCTCCAGCCATGGCGGCCAAACCAACGAGAGAGTGGAAAGCAGCAACCGTTTGAGGAAGCTCAGTAGGACCAACCTCAGAAGCAAGGGCAGCACCGATAGAAGCTCCAATTCCTCCCATGGCTCCAACTTGAGCAAAAGCGGTGGCACTGGCGCCAGAGGCTCCCATATCGGCAGCAGTGGCAGCAAGACCCAAACCAACACCGGTCATACCAAGGACATTTCCGGTCCTGGCAGTCTCTTGGTTGGCCAAACAGGCGATGGCAGCAATACACAAAACGGCAGAAGAGATTCCTACAGTTCCAGACATCAAGTCAAGGTGTCCATGTCCAGAAGCAGCAGCGGCCATACCGGTAAGGAGAACTCCGGCAGGGATTCCGTACATCTCAAAGAACTCCTTAGGATCCTCAGGTCGACGGAACAAATCCAACATCTTACCAGAGACCAAGAAACCACCAGCAATATTGATGAAAGAAAGAGTAGTAGCAAGGGCACCCATCCAGTGAGCAGGAGAGTCAGGGATGATGCTGTGGGTGTTCTCAGAGCCGTGGGCAAGAAGCAACATGCCTCCCAATGCGGTCATTCCGGAAATGGCGTTGGTGACGGCCATCAAAGGAGAGTGAAGGGCAGGAGCGACTCCCCAAACAACTTGGTATCCAGCAAGTCCAGCAAGGGCAAAAGAACTCATCAAACTGATGGAAGATTGGGTGTCAGCGGTCAATCCGAATCCGACCAAGGCAGCAGCGGCCAAACTAGCAATGGCGGCGTTCTTGGTGAAAGCCTCCTCACTCTTCTTGTCGGCAAGAGCCTTCTCCTCCTCAGGGGTGAGCACAACGACCTCAGCGGTATCCTTCTTGGGTGGAGGTGGGGGAGCGAATGGTTTGATCTTATCGGGCCAACGGGCTTCTCCAGCATGCGAGACCAACATGTTTTGGACGGCATCATCGGTCATATCAATTTGGAAGATGGCCTTTTCCTTGGTGGTTTGAGGACCAACACTCAAGATGAACTTGGCAACGTTGTTGGCGAACTGTAGTGAAGAAGAAGTGTGAGATTGATAGAATCCGAGCGAAATGAAGGCGATTGGAACCTTGTACAAAAACGTACCAAGTTACTGGCAGTGCTGGCCAAACGGGAAGGAAGGTCGGTGTATCCAACAATGGTGACTCCGTTTTCGGTCTTGAAAACCTCATCGGGTTTGGTTTGGGCAATGTTTCCACCATTAGCAGCAGCAAGGTCCACGCAGACGGATCCAGGCTTCATGACATCAAGCATTTCTTGGTTGACAAGGATAGGAGCCTTGCGTCCAGGAATCAAGGCAGTAGTGATGATAACATCGACATCAGCGGCTTGCTCCAACATCATCTTAGCTTGAGCCTTCTTGTAATCATCGGACATTTCCTTGGCATATCCTCCAGCACCAGATCCATCCTCATCGATATCAACCTCCAAGAAAGTGGCACCCATGGACTCGACTTGCTCCTTGGCAACGGGACGGACATCAAAGGCACGAACAATGGCACCCATGTTCTTGGCGGTCTGAATAGCAGCCAATCCAGCAACTCCAGCTCCCATAACCAAAACCTTGGCAGGAGGAACCTTACCGGCAGCCGTCATTTGTCCAGCAAAGAAACGAGGGAAGGCCTCGGCAGCCTCAATGACAGCCCTGTATCCGGCAATGTTTGCTTGACTGGACAAGGTATCGTAGGATTGTCCTCGACTCAACATACGGGGGACGCAATCAAGAGCAAAAACGTTGGTCTTTTGGGAAGTCAACTTGGAGTACAACTCCTTGTTGATGGCAGGTTGGATGGTACTGACAACTGTCTTTCCGGCCAAAAGAGGGATCTCCTTATCCTCAGGGGGGCGAATCTTGGTAAGAATGTCAGCCACCTTGAAGATATCATCTCCATAGACAATCTCGGCTCCAGCCTCGACGTAAGCATCATTGCTGAACGAGGCCTTTTCTCCCGCTATCGGATGGACAAAAGAAAACAAAGACACATGGTGGGAAAAAAGTGAGATCAGAAACCCCCTCGAAGCATTCGCAAAATGGCAACCAAGTTATACCCTCTTGTAAACGTACCTCCATCTTGGACAACGACACGAAGTCCAGCCTTGACCAAGGACTTGACAGAATCGGGGGTTTGAGAGACACGGTTCTCGCCCTTGTAGGTTTCCTTGATGACACCGACGGTCAACTCCGAGTATGGGATAGGCTTGGTCCAATCCTTGCTGGAAGCAGCGACCACAGCGGCAGCAGGGGTGGCGGTTACGGTCTCAGCTACAGGAGCAGCCGACAATCCACGGGCACTGCTGGCCACATGGGAAGAGATAGGGATGGCAGGGAGAACAAAAGCCTCAATTCCTGGACAGACACATCCAAAGATGAAAGTAGCTACCACAGAGGAGATCTTCATGGTAACTAGTTGGTGCACTACGACGAGAGGTTGTCAATAGAAGTAACTAGTTGTCGAATAGCCAAAGGTCGCAACAGAAGGGTGACACTTTTTCGATGAATGTACGGCTATCCCTCGTTGTTACGCGAAAGTGCAGACTGTGTGCCAATATCTCGTCTAAAATATTGGACGGCGACGATATGCCATCCATCGTCTTTGGATATAGCGGTCCAAAGATCTACGGCTGAGAAATCAGTTAGCAACCGGTTAACAGACCACTCGCTGTCAAGTGTGACGTCGACTCTGTGACGTCATGTAGCTTCGCTACGACGGACTGGCTCGATCGGATAATAGCGGAGGACATGGACACAAGCACGAGCGACAGAATCTTTCTCGATACAATGCCAATCTGAAAAAGTGCACTTCTGTTTCTACGACAAAACAAGGATTCTGGGGTGCCACAAGTGCAACTGTGAAAACGTCTTGAGAAGACGACTCCACCACCACCATGTCACAACCAAAAAAGGTGAAACCAGCATCCAACAAGAAGAGAGCCAGTGTCAAGAAAGAAAAGGATGCAACAAAGATTGAAGAACAGGAACATGCCAAGCAAAGTACAATGTTGCTGACGAGGGTTCTCATGCTCTCAATTTCCCTTCTCGTCGTTGCGGCAGCGGTACTCCTCAAGCCACTTCTTGATCGACACGCAACACCAATAAAGCCTCTGAATGATCAATCTCCACAACCAGATTTTTCTGATTGGGCACCTGCTGACGGACGAGTGGGGTTTTTGGTTAGTCGGGCATGTCAGCAGATGCATTGTCATGAGAGCCTTCGCGTTTCCAGCCGCTATTTTCGAGCTACCGAGCGGATACCAGTGGGAGAAGTGTTGTTTGAAATTCCTCGTTCTATGCAATTGTGGGATTTGGATGCTCTCCGGGACCCTTGGATTCGATTGCACTTGTTTGAAGCTCGCCACAAAGAAACGGGAAATCCAGTGGGGAGTGAGGCATTTTTGGCTGTCTATCTGGCATTGCGGCTCAAACGATCTGCCACATCCAAAGAAGTGGATCCCTTGGAATTGGCCTATTTTGACTCGTTGATTCCCTATGAGCAATTCCAGAAAACACATCCGATTGTAGCAGATTGGGCCCAGATGCAAGATATTCTGGCTGGAACGGAAGCATTGGATATCCTCCGTGCCCATCGTACCATGATCATGTCGGAATTTGAAGCATTCCATTCTTTCTCCAAACAATTTGCTGAAATGTTTACGAGGGAGGAATATTTGATGGCTCGTTTGAATGTCCTTACCCGGGCGATTCGTGTCGGTACTCCAGGACCGGAACATGTCATCAAGGGAGGATTCCTAGCGGATGGTTTCACTGATGAACAGTTGCTGGAAGACGAGTTGACAGCCTACAAACATGTCCTAGGAATCGATCTAATGAATCAAGGATCGATTGCCCTAATTCCGATCGCAGACTTGATGAATCACCACCCAAACAACAACGCGGAGTATGAATATCAGCACCCCGTCATTGACGAAGAAGGGTCGTTTGTGGTACGGGCAGGTCATCGTGCCATTGAATTCGGTTACGAGCCCATGGTATCATATGGTTCCATGCCAGATGCTCACCTGTTTGCTCGCTACGGTTTTGTGAGTGGCGATGGGAGTGCATCATCCATTGCGTCCATTGCTGTCTACCATAATATTCTGAAAATGGACATGTCGTATCAGTTTGACTATGTGCCTAATACGGGAATGAACAACAAAATTTCTTCCAAGATAGAAAAATCCCTTCTGGATTACCTACGATACGATGATGGATATGCGGAGTGTATTCCTGGACCCACTACACACCCCGATGAAGCCGACTTGAAACTGTTGAAATTTCGACATTTGTTGAAAATCGCCAACAAACCAGAACTTTGGCACATGGTGATGCCACCTAGGACCCCCCACGCATTCCCTGGACGAACCCATGAGATGCAGGTCTCGACAGCAGTGCCTCAGTACATCCCAGATTATACCAAGGAAAGCTTTGATCCAGGTTTGGCGCAGTCGACATGCCGAATCATGTCGCTTACCACGAAAGATTTGTATGGAAGGGCAGCACAAGTGTTACGAGATAATTTGCACAATGACACCTTTATTCTTCAAGAGGGCAACGATGCCCTTGAATTTCGGTCGCTATTGTGTCTGGCTCGTTGGGCCGGAACTGCGCTGGTTATCCTCGAAAAGAAGAAAGACATTAAGTCAGAGTACGATCACTTGCTTTCCATGAACGCGAATCGTGCCTTTGGCACCTTGAATTGGGCGGCGTTTCAAGTTCGTTTTACAGAAATGCAAGCTCTGCAGGCGGTTGCGGGTATGCTGTACGAGCGGGGCACAATGGGACGTGAGGAGATTGTGCAGAATCCTCCAAGCTCTGACTACCATGTTATGAACGATATTTGTCCTAAGGAGTACTTGAAGTTCCTATACGAACCCACGTATATCGACAAGTATCGGTTCGAATGAGCCATCCATATCCATATTGTCTGAGTGAAGGAGAGTACTCTAGCACTGGCACGGTGAAGCAAAACAACTTTGAAAACTTGTATCTATGAATTTGTGATCTGGGATAGCAGTGTCCTAAAACAATCCTTCAAGGTACTCCCTAGGACAAGGCCGCTCCCGGATTGTAAACGGTGTAGGCCGGGGTTCTGGAAAATCCTGTTCCATTTTCTTGGTCTGACCAAAAGCTGCCATAGAAATAAGTTGCAACGTCTGAATGGACATGGTGTGAGTGTTCTGATGGTAACAGACAATTGGAAAAGGATCTGTCTTCGTACCTGCATTTCTCCGAGGCGGAGGTGCGCTGTTGTCCAGTTGCGGCTCCCAAAGGCTTCCCGATTCAATATACGAACCAGTTCCAATTCGTCGTTCACCCGCCGGTCCTTGTACTGAAGAAGTGAGGTTGTCGTCAACCTGGATAGGCTATGCTCGAAATGACAAAAAGTGTTAAACTAAAATGATTGCAGTCTGGACCACGCAAGATAATAGTCGTGTGTGTACGTACCATACAAAGGCCCGATACTCCAACGCTGCATTCCCCGTATTCGAAGGAACGCGATAGTTAGGATTTCCCAAGTTTTGTTCCAACTCCTCGATAGCTTTGCCATCCAAGTCTTGACGAGTTAGCGAGATCAATCGACACGTGTCAATCAAGGGAGCCAGATTCATGCGAAGGGTTCGCATATCAAATTCGGGGGGTGTTTCTGCTACGCCATGATACAAGGTGAGAGCAGGGCGACTGGAAGGGTTTCTTGGAGGGACATGGACGACCCATTGTGAGGGGTCATTAGCAATTTGTACCAAATGCTCCAATTTGAGTTGCTTGAGTCTCCACTCCAATGGATCAGCATCTTGCTTTCCTGGAATACATTCTGCATACCCGTCGTCGTATTGTAGATACCGTGTCATATCTTTGCGTTGCAGGGATCGAATGGAATCTATCGCTACCCTCGTCGCAACATCAGGCTCTTGGTTACTGGCAGTCGTTCGAGGCAAGTAAGAGAATTCTTCATCCAACGAAGTGTTGAGTAATCGATGAAACAATCCGATACTCGCTTGGGTGTATCCCGATCCATCTCCATTGACAAACCCAAAGCGAGCAAACAAATGTGGATCGGTGAATTTTCCATAGGAATCGTACAACTCGCCATCGGTATCAATGGCTTCACTAGAAGTCACCACAAACGCTTGTTTGGTAGGGTTGTAAGAATAGACAACATTGGGGTTGGGGTGATGGTTGAGCATGTCCAAGATAGGAACCATAACATGACATCCATTGGCGAAATCAACTCCCAACAATTGTCGGTAGTAGTCACGCTCCGCCTCGTCCAATTCAGACGGGGGAACGGGACCAGGACTGAAACTACGCGTCAACACTTGGACACGAGCCAACTTGTACTCTTCCAAGGATATTCGAGGTGCAAAATTCGGAGATGCTGTGGACAAGGCTTGATACTCGGACGAAATCATATCTTGAAATGTCGCCAACGTTGCATAGTTTTGGGAACGGATATTCAAAAGATCTCTTGCCTCTGCATCTTGCCAAAAGAGTGGATGGTCCCTTAGATGCTCCATAGTAGGTAACATGGAGAAATAGGATCGTTGGGAAGGATTCATTGCATCATCATCATCGTCGAGGGAGGTACTCGTACCATTTTGGTGTTGTTGATGCAAGACTACCAAATGGACTGCCAAAAAGGCCGCCGAAGAGAGTGGATTGTTGGTTCGGTCATGTCGGGCCAACAACAATTGATTGTCCTTGACAAAATCGCTTCGCAAGGCGTCTATATCCCATAATTGTACGGATCGTGGAATCTCCATCAAGACATCTCGTCGACGAATGGGCCGAGATGCTACCAGAGACCGACCATTGGGTTGAACGGATGTAGCACATTGCGCATCTTTGCATATTTGCTTCCAAAAGGATCGAATGACAGGATCGGATACGGAATTGGTATATCGGTTGAAGACAAGACTAACGACAATAGCGAGGGACAAGACGACGGCACCAAACCAAAGTTGTCGGTGGGCTCGAAAACTGGCCAGCTTGGAATCCTTGTTGATAGATGGAGATTTCTTGGTTTCTACTACATCTTCATGTTGATTTTCATTTTCGTAGGTTGTACGAGAACGTTTGCGTTGTACCACTCGTTTCTTGGGAGCCATGATTGCGATATTAATGGTACGAGTACCTTGGATGATGAGGTCCAAAGACGGATAGAATGATGTTGTTGTTTGTTGAGGTGGGTGGTGGGAGGTTGCAAGTGGGGGAGGGGAATGAGAAATTGCTTCACTCGAGTGAGTCAATATCCCCTCCATTTTTGACCAGTTAAAGAGGTCCTACGTCCTTCCGTTTCCCGTCCAGTGTTTACCTCTCACCTCTCTCACTTAAACCACTGCGCACCGTACAATCTACGTAGCTTTCTACCAACCACAATTTTTCCCGACCGACGGACCGCATCGGCCAAGGCACCCACTACAACCTTTGTACAATTGACCTCGTAGTAGCAAGATGGTGCGTAACTGTAGGAAGCAACGACAATGTTGCTGAAACAACCGTAGAGACCGTGGCGTTGATCACTGCGTTACTGCAGGCATGGGAAATTAGCATTGTCTGGTTTTCCTGGTCACCGTTGTGATCTCCTGGTCAGGTTTCCGGATGGCAGTTGGTCCTGTTGATGCGATGTGTCTCTAACGTCTCTCTCTCCTTCCTCTTTTTGATGATTGCAGACCAAGGGTACGACTTCATTCGGAAAGAGACACAACAAGTCTCACACTACCTGCCGCCGATGCGGAAAGGTCAGTTTCCACATCCAAAAGTCCACCTGCTCGTCTTGTGGATACCCCAGCAAGAAGATGCGACAATTCAACTGGGGACAAAAGGCCCAGGGACGCCGAACCACTGGAACTGGACGCATGCGATACATGAAGACTTTGACTCGCAAATTCAAGAATGGATTCAGGGAAGGAACTCAAGCAAAGAAGCAAATCGCTAAGAGTGACTAGAGAGCAGTGATTTCCCGTGTTTTTTCTCGCCTACCCTATCGTTGTCCTTCGTACGGTACCATTCATCTCAAGTTTACTACCGGTATCTACTTGTACCTGCACCATGCAGGAACACACACATGCTCCATCCATTGTATTGGATATTGTATCGTTATCGTTACATTTTCGTTTAGTGTTTTATGCTTCGTTGGCTCGTTCGCCTTGCTTTTCCATCTCCACTGCATTATCGGCACATCCCTTTAGTTCTTGCAACAACTCGTCTACAGAAAAGGAGCCGAGGTCTCCCATCTTGCGGCTTCGAATCGCTAGGGAACCACTTTCCATCTCCTTTTCACCCACCACAGCCATGATGGGGACGCGTTGTTGTTCCGCATTGCGGATTTGCTTGGCCAACCGTTCGTGGCCACGGTCCACCTCCACGCGGAGTCCTAGACGTTTGGCCTTTTGCGCAATCTCGTCGCAGTACCCTTGAACCGAATCCGTCACGGGCAACAGCTTGAGTTGGACAGGAGACAACCAGAATGGAAAGTCTCCTGCGCAATTCTCAATCAAAATACCAAAGAAACGTTCCAAAGAACCAAAGATTGCTCGATGAACCATAATGGGAGTTTCTCGTCCACCCTCCGTGCTAACATATTCCAACTCAAAGCGCTCGGGAAGGTTAAAGTCGCATTGAACTGTAGAACATTGCCATTGACGACCAATGGCATCACGGATCTTCACATCAATCTTGGGACCATAAAAGGCACCACCTCCCTCATCAATGCTGTAATCCCAGCCCTTGACCTTGAGGGCACCTTCCAAGGCACTTGTGGCGTTCTCCCAAATCTCAGTCGA
Source organism: Nitzschia putrida (assembly GCA_016586335.1). NCBI lineage: Eukaryota > Bacillariophyta > Bacillariophyceae > Bacillariales > Bacillariaceae > Nitzschia > Nitzschia putrida. The sequence continues at coordinate 488,397 of BLYE01000019.1, read as the reverse complement.
ACCTACCGACTTTTCGGGGCGGGTAGACAACATGATATCGTACTTGTTGAAACCGAAACGGGTAAGAATCTTTTCAATCAAGTCGAGGACACCCACGATCTCATTCTCTAGTTGACTAGGGAGACAAAAGATGTGGGCATCATCCTGGGTGAAACCACGGACACGCATGAGTCCATGGAGAGTCCCTGACCTCTCGTACCTTCATGGTGAACGACAGTTGTCAGCTTCAGAAACTATCAAATGCAGCATTGGAATCATAGCCATGTCTTACCTGTAGACGGTACCGAGTTCAGCCCATCGAATGGGAAGATCACGGTAAGATCGTTGAACATCTTTGTACATCAAACAATGGAACGGGCAGTTCATGGGACGGACTTGATATTGCTCATCCTCAATGTTCATTTGATCGAACATGTCTGCTCTGTAGAAATCAAAGTGACCCGAGGTCTTCCACAAGTCAAGGTTAGCAATGTGAGGAGTGTACACCATATCGTAGCCATCATCCGAATGCGCTTGCTTCCAGTAATCTTCAACGAGCTTTCGGACACGGGAACCCTTGGGATGCCAAAATACCAAACCACCTCCAGCTTCCTCTTGGATGGAAAAGAGATCCAACTTCTTGCCCAACATACGATGATCACGTTTCTTAGCCTCTTCTAGAAGCTTCTTGTAGTGCTTCAATTGCTCCGAGTCTTTCCATGCCGTAGCATAGATGCGTTGCAACATTTCACGATTCTCGTCACCTCTCCAGTAGGCTCCCGCCACGCTCTGCAGGGCCACGGCCTTTTTGGGAATTTCTTCCGTGTTTTCGACATGAGGTCCAGCACACAAGTCCCACCACTCATCACCAATATGGTAGATGGAAATAGGGTCTTTCAATCCTTCCAAAATCTCCAATTTGAAGGGCTCATCAATTTCTTTGATGCGTCGCTCTGCTTCCTCTCGTGTCACTTCTTCTCGAGTAATAGGGAACTTCTTAGAGACAATCTTGTCCATTTCTTTCTTGACAATCTTAAGATCCGATTCTGTCAACTTTCGGCCTTCAATCGTTGCGCCAGTCTCTGGATCCTTGGTTTCTGGGAAATAGAAATCATAGTAAAATCCATTGTCAATCCAAGGGCCAATAGTAACTTGAGCCTCTGGGTATATACGCTGGACAGCCATGGCCATGACGTGCGCTGTGGAGTGTCGAATGCGAAGAAGCTGTTCGTCATCCTCGTTGGTGGGCAACTGAATAGGTTGGTCCACGACAGGCTCCTGTGCCACAGAGGCCAAGAATCGAGCAGCCGGATATTGTTTGATGGGTTGTGCCGAGGGAAGAGCCCGGATCCAAAGAGGGGCAAATGCAGCGCTCCTTGTAGTTGACTTTAGTAGCGTGAACATGATGAAGATAATGTATTTACTCCAATCCATCCACTATTTCCATTCTAAGGTGGCTGGCTCTGGAGTGAAAACACTTGAATCTGATGATCGGATCCTTGGTCGCTTCTTGCTTGGGTTTCGTCGTCGTCGGAGGAGGGGTCGTCGTGTCGTCCATTCGTCTTTCCACGAATCAATCGAGTCCCTAATGGCCATCACCAACTCTCCCTCCTGTCCGTCGTTTCGCCTCTTTGTCACCTTTGAAAATACCCGGCTGTACGACTGCTGGCGAAAGGATAGCCGTCGGAAGATCAACGTGCACGACCGCAAAGTGACGTGAGATGCGAAAGGGTGTCGACAAAAAACCTATTTTAGTTTGGAAGGTACACTCATCAGAGTTGACTCTCCACGTTATCGTCTAGCAAAACGATAGCTCTACTACTCAAATGGGAAGAGTCAGCATTCAATGCAATAACATAGGCCAATGCAATAACGTAGGCATACTCTAGGACAGTGTTTTACTTTTCATCAACGTTTTGCATCTACATCAAAGCTCTGTTCCTTCTTTGGCAGGAAGTAAGGACGTGGTAGCTTTTCCTCTTCGTTGTTTTGGATCCATTATTTGACGTCCTGCCGTCAAGCGTGATGTTGGTCCAAGAAGAACTCATTTCAGAACTTGTTGTCTACATCATTTTTGTTCTGATTTGGAGGAATTGGAATTTGTTCTTCCTTTTTGTCGAAAGAAACAAGAATTGTCCCAAGTTCATCCACTTGATCTGCAGTTCGATCAAGTGTATGTCTATGGCCCTCTAGATGATTTTTGCATGACTCAATAAATTAGACGTTATGTTCCCCGGTGGTTGCAAGTAGTAGTACGAGTAACGTTAGCTGTACGAGAAGTGAAGCCAACTGCCAGCTACGGTGGTAACGTAGGCCAAAAGTACGAGTAGTAAGCCAAACGCCAAAGGGCCAAAACAGTACGAGGTTCGAGTTCTCGTTCGGGGGAGAGGTGACGACAGAGGCAGAAACGCGACGACCAACTCTCCGAGCCACCAATCATGTTGGTTCATGTTTGGGTGCTTCCCGCAATCGTCGGTGTCAGAATTCAGAACTTTCGGCTCTTCGCAAAAAAGTGCGCTTGCACAATACGACCTTTTCCCTGTCGTGGCTTTCCACGCCATTTTGAGTACGGAGTGCTCTTCCGCGGGAAGCGCGCCTTGTCCGTCGACATAAGGGAACTCTGTTGGACTACAAAGGGGAAGCTCCGACATTCTCGAAGCTCCCAAGGAAAATACCATCCGAAGAATCCCTCTGGTGGTCACCACGCTTACTCTACGCTCCATTGGCGGCCACGCGTCACAAATCACAACCCAACCACTCGTTTTCACCTCCCACTTCACTTCATCTTCCATTTCCACCCTTTCACCTCGTCACTCGTCACCCATAGATTAGAATGTGAGTGTGCTCTGTAGTCAATTTTTCGTTCTGGAGACCGCCCCTTGAAAGTTGAAGCAATGATCACGAAACCCGATCGCGCCGAAGTACTTTTTCGTTCGTGTATCACACGTGATAACTCCCGGATTCCTGCTGACTAGGCTTATTTGCGCGGAGATTGGAATTTCTCTTGCAAATACGGCGCACGCCCGAACACTTCCGCAAACTTCCTGCAAAATGGCCAGAGGAGCGATTGATTGGTTTGCATTGCAACGGTGTCAACGACTTGCAAGAGCACGTCTTTATTATCCCGCGGCCCGCTGCTATTTTGGTTGGCTACTCAATCTTTGCTGGATTGTTTTCTGACACTGTTTCGTTTTGCTTTTGCTTTTACCTCTGCCCCTTACAGAGACCGAGAACTGCGCCCTACTTCACATCAACATCATCACTCACAAACCCCCGGGGACCCATCACCTTCAGCAGCAGAGTCAAGTAGAGTCGGAGCACACCATGTTGAATGCCCAATAATTGGCCCAAGCGGCAGGAGATCTAGTTTGAGAAGCAAGGTTACCAACACAGAATTTGGCATTGCAACGATGGAAAGCACACCCGAGCTCGCAGCAGAAGGAGCAGCCATTATCAAAGTCTTGGCTGATGTTCTTGACCGACTCGTCCTATCCAACGCTGACCTTGCCAGACAAGATCCCGGGCAGATTACAAAGTTCCATGCTTTGAAGGCACCGGGGATCGGCATATTACAATACTTGGAGCGGTAAGTCAGCCAATGAGATTCAATCTTGTTCTGTCCGACTTCTCCTCATCTTGCGCGCCTTCATCATCATCACCATCATTAGTATTCACAAGTACGCATCCTGTTCCAATGAGTGCTTCATCCTCGCTCTCATCTATATCGATCGGTTGATCCAACGCAATAACTTTTTGCTAACCGATCTCAATGTTCATCGTGTTGCCATTACGGCAATCCTCCTTGCAGCTAAGTTTTTTGACGATGCTTACTACAACAACGCCTACTATGCCAAGGTTGGAGGAGTCCTGGTGGCTGAGATGAACGGACTCGAGGTCGACTTCCTCTTCAGAATCAACTTCAGTCTACATGTTACACCCGATGAATTTGATAAATACAAGGCGGAGTTGGTGTCTCGATCCGTCAACGCCGCCGTCTATGCAATGGCTCCTGGAGCCCCTCCTGTACAACAGGTGGAGATCCCTGTCATGTCGATGATGACACAGGTCCACGGAATGGCACCCCCACCACATCTCATTCCCCAACATGTAACGCCTTCCCCATCAGATGCAGTCCCAAATGTGGACGCCAGACATGTCTACGCGGTTGCCGCGTTAGAGCAACAGCAAAATGTCTATGCTGTGGAGCAGCAATTACTATGCAATGAGTTGGCTCGACAGCAGCTCCTGCAACGCTCCACTTCACTCCCACCCATTACAAATGTCAACGCCTGTGTAGGCACCACAAATAATAATTGCAACCCACCCTACAACAGTGCCCCAGCGATGATGCCCATGGCTCCTGTCGCCGTTGAAGACCAATACATGATCCTACGAAACCAACTACTTCCACTGCAAACCACACTTGTACATCATCATCATGGCCTCGGCGAACAAGTTGCGTTTCAAGTTCAAACAGCTGGCGGGCCGGTACATCCTCTGTCCAACAGTGGATTCGGTTCGCTGTTAGCGGGGCGCTACTGATGTGCACTACGGTAAAAGGACATACTGGTGTGGTCGATTTCGTTGGACTTGATGCCATTCCAGGAGCTATGCTTGGGTATGTTCCTTCCTGGGGATGAAGGGACTTGGGGAACGCAGGTAGTCTTGAATACCTACTACTTATCACTGTTTTGCCAGAGCGGCACTGTAAATAGCTACTTGTAAGATGCATTTGGAGCTATAGTTTCTTTCACGGTCGATTTGTTCGTCTACATGGTTGGTACTGGTAGGCTACTAGCGGAAGACACTACACATTCCCTGCGGTGCCTATGGAATCAAACACAGTAACACAGACCTAACCCTTTTAGCTTTGCGGTGTAACGCGATATGCACCATCCAAGATTTACTTGTCATCGGGGAAGAAGTTGTAGATGACGGTCGAGGCCGAGATAAAACCGCAAAGGCAGTGGAACCCTTCGTGGTTCTTCTTGCCCCGGTACTTCTTGTGCAAGTCAATACCTGGGTTGTTGCTAAAGACGATAATGTCACAGCAACTCTGCAAAAATAGAGCACGTAATCCAGTGAATGTTAGCATATGGGATGTTTCAAACAAAGTGTAATGTCAACAACAACAGAAAAGATAACCATTTTCGTACCTTGACGAAAGCGAGGAGCAATGTGAATTGCTTCTCTTGCAACTTCTTCAACTTGAGGAGGGCTTGTTCTTGATCTTCTTCCTCGGCATCCTTGGCCTCCTCTACATCAGCCTTGGCCTTTGCCAGGGACCCTCTGCAGAAACTAATGTAGGCGTATAGATTGGCGACAAAACCTCCAATCGCTCCCGTAAAATACGCTTGGTTGGCGGTTTCTCCAGCCACTTTCATGAGTTGTTTTCGCTGGGCAAGACGCGTATCTTGTGGCAGATTGTAGTCATCCAAAGCACCGGTGGAAGCGATAAAATTGACGTTATCACCAGCCCAGAATCCAAGCAAACCCAAAAGCTTCACAGCCGAACCAATGGCCTTGACAAAGTCAGAGGAAGGTTCCTTGGAGCCGGTCTCACCGAAAAAGGAGGAGACCCTGGAGACGACAGGCTTGTAGACGACGTGGTAGGCGTGGTTGCTCATGGACCGAACAAATGTTCGACGCTTGACAGGGACTGGAGCAGCGTCGTCAGCTTCCTCCTGTTCGACAGGATTGTACCCAATGTTGGAGGATGCTTGATGAGCCAAAACCTTTGGCCGGGGAGTGTGCGTGTCATTGATGCTGTTTTTCAAATGCCACACAAAGAGATTTCCCAAACCCATCTCGTACAGTTTCTCAGCTTCCATGAACGAACGTCCCATACGGAAAGCTTTACGAGATTGGGCAAATTTCCTGTAGAGTTCGGTGAATCGCATGGCGTCCGTCTTGGACTTGCCGACCAAGTACCATCCAAGGAAACGGGAGATATACTGGAGGAGCTTTGTAATCTTGTCCCGACCATCCAAAGTCATGGCCAACTTGGACCATGACTTGAAGGACAATGGGGAAGCCTTACGCTGCAACCCTACGGTAATAAAATTGGGCATTGGCTTGCTGCGAGGCTTGGAGGTATCTTCGATGGTATCTTCGAAGATGTCGGTTTCTTCGTTGAATGGCTTTTGGGATACAGCGGGACTCATGGCTGCAGGCTATACCTTTATGTTGATGGAGATGTTTCAAGCTTTAAAAGGATAATTGGAGGTTGGTGTTGGCACAGCAAGATGAAGTTCCTGCTACTACAACACGCTAAAAGTGCAATTGAGAATTGCGAATTTCCCCACCACTTTTTTGTGCGTTTGAGACGCCTCGGGCAGGGAAGTCTGTCATCATGATGCATGTTCCTCTTTTTTCCATTTCTTCTACCACCATCACCAGTAGCCAATCAGAACGCAGCATTTCGGATGAAGTTCATCCGACAACTCGTGACTGGAAGTCCTGGATACCTTTCTCTACTTCTCCGTTGCGGGTGGGGATCGGTGTGTGGTACCAACGATGGGGTATTCGCCTGTCACATGTTCAAGCAATGGTGCAAGTTGTTGTTGCATTCGTCGTACACAGCTTATAACAATGTACTCTACTAGTAGTACCGGTAGCACAATGCTCGTAGTTGCATTGGTATCGGTAGGGCTCGCAAGCCGATGTTTTGAAATGTCATTACGGGAGGTTCAGGGACTTTTCCTATGACTACTCACAACGAAAGTCTCTGCCTGCGGAATTTACACAAGCAGCTATTGACGTCAATATTACTAAGTATGTTTTTCACTGGAATTAAACTCAATGGGTATTCCTTTACTATTATTTATACTCTTTTGAAATTGGAAAGTAGATGCCGTTGCGTCGTGCAGGGCGAACCAACTGTGCGTCTGTGCGACACCCGACAATCACAAATAATTTGGATCAGTCGTATCTCGAATGATCGACTTGTGACTCGCTGATCCAAACACTTGGCACACATCCGACACCAAAACTGTGCAAATACCGAACTCACTTGCCAAAGATCCAACTCGAGTTTCTCATTTCTCAACCATGAGTGCGAAGAAAGGAAAATATGATGCTGAGACTGAAATGGAGAGAATCGCCAGAGAGGCACGCGAATTCAGAGAAAGCGAGGCCAAACGTATTGCCGAAGAGAAAGCTGAAGCTCGTCGTCTGCAAGAAGAAGAAAAGGCGCGACTCCGCCAGCGTATTGCCCAACAGTCTGGCCAGTTTTTGGAAGAGGCTGCCAAGGAACGTCTGACTAATTCACCTGACAAACTGAGTCCGGCCCTCAAAAGAACTTTTTCCAATGAAGATGCAACAGGCTTGGTTACTGATGTCCAAGGGAAAGCAAAGCTCCTGCTTGCTAAAGAGAGAATGGAACGCGAGAAATTGGAGCAAGAGCGAAACTTTGACGGAAAGAGATCCAAGTCCAAAGAATCAGCTGAAAACACGCAGGCCCGCACCGACCCTGTCACTCCAACAAATAAGGAAGAAGAAGATGACGACTTGTTTTTCTTTGATGCCAACAGCAACCTGCCGCAATCGGAATTGAAGAAATCTGAATCATCTCCCACAGCAAGGAATAACGAGAGTTCTCTGACCGAATCCAGCATTAGTATGGGGGCAGTGTTGGTTGAGCATGACGATGCCTCCCCTGAAAAAGAAAAACCCACCGTAAAAATTGTTTCTCCCCAAAAATCCCAGCAGGTTTCACCTTCGGCCGATTCCAGCATGAGCTTAGGTGCAGTGTTGGTAGCCCCTGATGATTCTCAGCCAGCCACTACGCAATACGAAACCCCTGCGGCACAAGGTGCGAACAAGAGCATCTTGGAGTCGCGGCAATCGGTCTACTACGATGCCCGACAAAGCTATTCCAAGAGTGTCTCCGCAGACAGCATGACCACTCCGGCAGGCAACTTGGCACGCGAATTGTTTGGAACCAATAGGAATGCGTTATCAAACCAAGGAAATCTGGATACACCTCGGGATTTGTTTCCTGGTCATGGTGACGAACGGAGTCTCGTTGCCCATAGGGCTCGCCCGGCGATTTCAAAAAAGTCTAAAAATGCAACCAATAAGGATGACAGCAACCGCCATTTGTTTCCAAATCATGTTCAAGAAGCAGCATTTGAGTTACCATTTGAATACATGGGTGAGGATGGTTTCAAAGTCCTGCAAACCGCGGAAGCAAAGGTGGCAGTATCCATGCCATCATCTAAGGTTGGCGGGCGCTTGTCGGGAATCATGGAAGGAAAGTCTTCGCTCATGCCTGGATCACCCACTTCAAATGCTTCAGGCTCCGTCACCCTAAACTATCAAGCAACCCCAGCGACTTCTTTCACCACAGGAATTACTACAGACACAAACAAATTGGACCCTCTAATCAAGGTCGGCGTGACTATGTATCGCGGGGGTTCCCTCCTTGGAGCTACAATCTCTGACGCCGCTGGAGCAATATTGGGTGGAATGGACCGTCTACAGTATTCTCTCTGTTTCAAGCACTTGTTTAGCAACTCATCTTGGGCTATGTCCTCCGAACTATCCCCGACTCAGGATATTTCGCTTGCCATTTCGAACAAGAAACTTTCGAGTTCCTGTTCAATGAACCTTCGAGATCCTTCAAAAATGTCGATCCGTACGAGCCTGCGTCCTCAAATCACCGAAGACAAGGGGATTGACTTGACTGGAGAGTGGAGCAAAGGGGTTTGGCAAGTTGGTGCCACCCTAGTACAGTCACTTCACACTCGCATGGCCACTGTTGGACTTGGAGTTCGCTTGTATTCCACTCGTGGCTTGGAGTTTCTCTTTTCTTGGAGCAGAGGGAATGCATCGATCCGTATCCCTGTTTTGGTGGCAAAGGGCATGCAGAACGTCCACGTTGGCCAAATTATTTACTTTTCTTTTGTGTCGTTCTTGATTCAAGAAGGGATCGCCGAAATGTGGGGGTGGAAGGTTGAGGCGAATGCCAAGAAAAGCCTCGATGAAGCTCCGGCTCCAGCTACGTATACCAAGGCAGCAGCCATCCATGATGCTAAGCTGCAACAGTCGCTAATGGAACGCCAAGCCAAACGCAAGGTACGGGACGAAGAGTCAAAATCTGGACTTGTGATCCAAAAGGCCATTTACAAAGGAGAAGGAGGAGATGAATGGGATGTCACTATTCCCCTCCAGTTTTGGGTCAATCAAGGATCCTTGAGCCTCCCTGCCAAGTCGAAGAGTGAATTGCTTGGATTTTATGATCTCTCGTTGGTCGACAAGGAAGACGACAAGAACGGATCGTCTGGCAGCTCCACCAAATCTAGCTGGAAGAAATGGTTGAAGGACGCTTGTGTGGAAATGTTGGATTTGCCCACTCGTGAATCCACTTCCAAGTCTGAGACCAGCAAGCCCAAACCTGTTCTGACAATCGTTTATGAATATCAAGGAAAGAAATTCGAAGCTACCCTTCGAGACGACCAAGCAATCACGCTTCCCGGCGAGGTAACCGTAGTGCACGCATAGTATGAGTCCTTGCGACACTTCTGTTTGTCTGTGGCTTTCATTGTTGTGTACGACGAACTAGTTGATTCTGTTATGGAGTACTAATACTTGCTTAATACTGTACATGATATGGAAGGATAGCATTCACAAATCTAGCATTCAAATTGCTGCCCTCGTCCCATCGCCAAGGCCGCATCGATATCAGCTGTGTCCCTGTTGGCATCGACCATCCATTCATGTTCTTCATCAACTTTGTTGAGTCGGTAAATTAACACTGCTCGAGACAAAAAGGAATCTGCCATGAGAAAGTCTCCACTTGCGAAGGCCAATTTTCCGAGCTTGTGAAGAAGTCGAGCCACATCCAAAGAGTGCCTGCCCAATGCGGCAGATTTTATTCTCACAGATTCTTCGTACTTTTCCATGGCACTATGAAGCTCACCGATTTTCTCATAAACATCACCCATGCAAGCCGTTGCCACAGCGACAGATATGTGCTCCTCTCCAAATAGTTTCTTCTGCAAGCTGATCACCTTCCGATAGAGCTGGAGCGAATGCTGGTAGTTTCCTCTGGCAGCATCAATGGTAGCAATGTTGTGCAGCGTAATAGCAACGTCTGGGTGACGCAAACCCAATCGATACGATTCGATACCAAGCACCTCTTGATACGTTGTATAGGCAGCATCCATGTCTCCCATTTCCTTTTGAAGATTTCCAATATTTCCCAGAACAGCCGCCACGTTTGGGTGATGGCGCCCAAGCGCATACTTCATTCCACGAAGAGACACTTCGTAAGCTTCCAATGCCTTTGAATACTCTCCCTGACTCTTCCGCAACTGAGCAATTTGGTGGAGGGTCAATGCCAGGTCCATGTCCGCATGAGTCTCTTGTCGCCGGGACATGTCCGTACTAGGCTCATCGGAAGGCTTTTGGTTGGCAAGTTCTTTCTCCAAATATACAGGGAAAAAGGTTTCATAGGGGTTCTCACTGCTTTTACCACCCCCAAGCCCTGCATTCCGCTTGGACCCGAGAACGAGTTCCATCTCGCCCTCTTCTACTCCACGCTGATCGGATACAACTGGTGCCAAATGAATTTGCCCATCCCGTGTATCCTCACTTCTAGACTGCCCGAGAGACCCGAAGTTGTCGAAGTGTTGACCTCCTTGAACGGTTTCCTTCCACTCTGCAACGCATTCCAAACTCTTGTGGTAGATGTTAAGTGCCTCATCAATTCTTCCCCATTGCTCATAGATTACTCCCATTTCACGGTAGGTTACACTCTTCGCTAGTAGATTGTCCGTGGGTGGTTCGTTGGCTGCATCGTCTTCATTGGCATCAAAGATGACTGGGGAATCCTTCAAGGCCAACTCATAAATTTGCATAGCCTCTTGCAGTTCTCCACGCTTGATTTGAATACTTCCCAACATATTGAGCAATACCACAAGACTAGGATGATTTCGACTCAGGTTGTCTCGTCGAATGCGGTAGGCAATCGTATACATTTTCAGGGCTCGAACCAGTTCACCAGCATCTTCATATTTGATTCCCATTTTGACAATGTTTGCCGAGTTGGTGTAGGAAGACAACACGTGATGTGCGTTATTCATCAAATCGACCGTGCGGACCACCGTTGGGTGGTTGTCGGGGTAGTTTGCCTTTTTCAAAACGTCCAACGCCTTGAGATAGCACTTGACAGCGAACTCGTATCGGAAATACTTGTGTTCTGCTCGGTGTGCTTTATCAAGAAGCTTTGCCACCGTCAATCGGGCTTTTGGATCCTCAGTAAAACTGACGTGAATTTCGGATGCTGAACTATTACTCTGTTTGGACGTGTGGATAACCTCAGGTCCTGTCGGCGTAGTAGCACTTTCCCAGACTAGAGAACCGCCGAGAGAAGCAACTTCAGCCTGCATTTCCTCGTCAAGATTCTTGGAAGACTTCGATCCGAAGAGTGCCCTTGACATGAACTGTTTGATATTGAGAGCGGCGGTAGCCTTGCTTTCCTGTGTTTGAGGGGTATCAAACTGTTCGGATGTCGACTCTTCCTCAGTGGAGACGTTCCCTTCCAAACCGCCCAATGCCCATCGCACCCTTTGAGTGTTTCTAGATTCGAAAATCTGCACTACCGGGTCCATTTCCATTTGAGGAGCTTCATCGTCTTCCAATTCCACTTCTTTCTCGACTTCGACGGGCTTTTTCTTTCCATCACCGAAACGACACGTGATTTTCTTCCCAAGATTTGAGAAACTAAATCTTTTTGCTTTCGCAGCACTCTCTTCCTTTGCCTTGGCTTCTGCTAGCGCTGCTGCTTTGGCCGCTTTGGCTGCTTCGGCAGCTTCCTTTCGTCGCTTGGTTTTGTAGGAACGACGGCGGGGTTTGCCTTCTTGACTCTGCTCACTGTCTGACACATCAAACTCTGTCTTTTTTTCTTCTACTGGACCTGCAGCAAAGTTTACTTGATTTTGAGATTTGGGATGAGTACCCCGTTCTGAATGCGATTTCCTGGGTCGGAGTGCCGAATGAAGAGCTCCTTTGGAACCCCTGGAATCCTCCATGCCATTGGCAATGTCTGCTTCTCCTGTTCCGGACATGGTACTACCTGTATATACTTCCAGATCTATTCAAATCGCTGTATCAAAGCTCGCACTTGATCCTACTACTACTTTTTGTAATCGCAATTACAGCCGCAAGGAAACCTCGTTGTCTGTATGTGGTGTTGAACAACAACAGGTGCCTTTGGAGGCGGTGGACGTTTTCATGAATCAGCCTCCATTGTTGGCCAAATGAAGCCGGGCTCTTGTTAAATCAGTATACTCCCACTATGCGAGTATATACATATTACTACATGAATATCCTATGATACTTCATCGTAACATTCGTCGGTATGCACATAAATCCACAATGACAAAATGTGGCGATTCTTTCTATGTGGAAGAGAGCGAGGCTGCTGGCACCGGACTATGATTGGATGGACATACCTACTATTTGTACACAGACCATAATCGAAGACTCGTGGCAGGGACATGCCAAGGAGGTTCGCAAGAAAGGAGAAAGATAGATACAAACTACTAGTACTAAATTACTCTACTGGAAGTTGTTCGCTACTACTCTAGACTTGTGGTTTTGTTGGATTGCAAGACGCTGATGCAGGTCTAGGAATAGTGAACATCTACAGTTTGCTGGTTTCGTGATTGTTCGAATACTTTTCTTTGGGTAGGATGATGGTAGGATGAATGGTCTTCTTGAGACCTTGGCATTGCATGGACTGTGGAACTTCTTCCCTTAGGTTTGTTTCTCCTTGCTAGGCGGTTGATTCCATCGCCCCCAATACAATTTGATGCATGTGATACCCCAGGTGAGGCAAAACATGCCACAGCCAAACACAGAAAACAGAACTTCGTACAGATCCGGGAGATGAGGTGGTACAGGTATTGTGCATTCAGCAATGTGCAATAGGGTCATGACGGCCAATGTAAGAACGGGTATCAATGACCAAGGCAATTGGGCAAAGCCGGAAGATGGGAGTTCGGTCGCCTCTTCCTCCTGTGCTGACAGCTTCTGTTGGGCACGTCGCATGTACACCAAACACAAAAAGATGATATTGCAAGTGGCATACGGGATATCCAAACGGTCTGTTTGCAACAGAGGCCACAGGGTCCACACACATACGAGGGAGAACCACTCCACAAAAGTTGAATCTTGATACAGCAAAAAGGAGGAGGGTGCCAGAGCCATGAGAATACTCTTTTCATGGACTTGAAAACTGGCGAGAAAAAAGCTGAGTGCGGACGACATGGAAGCCCACAACAGCAAGTTCCAGTGACGAGCGGTTGTTGTGGTATCAGTTTGGGAAGAAGTCATTGTCGATGATGAGGAGCGCGACTCTAGCCCCAAACGAAACATTCGGACACAAGCCGGGAGCATCAAGAGAAAAGTGAGTCCCAAAGCTAGGATGGGTTGAATAGCTGGGTCCAAGCGATCCCGAATCTTGACTGGTTTGGTAGACAAGGCACACCAGAGATTGGCAACCTTGCCTTCAAAGAGACCCCGTTGAAAGGGAAAGATCCGGCGAAGCACGTGGAGGATGCGGTCCAGGACAGTCGTGTCTTGATCGGCTGGTCCATGGAGGACAACAGGTGCCCACAGCAACACAAATGTAGCAATAACCGTAACTCCCAAGAGTGACAATCGTACCCAAAATTGTTTAGGTTGAGAAAAACATCGACCCAGGAGATAGGCAAACACCACGGGTGCATAATACAGTGTCATTTGCTTGAAGTTGAGCGCCCCACAAAACAAAACAGATCCAATGACACAGCTGGAGAAGTTTGGCTGCACCATGTAGGCAAAGGCTGCCAATGACAATCCCAAGGCGACACCATTGTATTGAAAGTGGCCGTGGTCAATGAGCAACAAAGCTGGTTGTACCAGGGCTATTCCCAACATCCATAGATATCGAGCGTCATAGAGGGGCGCTTTGGCACCTGTTCTACTCGTACTAGCATCATTTCTTGTAGAATTTCTCAAGGCAAGAAAAACAGCAGGAATATACACCAACAGGTCACATACAATCACGGTTGCACGCATAAATGCTTTGTGGGTCAAATCTTCAATGCCTCTAGATTCGTATAGAGCCACCGAATGAGGACCCACCAGATAATGGGAGAACCACCCACAAACATAGGAAACATAGGCTGTAAGAGGGGGATAATCCAAGCCCCAATACTCCAAATCATACCAGTACCACTCTCCCACTGGCAAGTGTAATGTCAATTCCATCCAATGCCGTTGTGCTTCAAAATCTCCTCCATAGGCGACTCGACTCCCTTCATAGTTGGCTTGTCCCGAATGGTGATGCAGCCCTACCAAAGAACGAAGTACAATGGCACTTCCTACTATTCCAAGGACCGTTTGTGTAGGAAAGGTTGTCGACATGTGATAATTGATGTGCTATTGGTAAAGGATGTTGCAATGATGATGATGACGATGAGGATGACGATGATGATGATGATGATGTTGTACCCACCCACCATAAACCATGAATCACGAATCCCGTTTGACTTTGTGGACTCAAAATCCATTGGGCGACCCGCCAACATGGCAGCTACAACAACCACAGGTATAACAAGCTACTCCCACTGTACTCCAACCATACAGCAGCAACCAGGTGTATTGATTTCTTTTTCCTACTCTGATTTTCATTCATCACAATGACTCCAGCCCCCGGCCAAGAAGAACCCCTCAAACGAATGGCAAAGATTGTCAACTCGTTTCTTGCTCGCAACGACATTGCTCCCTTTGCGGAACCTGTGGATTGGCGAGGTTTGGAACTCTATGATTATCCCAAAATTATTGACAAAATGATGGATCTAGGAACGGTCAAACGTCGGTTGGAACGTGGTCAATATCAGACGGCCCATCAAGTGGCCGAGGATATTCGTTTGGTTTGGAACAATTGTATGACGTACAATGCTGATGGTAGTGATTTCTGGCTTTTGGCCAAGAGTTATTTGCGACGATTTGAGGACAGGTACCGCAAGGTTCGCAATGAATGTAAGTTCATATCGTGGTAGTACGTTGCATGGATGCAAACCCCATCTAATGTTAATTTCTTGCTCCAAAATCAGTCGATGTGGGGGAAGAAGCAGAAGAGGAATCCGACGAAGAAGAGGAGGAGGAAGAAGTCAAGGCATCCACACCCGCCAGTAGCACATATTCCAAATCCAAAAGAGAATCGGTTGCTTCGACTGCTGCCTCCAATGCGGGTCCTCCCGTCCTGGATGCCCGTGTCCAGTTCGGAGCCAATTTGTTCTCGTTGTCGGGCAAAGAGTTGGGAATTGTTATGACCGATTTGGAGTGCAAGTGTCCAGAGGCCTTGGAAACGTGGGGAGATGCCAAAGTGGAAGTCAATGTAGATGCTATTCCAGCTGATATCTTTCACCGACTACACAAGTACGTTTCCGGATTGGTGGACAATAAGCCAATGGAATCGGCATCGGAAGCAGAAATTCCCAAGAAGAAGAGAAGAAAATCATAACTCTGGTACTGGCTGGGAATTCGCGGAAGTGAACCCAAGCTTGTAGGTTTTTGAGGGGTGATGAGATAGGAGGGAGTTGCAGGTAAAAATGTAGTTACGCATATTGTTTTCTTAGGGTCTATCGAGTATTTTGGAGAGGCTGCTCGTACTACCACTAGTTGGCAACGGAACAGTCAAAGACGAGCTTTTTGCGAATGGCGCCTTGGTTGGCTTGCCACTCCAGAGCATCGCGGACATCTGTGAGAGCAAAAGTTTCACAGGGAGGACAAACAACACCCTCTTCTTGCACGGCTCGAACCAAGTCGTTCACCATGTGTTGTTTGGTCAAGGGTGTATGCTGGACCATCCATCGACTGTGCCAGTATCCCACGGCTTTGAGATCTTTGAAAATCAATTGTGGAGTGGCCACTGAGACAGGCTTTCCAGACATTCCACCATATGTTACCATACTTCCGCTGTGACGCAATTGCCGCAATAGAGCTTGTGCACTTGGTCCACCCACAGAGTTGATGGCCAATTTGGGCATTTCACCATCACCTGACACGTTTTGAATTTGGGATTGAATCTCACGTTTCATATCGGGGTTGAGCATATCTTCTTCGGCTAGAACCAAGGCGTTCTTTCCTGTAGTCATGAGATATTCCACCATTGCATCATATTCTTCTGTCGATTTGGAGCCCCGACGTACGACACTAACGACAGAAGCACCCAACAAGGCTGGTGCTAACTGACTGAGCATGAGTCCGACGGCAGAGTTTCCTCCGTTTTGAATGACAACATCACCTGGTCCAACATTCTCAAAATCTTTTAACATTCTGAGTGCCGTTCCACCCAGCTGAAATAGGGACGACCCCGCAGGTCCAAGGGATGACAACAATTCCTCAGGGATAGGAAGCAGAGCTGTGCTAGGGGCCCACAAACTGGAGCGCAATGTCCCAAGTCCAGATTGGGCTACAGTAACCAAAGTTCCTTCTGGGAAACTATCCAACTCCGAAGAGATAATACGTCCCCAACCTTCAGATCCAGCAACCGTAGTACCTTCAAAGTATTGACTCTTGTTGTCAGGCGTCGAGTAGATCACGTCGGGAGACTTGTACACAGACGGATACTTTCCTTGAACAGTGTTCATGTCCGCAGGATTCCAAGGAGCATGAAGCATTTTCACTAGAACAAACTCACTCTGGTCGTCAGAGGGGAATACTGCGACTGGATCTGGATCGTGACGGTAGTTGAGTACATCGATAGGTTCGCCGTGTTCAGCGTAGGAGAGTTCATGGTAGGATCGGGCGGAAGCCGCCAGAAATCTTCCATGCTTGGAGGTTACGGAGCGTATAGTTTTCGACAACATTTCTGTGTTGACCAAGAGGTTCACTGGAAAAGGTGCTACAGTGTATAGACGTTGGTAATGCTTGGCAGGTTGCAATGGCCTTGTTGTGTGTTGAGCTTCCCGCTCAAAGAGAACGCCGAACGAAACGGATTTGTGTATCTAGTCCAGACGTGGATAATCTGTTCGAGTTAGTCGACACTCGGAACTCGCGGCAGCAAAAAGCGTCTACGAGAACTCACAGTCAAGCATTTTTTGCCCTCATGATGTTGTGTTTGCAAAGTTAATTGTCTTTGAGAGCAAAACCTGAAAACCAAATTCATTGTACAATGGGAAACGAAGTATCTGGCCCTGAGAATGAGGTTTCTCGTCCTCCAAGGCGACGCTACAGTGAGGATTTGGAACCATTTGCTAGATCAAGGTCAGCATCCCTTGACAGCACAGAGTTCTATCGAGCGCCTGAATTACAAGAGTCTGCGAGTGGTGACTCAACAGAACAGCGTTCAGAGAAACCAAATTTTCGTCGGCGGCAAAAGGCTTACGAGGGAGGTTCCCTGAAAGGAAACCTGGCGGCTGTTGAGTTGCCAACCAAAGCCAAACCCTTTGTGGATCCCGTTTTGTCTGCGGCCACCGCTGGTGGAAAGGCGAAACGTGAAAAACAAGCCTATCTGGCTCGCCAAGAGAAGGAAAGGCTCAAAAAGGAAGAGGAGGATCGGATACAAGAAAAGATTCGTCTCGACAATGAATGGAAGACATCCTTGCATCGCTTGGCCACTTTGGCGTCATCTACTGCTACAAATGTTGCCCACGTGACGGCACCAGTACTGAAGGACGCTACCACTGTGATAAAAAATTCGGCAAAAGAGTTTGCAACAGATGTCCGCGAGGAATGGAATAAACCGGATGAACCCCGCTTTCTACACGATGAAGAGTCTGTGATGCTTTTCCCGCCAACACCAGGAGGATTTGCATCTTGGCGGATGGGGTCCTCCAGGAGTTTCGATATGAGTCCGTCTACCACTCCACGTGTTCCTCGTATAGTTCGTCCCGACTTTCCTGTTTTCCCCGCTCTACAGACACCCCCAGCAGCTAATCAACCCGTTCGGTTGTTTCCCCATCATGACAACACACCCTTCGCAACGGAAGGAGGAAGTAGCAGCGACCTCGCCTCGGTTCCAGCTCACGAAATTGCCTTGCCACGACTATCGAATATATCTTCACCTGGTGTTATGAGTACCGTCAAGGAAGGCTTCTCTCCCGAGCGTTTGGTTTCAGGCATGACAACTGCCCCTGACTCTCCCCTAAGAGAAGATCAAACACCAAAGGCAACCAACGCTTCTGAAACAACTACTAATGATGATGCGAATGCGGAAGCAGATGCAGCAGCCGCTGTTGACAAGATTCCTATGGAACAGACTAAAGAGGGGGTGTCTCCAGAAAATGTCGGTGATGGACCAGACGAGTCTGCTGCTGATGAATCGTCCACGGGTGCTTTCAAACTGTCGGCATCTGGCGCACCTGATGTGCCGGTATCCTCCCATGAAGGCAATGTAGCGCATGAAACGACAACCAAGGATATCATAAGTGAGAAAGATCAACCTCCTGAAGAGACAACCCGTAAGGAAGAGAGAAAAACAGAAGTCCCGGCTATAGCAACTGACAAGGTTATTGTCTCGGATGCGACAGCCGAAGTTGAAGCGAGCAACAAACCAACTGCCTCAGCTTCGAACGAACACAAACCAGAGATTCTGGGGGAGGGGACAAAGGACTTCGTGGCGTCACTAAGATCAACGATAGAGCGAAGATTGAAGGAAGTAGTTCCCAAACAACAATTTTCGCTGTTTGCCGAGGATGAGAACGCGGTATACGAACCAAACGTACCAGACGCACCTCCTCAACACCCGGACCACAGTATGGGAGTTAACTTGCAAATACCTGCTGCTTTGCCAGGCAAGGATCAGATTGCAATGGCACGTGAATTCTTCCAGGGAAAAGGGTTTGCATTTCAAAAGTTTCTGGATGACGTGGCGAAACAGGTGGAGAAGGATCAAGCTCACAGTAGCAGAGCCGAGGTTGTGGGCACAACTGGTCATGTTGTGCGCCCCCCTCCCATCAGGAAGAGCATTTTCGAAGTGGAAGTAAAGAAACAAGTACGCAGTACCCAATCGGTCGAATCCGACATATCGCAACCAGAAGAAATATCGATTGCAGACCCAGAGGAAAAGAAAGAGGAGGAGGAGCTTGCTCCAAACCCAGTGGAAAATCAGTATTGGGAAATGTTTCCTCCTTCAATGGATATTTCCGACGACAGCAAGAACGGAACCATTCCTTTGTCTATTGGAAATATGGGGGGAGGTAGTATACTCCTTTCATTGGAGGCTCTCCAAAGATCACTTGAATGCGTTGAGCAGCATGAAGTGCCTGTAGTTGAAATGCCAGACGAAGATAAAAAAGAAACGAATGGGCCGGAAGAGGACGCCGACATTATCATGGAAGATGGAAAGTCGTCACAGAAAGCAAGTACCCCCAGCGAAATTGCTACAAACGCCAACCAAGCATCAAGCACGTCAAGTGTTGACAGCGACAGGCCTGAACCCCTTACAGTTGGCTGGGAAATATCCAACCTTGATGTATTCCAAGGGGTACCAGACAGTGAAGATATTTCTGAAGCGTTTGAGCCCCAAGAAGGGCTTGACGAAGCGCTGCTTGCATTTTCTTCGCTTGCAAATGTAGAGTTCGTTCGCGAGCTTAGTAGTGGTATGGAACTCTCGGGGAAGCGTGCCGCTATTTCGGGTCTCGCTTGGCAGTGTTTGGTTGCCCGGTGGAAACATGATGAAGTGTGGCTTGCGCTCATGTCTGCGCCCAGCACGGTGCAGGCTTGGGAGAACATATATTCAATTGCTGGTTCTGATACAGACGAGGAAAGTATCTCGTCTACGGCTACTGGAAATTTCCCCAAAGGCGGGAATGTCTCCTTGGTAGGTGCTGTCGCTCAACAGTTTTTCCCGACATCCACTGAAAGACTCCCACAAAGCGGGCAAAGGACTGGAACACAGTCATTGTCTGCCTTTTTACGTGCGCTGGGACCCAAATCGTTTTCTTCAAACGACCTGGAGGCAGAGAAAGGGAAAGCAATCAGACACCATTTTCCAAAGGAGGTAGGGAAGAAAGAACCTGACAGAGTCGACATCCATGAGGCGTTGAAGTCCGTTGCAAGGTACGAGATTGTCCTCGCCAGGTTGATTGAGAATGTTGCGGAGTTCACAATCCCCAACGAGGGCGTTGGCCCAGATGAAACCTCTGGCTCAGTGACATACTCTGTTGGAAGCAAGGACGCCGAAGCTGCAAAGGCGAAGGCTGCTAGAAAGTACGAGGGAGATGTAACTCGGGTTCTTGATCTACTTCGTGCTGAGATCACTTTCTCGAATGAGGGTTCTCTTGTCTGTGCCCTGTACAGACTCGCGAAGCTGGTCGACTGTGGTGTGGAAGTTGCAACCACGGAACAAATTCAAAATCACAGCATTGAGGTAGTCCGATTCAAGAACTTGTTTCGCACTGCTCCCTGTGGTTCCCCATATTATGCCCCGCTTCCAACTGGATACCGCCATGTAATTGTGAATATCCGTTTTGATTCTGAAATTGTTGCAGGTGAGTTTTGGAAGATTTGTGGTTTCCCATGTTGCGCTCCACATCCAAGGGAATGGTGGACGTTCGTTTGTACTCGGAATTGCTGCTGTGCTGTTCAGGTCATCTAACATTGTTGTCGCAGAGATTCAATTCCAGCTTGCCCCGTATTACAATGTACTGGGGAGCGAAGGTTACGCGTTGCATCAACAGATTGTCAACTCCTCTGAACACAAAATGAATATTCAACCTTCACCGTCATCAGTTTCTCATCCGAAGTTCAACTTAGTCGAGTTTGCAGACAAGGTGATGGGCCGTTCAAAAAGTTTTCCAAACACCATGGATATCGACGCTGCAACTTCAAGTAAGTCTGTGCTGTCCACAATACAATGCAGTCCAAGTCCGTTGAACAGCAAACTATCGAAAGGGCCAGGTCCCCCTGCCGGTGGAATTGCTGCGATGGCTGCGGCGGCAGCAGCAGCTGCTACCAAAAAGAAAGAGTCATCTGGTCCTCCCGTTGGGGGAATTGCTGCCATGGCAGCAGCGGCTGCTGCGAAGAAGAATGCAGCCACACAAGAGACGCCGGGTCTTCCCTCAGGAGGCATTGCTGCTTTGGCTGCTGCAGCCGCCGCTAAGAAGAATGAGGCTGCACTAGAGATGTCAGGTCCTCCACCAGAAGGTATTGCTGCCATGGCTGCAGCAGCGGCCGCCAAGAAGAATGAGGCTGCAAAGGAGTCCTCGGGTTCCCCACCAGGAGGCATTGCCGCGATGGCAGCAGCCGCTGCTGCTAAGAAGAATGCAGCAGCGCAAGAATCTGCGGGTCCTCCTGCCGGAGGCATTGCTGCCATGGCGGCAGCGGCGGCCGCAAAGAAGAATGCAGCAGCACAAGGTTCCGCTGGTCCCCCAGCTGTGGGTATTGCTGCCATGGCTGCAGCGGCGGCCGCGAAGAAGAATGCCGCCGCACAAGATTCAGTGGGTCCTCCAGGAGGAGGTATCGCTGCGATGGCAGCCGCGGCTGCTGCGAAGAAGAATGCGGCAGCACAAGAACCTGCGGGTCCTCCAGCTGGAGGCATAGCTGCCATGGCTGCAGCGGCGGCCGCGAAGAAGAATGCAGCAGCACAGGAATCTGCGGGTCCTCCAGCTGGGGGTATTGCTGCCATGGCAGCAGCAGCGGCCGCGAAGAAGAATGCCGCCGCACAAGAATCTGCGGGTCCCCCAGCAGGAGGCATTGCTGCCATGGCTGCAGCGGCGGCCGCGAAGAAGAATGCCGCCGCCCAAGATTCAGTGGGTCCTCCAGCAGGAGGTATCGCTGCGATGGCAGCCGCAGCTGCTGCGAAGAAGAATGCGGCAGCACAAGAATCTGCGGGTCCTCCAGCAGGAGGCATCGCTGCGATGGCAGCCGCGGCTGCTGCGAAGAAGAACGCGGCAGCACAAGAATCTGCGGGTCCTCCAGCTGGAGGCATAGCTGCTATGGCTGCAGCGGCGGCCGCGAAGAAGAATGCAGCAGCACAAGATTCAGTGGGTCCTCCAGCTGGAGGCATAGCTGCTATGGCTGCAGCGGCGGCCGCGAAGAAGAATGCAGCAGCACAAGAATCTGCGGGTCCTCCAGCAGGAGGCATTGCTGCCATGGCTGCAGCGGCGGCCGCGAAGAAGAATGCAGCAGCACAAGATTCAGTGGGTCCTCCAGCTGGAGGCATAGCTGCTATGGCTGCAGCGGCGGCCGCGAAGAAGAATGCAGCAGCACAAGAACCTGCGGGTCCTCCAGCAGGAGGCATTGCTGCCATGGCTGCAGCGGCGGCCGCGAAGAAGAATGCAGCAGCACAAGAACCTGCGGGTCCTCCAGCAGGAGGCATTGCTGCCATGGCTGCAGCGGCGGCCGCGAAGAAGAATGCCGCCGCACAAGATTCAGTGGGTCCTCCAGCTGGAGGCATAGCTGCCATGGCTGCAGCGGCGGCCGCGAAGAAGAATGCAGCAGCACAGGAATCTGCGGGTCCTCCAGCTGGGGGTATTGCTGCCATGGCAGCAGCGGCGGCCGCGAAGAAGAATGCGGCAGCACAAGAATCTGCGGGTCCCCCAGCAGGAGGCATTGCTGCCATGGCTGCAGCGGCGGCCGCGAAGAAGAATGCCGCCGCACAAGATTCAGTGGGTCCTCTAGCAGGAGGTATCGCTGCGATGGCAGCCGCAGCTGCTGCGAAGAAGAATGCGGCAGCACAAGAACCTGCGGGTCCTCCAGCTGGAGGCATAGCTGCCATGGCTGCAGCGGCGGCCGCGAAGAAGAATGCAGCAGCACAGGAATCTGCGGGTCCTCCAGCTGGGGGTATTGCTGCCATGGCAGCAGCGGCGGCCGCGAAGAAGAATGCCGCCGCACAAGAATCTGCGGGTCCCCCAGCAGGAGGCATTGCTGCCATGGCTGCAGCGGCGGCCGCGAAGAAGAATGCCGCCGCACAAGATTCAGTGGGTCCTCTAGCAGGAGGTATCGCTGCGATGGCAGCCGCAGCTGCTGCGAAGAAGAATGCAGCAGCACAAGATTCAGTGGGTCCTCCAGCAGGAGGCATCGCTGCGATGGCAGCCGCGGCTGCTGCGAAGAAGAATGCGGCAGCACAAGAATCTGCGGGTCCTCCAGCTGGGGGTATTGCTGCCATGGCAGCAGCGGCGGCCGCGAAGAAGAATGCCGCCGCACAAGATTCAGTGGGTCCCCCAGCAGGAGGTATCGCTGCGATGGCAGCCGCGGCTGCTGCAAAGAAGAATGCAGCTGCACAAGATTCAGTGGGTCCCCCACCAGGAGGCATTGCTGCCATGGCTGCTGCAGCTGCTGCTACCAAGCTCGAGTCACCGCCTGAAGAGGAACCAGCTGATTTTCCCGTTGTCGGAACGCCGTTGGAAGGTAACCAAGAGGCCTCCTCGGCAGTAGGACAGGGCGTCGCAACAGCTTCTGAAGAAGGCCTGACAGAAGATACAGTGGTTTTGTCAGAAGAACCGGGTTTTGCAAACGACACGGAGCTGCTCGGGGCAGTTTTGCATGTTGGTGCTGCAGTGGCCGAAGATTCGCCAAGGGATTTCTCGACGTTCTACTGCCTCTATTTGCTGTCGAAACACCTCGGCAATGAAGCATCGGAAGCGACCCCGTCGCCTTCACATTTGGCGTTGAATAAATCCGAGTTGGAGTTGATGGAGAAACGCTTGCTACTTCGTAGCCTGGAAATTACCAATCAGGCAACTTCGGTTGGAATGGTTGGATGGCTTGAATATGGAATCAGCAACACACTTGAGAGAACCCAAAGTCTACCATTCGAAGTTCTGCAGCAGTTGGCCTATCAGTTTGCCGCTAAGGGTGACTGGGAGTCTGCTTCCGATGTTTTGAGTGGACTTGTATTGCGTTGCGAGCAGAGTTTGGCAGGTTACGACCCGACGGCTATTACTGCCATGCTCGATCTTGTTGCATCCTCTGCCATGGCTGGAAACAATTGGTTGTCCCAAGGGATGCTTTCGCGAGTCTCCAATTTACATCAATTGTTCCTGACAGAATACGAAACTCTCTACATTGAGAAATGCCGCTCTATCACAAACTTTGCAAGGAACGCGCAGACTGTGATGCTTGATTCCCTCCCAGACGTGCTGGATCTTATGAAATCTTTTGCAATGACGTTGCACAAACAACTATCACGGGAACTTATTACCAAGATTCTAAACAACCATCCTGTGGTATGGATCAACCATGGCATCGTCGCAGATAGCTTTGCCATGATAGCTAACTGTCTCGGTGCCAGCGAAGAGCCTCTCGACCCCCGTCGCAAACGCAAGCATCACGTACAGCGTGAGTCTAGCTACTACTGGACCATGGCCTATTCCCATTACCAACATGCACTGCGGGGGTGGCTCTGTTTCGTTCCAGTGACCCATCCATACGCGGCAGGTACTACAATCGCGGTGGCACGCTGTCTCCGAGAGTTGGGAATGTTGGACAAGGCGTTGAAGCTATTGGAAACCCTCGTGTCCGAGCTCAAAGGTTTGGTCGATGTGGAAGAAAAGGGCACCATTGGGGGACCCAAGTCTCCAAGGATGACCTTCCTGTCACCCAACCGACAACGTCGGTTTGTCTTTTCGGTAGGCCGGTGCCGCAACGAACAAACTCTCGTGGCGGCGCTCTGGACCATGGCGGTCCTGACCGTAGAGCATAGTCCGGACGAACGGGGCAGAATCCGGGCCCTCAGTCTCTTGCATACGGCATCGGAAGCACTTCGTCGATGCCTAGAACAAACACCTCCATTGGACCCTGAAACCCACCATGTTTGCTTGGATCTGTACGAGTGCATCGAAGATGAAGCTCGTGTCCTCTACGAACCCATGCAATTGGTGGATGTTCCAGGCGGCATGCCCGAGCTACTACTGAATGGCAATACGATGGCAAAGATGACGCATGATGTTTGGACTCCCATGAGACGACGACGGGAACAAACCAGTGAAGCCAAGAAGGCGGAATGGAAGAAGAAACCCCAGATACTGATGGTATAAAGGGCAGTGCTATATCGAAATGCAAATGTTAATTTTTGTTTCTTAGATTTAGATAATCCTCACAACAGTCTGTCACATTATATGAGTACTGTTCTGTATCAAGTAAGAGTGGTACTAGTACCTACAAACCTCAACAAGGATAGCCTATGATACTACCCTTGTGGGAAAGAGATTTCCATGGATGATCATGCCATTTCTCACTAGTACAGCAAATAATGAAAAGGAATTCGATGGACCATTGTCATCATTTTTGGCCATACTCACACTGCCTAGGTAGTACAGAGTCAAGACTTCCATCGAGTCATCTCCACCATCTTGCTACCATCTTGCTTGCAACTTGGCCATTTATAAAAGCTCAGCATGACTTTTTTCTCCAAGTATGGTTTAGGCTTTTTCTTTTGGGCGCCTCCATTTGGGCATGGTGACCGTGAGCTAGAAAACCCCATTTTTGGCGCGGGGTGGTGGTAGGTAGATCCGCCGTTGTAGTTGTGTGGGTTGGAACATCCATTTCTTTGGCGGGATAAGTGGTCTGTTGAGAGGCTCAACGACAACGGAAGTGACTCGTCATTTAGAAGTCCTAATTGTAGAATAATTCAATTCCCGGTTGGATCATAGCGGAGTCCTGGGTCCGTGGTGTAAGAGACTTAAGTGCGCGCCGGGTACAACGTAGATGGGTACTGTCGCAGGAGGGCGGGGCGGAAGCCTCCCACTGGTGAACCAACCGACCCCTGGCCGGGGAGGCCATCACCCACCCGAGAAGAGGCAGGCATTGACCTCGAACCAGCTCTCCCGTTGGTTCGGTGTGTCATAGAGACATTGGACACAATTCCTCTCTCAAGACGAAAACAAGATTTACATCAATCTCAAGTACGATACCAATACACCTCGTGTTGTATTGCTTGTGCTGGAAGTTGATTTGATTTCGCTGTTTGTCCTTGAGATTTGAAACAAGGCACGAGTTTGAAGGATCATTGTTTTTGCATCCTCGTCCGTCCAAAAGTCCAATCGAATCGTCATACGTTCCAAGCTAGATGGGATTCTTATTGCTTGACAGCACAAATCACTCGGAAGAAACTGGACCCAGTCTTTCCCTCAAGGCCAGCCTCTCATCTCCTCACAACGTCAGTGTCGCTCCCACTGTTTCCACACACGGCGACTACTCGTGGCACGAGGACGAAGTAGCGGCGCAGACTCCTCTAGAACAACGAGTTCCTCTAACCATTCAAACGACGACTCCTCACGCGGCCTTTGGGTCTTCCCAAGGCACTGAAATCACCATGGCCCAGCCACGGCAACTGGACAAGTATGGCTTTATTGTCAACATGGATTCCAGCGGTCACATGTACGATTCTTCCTACCGAAGGACCAAGGAACGCCTACCCACACAGGCGGAAACCAAGCGGACAGAACGCCGCGAAAAGAAGTGGGAAGTCACACTCTCTGCATGGGACAAACGCCGTTCCAACAAGCTCAAGAAGCGTCTGCGAAAGGGAGTTCCCGACTCGATGCGGGGCAACGTTTGGCTCGCTCTCGGGGGTGGGGTTCGACGCAAGGGCCTCTACCAATCCATTGTCAACAAGACCACCGATGCTATGCTCAAGAACTGCAAGGAGCAGGTCCAATCTATGGATCCTACCTCACCCTCTAGTTCGAGAGCATCTTCGCCGACATCACAATCTTCGGACTATGCCTACAGCCCTGCGTTCCGGGCAGTCCAAGATACCATTGAGAGAGACATCCATCGAACGTTTCCCCGACACAACCTTTTTTACGAACGGGATGAAGAAAAAGCTGGCGATGATGCCATTATTACTGCAGCGTCCTCACTCTGGGGGCTGCCGATTCAAGATCCAGAACTTGCAGGTCTCATTCTCAACCTGGAGGCAGACCTCAAGGTGACCAATCGAAGGTCACCGACATCCAGTCAAGTGAGCGTTCATGTTCCACCTGGACAAGCTGCCTTGCGTCGGGTGCTTCGTGCTTACAGCTACTATGACCGTGAGATTAGCTATTGTCAAGGAATGAACTTTATTGTTGGAATGTTCTTGACGTTTATGACGGAAGAGGAAGCCTTTTGGGTTTTGGTTGGTACGTCTTGACGAGTCTGTTTGTATGAAATCTCGTTTTGGAGCAATATTGTGTTCTCATACCTACATGTACTAACTATTTCCCTTCTCCAACAGCTACCATGAACAATAAACCTTGTCAAATGCGCGGCATGTTTGCAGAGGGAATGAAGGAAACACACATGGTTTTGCACGTTGCAGAACAATTGATTCACCACCATTTACCCAGATTGGCACGTCACTTTGATGACGAAAACATTCATGTTACCATGTATGCCACTCAGTGGTTATTGACACAATACACCAGTTCTTTCAAATTTGATCTTGTCACTCGCGTTTGGGATTGCTTCCTTGGTGAAGGCTGGAAAATTATTTACAGAGTCATGTTGGCTCTCTTGCAACAGTGGCAATCACAACTGTTGAAGATGTCGTTCGAAGAAATACTGAATTTTTTCCGTGAATTGCCAGAGCGCGTGGACGGTCAGGCTGTCATGGAAGTTGCCATGCGAATCCCACTCAAGACGGCTCACATTCAAAAGTACGAAAAAGAATGGCATGCACGACAACAAAATGGATCTAGTGGTGGTCGCTAAGATAAACAACATCTTGCTAGTAGTAGTATCAGTATGACTGTAAACTGGGGTACTCGTAGCTGCACTGGATAGGTCTTGACATTACATGACAATGCAGGCGCAGCCACCGTCTGCGGGATCACTGGCGGAGGCTCCCTTGTCGGCGTTGTATTCTCGTCCCTTTTTGCGTTGTCGCTTCTTGGATTTTCCAGATGGAGCGGCGGCGGCTGGCTTGGGAGCTGCAGCAGGAGCCTTTGCTGCTGGAGCTGGTGCTGCTGCGGGCTTGGCGGGCACCGCAGCAGCTGGAGCCGGTTTGGTAGGGACTGGGTCCTCCAACAAGACAGGTGGCGGTTTGGGAGGTGCAACAGCTCGAGAAACAGGAATAGGAGGGTTCTCGTCGAAGACATCGTCGTCCACAGTTGCTGTGGAGTATGCTGTTGGTGTTGGCGCTGGTTTGGGCTCGGCAGCGGCAGCAGGTACAGGCAACGATCGAGGCGCAGGTTCGGGGGTAGGCTCTTCGACAGGAGTAGCAGGTTCTGGCACGGGTTCTGCCTTTTTGGCAATAGGCTGAACAATAGGCTTTGTGATTGGTTGCGATGGAGCCTCGACCTTGGGTTCCGTCGGAACAGGCTCTGGAGCCTTGGCAACAACTGGTTGGGGGATGGGCTCTGGAACTGGCGCAGGTGCTACCTCTACAATAGGCTCGACCACCGGAGCAGGAGCTGGCTCTGGTGCTGCCTTGACTTCAGGTTCACCCGCTGGTTCCGGAATGGGTTCCGCTGGAGGTGCCTCAACAACAGGCTCCACCACAGGCTTAGGTGTTGGCTCAGGTGTTGGCTCTGATGCTACCTCAACAACTGGCTCAACGACTGGCTCTGGCTCAGGTTCGGGGACCTTGACAGCTGGTTCAACAACAGGTTCAGGAACTGGCTCAGAAACAACTTCAGCAACAGGCTCGGGCTCTGCCTTGGGCTCAACAACTGGTTCAGTAACGGGCTCTGGTTCCGGAGCCGGTGGTTCGACTGGCTCTGGTTCTTCTGTCTTTTCGGGGGCGACAGGGGAAGACGAAGCCATGGCAAGGACAGCAGCAATGATATGTGGGGGTGCACCATCGGAGTTCATTGTTTCCTTCACTTCGTCCAGTGATTGTCCTCCTAGCACTAGACCATGATAATGGTCGGCAACCTCCTGTTCATCGGGATCCAACTGATCACTTGAGGATGGTGGCTCCTCGGGCTCATCTGCCACAGCAGCACTCTCAGGAGGGCTAGGCTCAGCCACTGGAGTAGGTACTGGCTCCTCCTTTGTTGGAGTAGGCTCAGCAGGCTTTGGTTGGGGTGCAGGTGCAGCTGGTACTGGCGATGGGATGGGCTTGCTGACCTCAACAGGCTTTGGTTGCGACACAGGAGCAGCAGCAGGTGCAGGTACTGGTGTGGAAACAGGCTTGCTAACCTCAGCAGCGCGGGGTTGGGGAGCTGGGACCACAGGACGAGTTGGCACTGGCGTTGGACGGGGTTGCGAGATTGGCTTGTTTTCTTCTGCTGGTTTGGGAGCAGCGCGGAGTTGAGGGGGCTGGAACTTCGCAGCAGGGCTGGGTGCAGGCACTGGAGTGGCTTTGTTGTCTGCAGCGGGTTTGGGAACCGAACGAAGTTGAGGAGGTTGGAACTTTGCAGGGCTAGGTGTGGGCACCGGAGCGGCCTTGTTGTCTGCTGGTTTGGATACTGAACGAAGTTGAGGAGCATGGAACTTTGCAGCGGGGCTGGGTGCAGGAGCTTGAACAGGCTTCAGAGCTGGTACAGGCGTGGCGCGAGGCTGGGGAACTGGTTTGTTAGCAGCAGGTGGTGTTGGTGTTGGGCGAGATTGAGGTGTAGGAAACTTCTGGGCTGCAGGTGTTAGTGGTTTCACAGGAACACTGGGAGATGGTGCATTCTGTGCCGGCAGTTTGTTTGGCGATGTCTTTTTCAAATTCGCAAAGGCCGCTGCTGCAAAGTTTGTCTGACCGGAATCTCTTGGAGGCAACGGCTTGGGTGGAGGAGCCCGACTGACTAAGTTCTTTCTATTGGCAATGGCCGCCGCAGCCAATCCTGACGGTCCCGAATCCACTTGTTTGGGAGGTGGTGCTTCGTTCCGAGGCGTTCGGCGTAGAGATCCAGCCGCAGCGGCAGCGGCAGCAGCCAAAGGTGAAGCTGATGATGATACTGCTGGCTTATCACTGGGTGCCTTTTGAGGAGTACGACGAAGTGACCCAGCAGCCGCTGCTGCAGCTGCAGCAAGTGGGGACGCTGACGATGTACCACCGCCACCACCACCAGCTGGTGCAGCGCTTTGTTGAGGTGCAGTTTTGAGGCTTCCAGAGGCAGCAGCCAAGCCAGCGAGGAAACCACCTCCCGTAGGAACCGCAGCGACTGGTTCCGCGGGGACTTCATTGGCCAACACCGAATCTTGAACATTTTGTGGGACATTATCCATAGACATTTTCTGACGGATTGCACCCTCTGGTAGCTTTAATTTCATCATCTTTCGGTATTGCGTGGCAATAGCCTCTTCATCTGGCGACAGTTTAGAGACCACTCCTCCCTTGTTGGAAGCTGGGGCGGGTACCTCACCGGCAAGGACAGAATCTTGAATATTTTGAGCAACCTTATCCATATTCATTTTGTGAATAATAGCACCCTCCGGTAGCTTAAGCTTCATCATCTTTCGGTATTGTGTGGCGATCGCTTCTTCACCAGGCGTCAGTGAAGACGTTTTTCCAGCCGTGCCCGACGGCTTGGGCGCCGATGCTGGGGCGGGGCTGGAGGAAGCTGCACCTGCACCTCCTCTAAAAACGGCGTCTTGAACCCTTTGGGGAACTTTTGCGGCATTCATTTTGTGTCGAATAGCACCGTCTGGCATTCCAATCTTCAACATCTTTCGGAAAGGCTCAGCAAGAGACTCCTCTTGCGGTGTCAATGCAGCACCACCACCGCCTCCTCCACCAGAGCCGCCTTTGGCTGGCTCCCCAGCAAAAACTGCATCTTGAATCTTTTTGGGAACATTATCATTGTTCATTTTTTGTTGGATGGCCCCATTGGGAAGTCCAATCTTGACCATCTTTCTATATTGAGCAGCAATCTTCTCTTCATCGGGTGTCAAGGCAGCTGCCGAACCTCCAGAAGAGGCCGAAGGTGGCTTTCGGGCCGAAGATCCACCCGAAGAACTTCCACCTTCTGCAAACACAGCATCTTGAAGACGGGGAGGCACTCCCTCCCCGCTCATTTTACTTCGGACTGCAGGTGGGGGGACTCCCATTTTGAGTAATTTCTTATACTTGGTGATGATGGCATCATCATCGTTGGCAGCAGGTGCCGCGGCAGCAGGTGGAGCACGACCGATGGCTCCAAATTTGGACGCCAGAGCTGCTGCAGCGGCATTCTTGGCCTGTGAACTCTTTTTGGGGTCAGCTCCCGTATCGATGGGTGTTTTCTTGACGGGAGCGACGGGGCCTCCGACAGCTTCGGGTGGTGGCGTCGTTCCATTACGCTTGTGTGCCTTGGCAATGGCAGCCATGGCGAGTTGGCGTTGAATATCCATTTTGATCTACTATTCACTTTCCCAATGTAAATATTCAATATAAATCTACAGACAATGGAAAACAACAACTTCAAACAAAGGTCAAAGGGTGAAATCAAAATGGGCAACTAGGTAGATCTGGTTCCTGTGTTAGATTTTTCCCGAGTCCCCCGATAGGGTGCGATGGGTCTCTCCGAATGACCCTCGTATCATCGTCGGAGGCAATTTCCTTGACTAACCCGGACATGCACGTGTGCCCTTGCGTAGAAAATCTACTAGCACATGACTCATACGATTGGATTACTATCCCGCACATGTTTCTGGTCGCCTTGCCGAAAATGCCGGTGTCAACCAAAACTGTTACCTCGACAAAGATAGGCGAGAGACTGTTCCCCTTCTCGTTCTAGACACGTTCCTCTACTTGATTGGTGATAGTCTAGACAGAATCACACAAAGATTCAGCAGGGTCCATATCCATTGGCATCGACAAGAAAGGTAAAGATAGACACAATGGCCATTGGTGCCACCATACTAGTTCTTGGGGTCACGAATCCTTCTTCTTTTCTTTACTTTTCTATCTCGGTCAGTTCTTCACCAGCGACAGGTGTGGCACTAAACAGAAATCTAGTGAACTCTTGAGTTGTTTACCCGTCAAAGACAAGTCTCTGAGTATGATAAAGGAACCAGATGATGATGTTGTTGTTGGTGTACCATAGTCCATAGTTGAAGTAGCTACGTGGGATTTGACACGGTTTTGACCACGACCCACGACTGATCGTACGAGGGACGACCAAGACTTCAAAAGTCGCTTGTGCGATATCTTTCCTCAAGTGACCCGGTCGACAACGTCCGCATAAAATCTCCACGACACAAATCTCGCTGAATCCTCACATCCGTTGGGAACACCCTCACCAGCAACAACTACTCGTACTACAGCCTCCCTTCAACAACAACCATGACCATCGATCTATACCCAGAACTTATTCGCTCCGAAGACCTTTCCCCTGATCAAGGCTTTGGCCCAGAAATCGATGATGATTGCAAGGTATGACATTTTGGACCATTTTGGTCGTGTTGATTTGTCCATTGTCCATCACTCACGCGTCCAACGTCAATGTTATCCTGAAAATGTTTGTAGACCATCCACGATGCCACCAAGGGTTGGGGAGCCAATGCCCAAAAAGTCATTGATGCCTTGGCTACCAAGGATGCCAACGACCGATACAAAGTTACTCTTCGTTACCAGGAACTCTATAGCCAATCTCTTAGCGAGTTGATGAAGAAGGAGTTCAGCGGAGATTTCAAGTTTGGAATGACTTGCTTGGCCATGCCCCTAGACGAGGCTGAATGTTACATGCTTAAGAAGGCTACCGATGGAGTTGGTGCCAATATCCACGTTGTTTACTCCATCATGTGTGGACGATCCAACTACGAGCTCAACCGCCTCAAAAAGAATTATTTCAAGCTTTACACAAAGGATTTGACCGGACTTCTTGTCAGTGAACTTCACGGAGATATGGAGCGCCTCATTATCAATGCCATGCAAGCTGGAGAAGAGCCCTATGATCCTCAATACCACACTTCGGAGAAGGCCGTCGAAGATGCTGAATTGATTTATGCCAAGGGACAAGGAAAGTGGTTTGGAACTGACGAAAAGAGTATTTTCAAGGTCTTGTGTGCCTCGCCCCCTGAGCACATTCAAAACATCAACCAAGTGTACGCTGACAAGTATGGATACACCCTCTTCAAGGCATTGGAGAAGGAATTGAGTGGCAATGTCAGGGACGGTACCTTGTTCGTCGTTGGAATGAAGGTTAAGCCCTACGAAACTATTGCCAAGCTCATCAAGACGGCTTGTGCTGGAGTTGGAACCGATGAGTTGCTTCTTACTTCCTGCATCATTCGCTACCAACATGTCATGAAGGATGTCATGGGAGCTCATATCGAATTGTTTGGCAAAAGCATCCATGACCGTGTTCGTAACGAAGCTGGAGGAAAGTACAAGTCATTGTTGTTGTCCATTTTGAACGCTGTCTGGCCTGAGGAGGGATAAGATATCACCCGAACTTGTGGATATGTGCCTGTTTTCGGGAGGCGTGGATCATGATGGGAAATTGGTCTCTGGCACGTGTATTCAATCGTTCCTCCATGGGAGGATGTATATGGTCAAACAAAACCTAGTAGCAGTACATTGTTAGCTTTATTTGAAGAACTACTTTTTCATGCTATCCAGCACTACTGCACTGTTGCTATGAAAGAGATCTCACCCAATGCCATTCCCAATGCATGCAGGACGACTGGTCACATCATGATGATGATGGTGAGTGATGACGATTTCCGGATCTTCCGAATCCTTTGTTGGCGAGACGTTGAGAATGACAAATAATGGAGTCAAGATTCGAATGCCGTTAAATGACAGTTCGAACGAGTCGTACCTAATCCCGGTACCTGGTACACACCAAACGGCAGGGTGAGAAACAACCCGGTACCTGGTATGGATCTTTCAGAGGATTCTTCTTTGCAACTCCGTCGACGACGGTCACAAAAAAGCAAAAGGCAAACGAAACCTTTTTTCTCACCTACCACCAACTACTACTACTACCATGACTATCCCACTTTACCCTGAAATCATCTACGAGGGAGATCTTTCTCCTGATGCCGTTGATGACGATATCAAGGAAAAGGTCGAGGTAAGTGAAACGGATTGATGTGCTGATGACCATGACATTTCGGACAAGAGCTGACACGTGCATGACTTTTGTATCTTGTTTCGACAGAAAATCGACGCCGCCTGCAAGGGATGGGGAACTGATGAGTTGTAAGTGCTCTATGATTACGTCGTTTGTCAGATTTTGCATATCCCTGTGAAAACATTATGGGACTTTGAAATGAATCCTTCCATAGGTTAGCGCTAATATGTTACCCGTTGCGTTTGGTATTTCACAGGCGTCTCATCAAGGCCTTGGCCTACTGCACCCCAGAGGAACGTGTCAAGGTCGCTGCTGCCTACGAGCAAGAGTTTGGCAAGACTCTCAAGAAGGAGATGAAGAGCGAGTGTGGCAAGGGTGACTTTGGCACTGCCCTTCAATTCCTGGCTGTTCCTAGTGATGAAGCTGAATGCGATATGATCAAGAAGGCTTGCAAGGTATGTTTGGATATTTCTGGAAATGTTGGGTGCTTATTTTTTGTAAATTGATCTCACTTTTGTCATTCCGCTGTCTAAAACAGGGAGCCGGAACTGACGAGCTTTTGTTGTACCCCATTATCTGCGGACGCAGCAACCAAGAAATTGATCTCCTCAAGAAGAAGTTCTACTCGGTAAGTTTCTCAGAAAAGCTCCAAGTATATTGCCTTTCTATGGATGTTTGACACTGACTTCGGATTTAGATGTACAGCGAGGATCTTGGTGTCTATTTGACCAAGGAGCTCGGTGGTGACTTCGAAAAATTGGTCGTCAACTGCTTGCAAGGGATTGAGGAGGCATTCGACCCTGATTACCACACGGAGGAGTTGGTTGAAGCCGATGGTAGGTACAAACCCCAAGTGTTTTTCGATAATCTGTATTTCAGAGGAACTAACAAGTTTTTCTCGATTAGTGGAGGCACTCTACAAAATGGGCGAAGGAAAGTGGGGAACCGACGAGGAAGGATTGTTCAAACTTTTGTGCTCCCGCCCTTACGAACATTTGGAGGCTGTCAACACCGCATATGCTGATAAACATGACGTGACTTTGTTCAAGGTGATGGATACCGAATTGGGTGGACACACTCGCGACGCCACTTTGTACCTCCTCGGCATGAAGATCAAGCCCTATGAGACTGTTGCCAAGTTGATCAAGAGGGCATGCAAGGGAGTTGGAACCAACGAATTGCTCTTGACTTGCGCCATTATTCGATACCAAATCTGTCTCAGTGAAGTGATGGACGCTTACGAGGAGTTGTACGGCGAAAGCCTCCAAGAGCTCTTGAAGAGTGAGATTGGAGGAGATTACAGACGCTTGTTGACTGAACTCTGTGATGCTGCCATCGCCTAAATGACGACATGATATTTGCATCATGACTTGTTTGTAAATTCCTTCTGTCCATGGGTTGGGGACGTCGTTGTATTCCCGACCGTTTGTGGAACAAGTGTACGTGGTAGATTGATATACCGTTAGGTCATTTGTTTGATTGACGATTTGAACATTCAGTCAAAGCTAGCTCTAGTAGAGAGGGACTTTCTACATAGTCTCATTTATCGGTAGATTGATATACCGTTAGGTCATTTGTTTCATTGACGATTTGAACTGGAACCATGCTTCCATTACATTGTGATTGCATTATTGTTTGCCAGGTGTCTACCCTATCATTGTAGCCAGTACTCCTACCAGGTAGTCTGTCATCATTCATCATCAGTGGAGATGATGTTTCTGCACAATAATGCGGAGACATAGCTACGATTGCAAGCGTAGTACGTTAGTACTAGTACAGATTATCATTAGTAGTACTGATAGTACTGTAGATCTATCATCTATCAGCTTCCTAAGGGTTGAACTTGGCTGCAAGTTGAGAGATTCGGGCTCCGTAGAGCTTGGCAGTCTCCAAGTCTCCAGCGGGAATGGCATCGGCACCGGCATCCGATGGGCATTGCACCAAGCAACCAACAGAACCTCCTAGGTTGTTGATGTCCTTTCGGGTATGAGCAGCTGCGTTGGATGGCAAGTATCCCAAACTGGCCCAAACTCCTCCGTGTTGGGAAGCCAAGGTTTGCATGTAGATCAAGGTAACTTGCTTGTCTCCGTTCAAACTGGCGGAGCACGAGAAGCCACCGAAGAGCTTATCCTTCCATCCTTGGGCGAACCAAACCTTGGAGGTGGCTTCGGCGAACTTCTTGAATTGCCAAGCAGGTCCTCCCATGTAAGTAGGAGCTCCAAAGATGATGGCATCAGCCTTGCTTAGAGTCTCCCAGTCATCCGCTGTGATTTCTCCCTCAGGGCTAATGACAATCTCTTTGGCATTCGCTCCCTTGATGACAGCTTCAGCGACGACCTTGTTGTGGCCATAGCCAGAGAAGTAAACGACGGCAACAGAGACCATTTTTGGAAAGTATAGATTTTGTGGGTTAGAGAAAGTTTGTGAAAGAGATTGGATTGCTTGTTTTTTGTGAGCCTGTTTGTTGGTCGAATACTTTCTTGGGAAGATCCGCCAAGATCAGGCGGATTCCACCTTGTGATCGCGCTCTTGCCTGGTTTCGGTGTTCGCATGTTGTAGGATGTAAGTCGAGCGGGTCAAATGCCCAGCACCTTACATAGTCTCATTTAGTGGGTTTCGTTTTGGCGCGGACTGGGGTGAGGTTGGCGTCAAAATCTCATTGCTGGCTTCCCTCCAAAAATCAATCTCAAACTATTCCTCCACCTGTTGTGGTTGTTTGTCGCTTCTACCATCATTAGTAGAGAGACCATGGCTTCGACAGATGTAGTAGGAACCTACAAGCATGGTTCCATTCGAAGAGTCAAGCTCCGAAACTTTTTGACGTACAGTGATGTGGAAGTGGAGCCGGGACCACGGTACGTTTCGTCCTCGTACGGTGGGAATGCGCTGTTATCATGAATTCCTGGTTGATCACACTCATCACCATCCTTTTCTTATTGCAGACTCAATATGGTTATTGGTCCCAATGGTACAGGCAAGTCTACCATTCTTTGTGCCATTTGTCTGGGACTCGGAGGAGAACCTGCTTTGTTGGGCCGTGCCAGTGACATTGAAACATTTGTCGCCAACGGCGAAGACGAAGGAGAAATTGAATTGGAGATTGTCAATGCCAGGGGAGGAGCCAACGTCATTCTCCGTCGTCAGCTCCGTAGGACTGGAAGTCCCAAGTCAGCTTGTTTTTGGAACGACCAGAAACTCCCACCCAAGACGATCAAAGAAAAGTGTTTGGAAACCTTTCAAATCACGGTCGACAATCTCTGTACCTTTCTTCCGCAAGACAAGGTTGGAAACTTTAGTGCTTTCAATCCGCAACAATTGTTGATTGAAACGGAAAAGTCCCTTAGTGCCTCGCAACATTTGTATCACACACATATGCAACTTATCAAGCACCAAGAAGAAACCAAAGGAGACAACAACCGTCTTGCCACTCTCGAGAGTAAACTCGACCAGCTCAAGCACGAAGGAGAGCGTCTCGGGCGGGCTCGAGCTCTCATTGAAGAGCGTGATATTGCTCAAGCACAAGCAGATCTTCTTCGAAAGAAGATTTTGTGGTTGGAGTTTGATGCCCTATTGGAAGATCTCAACCAGAAGAAAGCTGCCAAGGCAGAACTCAAGGACAAGCTTCGCGAAGCAAACGCCACCTTGCGGCCCTTTGAAGAACGGTTGGAGAAGGCTACATTGAAGTTGAAACGTTCATCGACAGAATATGACAAGTTCAAGAATGAAATTCGCACACACAAGAAGGAAATGGACAAGCACGAAGAAAAGTACCAGAAACATGATGATATGATTGAAGGCATCATGTCTGATTTGCAAGTCATGGACCAGAAACGCGAAGATAAGAAGCTCAAGGTGGCCGAGCTTCGAGATCGTGTGGAAACTTACAGGGCCAATGTGGCCGATGGGCCTTCCATGGATGCTTTGCAAGAAGAAGAGTTACAATGCAGGAATGAACAGAGGGCCATTCTGCCTCTCTATGACGAGTCCAAGCGAGCACAGGAGCGTCTGTTGAGATCAAAGGCAGAACTCGAAGAAGAGTACCGACAAGCTCAGCAACAAATGAATAGGCTTCAAGATGACAAGGCTCGTCGCAACGACCGAATCTTCCGTTCCCTGCCGGACTTGAAGAAGATTTTGGATTGGATGGATCAAAACCGCACCAAGTTTCGAAAAGAGGTGGTGGGTCCCGTCATGTGCGAAGTTACCCCGCAGTCAGATCATGCTGCTTCGTACCTAGAACATCAGGTGTCGAACGCGACGCTTAAGAGTTTTGTGGTCCAATGCAAGGAAGACTATGATTTGCTCTACCGCAGTGTTCGTCAGGGACTCAATCTCCCTATCAACGTCCTCCTCATCAGTCAGATCAAACCAATCAAGCGGGGGTATTCAGAAGAAAAGATGAGGGTTCT
This sequence comes from Nitzschia putrida, assembly GCA_016586335.1. Taxonomy (NCBI): domain Eukaryota; phylum Bacillariophyta; class Bacillariophyceae; order Bacillariales; family Bacillariaceae; genus Nitzschia; species Nitzschia putrida. The sequence continues at coordinate 450,152 of BLYE01000019.1, read as the reverse complement.
CAAGAAAGAGCATGGTGTCATTGGATACATGGATGAGACTATTACGGCACCAGAGCTGGTTTTGGAGGCTCTCAGGAGTTCCTCTCAAATCCACCGTGTGTTGATTGGATCTGAGCAAACGCAAGCCAGTCTGGATAGTAAGAACCTTCTTGATTACCTCTCCCAGCCTGAAAATGGGAGTGGTAAACTTCAAGCTTGCAGTATCTTTGCGACGGATGGCATCAAAGCTAACCAGTACACATCCATCATCTCCAAGTACAGTGGAAAACCTTCCGTTCGCGTGGATGACATTCGTCCCGCCAAGTTCTTGGCACCAGGCGTGGCCGATGATCGAAAGGCCAAGGTTCAAGAAGAACTCGACAAAATTGAAAGTCGCCGCAGCGTGTTGCAACCACAAGTAGATGCTGCCACTGACAAGCGCCAAGAGTTGGAAGAAAAGGCCCAAATTGCCAAGGCAAGATTGGCCGAAGTTCGTGGAAAGGTGCAGGTTCTTCAAAAGGTCATCAACAAACTCCGAAACGCGGAAGCCAAACTGGGTGACGCCGAGGCCGAGTTGGCGGCGGGTGACCAACAAGAGAAGGAAAATAAGGTTGCTGAACTCAACAAGCGGATGCATCATTCTTTGGTGGCCCTCGAAAAGCATTCGGAATGCTACAAACTCATGATGAAAGCAACAGTCAAGTCGTCAGGGGCTTTGTTGAACAAGGAAGCTGCAGCAGCAGAGGAGAGCACCACTCGGTACGTGACGGAGACTAGTGTGCCACAAGCATTTCGATTATTTTCTCACTCACTTTTTTGTATGTTAGTTATGCCTTGCAAGACGCCACGCGAGAATTCAGGTCCCTCGAAGAGCAAGCTCGTACCGTTGCGGAGCAATTCAAACGAGCCAAGAGTGAGGTTATCCGACAGAAGCAAAATGCTGACAGACAGGCTCCATTGGAGGACGAAAACGGCATTGACCTGCCGCTAAAGGCGCAGCTGGAGGAGCTTCCTGTTTCCAGTCTAGACGAAGCTGGAGCTGCCCTGGAGGAGGCCCAAGCAAAGGTTGACTCCATTGTAGCTGATAATGGCGTCATTCAAGAACATGAGAGAAACTTGGCAGAAACGGCTGATATCCAAGCACAGTTGGATGATATGAAGGCTTCGGAAGAAAAGAGAAAGAATGCTCTTCAAGAGAAGGTTGCTCCTTGGCGCCAGACTCTGGAGGAAGCAGTGGCTAAGATTGATGTCTTGTTCTCTAGGTACATGTCCGAAATGGGCAAAACGGGTACGTTGATATGTCCAACAAAACAAGGATTCCTTGTATGCAAACATTCTCTAACCTATTTGATTGGCAGGTGAAATCCGTCTCACTACAGGTGGAGAGTCGGGGGATGATCCTAACGGAGACTTTAGTAAGTGGGGCATTGAAATTCGAGTCAGTTTCCGAGAGAATACAAAGCTGCAAGTTCTATCAGCACGCGTCCAATCCGGTGGTGAACGGTCCGTATCTACAATTTTGTATCTCATGGCCTTGCAAGACATGATGGTATCTCCTTTCCGATGTGTGGACGAGATTAACCAAGGTCTTGATGAGAGGAACGAGCGTTTGGTCTTCAAGCGTATTGTGGCCAACTCTACCCGCGTTCCTGGGCCGGAAGGACCAACTGATCATGCTGGTCAATACTTTTTGATTACTCCCAAACTCCTACCGAACTTGTACGATATGGAGGTTGAGGCCATGACTGTCCTTTTCATCTTCAACGGACCCTACAACAACATCCGCGATCACAACGACTGGAAGGTTCGGAATCTACTGCCTCTCCGCAAGAGGGATACTGCCAAGATCGAAGCCATGGAGGGAGACGAAAACAGCGGAAGTGCAGTCATTGAGGAGGAAGGACCTCCTTCGAAAATGAGGAAACGACAACATCGCAAGGCTCTAGCAGCTTCCAATGGTGTGGAAGCAATGTAGCTACATGATTTTGTTGTCATACTATAACTTCTTATTCCATGAAAGTATTCTTGTGTTATTAGGTGCTATGATATATTCGAATCCCATGTTGATTCACGAGTCGCTGCGACCGCTGACAGCGTCGATTGCACGCTTGGTGGGAAACTTGGGTGCATGATGTTTTCATATTCCCAGTAGTTATTCGAGAGACCTCCCAACGAATACACAACAACAATGCCAGTCAAGAGATCAGAGGAAAGACCACTGACAGTGCTGGTCATGGATGTTTCTCCCGTTGTCTGGGGAGAAAGAGACATGCGCCGAGCTGCGAGTGACAAGGCTCGAATCGCCGCCGGCAAACGAAGTCTTGGTCCTGCTACGCTTGATGAACTGATGAGTGCAGTCCAAGCCTTTGCTAGCGCTTTTGGAAGCTTAGAGAGAGAAGCAGCCTTGCTTATTGTCGCAGTCGCAGGAAGCAAGACGGCAGTTGTCTACCCACGCAAAGATCAGCTCGACGACTACTTTGCCAATCCGGACAATCGATTGGATACGCGTTCCATTCCGCTGGATCTGGTGGGAGGAGTTGCAGAGTTGGTTGCAGAAGCGACCAAGGATGCCACAAATGCAGAGCTTCCTGTATCTTCGTCTCTGGCTGCCATGGCATCAGCGTTCACGCTGGCACTCTGTCTGGTCAATCGTTTTCTGGCTGCTACCAACAGTGGTGTGACGGCTTTGCATGATGACCATGTTTGGAATCGAGGAAATGGGGATGATGAGGGTGTCATTACAGCAATTGGGGCTGGTGACAAGAAAAAGTCGTCGCGAAAAGCCCGTGCATGGTCTCCTCGGATACTTTTGATTCAAGCTTCCGATGATCGACCAGGAGATTACAACGCAGTGATGAATTGTGCTTTTGCTGCAAAGAAACTACAAATTGCAGTCGATGGCTGTTTTATCCCATGTATGGGAGGAGGCAGTAAAACCAGTGCTTTCTTAGAACAGACTTGTGATCTCACGGGTGGGCTCCATTTGAACCCCAGTGGAGCAGCACAGGCCAACATGGCCCTAACAGAAGTTCTCTTGAGTGTATTTTTGCCACCTCGATCCAGTCGACCTAGTTTGAATCTACCGGCACTCAACAAGGTTGATTTCAGGGCAAGAAGTTTTGATACGGGAGAAATTGTGGACATGGCCTTTGTCTGTGAAAAGTGTTTGAGTTTGTTCAAGCAAAAACCTCAAGTACGCTGCCCAACCTGCGACGCAGAAATTCGTTCACGAAAGCAACAGAGAGCCTCGTAGCAGAAGCAACCTATTTGGTGATGAACTGTAAAAGAATTTAGAAAACTGCTAATGGTATCACAACAGATAGGCTAAAGGGCACTAAATTCTATTGGTAGTTCGTGTTCCAGGACACTTCTAAATTCCCCTGTTAGGCCGACAGGGGCCTGCCTTTTTGGATAGCACCAATATTAGATTGAAAGAGACTCGGTTTGTAAAACACACTGGCGAGATCAATTCGAATGGGTCTCATTCAACGTTTCAAGAATCTGTCTTGCAGCCCGGTCACCACTGATGAGGGCGGCATGGACACCACCCATGTGTTCCGACTCGGTAAACTCTCCAGCAAACACGAGTTGGCCATCCCAGAATGGTGTCTGTAGCAATTCGACATGTCTGTCTAATGTGCCCAAACCAAACGAGCTGTAGGCTCCATGTGTCCAGGGATCTTCCTCCCAACGTGTGATATCGCAGCCAACACAGTGATCGGCAAGATTGGACAATCCCATGGAATCCTCCAAAAACTTGAGGACAGCATTTCGGATTTCACTCTCGGATTTTCCAATGGACCACTTTCCTAGTTCCCCAGTTAGGATGGCCTCAAGGCAAGGAATGGAGTCCTTGGCCCAAAGGTTGTAGACCAAGAGGAACCGGCTGGATGGATTTGTGGGATCACCCTTTCGCATGAGACCGAGCACCGTATCGGACATGGGCCAGAAAATGGAGTCAAAGGTGAGGAAAACCTTCTTGTAGGTTCCGGTGGCAATGGCTTGAATAGCCTCTTGAAAGTCGTTTCCCAAAGGTGGCTCAAAGAAGGTTGTTGGGTTTTGGTGTTGCAAGCACCCGACAGGGATGGTGCTGACACAGCACTTGGCGTAAACTGTCAATCCAGAGGACGTTGTGACCTTGACGCGGCCATCGACTTGCCGAGAAATCGAGGTAACACACTGTTCACGACGAACATGATCCTCGGTACCTTGACGAAGTGGCACCAACACATTTTCCATTCCATGAATGACCTTGCAGTGAGGTCCAGGATAGTCTCCGTCAAAATACTCCGGGGAATCACTGTCCATTTCCTCAAACGGCACAACCTTGATGCAACCAACCTGTGTGTCGGACTCGGACATGCCGTTCCAGTTTTCGGCCACGTATCCCAAGAAGGGGACTAACAGGTCCACAACCTCGTTGGTTTCCAGTCCTTGCTTATCAGCAACCTTGGAGCGAGCAGAGGCCAAGGACGTCGTGACAGTCTCCATTCCATTTCCAGATTCGAACAGCTGATTGACATAGTCGGAGATTTTTTGCTGTTGGCCACAATAGAGCTGAATGGCCTGTTGCACATCATTGGACTCGTTGGACACTCGGTTCCCCTGGCAAAAGAGTGCAATGATACCGGACTTATTCAGAACAGTGTGGGGTCGGGTCCAGGTGTTTCCTTCGAAAATTCGGTATAGATGTGTGTCGATGGGTGATTTTCCTTGAGGGGTGATTTGACCCAAGAGTTCCATCATGGGATTTCGCTCATAGCAATGGTCGTAAGGATGCAAGCTAGCGGTTTCTTCGAGTTGCTTGCCAGTTCCATGGACCCAAGCGGCTCCGAGGTCACGAGGGAAAGTGACATCCTTGTCATTTGTGTGGTTGTAGTGGTGGCTGGAGGAGGCAGCAGCAGTTTCCGCGCGAACATCAACACAGCGCTTGTGCTCTGACACGGTATGAATCCTGCCGCCTATGCGATTTCTGGCCTCGAGGATGCAAAAGGTTGGCTGTTCTCCATCAGGTTTCTGCAGTAACGACTTGGCACACTGCAAACCAGAGGCTCCAGCACCAATGATGACAACGTCAGTTGTTATTGTTTCTTCGATCATTTCAGGCATGGTGGTGGTGAATAATGCGGCTGGGAAAAGATGACAAAGATTTTGTGTGCGCTTTGATATGCGCTTTATGGTGGGAAGAATGAGAAGTTGTGAAGCACGGCGTCGCGGTGATGTTGGCACTTGTCTCCTTCCTCTCACACGTTTGCTGTTGACTGCCCGTAGACCTCGTACTGAATCGGTACGTAGATGTCAGTACTGTTTTGGGAGGAGTTGGCGCTTGGCCGGCGCCGAGTCGGGCGTCGGAGAGGTCTGGACCAGGATAAGCGGTCGACGGCAGGACGAGTACGGCTTCTCAAGATGCGAACCTCTATGTGGTATATGTATGATGACGTATTCGCAGGTGTTGGCATTTGGCATTCTTCCACTTGCTAGCTTGTTGGACAAGACCTGCCACAAGAAGGCCCAAGTCATTTCATCGTGTCTACCACGTGCCAACTTTGGGTTGCAATCCATCCTGGTTCAGCACTAACTGTAAACGAGCAGTTGATTTGGACAAACAGCACACAAGTCAACATGAAGCTTTCACAGGACCTTATCAGTGTCTTTCTATTCCTTTCCCTCTTTCTTTGTGGATGTTTGGGACAAGATGCGAGTACCTGCTCCTGGACAGGAGAGGGCCTAGATCCTGCACTCAAGGAAATGACTTATGATGTAGGTGATGGTCCCCAAACTTTCATGGCCTACGTCGAACCCGACGTTACCTCCTTTTATCAAGGAAACCCTCCTTCCAGTACCAAAGTGGTTCCTAAATTCAACGGTTTGGCCGGCAAGTTCATCAACATGAGCAACAAGAACCTTGTGTTTTACTACGAATCAAATGAAGGGGGGACAGCCTCGCCCATGCGCAACTTTGGACCTTTCTCTACGGGCGGAACGGCCACTTTCCCCGGCCATCGATTCTTTTTTACCCTTGAGGGTGTCGACTCCTCAAAGGAAAACAGACTCATTGAGTTTGTCGTCAAAGAGTATCCCGAGAATATCTATGTCTATGATCCCTACCTCGTGGAGGGAGATGAAGCCGCCACCAACGCCAATTTGGAAAAGGAACTCAGCGCTTCGGAGCGTGAAGTTTATGATATGTGGAAGAAGACCCTGCTTTTCAATGATCAGTACAAGGAGTTCACTGGCCGCTCCTACCTTGCCAACTACCTACGTGACCGACCCACCCACTTCCTCTGGCCTGCCGATTACTTTGGTCAAGAGCATTGGTTCACTACCCGCGAAACGCACTTTGAATCCCTCCCTCCTCTCTCCGAGATGGACCCAATCTTGGAATCGGCCGAGAATCGAAAGTTGAAGGATTCTGATGATCGCAATCTACAGGAATATCGAGTCAAGGACCAAACCATGATGAACATGACCGTCAAAGTCCTTTCGTGCGCTCCCCGTGTCTATGAAATTCCAAACTTCCTCAGTGAAATTGAAGTCCAACATATTCTCGAATTGGCAGATGGTATCGAGTTGAGCTTGAGTACTACCGGAGACGTCGTTGGAGGAACCAGTTCTCAAAAGAATGCCAAGCAAGTTACCAAGGAAGATGAGTCTCGTCCCAAATCCCGAACCAGCTTCAACTCGTGGCTTCCTCGTGAGAGCTCTCCAGTGGTGGATGCTATTTATCGACGTGCTTCGGATCTCTTGCGCATTGATGAGGCTCTTCTTCGTCGCCGCAGCGCCACTGAATATCCCGATCTTCCTACACGACGAACGGTTTCAGAACCCTTTCAATTGGTCCACTATGCGGAAACACAGGAGTATACGGCCCACCATGATTTTGGTTATGCGGATATTCAGGACAAGTACAATGGAGCTCGATTCGCCACCTTGTTGCTGTATTTGAATGGGGATATGGAAGGTGGAGAGACCAGCTTCCCCCGCTGGTCCAATGCCGAAACATTCCATCGTCTCAGTGTCGCTCCAGAAGCAGGAAAGGCAGTTCTCTTCTATTCCCAGCTTCCTGATGGCAACTTGGATGATTTCTCTCAACATGCTGCGGAACCTATTCGGGATGGAGAGAAGTGGTTGATCAATTTGTGGGTTTGGGACCCAATCTACGAACTGTAGACCGCTTAGGTAGTACCGTATTGCAATAGAGAATGCAACGAATCACATTATGTTTACAACTATATCTCAGCAGCCACCTCTAGCGAAGGTGCTGCCTCTTGCGCTTGTACTCCTTTGGCCTTGTTGGCCAAGTCTGCGTCGACCAACTTGCGCAACTCACCATTGTGGTTTCGGAGGAGCTCCCCTGGAGACCCATATTCCAAAATCTTGCCTTCGCCCATGACGGCAATTTTATCATGACCGAGGACCGTGTCCAGACGATGGGCTACCGTGATGACAGACACCCCCTTTTCCACAAACTCCCGCTGAATAGTGGCTTGAACTTTACGGTCAGTCACAGGATCAACACTAGAGGTGGCCTCGTCCATGACCAACACCTTGCTCTTTCGCACCAACGCTCTTGCCAAACAGATGAGTTGTCGTTGACCTTGACTCAAATTGTTTCCTCCTTCACTGATCGGGGAACTTAGTCCACCAGTCTCGCGGAATTGCCGTGCTAGCTCTGGGCTGGCAGCTTCAATGGCTTCCCACATGTCACTCTCGTTTGCCATTCCAGTGGCATCCAAGTTGGAAGCAACTGTTCCAGCAAATAAGACGGGATTCTGAGGGATGATTGACAAACGACTTCGAAGGGTCTTGAGAGACACGGATCGAATGTCGACCCCGTCGATTTCAATGTTTCCTCCTTTCTCGATATCTACAATTCGAAACAATGTCAAGAGAAGCGAACTTTTTCCACTTCCGGTTCGACCAACGATTCCCAGTGTGCTTCCCGATGGGACGGTGAGCGACACATCATTCAGAACCAATGGAGAACCTGGATTATATCGCATGGACACCCTATTGAACTTCACAGCCCCCTTCCATGGCCAACCACTATCACGAAGTGCATCATCGCTTGGGTTGTACACATTTGTCCTGTTGCTTGTCGCATGAAGTGCGGCTATTGCTTCTCCAGGCCCTGCCAGCTCATGGGGCATGTCAGACAACTCTTGTACGCGCATTACACTCATCATGTGACTCTCGAGGCCTGTCAAGTTCCTGACAGCCCATGCCATCAAGCCTGTTATTGCTAGTGATTGTGTGAGACCCCATCCGGCAGACCCAGGCTTGACTTTTCCAACTCGAGAAAGAATGACAGATCCTATGGCAGACGCCAATACCATTGAGTTCCCAAGGGATTCCAAGCGAACGGACAACCAACGGTCAAGGATCTTGATCGTTGAAAACACTGCCAAGTTGGTTTCACAAAGGGCCCTGTGGTTGCTGGACCACGACTTCCATGCTCCTGGGATAGACCTGATAACATCTGTTCCACGCAAAGCTTCTCCAAAGTGTGTATAGATAGGGGAGCGACTTTTTGTTTCGGCTCGCTTCATATCTCGGGCCGCTGGCCGAAAGCGTTTAATAGCACGCAAATAGAAAGTCCCGGCAAAAGCCATGGGGCCAAGCATAGCTGGGGAAATCGCTCTGGCAAGAGCCATTGTCGAGGCTGCAATTTGAAGAAAACAGAAAAGAACATTACCAATCGTGTCGGGCAATGCCCGATCGACAATACCTAGCTCTTTCCCAAATCTAGATAAGAGTTGTCCACTTGGCGTTGCATCGAAGAAAGCCATCGGTGCACGGAACACAGAGGATACCATGTTGTCATGGTAGAAGTTCGATGCTCGTGCACAAACCACCGTCAACAGATAGCTTCGCAACCATAGACATAGAGAAACAACACCAGCCGCGTTCACCAGTGAACGAACATACTGCGCTCCAACCTCGCCAGAGGCTCCCGCACTGGCTACTTCTGTCCATGCAGCCAGAGTATACTGTTGGAACAGCTGGGCTGAATTTGTCAGGGCAAATGCCAGTAACATCATTGCGATCAAGCTTGGGCTACCAACCGCCTTGATGTACCCAACATAGGCGGACAGAGGTACAGCGTCAGTTGACATACTGTCATCGGTGGAAAGGTACCGTTTCTGTACCTGCTTGACTGCTGCAGTTGCTTTTTCTGTGTCATCATCATTCTTAGTCTCGTCAGAATCTCGTTCGTGTGCATATGTCATGACCCTCTCTGACATGGCGTCTGGATTGTTCCTCCAATCCACTTCAGTGCATTCAGGATCTGCATGACAGTTGTCTGTTGTAGTAGTATTCAGAACGTAGCCGCCAGGTGCCCGTACTGTGGACTCCCTTCCACCATATGCTTCCGTAATATTTCCTTTCAAAGTAGCTGGAACCTCGTGCGTTGGTTCGTGTGTGGGTATTCGTAGCTGCTGCAATTTGTGACCTCGGGCAAGGAGTTGACCATACGTTCCCACGTCATGAATCGTAGAGCAGGTGGAGTTTGTATCTGGGGAAGCCGAGCTAGTTGGACCCATCAAGATTACCCGATCGCATCGGCGTGGCAACGTGGGATCGTTCGTGACAATTACAGCGGCGGAGTTCATAGATTTAAAACGATTGGAAATACGCTCGAATACCATGGCACCAACCGTGGCATCAAGCGCAGCCAAACAGTCGTCGAGCAGGAAAACAGACGTGTCTTTGCTGGAATACAACGCCCGAGCCAGAGCGACACGCGCCCTTTGCCCACCAGACAGGTTTGAACCGCCTTCTCCTACATCTGTGTCATCGTTTAGAATACCAGCAACTGAGCTCGATCGGCCCATATCCTTGTCAAGTCCAGCATCGTATATGGCGTTTTCGTATCGCTGATGGTCAAATTCTCGGCCGAACACAATGGCGTCACGAATAGACCCCTTTGGAAGCCATGCACTCTGAGAACAGTAGCCAATGTCCCCGTTTACCTGAACTCCAGGTCTTCGCATGGTGGCGTCGTAATCTGTTTCTGGTACGTTTTTATCAACCACAGCCCTTGGAACAGGCGTCAGCTCTCCTAGCAAGCCTTTTATCAGAGCACTCTTTCCACTTCCCACAGGCCCAACCACGGCGACTATTTCACCTCTGTTCACCTTCACATTAACATTGCACAAGGCCGGCGACTCGGAGGCTTGTACGTCGCCATCCATTGAGACACCAGAAGATGCCCACAGAAAGTTGCCATTTTTCATTTCAATAGCTCCATCATCGTCAAAAGGGCATTGTTCAACGTATGGAGTGATTTCCTCGGCAGTGAGATAGGTAGCTATTCGACGGAGAGAATTCGCACCATTCGCAAGATTGTCGATCAACATAGGAAAGAACATCAATGGAAAACGCAGCTGATTGAACAATGCAATCGATGTGAACACTGTTGACGCTCGAATTGGGCGTCCTGATCGATGGTATGCGGCAAATGTGGCTACCAATACAAGTGCGGGAACAGAGTTTGATACGGCAGTGTTTACCGCCCGAACAATGCCACGGATTTTATGTCGACGCAACTCATCACTTCGATGTTCTCGAACGCCTTTCGCAAATTGATCTTCCCAACCTTGGAATTTCAAGAGGAGCATATTGTTGATACTTTCTGCAGTTCGTTTAGTCCGCGCATCTCTGGCTTCGTTTTCACTCTTCGAAAGCCTGTCAAGAATTCGAAGAGTGACACTGTTCAAGGGAATCACAGTTAGCAGGACAGCTAAGCCGTATAGGACGCTGCGCCCCAAATACCTGTACAAAAGGGATGTATACATAGCAATCTGAAAAAGAATCAGTGTTCACCGATTCGTCACTTCGGGAAACAACACAATGTAACATACCTGCAGGGGGCCGTCCCACAACGTGTGAACTTGCATTGCCGCAGCTTCTATCATAGGTGTATCCGACTGCATCAAGTTCAAAACCCCTCCATTCCCCAGAGCTTTCTTTGTGTCACTTGTGCGCTGTTTTGCCAGAACACCACTTCCTCCATCCGGCAGCCTCATGCTCTTGTCGAAAATCAAGCCTTCCAGTGCGCCACGAGTTGTCGTAGCCATCCCTACAGCATTATGAAAAAACTGACTTTCAGTCACCATTTTCACACTCAGCACAGATACAAGCATCACAGCGGCTGTTATAGGGGTGGTGATTGGTACCGCATTTCCTTGTTCGACGCTTTTCAAGAACCGCGAGACCAACAACGCGGGGAATGCTTGAACTGCTGTATTCAGCAGTCTCAAACTTCCGGAAAGAAGGAGCATTCCTTTTTGCTGCTTTGCCAAGGCCTTCAGCAATAGCATCGTTTCGGATTTTTTCTTAAAGTCGACCCCTTTCTCGGCGGCTTCTTCGATTTCCCTCCGGGCATTCTGTCGGATTGTGGCATATTCTGCAGTCAAACCCTCCACACAAGCATCCATTTTCTCATTATCATTCAAAGAAAGGGTGTCCTTCTCTGTCAAAGTACGGTTTGACGCCAAGTCCATGATTGGTGAAACGTAGGAGAAAAGTAGTCTAGATGCCCAATGTCGGAGGCTGCTGAGGGGGTTGGATGTTGTTGGCTTGTGCTCGGTAGGACCACCAGGTTCTTGGTTGAGTGCTAGCACATCTATCTGAGGCTTCCCAATTTCGTTATTCGAGGAAAGTTGAAAACGCCGTGTTATACCAGGCCTTGAGATAATTTCTGGAGTAGTTTGGGGTGGACGAGACGCCAAACTGGTTGTCGCAGCTGTCCATGGCCTTACAATATCAATGGCACTTGTACAGACAAAGGGGGAAGCAACGCTAACAAGGGCAACGACAACAAACAAAAGCACACGTATATGCGTGTGTGGTTTGAGCGTCATTGTGTCCTTGGATTGGAGACGAGGACGGCTGTTGTGCTGCAGGTGTAGAAAAGTTGCAAATGTTGCTAAAGCAATGGCATGTCGACGGAACACGTTTGAATGAACTAGAATCACTTGCTTGGTCTGGAGGCATTCTCCACCAATCAGGAAGTCTCGTGACACGTGGAGATTTGTGTACATACATCCACATGGTTAACTTGTGTCGCAGGTTGCCAGAAACTCTATTAAATTTTCGTATGTATTTATCCATAGTTGATGATTGGTGCCATCCGCCTGGTAGTCTGACAAATGGTTACTACCACATAATTGTCTACACCAAATACAGAAACGTATACTAACATACAACGCCTGCACTGCAACGCCTGAATGAAATGGCGAGTGTCACCTTTTGGACTCGCTCATCATCGAAACTCAGTGCAATGGACTTGAGTTTCATCCCGGTACACTGAGGTACCAACAAGACCATCATCAACACCATGAGACGAAAAGTGAAGTTTCAAGGAGTACTAGGTGAAGAGGTTGGTGAGGAGCAATCTTCAATCGGCTTGAACAGCTTGCTTGACCGCCAATACCAACAACAACACCTTCAGCAACAGCAAGGCCTGTCAGTCTTTTCTAACAGCGAGGACAATGGGGAGGAAGAAGAGTCAACAGCATGGACCCTCTCTTCCATCGGCCATAACCGCCGCTTGTATGGAAGAACAAAGGATCGCACGCTATTGAAGCAAGCCTACAGACGATTGTGGGAAAACGAAACAGGGAAACCTTCCGTTCAGCTTGCTCTGATTTCGGGGCCAGCTGGGTGTGGAAAGACTGCTCTGGCAATGTCTCTCCGACAGTCTGTAGTGGAAGATGGAGGTTTCTTTCTTACTGGAAAGTTTGACCAAATGCAGAGCGCTGAGTTGTACAGTGCCTTCGTTTCAGCCTTCACAGAACTGGTTGACAACGTCGTTCGGCGAGGGCCCAATGCAGTTCGCTCCATGAAGAAGGCAATCCAAGCTGCTGTGCACACTGAGCAACGCATCCTGACAGATATGATTCCAGCATTGGAGAAAGTTCTCGGTCCTCAAAAGAAGGACTCTGCCAAGGAATTTCGCCAGAGTTCCGACGAAGTCAGCTGTTTCAAATTTGTCTTCAGAATGTTCGTCCGTGCGATCTCCTCTCCAGAATACCCTATCGTGTTCCTCTTGGACGATCTTCATTTCGCCGATGAAGCCTCGATGGATTTGCTACAGGCTCTAGTGTCCGACACAACCAACGATGGAATCCTCTTCGTTGGAACCTACCGTGTTGAGAAGTCTGCAGATCTTCGAATCAAGCAGCTTCTACGGGATCAATCTGTAGACAATACCACCGAGATTCCTCTAGACAATCTCGCTCCCAGAGCAGTCGACGAAATGGTGGCTGAAATCTTTTCCGTTGTCCAACCAATCCAGATCAAGCCCTTGACAGACATCATTTACCGACAAACGCTGGGAAATGTGTTTTACATCCGCGAGTTCCTGCGCTATCTGCAGGAGGAAGATCTACTGACATTCGATGAAATGGGAATGGAGTGGGTGTGGGACGAGCGAAAGATTCAGATGAAAATTAGTTTCCGTCGTCCAGTGGAACTAATGACTGTTCGCATTGCCAAACTCCCGAAAGCCACACGAGAGGTCCTCGAAGTCGCAGCTTGTCTGGGATCAACCTTGGACGAAAAGCTCCTCAACCGCATCTCACCAAGACCTGTCTTCTCACATTTGCAACGAGCAGCAGCTCGAGGTCTACTGCAATACAACGAAGCGAAGGAAATTTACACATTCTCGCATGACATTGTACAAGAAGCAGCCTACAAAATGATCTCCTATCAAGAGAGAGGAGCTTTCCACCTCGCGATTGGACGCGAACTCTGGAAGAGCTTTGACAACATTGAGGACTTGGAAAAACACATTTTCATCATTCTTGGTCAAATTCGCGAAGGTGCTGATCTAATCACATACCAAGAAGAACGAAATGATGTTGCTGCTTTGTGTCTCCGAGCAGGAGAGCTAGCAATCTGCTCATCCAGTTTTCAAACGGCATCAGAATACTTGCTCATGGGAGTGTCATTGTTGGGGGAGACATGTTGGCAAGATGAGTACGAGCTGAGCTTGGAATTATGCAATGCCGCTGCGGAAGTGCAGTACTGCATTGCCAATTTTGACAATGTTGAGAAGTTGGCAGCTGAAATCTTCCAAAACACGCGCTGGTTTCCAGATACTTTGAGAGCCCATTCTATTCATGTGTACTCCCTTGGTAGCAGGGGGCACATGCTCAAGGCTATTGAACGGGGTCTAGAGGTTTTGAGTCACTTGGGAGAGAAGTTTCCAACAAAGCAATCCCCCAACACCATTGCGGTGGCTGTTAAAAGAACAAAATGGCTATTGAGAGGGAAATCCAGCGAGGAACTCTTGCGAATGCCGCTCATGGACAATCCAGAGAAGATCGCAGCGATGCAAATGATGAACATCATTTTCCTGTATGCCTACATCGCCGTTCCCACTTTGGCCCCGCTTGTTGCCACTCGTATGGTCAAATTGACGCTAGAATATGGACTCTGTGATGTCTCCAGTGTAGGTTTTGTGACTTTCGCCATGTTGCTTTGCGGAAGTGGAGCCGATATGGATGAAGGCTTCCGATGTGGAGAAATCGCTCTTCGAATTTACAAGAAGTTTGACAACAAGGCTTGGTTTGGACGAGTGTCGGCATGGTTCTATGGATCTGTCTACCTCTGGCGCAAGCCTGTTCGTACAATCTTTGAACCTATCAAGGCCGCTCATCGAGTTGCCTTGGAAACAGGAGACATTGACTTTGCCATGTTGAACGCCAACATTTACTGCTGGGAGTCTTTTGACATAACCACGCTGACGAAACTGGAGCGAATCGTAAAGGGTTTCTCCAACCGAATGGAGGCATATGGACAAGAGTCTACCTTGATGATGGTGAAACCACTTTGGCAAACTGTCCACAACTTGATGGGACGAGCCAGTGGGGACCCAACTGTATTGACTGGAGAGATCATGGAGCAAGAGTACACCATTCAATACGCTCGTGAGAACAACAAGACCCTCTTGATTTGGACTCACTTCTACCGAATGCTATTGTGTTACATGCTCGGGGACTATGAATCAGCCGAGGTTCACTCAAGTGTGTGCCGAGTGGCAGAAAACAACCCATTCGGTACTTCGGACCGGGTACTTTTTGTTTTCTATGATGGTCTAGTAGCCCTCTCTCAGCCTAAATCCCGGGCGCGACTGCAAGTGGCCAAGAAGAGCATCAAGACTTTCAAAGCCTGGGCCAAACATTCCCCAGAAAACTTCTTGGGAAAGCTGTACTTCTTGGAAGCCGAGCTTGCCGCTTCTACCGGCGATGACGAGAGAGCGCACTCCAAGTACACTTCAGCCACTTCTCTATCTCGTGAGGGTGGATACATTATGCAACATGCACTTGCAAATGAACGAGCTGGAAAGTACTTCTTGCAAAGGGGTGACTATGAAGTCGCAAGAACGTACTTGAAGGAGGCCATGTCGGTTTACAGCAAATGGGGAGGAAAGACAAAGGTTGAGCACCTCCACCGGGAATTGCGCATGGCAGGAGATATCGGACCCATGGCGGGATCGGCAAGCTTTTGAATTTGTTAACTCTTTGTGGGATATTCTTCTAACCCACCCCCTCGAGTCGAAAGTTGGACAACCTCCACTTGCTCGGCCGACCCGCTAAAAATGAACTGGCTTGGATGCCCCCTATGGTTTCATTGCGCCGAGGGAAGCGCCTATTGGAATCAACGAAAATGTGTGCATTGTATGTACAGTGTTGCTTTGTAAAGTAGATAGATACTTGGTTTGAACGAAAAGAATTGGTGTAGTGTATAATTCTTCAAGATAAAGTTTACCTTTTGTATGGACCATGAGATCAAAGCCCTCGTAGACATAGTTGACTAAATGGACTTAACTTTCCACGTTTCCAGGGAGAGGTCGCACCCAACGCCCCAAAGGTGACATTAGACTGTCATAGCCTTGCTGTTGCACATCTTCGTATCACGCAACGATGGATTCTTCCGAGGCAGCGCTTCTCTCATCTCTACAGGCTGTCTCCCAGAATTGGGCAGTCTTTGACTGGGAGGGAAAAGCAAAACAATGGGAAACGGTTTTGAATCAAACCAAAGAAGCTCGAGATCAATCACTTGTTGCCCGGAAGCAACTTGCAGATACCACCAAGCAGTTCAAGAAGTCTGTCAAATCCGTAGAGCAAGTTGGATCTAGTCTAGGTGAAGATGCGAGTCAGGAAAACGCAGCTGCCACTGTCAAAGCCATTGAAGCTCTGGCAAAGCACTGTCGGGTCACTGTGAAAGCATATCAAGGTACGTAGAATTTATACAAGTGAGTTCCTGGTATGTTCCAACATCCCTTCTCAACCAGTTTTCAGAGGAAATTGACAACTTGACCCGTCGTTGCAAGGCATCGGAAACAGCATACTCGGCGTTGGCACAGTCACTTGGAGAATTGCCTGATCCTGCGGCTGTAGTCGCTACCGCTACCGAACATGTCCATGGTCAACACGATCAAGTCAAGAATCTTCAAAACGCTGTCGAGGATTTGCAAAAGCAAAAAGCTGCGCTAGAACGCAAACTGTCTCAACAGGCACAAGCTTCAACAGAATCCGCTGGCTTGTCGCGGGGAGAACATGAAGAGCTTTTGCAATTGCGCAAGGAAGTTGCCGAGTACAAGGTGGAATTCCGTTCACTTAAAAACCAAGATATTACTATTCGAAAGCTTGAAGCCAAAATTGTGGAACTGCAGCAAGGTGGGGAAGAAGCCTACCAGGAGCAGTTGGAGAAGGCAAAGGAGGAGCTCGCGGAGACTGAGGGCCGTAGAACGGCGGAAGCTTTGGAGCGAGAAGCTGTCATGGAACGAAAGGTCCAAACCCTTGAATTGCAGCTCAAGGCTGAAAGAGCTGGACGGGCTGCTACCCAAGCTCATTTGCTAGAGACCCACGAGGGTGCTGGAGAGCGTGAGGCTGCATGGGAAGCCCAACGAAGTATTCTCGTTGACGATGCAGAACGGTTGCGCGTAGATCTACACCAAGCCACCCGAGAACGTGACGATCTTCGACTGAAAGTTGCCGCCTTGGAAGGAAGTGCATCGCGTTCTGCTGCCGCTGCTCCAGCTTCGGGAGGAATTACCATGGCAGACCTTCTTGCAGAACGAAAGGCATATGAGGCTGAAGTCAGTGAGTTGTCTCACACCGTTAATACCTTGCGAGAGGAAGCGGTCACCAAGGACAACGCATTGCACGAAGAAAGGAAGCTACTTCAAGCAAAGTTGGACAGCGCAGAGCGTGAACGTCAGAGTCTTCAGGCCAACTTGGCCTCACTAGAATCACAGCTTGCCGGTGCTCCTTCCCAAGCTCTTGTCGAGAGCATGAAGCGGGAGCTCCGCATTCTCAAGCGCTTGGAGTACAACGCAGATGATGCCGATTTCAGTGATATGCGAGATCCCGAAATGACAGGGGGAAATGAAGATCCTGAGAAGGATCTCGAATCTGTGTTGGTTGCCAAACTTCGCCGTGTGGAGGCTGAACTCGTGAAGGAGAGGAACCAGCGTGTGGATACTAAAGAGCTATTGCGTGACCTTGAGGAAAAGCTCGAGGAACTCACCAAAGAAAAGGCAGAAGCCGATAAGATGATTGCTTCCCTTGAACAGGACCTCGACAAGGCCATTTCTTCCTCTACCCCCATTTCACCCCCACCCAAGTCTCTACCAGAGCCTACCATCTCTCAATCAAACCCTGCTACATTGCAAAGTGTCCTTGATCCTGATTCGGTCCCACCCTCCCCGATGCCACCTATCGCCCCCCAGACACCCAACGCATCTGCTAGTGCTGCCGAGAAGGCCGCAGATGATCATTCTGTGGCAACTATCATCATGGCACAAAGGGATAGGCTGCGAGCACGCTGTGAAGCTCTGGAAGCAGAGAGGGACAGTTTCAAGAGAGAACTACAAATTCAAGTCGATGCAGCGGAATCCCTGAAAACGGACAACACCAAACTCTTCGAGAAGATGCGTTATCTCCAAAGCTTCAACCGCGGAGGTTCTTCCGGTCCACGTGCCGCAACCTTCAACCGTGCACCTTCCCGGGATTTGGATTTGGAAGCCTTGGAGCAGAGATACGAAGCCTCTGTCGATCCTTTCCGTCAGTTCAGCAAAGCAGAGCGTCAACGCAAACTGAACGAAATGTCTCCAATGGAACGTACCGTGTTCCTGGTCGCAAAGGCATTCCTCGGCACAAAGGAGATGCGAACCTTTTTGTTCTTTTATGTTTGCGCCATGCATTTCTTGGTGTTTGCCACCACCTATCACTGGTCGCACAACGATTCATCGTGCGATTTCATGGATCATGAGCATCTTACCCACCTTCCACCAGCAGTGGGCAAGTCACCAGAGGAAATTGTGAAGGCTCTTTCCAATGCTGGTCCTTAGTCGCCTTATCGACCTAGTCAGTTTCATACCGGTAGTATATTATGACCAAACCATATCCATACCTCGTCAATGGGTAGTAAACGATTCCGTACGTAAAAAGACTTATTATGCATGCATATTACATATTTGCGATCGTACAATACGGTACTATTATTTTGTTTAGTCGCCTTGATCGTATTTGGTCCGTCATGCGCACGTGACTTGTCAGGAGATGTTTGTGGTCGAAACAGATCTTGTGGATTGCTCTCGCGTTCGCAGACTTGTCCGGTTGTATTTCACCCATCACTCTGGATATCATGTCGTCGTTTCGACTAGTTCTATCCTCTTGCAACCGAGTAGCACGCTCTGTGTCTGCTCGTCAACTCTCCAACCACCGTGTCCCTAGTTTGGTTTCGTCACGGTTCTTCAGTAGTGGAAAGGATGATAGCCAAAAGCCATCGGCTGCTACACCCAACGATGATCCCTTTGGTGTCAATTTCGAAGATGGAACAGAGCAGGGAAACCTAGGGTCGTCACTTCCTCCCAAATACAAGCGCGATGCTATGACTGGAAAGTTCACTGGCGAGACAGAGCAAGAGTTGACTGCTTCAGAAAAGAAGCTTTTGCGCATGGACCCCATTGAGGAACAGGAGTATTTGTTGGAGAAGGTCCTTAACGACTGGGATTTGGATGAAACGGAGGAAGGAAGCGGTGCTCCCAAGCGTTTGGCTGATCTTGCACGCCGAGTCCGAAGAGACAACGTGGGGTTGACTACCTTGGGCCGAAGCGTTGAGGCACAAGCCACCGCTTCCAAGTTGGAGGATGGCGAGGATGGTTTTGTGGACCCCACTGGCTTCTCCAAGCCCTTGAGCGCCTCGGAGTTCAAGGTGTTCAAGAAGCACATGGCAGAGGAGTACGAATTGGATATCGATGAGGATGATATCCCTGTTGAGTCCACTTCTGGACGCGGAGTTTTGGATGGGTACGCTGACACGGATGAACTCAACAACAAATGGCTATCTTCCAACGCAGCTAGGTTCATGGACGACGGAAAAGATGACGACCCTTTCTCTGATTTGTTGCCCAGCGATTTGAGCCCATCCAGGTTGGTAAACCGTCGTGATGCCAAGCCTATCCCCCGCCATTTGCTCCACCACAACAACGTTGCTCTTTTGAGGCGATACATCACGCCTACAGGCCAGATTATGAACCGTGTTCAATCTCGACTGGGAGCTAAGGATCAACGCAAGATTGCCAAATTGATTAAGCGTGCTCGGGCGCTAGGCCTTCTTCCTATGGCTGGGCAATTCGCCGTTGAGTGTCATGGAAACATCTATGAGAAGGATATCAAGGAAGACCGAGAATGGGAGGTAGAGCTGAAACGCCGAGGTTTGGTGGTTCAACGAAACAAAGAAGCAACCAAGTAGGCAATGGAAACTTTGAAATAAAAAACAGCTTGCAGTTCTATCTACCTAGACCCACAGCAGTATCGCTTAGTTCACAGCACTCCATCCCTCATTTGTGGCTTGATATCTACGACTTGATCGAGCGAGGCGTTCAAGTTTGAAGGATTTGTGAGAAAGGGAGTGTCCACGCTGCACTCGGAAATGGGGTGGACAGTTTTCTGTTCCATTTGAGGCGTATGTGGTGCCCATCGTGTCATCATGCATTGATAAAGAGGGAAACCCAAACAATTTGGGTTGCCCAACTGATACGAAACCGTGTAGTCACCGGGGTGACATTTCTTCTTCGGAGCATGCTTTGATTGCGACGGCAACAATGGACTGAAGAGTTTTTGGCAGGACAGGCGAGATCCTTCGAATGATTGTTTGTCGAGGGAACATGCTGGTGACACACGAGAAGACCTGTGGCCAAGCTCCGAAGCTAAAACTCGAAGACGATCACCACGTCCATGAACGATATTCATTCCCGATGAAGGAGTATATTTCGTTGATGGTAAGTCTGATCGATGACTCTCAGCAACAGAAGGCAGGATGATTTCCTGCTCACGGCGGGACAAGACCTTTGGAGCAGAAACAATTTGACGTCCTCCAACAGATGGTTCCTGCGAACGGCGCTCTCGGTAGAGGCGTTGTAGGCGCTTGCGTTTCATGGCTTCAAACTTGTTGGCACCGGCAGCTCGGACTTTGCGTTTCTTCAGAGGAACGGTACCAAGTTCAGTGGTCTGTGAGGTTGTGTGGTCATTTCCAGCGGTGGTGGACGTCTGGGCTGCTGTTTGAAGAGTAGTACAATGCACAGCATTCCCCCTTTTGCAATTCTCCCGGCTTCTAGTAGAAGGAGGCTCCTCGTCTTCGGGCTTGGTCCCTCCTCTACGAATCTTGACAATCTCCTCGATTGTAGCATCCTTGTAGAAGCCTTCTTGATAGAACATGCCGGCATGGGGACCGGATTTCATCTTGTTCCAACCGTATGTATTCAACCTTGACAACAAGAGAACAAGTGAGAAGCGGGCAAGCGCCTGGTATTCCATCTCTGCCACACACATAGTGACACTCATCACTTACTGTCGTTGAAACGATGTGTACTTCGAGTGTCGAAAGTACCTCCCAAGAAAATTCGGGAGACGAGGGTGAAGTACGTTCACTCGAAAAGATTCCCCTCCCACTTCCCAACTCATAATGTCGGAAGCATTTTGTTTTTCGGCATCGTGGATCATCCGATGCACGACGACAGGGAAGTATTCATCGGCGGAATCACAACGTGCGGGTTTCTCAACAAATTGATTTTTCTTTTCATTGGTGACAACTACAAGGGTTTTGTTGTGAGGAAGACTCAATGTTGCTAATATTGACCTCGTGGGAGCAGATAGAAGCTTCGTCGTGGAAGCTGTTCCTGGTGGAAGCTTGCTCCTAGTCCAGGACATCAAGCGAGCAATGTCCTTGCCACGAGCGTTCTGAGGGTTCTGTTGGCGTTCAACCCTTTGATTCGTTTCCAAGGGACTGACTCTGTCATTACTGGCTATTGGTGGAGCATTCATTTCATTCGACGGTTCCACCGTTGGGGGAATTGTGAGCCCAAGCGATGTTTGTCGATTTAAATTGTCGGATGGAACTTTTTGTCACGAGACACGAACGGGCTTGAGCATATATATGTATCATAGGTATGCGTCCATTGTGAGCCAACCAACAAAACAGGAAGCGATCCATCACACCCATCCCTGTCGTCAAAGAAAAGGCTTGTTCCTGACTTTTGAGACACCATGAATCAGCTTGTATCTCGAATTCCTCGTCATGTCTTGACTCCGTCATCATATTTTTCTGCTGGAGTGTTTGCTCGAGGATTCTCCACCGAGATGAGTCAAAATGAAGACTCCCTGCCATTCATTCAACGACAATATGTGGCTCGACGTGTGAAGGGCAATGGAGGATCTCGAGAGTACCTATTATTGCCACCAAATACAGCTGTGAAGGACGCCAAACGTGATGAATCTCTAATTGCTGCTTCCATGTTTTCGCACCGAAATATTGTGTTTGGAGCTCGATCCCGAAAAGAAGAATATTCTGTTCTGGATCTTTGTTCACCACTACTGTCCATGGCCATTCGGGATGCCGGCATCGATGGAGAGCAGCCCCAAGCCTTGGCTTCGTTGGCCGGGCTGAACCAGTGGGTGAAAGAATCGTTGGAGTCTCGGGCGAGTTCTGAGCTGGAAATTCTTCGTTCTTCGGACCCAACCGGATTTGATGCAGTGCAGAGTATCGCCACTGGAATTCCAAGGCCAGGCCAGGAACGGATCGGACTGGGAACCTTCCAAGATGCAGAAAAGGGATGGAATAAAATTGCTGCAGAATTTGTGGAGTTGGGTTTGTCGGATGAAGCCAGTCTATACCAAAAGGAAGGAGCACGCTTGGTAGCCATTGAGCACTTGGCGGACAAAAATCCGAAATATTTGGCCACAGCCGGTGGAGCCATGGCTCGCCTTTTCTTTGTGTAAAGCAGACAGGATTCGTGTGAGGGAACACTGGCACCGAGGAAAATCGTTTTTGATGGTTAATAAGGGTGTGCCATTGGTTTGAAAATGTTCTATCATGACATTTGGGATAATGGCGCGTTGAAAAAACTCAAAGTCGAGGACCGGCGTCGAAATGTCCATCCCCAGTGATCCTCAAGCAAGTTGTATCCTGAAATACAACGCCTCATTCGCCGTATTCAACGGTTGTGCCATAGTCGTACTGTAACATTGGTGTAGGCATGATAACTGAGGACAGACTATAAAAGTAGTAACACACCAAGTCAAAGTAACAGGAAATGACGAAATCTTGATTCTACGTTCTGGTCGATATCTCTACATTCGTTTCACTGCTTTCGTAGCCGTAGATGGTGGTGTGTTGACCAATTTTTTATGTCAAACGAGATTCCATGTTGCAAGAAATGCCGCCCCGTACTTTCTCTGTACGTGTTTTTCTCGATTTCTCCGAGTCGTCGTCGGAGGGAACTTTTTTGGCGCGAAACTGAGTCTGGCGATGGGACCGTCCATAACCTCTGCCAGCAACGTGACGGCTCAACCAACAACTGGGCATGTATTAGGAGTCTACATTACGGTGCCATAACCAAAGTCATGAAGAAAGCCAGCAATCATCGGAAGCGACATGTCCCTCCGGGCCCTTGTGGAATTTGGTTTCAATCTCAACAACAACTGAATCAGCAGTCCAGCAGCAGTCGGAAAGCGAGACGGACAGGAGATGGATCAGGTGACGGTTTGGGTGATTCATTGGATGCACCATTCAATACCCAAGACAGTACAAACGACAGGTCTCATGGTGGGGTGGTAGAGGATATGAGCTTTTCTCCCGCTTGGACCTTCATGCAACAGGAATTGGATTTGATCACCCCATACCTGCCTCCGACACTCACTGATTCATCCGAACGATATAGGCAGTTGCGACCTCACATGCCACAAGAATATGCATTGTTGTGGGAAATTCAAAAGGGTGAATATGATTTTTGTTTTCACTCGACACCGCAATCGCTCCTTGTCCTTGTCACAAGAGTCGAGTCTCACATTCACCACAATATTTGGACTGTGGAACTCCAAGATGAAACTGGAGTCACAATGAAGGCGTGGATCGAACCTGCCTTTGTACAGAAACAACTGCAACAGCCACATGAATTATCTTCCATTAGAACAGGAGTTGTGTGGTGTCTCCAGAATGTTGGCATGTTGGTCGTTCGCCCCCCGCCTACCGAAGATGAGGACCGTCTGGAGCGAATGTTGCTCATTCGGGGTTCGGCGATGGGCTCCCTGTGGACTCCAGAGGCTACGAAACTACACAATCAGGAAAACGATTCACCGGGTCGGCAACGACAGTTTCTTGAGTGGATGGAAAAGCGCAAAGCGCTTCCAGTTCTAGATTCTACCCAGGATGAATCTCCAGAGTTCGAAAACGGCGAGGTTGGCCCGGAGCATGAGGATGCGGAGGAAACTAGGACTCTATCGGGAATCCCTACTCGATCAGTCTCCACTGTTCACAACAGTGCGGATGAGGAAGACGAGAATGATGAAGAAGATTTTGCGCCCTCGTCTGCTCCCGGTTTCATGGCACCGGTGGCACAAGGAGCAACCATGGCGTCAACGTCCCAAATCACACCAAGGTTGGATACCCAAGAAAGTTCTTCACGCCATCCTTGGACAAGATTGTGCTTGGGAGATATCCCTGCCTCTCCACAGCGACAACATGTTTCAGAATTATCCGTCATGGAACAAGCAAAACAGCGTGAGGAACCCGAGACGCTACCCACCCAGCAGACAACTACATCGACGCGCCCCCAACCGAACCAAATTGCCGTGCCTGTACAAAAACCTGATAAAGCCATACCCGCGACCAATACACCTCAAGTTCAAAGTGGATCGTCCAATGCCAACTGCAGCAAATCCCCTACAAACAACCCAACCAGAAAGCCCAAACATGGTGGTTCTATTTGGAACAATTTGTCTAGTCAAAACGCTGCCGGATCACTGTGGAAGATGATGGATGACGATGACGACGAAGAGGAAGAGCACACATCGGAAATGCCCAACCATGCTACTGCGCCTCCAAATGCATTCCAAACTAATGAACCCGACACAACCGTTACAAACAATTTGAAATCCAACCAGGCAACAGAAGCTGAAAATGCTGCTGATGAAGATGACGATGATGATGACTATCACGCACCCGCAACTTCCATGGCATCCCTATTCCAAACTGGCGCGATGAACTTGCCGGATTTCAGTGACGATGACGATTAATCACTGAAGGAAGGTAGTTTGCTCTCCAACTCGGGCATCGCGACTCGAGCGACACCGGCGTTGCTGGACCAAACAGGAGGATACCATGTGTGATAGACCAGTGTTCCAGTGGAAAATCCCAATACAAGTCCAGCCAAAACATCTGCATAGTGATGCCAATGGTCCACCAATCGCGAAGTTGCAACAAAGATAGACCAGCCCCAACACAAGCAGGCAATTAAAAAGAAGTTCCGAGAAGAAGTAACGGAATTCTTGGCCAATTTCCCTCCCAAATACCAGACAAGGAAGGTCATGGTACAGTTGGTCAAACTCGAATGCCCCGATGGAAACGAGAAATTGGCCTCTCGGATCTTGTCCAAAGATGCTGTGCATTTCAAAGTGGCAACGTCAAAACCGCAAATATCATAGAAACTTGGACGGCGTCGTTGAATGACTAGTTTGAGGATTTGTGTGGTGCCTTCAGAAAGCCCAACCGTCATTAGAAACGCAGAAACGGCAGTGACAACTTCTATCCATCGAGTGGACCGTCGTGCGGTAAGGTAAGAATGAGACAAGGTGATGAGGAAGGGGACCGTCAATGCTGTATGTACAAGAATATCGGCTGAGGGTGGGGAGTCGGGAGGTGTAAGAATATTCTTTGTGAATGGCAAGACAACAACAGAGCATATCCAACGGACACTTACATGGAATCATAGGCGGATCGGCTGCTTTGTCGTTGAGAGTAAAATCTAAAATAACGTCACCAGCTGCAGTAACCTGATATGGAGGTTCCTTTGTAGCTAGGGTAGTCTCATTAGCAATCAAGTATCTTGGATAGTACCATCCAAAGAGCGCGAAGGCACAAGAGAAAATGAATGACTTCAATACTCGTTTCCTTATGGAAAGCCTCGTCGTCGCACCAAGAGCATCCGCCACAGAGACATCCAAGGAGATCCCTCGTTGCAGTCTAGAGACTAGTGTTTCTTCCGATGCGACGTCCATCTTGACAGTTTCTCACCAACTCGGGTGTTGAGAAGAATGTCGAGCGGTGGTGGTGGATGTGGTCCATGGTCCATATTTCACTCCCGGATAAATCCACATACGGGACCCAAAAGGGCAACTGCCTCTGAGACTTGAGACCCCATACGAAACAAAACATTATCCTTCAGTCCAACAACAAATAC
This sequence comes from Nitzschia putrida, assembly GCA_016586335.1. Taxonomy (NCBI): domain Eukaryota; phylum Bacillariophyta; class Bacillariophyceae; order Bacillariales; family Bacillariaceae; genus Nitzschia; species Nitzschia putrida. The sequence continues at coordinate 424,417 of BLYE01000019.1, read as the reverse complement.
CAATTGCACTTCTACCGACAATGGGAATGAACAGTACCGTGTCAACATGACGAAGAAAGGGATGCAGCTGGAAAGGGCACTGATTATTGCTGCTATTGTTTTTATTGCATTTGGAAATTTTGCCCTACTTCATGTCGTGTTCCCGACCACAACGGAAGGAGACAATGACCCCCAAAAAACATCTCCCATTTCTCCCAATCATCGCTCTAATATCCATTCACTTCCCAAACCAGTGTTTGTAGTGGGTCTTCCCAAAGTGGGAACTTCCTCGATTCATGCCATGTTCGCATGTTGTGGTTGGAAGTCATCGCACTACTGCTGCTGTGGATCCAATCGTACCCATACCCATTGCAACGATGCCAAGACGTTTTCGGATTGCATGCGAGCCAACGCCAAAGCGGGTAAACCCATATTGGAGGGCTGTGGGGACTATGATGTCTATGCCCAACTAGATGCTGAACTGGGACGAGGAATCTATTTGCCGCAACATTTTCAATTGGAAGCACTTCACCATTTTGCTCCAAATGCTACCTTTGTATTGAATCTGCGGCCTTCGGAAGATTGGGTTCATAGTGTGACAAATTGGTTTGGTCTAGGAGGGAGATTTCTTTCTCAATTCAAAGTGGATATTAAGAAGGTCGACCGAACGTTGGCCTTGCATCAAATCTTCCTCAATCACTCAGATCGGATACGTGAATTTGTCCGGTCACATCCTTCCCATGCTCTAGTAGAAGTGGATATTCGAAGCCCAGATGCTGGAGAGATTCTAGCCAACGCCTTTGGTACGGATGTGAATTGTTGGGGACGTCACAATCAGAACAAAAAGGCCAAGATGGAGGACTCTCAACAGTAAAGATGGATGACAAATATTCCATCTATCTCATAGTCTAATGGAACTTCACTCTTTTTCTTTGTGTGCTAGAATTTAAGGGAAACCTATTCATTGAAATATGTTCGAACCCAACAAGAAAAAGTGGTAGTTCACATTATGTTCGAAGGAATCATCTCAACGACATGTGACGTTATAAATAGGTTACGCTGGCCACACCTCCCCGGCTGGCCCTTTCCGACGGCGGACGGCTGCTTGCTGCCGACGCGGCAATGAACGCAAATCGGAGATCCTCGTTGCTGCTGCGCAGTGACTCTGAGTCTTTGGCCTTGAGGAAGCAAGCATTCCCTTTGCTTTGTTGGAAACTGTAGTTTGTTGCTACTGTTTGATCGTCATTGGATCCGTAGTTGAATAACAGAGACAACAGAATGTCGACAGAAGAAACACCCGTAGAGTCGGACGCTGGAGCTTCCATGCTCCTGAATCAGCCCGTTGTCATTGATGCTGGTACGTCCAGTCTCAAGGCTGGCTTTGCCGGAAGTTCTAAGCCAAAGGTACGTGGTTGCCAAGATGTTTGAAATTGATTGCTGGATATGAGTCTGGTGTCTCACATAAGGGTTGTTGCAGGTGGTAATCGGGACCAAAGTTGGACGTGCTAAACACATGCGCATCATGCCCGGGGGAGCTCTAGAGTCAGAGCAGACCCTCTCTGGCCCTTCTTCTGTTTTTGTTGGACAAAAGCTTGACGAGCACCGAGGATCTTTTCTGTTGGAGTACCCTATGGACAAGGGTTACGTGGTCGATGGTGGCTGGGATGCCATGGAGGCTCTTTGGGAGGTACGTTGGATCCTCGTGATCTTGTGATACTGCTACTGTTTTCCTCGAACTCGCTTGTATCGTCGACTGTCATGCTCAAATGGTCTCTTTATAGCATGTTTATTCCAAAGCAAACTTGAATGTCAAAACTGAAGATCACCCCGTCTTGATGACAGAAGCCCCACTTAATCCTCGTCAAAACCGAGATAAGATTGCCGAGATCTTCTTCGAGACCTTCCGAGCCCCTGCTCTCCACTTTGCTCCCCCTTCTGTATTGAGTCTTTACGCCTCGGGGCGAACCACCGGTGTCGTCTTGGACGTTGGTGAGGGTGTGGCTCATGCTGTGCCTGTTTATGAAGGGTTTGCACTCCCTCATTCTGTTACACGAAGTGATGTTGCCGGTCGGGATGTCACTCGTCACATGCAATTGCTCTTGCGCCGGTCTGGTCTGTCTTTCACTACCACCGCTGAAGTTGATCTTGTAAAGACCATCAAGGAGGAGACTTGCTACTTGACCCGCACTCCAGTCGTTGATGACTCGGCTGCCAAGGATGCCAGGACTCCTTACACTCTCCCCGATGGCCAAACGGTGCAGTTGTCCAGCGAGCGATACCAAGCTCCCGATGTCTTGTTTGATCCATCTTTGATTGGATCAGAAGAGCCCGGTGCCGCTGATATCTTGCTCAACGCCATCATGAAGAGTGATATCGACTTGCGCTCCACTCTCTTCTCCCAAATAGTCTTGGCTGGAGGTTCCACCTTGGCTCCTGGCTTTGGTGACCGCTTGCTCCATGAGTTGCGCTCCCGATCGCCAGCTCACACAAAGATAAGAATCTCGGCACCCCCAGACCGAATCAACTCCACATTCGTTGGAGGATCCATCTTGGCCAGTTTGGCTACCTTCAAGTCTATGTGGGTCTCAAGGGCTGACTACGAAGAGCACGGAAGTGCCATTTTGCACCGTGACAAGTTATAAAATATCAATAGCTGAAGCACTCGTATCTCGTATTAGAAAGAACTCTTATCTATTCGGTTCTAACGTGCATCAGAGTAGCTGAGAAAGAACGGAGCAGCAAACTTAGGATGGAGATTCTATTTACTCACAAACGAGCTGCGCTCATCGTAGCCATTTACTTCTCAGAGCATCCAATGCCGTTGACCGACTCCGAGGATCAAAGTCCAGCAATGGTTTCATGAAATCTTCCACAGACTGAGCATCTTCCTTGGAAAAGTGATACTTCTCCATTAGCACTTCTCTGATGGACCAGAACTTTAGGTTCTTAATGTGCTTTAGGTTTCCCTTCTTGTCGAAAAACTGCTTCGAGTAGTTTCCAGCGAGGGCCAAACCCTTTGGCATCTTTCCTAACAGTTCTTGGAACATTGCCAAGTGATCTTCGTCGCGATCATAGTCCTCTCCAGCCCGAGGATCAAACAACAAGTCCCCAGTCAACAATTCGAATGTCATGCAACCCAATGACCACATGTCAGCCGACGTGTCGTACCTAAAAGAGAAGGGAGGGGTCAGAAAAAGGTCAAGTATGATTGCCGTACATCCTCATATCCTGCGGTACTTACTTGCTCCCAACAATGACTTCTGGTGCACGATACTGCCGTGTCTGGATGTCCTCACTAAAGTGTCGGTAGGTCCAGCAGGCATTTCCCAGATCAACAATAACCGAACGGGCTTTCATCAAGTCTTCCGCACTCTTCAAATCAGGAGGAGATGCCCTTGGGGCTGAATTTGCTTCGCTCCCTGACGACATCGTAACCTCACCAGAAGGTTTCTTGCCCCCCTCCTTGAACCCAGCATCAAACCCATTAGAACGCGATTCACGCGAATCAATGCCCAGGGTATTGATCAATTCATTGGATGGGTCTACACCACTGAAAGCTGTCAGCCTATCCTTGATCGAATTTCGGGCAGTCCACCAGCTAACAACCTTCTCCATTGAAGGTCCAGAGAGTTGGAATGACGAAGCTCCATCTTCCCCGAGTGTGGGCTTTGCAGCGAAATCCTTCACAAGTCGAAGATCGAAACCGAACAGTGATGCAGCAACCTCTGAAGTAGGTACAGAAGAGTTGTTCCCCTTGGCTCGCATTGCCAAGGGGTGGTCAGATATAGACTTTGCATTGGGGCCAAACACAACATTGTCAAGGGGTGGGTTACCCTCTTCACGCTTGTAACCCATGAAAACTACTCCATCCAGTCTGCTTTCGAGGAAGCCCAGTACAACCGACGTGGCACAAACTGGGAAGACCACTTTGAACACAGAGTAAGGAAGTGGCCGAGAAGCAGCCCGGGCAGCCTCCGGAGAAGCCAGCTCTGAATCATTTCCGTCTTCTCCACTCAAGTTGGCACTAACCAGCAAAGCCAAATCAGAGAATGTGTTCTTCTCGGCTTGCTCCACCTCTTTTCTACTGCGCTGCAACAATCTAAACGTGACTGACGATTTCGTGTTTCCTGCCGTGGACGATGTCAACTTGAAAAGCCTGCAAGAGAACAAGGATTAGCAAGAGATAGGACACCAAGGCAAACCAAATATTCACAAAGCAAACAACGTACCATTCTCTCGTGCAATCAGCCTTGGATGTGGGCTGCCATTTGATATCTCCGAGCGCTCCGGTCAGACCATCCGCAAGCTCTTCTTCGGGGGTGAACGCCCTCAACAAAAACGAAACCTCGGCAACTCCTCCATTCTTCTCAGCTGCCTTGAGATCAGCATCCATTTCTCCAGGGGATGCTGGCAACACCGATACAGATGATCGCAGGAGTTGCATGAACTTGGAGTCCGCCACCTCTTGCCGGTATCCAAAATTGGTAGCAACAAACGAGCTATGATTGATGCGTTTCTTGGTATCTGGCAAAATGTCCGACTCTGCGCTTTTTGCTGCCATAATTCCAGCTGCTCCACCAAGGATACGAGACATGGTGAAGTCTGACAGGAAGGAGGAAGCAGGCTCGTCATCATCGTCGTCCTCGTCTTCTCCATCGTCGTCGTCATCATCAACGTCATCGTCGGCAGCACCCTCACCTCGCTTTCGATCCTTCTGTCGCTTCTTCTTCAGTTTCCGTCGAAGCTTCTTCCTCTCTTCGGGACTGAGATTGTCGTTGGCGAGCAAGTTCTCCAAGTCTTGAACCGATTGAGCCTGGTTATTCATTGACATGTTGGCCATTGCATTGGTGACACTATCAATTCTGCCTCCTCCTTCATAGAGCAGCAAGACGTTTTCCGGCTTCAAGTCCGTGTGAATAATTTGGCACTTTCGGTGCAAGAAGTCCAAACCTTTGCAAATGCCCCGCACCATGTTCTTGACGACAGGTATTGGAATGCCCCGGTAGTTGTAGGCCTTGATGACCGAAAGCAGGTTGCTTCCAAGCATGGAGAAGACCATACACATGTGACGGCCATTGGGCCCAGTGTGGAAGAAATGATCATGAAGTGTGGCTACATAGGAAGAGTACTCCACAATTGCATCCGCTGTAACTCCATCATTGTCCTTTCCAGCACCAGACTCCAACTTCCTCTTTGACTTATTTCTCTCGTCGTGAATAAACTTGAGCAATTCAACTTCGTCCATAGCCGCTTCGGTGTAGTGCTCAGCGGACTTTTGCACCTTCAAAGCAAAGAAGGTTTCGGGCTCGTTGTTGGCAACTGCCTTCCTATCCTTTACCATCCAAACAGTGGAAAAGTGACCCCAGCCCAACTTCTTGATGACAACATATCTACAAGAGAATCAAGGTTAGGAGAGACACAGCACACAACACACATCACAGTACAGTAAACGCAACCAAGCAACACGCAACAACGTGCCAACAAGAAGTCACTCACCTTTGGTTGTAGACTTCCCCAACCTTGACAGGATGATAGCCCCCGGCACGATAACCATCGGCTCCTTCATCTTCATCGTCGGTGTAGTCTTCTCCACTGTCACTTCCGTGTCCACCTTTGCCACTCTTGTCATCATCGTTGTGGCGATCATCGTGATCCTCATCACTGTCGGTATCATCATCGTCATCGTCGCGGTCCGAGTTGTCAGAGTCGTCATCTTTGGCATTGGCGTTGATAACGTTTTTCATAGGAGCAACAATGGCACTGGCCCCGGCTGAAAGCATGTCCCGGTAGTCGAGCGAGGAAGTGGGGATATCCGCGGAGTCCGAGGCATCGGCAATGTCATCATCATCCTCGTCATCGAAAATCTCGTCTTCGTCGCTGTCTACGATGATGTCTACTGCGGAGTCATTGTTGGCATTGTTGTTTCTGTTCTTGCCGAAATTGCTGGAAGATCCAGCAACGATTTTGTCCATGATGACGTCGGAACTGCTGTCTCCCAGGTCGCCACTGTTGGTGTTACTTTTCTGGTTGTTGTTTTTCTGTTTCCTTTTCTTTCCAAAGAACATTTCCAGAGCCCGGAGGACAAGGACGCTCTATTGAAAAAGTCAGGGACTACGAGCACTGCACGAGGACAGTACTGTGATGCACAGAACAGTACGAGCACCTGCGCTTGTGATGGATGAAGGCCACGCACTTGGACCAACCACAGGAAGAATCTCACAAATGACCCTTCTACTTCCGGGCCTACAAACAACGAACACTCGCGTTTCCACCACCAACTACTGTACAGCGCTTTCTATTCGTTGCTTTATGGAGAGATCACCAACAAGCAACTCACAAAGATTGCCAATCCGCACGAAACACACAGCGACAACAACACGCTTTTGCTGCGGCAGCGCCGGAATCCTTCATGTCCTCCGCCGTCCAAGAGACCCTCCCCTCCTCTCTCCGTAGTTCTACCAACGTACCCGTGCACGTGCGCACAAAGACGGCCGGCGGCCTCTCGTTTCCTCGCCTCGGCCCTTCATGTCGCAAGCACCCACCACCTCTCCTACCACTTTTACGTACACTCTACGAAGCCGGAGGTGCTCTGCGACATCAATTTAACCTTCAGCTTCCAATAAATTTGAATATTCATTGACATCGCCAGCACCCATGGAACTCAATGCTGCTACTGAGGAGGATGGAGAACTGCACTCTTGCGCTTGGCTGACGAAAATGCCATTCTCCATCCAGTCTCCTCACATTTTGACACGCCTACAACTCTTCAAATACCGGTAGTGACTCTACCGGTGCGACTGGTAGCTACGAAAAAAAGATAGGAAAAACACTAGCTCGTTCCTACACAATCATTCTTTGGAAATGATAACATACCAGTATTGTACCTACTGTACTCTCTCTTAGAGTAAGTTGCCTTGCTTTGCCCCTAAGCCAACAACACAACGCCCATGACAGCCATCAAGGCCGTTGTCACGCTGGTGTGAACCGCTCCACTAGGGAACGTGAAATCAGGGGTAGCAGAGGGAGCAGGAGAAGGTGCCGCAGTGGGAGGCACTGTTGGGGGCTTGGTGGAAGTAGTAGGAGCTGGGGTAATCGTAGGGCTGTTGGTAGGCGAAACACTAGGACTTGCCGATGGCAAGTCGGTAGGCGAAGCGGAAGGAGACGCAGAAGGCATGCTGGTAGGAGGAGAAGTCGTAGGAGATGCCGTCTCTTCGGACAAGCACACGTTGGCAGTGCCCGCCGCGCAAATGGGGTCAAAGTCATCAAATTGTTGGAGTGTCTCAAAGGTGGCAGCGAATTCGCACTTGGCTCCAGTACTGTTCATTAGGTAGTTGTTGTCGTTGGTAAAAGTGCTTCCAAAAACAACAGTGTTCGACACACCAACAGAGTTGTCGATAAAGCACGAGCGAGAAACTTCCAAAGGACCCAAGGTCTCGACCAAGAAAGAGTTGGTGGTAGACTAGAAAGAAAGGGAACGTGAGGGTCCATGCATCAAAACAAATAACCAATTATGCAAGTAACACTTCATTTTTCTTACCAAGGTGTTGTTGTGAGTCATATCATTGTTCTGGAAGACAGTACGGGAAATCTCGACGGCGTTTTGGGGACCATTGGAGTAGATCAACGAAGTGTGGGATCCGAAACCAGGGTATACGTTGTCCTGTCATTTGAAAATAATGAGTCAACAATAAAAATAAATACTTGCCAATAGCAGGTCATCGAGCCAAATGGAATCGTACCTTGAATGTACATTGGTCAAAGGTAATCTTGAGTGTCTCGCTGGTTCCGTCGTAGTAATCCATCAAGATAGGGGCCACGGCACGAGTGTGATCCTATGACAAAAACAAAAAAATTAGAATTGAGTACATTGTACCAACCAATGAATCGTGGAGACTGTAACAAAAATACAAGAAAACTGTATACTCACCCGCCATTCGCAGTCCTGGAACGTAAGGTGCCCAGGCTTGGTAGCCCAGGTAGAATACTGAATGACATCGACAAAGGTCAATCCCTTGATAATAGCTCCATCGACAGTGGCATCACTGATACCACGGTATGTGGTAGCATCGACTTGAACGTCTCCGCCGGTGAATACACAAGTGTTCTCCCGACTTCCATCGTCACCACATTGGATGGTCATGTTGGGACGAACAGGCAAAGGAGGATTCATGGTTCCAGTCTGCAAATCGTAGTTGAAATCCAATTTGTCGACTTGGAAGATCATGTTAGGACACAAAACATAAGTTCGTCGACGGGAAGTATCGGAAACATAGGATTCTTGGAGGTAAATGCGCTCAATTTCGTCGTAGCAGGTGGCGGCCTGCGATGTGCCAATGAGCATTGCGGCAGCCACAGAGGAAAGGACAAACTGAACCAACTTCATTGTCGAGAAAAGGGGGTGGTAGGTAGATACAGAGAGCTAGTACGAAGAAGAAACTCTGGTGGTTGTTTGGCAACGAATGGAATGGGATGGACTACTACTGCTTCCAACCGATTCGAAAAGTTGCGAGGAGAGTGACTACGGCGAGGCACTACCTGTACTGGTACTTCCAATGATTGTGTGGAGGATCCACCTACATGTTGTTGAAGATCGTGGCAACTCCCAACATTCCAAAAATTGAATGGTGGGTGAGTAGGTTACTTAACGTTTTCAGCCCGCCGCGTCTATTTCGAGCGTGGGAGGGGAACTTGGCATGACTGACATAGGAAAAAAGCAGCAGATTTTCCGTTCAGGAACCTTCTTCAAAGGCAACACCCTATGGTGTAACCATGTGTATTTCTAGGTAGCACTAAGGCACGCCGCCCTTGGATGGAGAACTAAGAGGAGATCGTGCATGACCGCGTCGGATGGGTGGGACGCTTCACAGAATTCCAGCCCCGACTAAACATTACATAGTTTCTGGCGACAAAAAGGGGGTGGACGAGGTTGTCGGTTGACGGCTGTGAAGCGTGGCTTGGTTCACGGCGTGACCTCCAAATTGTAGGTCGCCAAAGAAACTAGAGTCACGAGAGGAAAATAGATATCAATAGCAAAGAAATCTTGGGGGTTAAAAGGTATGAGGTATCTGGTATCTGGTACTGCATTCTCCAGTTTTAGACGTCGGGGAAGAGACAACAGAGCGTTGTAACGTACGGCTATTACCACGGCACTACGTCTATTCAAGTTGTAGAATGACTAGGTAGTCCTTCTCTACCTTCTTGTGGCAGCGAAACGCGGTGGTTCCTGTACGGTTGTGTACCAGTACTGTACCAGTTTTTAAGTATTAAAACCTAAACTGATGGCTGGATGAAAACAAGCTGTTTACCGGTACACAAGTGGTGAAGGGCGTACAACCGTCGTCCGCAATCCTGGGAGGGGAACCAGTATGAAGATATGGGGGACCCCACCTTCATTGGGGAACATCCCCAAACCAAGAAGGGGTTCGCTCCCTTCTCGCAAAGCTTCGAAGCATGACGTTGCGTCGTCGCCCTCCTGAGGGAAAACCGACAGTGACCAAGTTATCCAGACAGGCAGGGAGCCTTTCTTCTTTCAACCTTTCTCGTTCCGGACTGGTACAATGGACAACACGGACAACCCCACAAGTTGGGCACCAATCACATCCTCCCCAGAAACTCTGGAAGCCACGGTCGTAGTAGAGACACTGGCTTCTAACGGAATCCCTGCGTTGCCTTTGCCCACGCTACAAGAAACCGCCACCATCAGCAACGACAACGATGATGATAACTGGAGCAGGCAAGTAGAAACGGATGATATCAATCCAGGGCCTTCCAGTGTCTTGGGAGAAGGGGAAGCAGATCTTTCCGAGAACGTTCCCTCGTCGCTGCTTTCTCCTCTTCCCCATGCCTCCTCCGAAGGCGTGGCGCCGCCTCAGCGCCCGGAGCCGACACTTAAAGAAAAGCTTGTAGAGCGTGAGCGACAACGGCGTGTTGAGACAGAGCGTGCCCGTCTTAAAAGACAGTTTGCTCTCCAAAGCAATGGTAGCCTCACAGAGGAAGCAGACGAGGATGAACCCAACATTCTCAGTCGAGAGAACGGTAGTGTGGCGGGAACAGTCGGGGAAGGAAGTATTATTGCTCCAGTAGATATTTTGCTGGAGGATGATGCTCCCCAAGGAATGAGTTATCCCATGGAGCGCTTCCTTCAAGAGCAAGGAACGATCTTGGAAGAGGAATCACCCCGAGAACCGCCACTCTCCACCAGACGGGATTCCCAGAACCAAGGTGTTCTCATGGAACGTTTCCTTCAAGAGTCCATCGCTGCTGTCGAAGCCAGCGCTGAAGCTACCACCCTTAGGTCTGCCGTGGATCGCAGTGTCTCATTTGAAGCACCTCAGCTATCCCAAACGATGGATATCCCAGACCCCGACATCCAGATGGACGACGATGACGACCTTCCTCCACCTCGAGACGGCTCGATTCCCGAGATTCCGTTGGAAACCTTGACAGATGTTTCTGTCGATGTGGTTGCATCTGTGGGTGGTATTTCACTTGCAAATGCCTCGATGGATTGCGTTACTTCCGAACTTCCACCTCTTGCTGATGTGATTCCTGACGAAGCACCAGATGTCATAGAATCGATGCAACCTGATGAGGAGTTACCACCCCCTCCAACCCCTCCGATACAGGATGACATTGCTTTGAACGAGAGCCCTACTCTCAGTCAACCTCGGGTTCTTGGCCTTACCCGAGAGGAAATTGAGGAAATGGCTGCCATTGAGGAAGTCTCGCAACAGAATGCTCCTCCGTCCGACCGTGATGACTTGTCTGCCATTTCCTTTGTTGGAGAATTGGTATCCGACATGGGTGGAACAAGTGCGTTTGGAGATCCAGCGACTGGGTTTACCAGCCAAGGAACTCCCACCACAGCAGTAGAATCGGTTTCCGTTCTGAGTGGTATTCAAAGTGTCCAACCCACTGTATCCGATCACGCGGACGACCACCACAGTACTATCGGTTCTGTCAGCTCTAACCTTGTCGCAAACAGCAGTGCAGACGGTGGTGTCAGCGTTACAGCCAATCCTCCCAGTGAGCTCGGTCAAGAGGATGCTCCAATGTCGCCACTGGCTGATATCCCTACAACACCAATTCTACAGTCAAACCCTCCGCTTGAATTGCCAGATGAACTAGTTACCAGTCGATCGGTCCCTACTTTGCACACCGACAATGGACCTCCCGATGAATTGGTGGCCATGTCTACCGACAATGCCGGAATTGTTAATCGTCAAATTCGACCTGGCATGGTCAGCCGCGAACTGTTGCTACAGGCCCCAGGCATCACCGGAAGCCCAGTGCGTCGAACGATGTCTGCCCCCAACAAGTTGGATTTTGATCTTGATGGCTTTGACTTTGACAAACATGCTCCTCCTTCGCCCCATGCAAATGACATGTGGTCGCCCGGCAGTCGAATGAGTTTCGAACGCTCCCCCTTTCCACCCCGGAAATCCCCCGAGCTTTCTGCTGTGGACAATCTTCCCACTCTCACAAATTACGGAGCAACAGATGACGATGGGGTTGATGGAACAGCCATCAAACCTCGTGTCCTTTCCCCTCGATACGAGTCTGGGAAAGATGAGATCAATGAGACGGAGCCATTGATGCCTGATATCCCAAGTGAAATTGTTGCCAATCATCGAAGTTCACGAATTTCCCAAATCCTCACACCGGGAAGCCTCAAAATAGAGTCACTGCGCACTATGGTTGACGAGGTATTCAGTGATATCCGCAGTGAAAGTTCTGCCGATGAATATGCCGGCAATAACGACGCCAAAGCATACCGAGATAGTACGATCTTCGAGCGTGCTATCCCGGAGCGCATGATTGCACTGTCGGTGACCCTTCTAGTGGAAATCCCTGTGCTCCTGATGGTGGCAGGCGGAAGCGACCGCTTGTGTGCTTTGGTTGGCCGATCCCGATATCAACTATTGATGGGATTCCTGCCTCTTTCCAGCGCTATTTCTGGAAACGTCGGGCTACAAGCAAGTACCCTAACTACACGAGCTATCAGCCATGGTCACGTAGACAAGATGACCTATGGGAAATGGTTAGTGAAAGAGATGGGGACTGCTCTCTACCTTGGACTAGGAATGGGATTGCTCCTGGGTTGCATTGCTTTCGTTATGAGCCGATGGAGCCTATCCTTTGGGCTGACGGTCATGATCGCCCAGTTTGTTAGTATCCTCACCGCAGGAGTCACGGGCACACTTGCGCCGTTGTTGTTCACTTTCATTTTCGAGCGAGATGCGGGCAAATGGGGAGGTCCATTGGAAACTGCGATTCAAGATATCGTTGGTTCGTTTGCTATGGTCGTTCTAAGCTACAAGATACTGGAATTCTTTGGTCCGTTGCCAGTCGAGGAAGCCGACGTTTGCGGTATAACCAACCTATAGAGAGATGATATTGTTGACTGTGAGTGCGTTCTGTCGTGGAATTCATTTCCATGATGCTATCAAATCTCCTCGAATTGCAATCGACACCATTGTCAGTCCAGTCAAAATCCGTTCTGTTGCACAATCGTAGGGATAGCTTCCCCGCCAATCATTATCCTGACTGATGATGTAGAAGAGGAGGGAATGGATTGGAATGGGATTCGTGAGATTTGTGGTGTTCGGTTTGACGTAGGAATCGTTTCGACACGCATTCGCATTCATGAATCCCTATGTAGATGTTGTATCTGTGTCGCATCTATAAATATGCTCCATCAGAGGGCACAAATGTATGCAATGTGAACTACGTGAACGTTCTTTCCTTTTGCGACAAAATCTTGCCAATCACTTTGTTGGATCCTTTTCAGCCTTTGTTTGACCCGAACACGGTAACATTGACACCTTTGGGAACCCCCCCATAAACTAGGTAGCTCCTGTAATATCTCCTCTTCATTGGAAAAACGCCAACGGGGCTTGAGAAAAACACCAACAGCTTCGCTTTCCCCATTCCGAACGGAATTGAACCTCATTGAAAGCATGGTGGTTCCTAGATCAAAGTCGACAGCTTCTGTCAAATCCACTGAAACTGATGTATCGGAGAGCAGTCGCCCAGCAGAGGAGTTTCCTCGCAAGGTACCTGTAGGCGATTTGGCTCCTCCTGTGCTGGTATATCACGAGTCAGCTCGTTCTATTGTTTTTAGAGATCATATTCGTCGCGTTACAGCAGAAGAAATGAAAGCTGAACATACCGAGAACCCTGACAGATCTATTCATTCGTCACATCATCGCCACGTTGCAAGCGAACGTGAGAAGGAAATTTCTAGAGAGTGGTCGTCGGAATTGAACGAGATGAGCAACATGTTTGGCGCTGCCATGGCCAGTGATCGTTCTGTATCCTCCGATGTTACCATTGAAATCCAAGGGTACACACCGAACATCGTTCCATTGCCTCACCTCCAGTTGGAACAGAACGATGTGTTTACACCATTGCTGGAATCCGATTTCAAGACAACAGGGTCGGAGTGGACTGAGGCTGAGAAGGAAATTGTTTCTTTGTTGGATCAGCAACGGGCTGTTGTCAAGACGATTAAAAACAACGATTGGACGGACTTCTTGCACCGCTTCTTGAATCCCGCACCACCCAAGGGATACGGCATGGATGACCACAACGACATCGCTGCTCACAAGGAGGGAGATATTGATTACCCCTTCAATTCGTTTGTGACATCTACGTCACTTCTACCTCCTGGTGGTCTCAAGATGAGAGCTTACGGAAATGCAAACGTCTACACGACTGGCGTAATCTTTGGACTTCCTGAATTTGCGAGTCCCGAGGAAGAAAACGCCGCAGTCGAGAAAACTCGTACGTGGAGTTGGCCAAGTGGGTATTCTGCAAAAACTGAATTCAATATCGACTCAAGGGGTAATCTTATCAACGGTAGACAAGAAGCACTTGTTCCCCTTCATGATCTCCGCGAGTTGAACATAGACTATGTTACCAAGAACGACTACCTGATTGGCGGTCGTGTCGTCCAAGGAGGTCTACATCACGTTCCCTACAACGAATTGTTTGTTCGTGTCGGTGGCTTGGGACGCGTTGTTGCGGGCAAGGACTGTGCTACCGGTGAAGCACGAGTTGATTTGGACGGAACTGGTCGCTCCTTTGAGAAAGGTGTCGGACTTCCAGAAGCGCTCTTCGTTCGAACTGCTACGTATGGACATCTGGTTTCCCTGCTGAGAACTCGTGCTCGGCTGCAACATGTTTGGGGAGAAGAGCATATCGACGGAATTCCTCTTCTCTACCTTACCCCAGATGATGGAGTTCGAGTGTTGACCGAACGTCTCCAAGGGGAATTGCTTAAGATTTCATCGGAACAGTTGAACCCGTTTCAGGATCCCATGATTTCCCACAAGACAACTGTGGATGACACCGACGATGGTTGCTTACAAACTAAGGTTGAAGAACTTATCAGCTTGGACAAGTCAATCAGAAGTGTTTTGACACCGGAAGAGTGCGGAAAACTTGCTGGTGGGTTTGGAGTTACCGACGAATCGATTGCAGCCATTTTGAAGGATGCTATGGTGCAAGACAAACAGGATATCGAAGGTGGTGCTCACCAGCTACAGGATATTGTCAACGAAGGATTGGCGGCTGCTGTCAGATCAGGAGATTACTATACATCGAGGCAATTGCTCATCTTGTACACACTCGTGGCATCAGAGAGTCCCAATCTCGAACAGAAGCACTCGGATGACGTGGCCAGTGACTCAGACTCTACATGTAGTGGAACGAGAAGTCCAAAACGAAAGTCTTCTTTCGACGGAACAATGGTGAAGAAGGAACCTGATTGCTCCATGATGCTTAAAAACGGCTTCCCTGCTCCACCTCCACCGCCTCCGTTGGATACTGATAGATTGCGAAGTGCCACAAATTCGGATGGCTTGTTGGCCGTGTTGGGCGCTGCTCAGATTTTGCGAGCCATGAAGGATGGTGGTGCCAAGAAACGAACAGCCGAGAGTTTCCTTGCAGTTGAAGAGTAAGTTTCTGTAATGTCCGGAAGACTTTTGTGGAATCGTGCCGCTATGTTCCTCACGTTGAGTTTCATTGGTGTGCGAAGATGGGTCGAGCAAGGTGAACAGTCCATGGCATTCCGGTTGGCGTCATGGCGAGAGCAGCGGGCCGCTCAAGGCGACCTGCAAATTGCCACAGCAAGCAATAGCAGTCTCATGGCGTTTGTAAGCAACAAAGCCATTACAAATCGAAAGAACTTTGCGAAGCATCTCCGAGAAGTTGCCGGGAAAACGGACTTTTCAGATGTGCGCTTCTTGAGAGCCATCCATGAAATGGTCGAGAGGATGCATAGTCCCTGCTTGAGGCTCGAGTTGTTGCAGTATGTGTTAGGCTTGGATAACCGCTATTCGATTGCTCACGTCAAACGTAGCATCGAGTTGGCGACGACATGTTTGTCCATGTCAGTTGCACCTACTCCAGACGCTCAGCCTGTTGAAGCCGCCGGTAGAGTATGATCGTGAAGAGACGGTGAAAGAGACGGTGTTACATTAGAATTGACAATTAGAGCCTATGTTTTTCTATGATACCCCAATTCTATCGTCATCATCGGAGTCAGAATCGTCCAAGTTTCCAAACATGTCCCAGGCCCTGGTTGCGTTTTCGACGATTTGCGGTGTCACATCCGATTTCAAGTGCTCGGCATCATCGAACCTGCCATTCCGCTCAACACCAGGGGGTTTGTACAACTTCAGTCGTTTACTCGATTTGTTTGCCAAACGATGCATGATCCGCATTGGTTCGGCAGTGGCATTAGGAGCAGTTGTATCTTCTGATGTAGAAACGATGAATCCGGACTTCGAAACCAAAACTTCCACTTCACTGCCGTCTTTGCTACTTATCTCCGGTTCCTTGGGAGTCACCTTTCTAGTTGGTATCACAGCAGTAGCTGCGTTGGGTCGCTTTGTTCGTTGCGCAGCGGTATTCCTGGTAGGGTGTTTGTTCGATAGAAACAACTTCAAATTCATCCCCCCTGAAGGCTTCCAACGTTTATGCTGTATGGGGCATGTTTTCCCATCGAGTACTGAAGGGGCCGGAACCAAACTTGTGCCGACAGGCAGGCCCTCAAACGAGTCACAGCTTTCGATAACCTTTTGGCTTTCTATGAGGTAGTGACAATGGATGTCGCCTGCATTTGTCATGGATAGTGTACAGAGGCGTTCCCATTCTTCATCTGAAAGAACATCAATATGGGAACCACCATGTCCTCTAAATGCGGATGCGGGGGACCGGAAACTAGCAACACCACAGGTGTGCATCTCATTGGAAATGTTCGGTAAAGGATGAATTGAGCTTGATGCAAAACTAATTCCGTCAAGTGATGTCACCCCAGGTACTGCCACACATTCCATGATCTTTGTCTGAAATCGAGGTCTGATATTTGGTCGCTGTAGGAGATGAAAGCCGAACGCTCCAGGAGTGGTGTCCACCACTACCATTGGACTGGTTCGCTTGTATCCTTTTTCTACACGCTCCACAGGCTTGGAAAGCAAGAACGTGTCACCATAGAGACCGTTGTGGGGGAATGTCACGGAATCATCCTCGCAACCCCAGGACAAAGACCACTCATTGACGACCTTGCAAGGCATACGAGCGTCGATCTCCCACGTCCGTCCAGCCGATCGTGACGATGCCCAGATTGTATGATTTCGCTCCCAATCGGTTTTGACGCTGTTGAGGGAGTGCACTCCTTCTATATCCAGGAGTTGGGAACTGGGACTCCACATGAATGTTGCCGAATTAGTGCGCAAGTCAATATTATAGAGTGCTGTCCCAAAACCGAGCGGTGGCTGCTTCTTGTAAAAGCTATCAAATACCAAGGCTGGTCGAACATGAGACGCTGCTGCTGACCAAAGACACATCGGGTGCGTGCTGGAGAAGTCAATTGATGAAATGTGGCGAAGGTTGGATATGGGATGAAGCTCGGGGGGCTGACTTGAGCCAACCGTCACATGGTGAATGGTATTCTGATCTCCTGTGTGGTCGCCGTAGCTCAAGATGGCTAGTTTGGGGCTTGAAAACTCATTGCCTTACTTTGGATGGCATGTCAAACCCGACGGTCGGTACGAAGGAGTTGATGGAATCATGGACCGTAAATCGACGCGTTCGATTTCTTTCACCACATAGTTTCCCCAACAAATGTCAGCTGGATAACCGTATTCAGTTGTGGGGATTTCCGGCTTCTGAAGGGATATTTGCAAAACTGATACATGGGTATGAGTGCGGGCAACGAACACTCCGTCCAGGTGGGTAGCATCCCAACGCCCAGCTTGTTGTAGATCCACAATGGTTTCCTGTAAGCAGATCTCATTCGGGAATACCTGTTGTATCTCCCTAATTTTATCCCGGCGACGACGTACTTTCTTATCCCAAAACGAGACATCAAAGAAGTGCCCGGCGTTTGGGTTAGTTTGGGGCAACAAAAGGTTTGAGACACATAGCGTATCCATAAGAGTGCCCTTGGGATGAAGCAATATCCAACTCGTACGAGCTCTTGCTTCGCTCAGGTTTGCTTCGCAGGCGCTGCTGCAGGCTGGACATGGGCAAGGGACACACAGCAAAGCGTTACCTTGGGGCTGCCGTGATGGAAAGCATTCTGTCTTGGAATGATCAACCTTGGGATCTTTGGAATCTTGATATTCCCCCATTGCATCAGAAAGAAAAGGAGCCAAGTAAGCTGGATCAGCTGATTGATGGTGTTGGCGATGGAACTCTCGAAACAGGTAGGCCTGCTGTGTATGAATCTTGGGCTCTAGGACCCCGTTGCGCCAACGGTTCTTGATCATATCTGCATCGACATATTTACTTTCGTATGTAGCATATTCTTGAACCACTCTGACGTGATCGCTCTCTCGAGCGATGTTATGTTGTTGGAGCATTCCAAAGCGACCCTTGTCACGACATGCTGTCAATTCAGACAAATGACTTGAATCTGGTAATTGTCTCGGTCGTTTGCGCCTCTTTTGCTTTTTCTTTAATATGGCTACCTCCTGAATATTATCAAGATCTAGAGTGTAATTCCACCTTGCCTTGATCCTGTTCTGACGTTGAAGAACTTCCTGGAGTTCTCGTACAGGCAAAGAAGGGTAAGCTCTAGGAGGGACTTTAACCCAAGAATTCGTCTCATCCAATTTTTCGCTGTACACCAAGGACGGGGCACCTAGTTGGTAGTATGCACATTGTGGTCTATCTTTGGCATTGCTCTCGTTGTCGCTGCTGAAAGGATAGTTGTGTGACATTTGCAAAATCACATTGTCCACACAGGTTCACAACGCCGTTTTGTGGCGCTGGTTGTGTTTGTGGTTCTTGTATGGAGTCGTGCGAGTCAATCCGTTGAACACCCGGATATCGTGATTTTGCGGACCACCAACCAATTTTCCCTCCAACCCTTCGGATTCCGTCGTCACATTTTCATCCCTACGCCTAACTTTGAAACCATGGGTCGTCGATCCAAGGAATCCAAGAAACGGTCCAAGGGCGAAAAGGCACCCCCTACTTCTACCAAGAAACAGAAGAGCGTTCCTTCTTCCAAAGAAGAGGATTCACCAGTCGTCATTCACACCATCGATTATGATGACAGTTCTCATTCGAAAGTTCCGATGATCCCTTTGGAGCCTGACTTGGATACTCTCTTGTATCCTCTACCAGGGAATGAGTTTCAACAGAAGCATCTCCGCCAGAGAGCTGTTCATTGTACTTGTGCTCCAGGCCATGAGGCTCAACATGCAGAGAGAGTCCGAGATTTGTGCCAGGAAATGTTTGATTTGGATGTTCCCAGCATTTTGAGAGAAACTAGTTCGGAAAATGTGTTTTTGTGGCTTCGGAAGTCAAACAATGATTCACCGGTATCCAACAAGAAACACGGCGAAGGTGAATTGATTCAAAGCATTGAGATATCGGATGTGGATACTGCTGTCGCTTTGCACAAAATTGGTGGTCACGCAACCTATTGTCGGGCGCCACCTCAAGTGGAACAACCATTGGTGTCTAGTTTGCTCCGAGGAACTGGGCTTGGTTGTGGACAGTATGATCCTTCAGGAGACTCCATGACGTGTTTGGGACGAGGAGAAGTCGAAACGTTCGTGTCAACTCAAAATCATTTTACCAACTGGCACTATGATTTCCAAGAGAATTTTACCATTCAATTGTCCGGTGTCAAGCGCTGGACTTTACAGCAAGGGACCATTGCAGACCCACTTCGTGGCTGTACACCTCATTATGCTGCACCTCAAGCTGTGGAGGCTCAACTCAAGGCTGCCAATCTGTTTGACCGAAAGTTCCAATTCGGCTATCCGCAAGAGGGAGTGAATGCCAAGGGTTCCGTTGTGTATGTGGACCTAAAGCCTGGGGATGTCTTCTATTTCCCTGCCGGAATGTGGCACAAAATTGAAACACTTGAACCAGGTGTGTCTATCAATGTTTCACTAATGGCTACCAACTATGTGTCCGTGGTCGGACAAGCCATTCAACACTACTTGTTCCAATTCCCTGAATGGCGTCAGCCCCTCCTACACAACCCATCTTCCAACGCCCTAACACACTTACAAGGACTACTGGACAAGCTTCCCACCACATTGCAAGGATTTTGTCGTGCTGACGCCATTATTCCTCCAATTTTGCAGTTTCCGCCTAGGTTTGAGTCGATGGATGCTGACGGTAACGATGAAGATCAGGGTTCGGAGGGTTGGCAGGTTGTCAATGATTACAACTCTGGTGCTAAGGATAATCAAGGGGAGGATGAGGATGACGATGGTTCTGATGATGGGGAGAATGAAGAGCAAGACGACATTGACGAAGACGACCTGGACGAGTCGAGCGATGATGACATCATCGACCCTTCGGACTTCGACGGGTATCCTACCGAATGGGAATTGGAGCTGCCAGTAGGCAAGGAGATAACATTGGTAAAGAATCCACTGGCTGCACTCCATCAAATGAAAGAGATTAAATCATTCTACAGTGGTGACACCGGCGTTAAAGAACCAGATGGCGCTGCTGTCTTCGTACTAAACGTCAACTATGCCGGCAATGAGATGCATGAAAGTGCGATTCGCGTCGTGTTTGCTTCACCAATGAACTGTGTTACCAAGCTCTACAAGAAATTTGAGCTTAGTGCAAAGCGGTCGCCAAGCTTGCAGCTGAAGCTGACGCCAGAAGAAGAGCCATTCGTACGATTCTTGGTGTTTCATGGATACATTGCTGTGCAAAACAATTAGCAAGAATTTAACAAACAATTTTACTGAACAGTTCGTAGAATTGTTGCAGCTGAAAGCTTTGCACCGGTAGCTGAGCCGTTATCTGACATCACAACTTGAGGCATACGAAAATATTGAGGTGCAACTGATAGTGCCATCCGCTGTCGAGGAAGCCCACTCGCATACATCAGTCCGGTTGTCTGTGTGGTCATTTAGTGTCAAACCCTCAAAGGAAGTCTCTGTGTCCCCAATCGTGTAGACGATTCCTGGTCCTTGGTAGTCAAATTCCTCCATGCACACGTTTTTCATCGAGCATTTTGAGCCTTCGTCGCACCAGAACAAACCGGCACATCCATGCTCGTAAGTTTCTTCCCACACGGAGCAGTGTTGCTGAAGGAGAAACGATACGGAAACGCTCCTGAAGATGGAATCTTCAATGACAACTGTCTGATTCTGAACCATAATCAAGGGGTTATCATAAAAAATGTATTGAAACTGACACCCAGAAAGTGTTACATCGATGATACCACCCTCCAATGTAACATCGAGTGCATCTTCGAAGTAATCATACACTCGAATCAAACCATTGGTCACATCCATGTGTTCCCAGGTGCAATCTTCTAATCGTAAATTGTTAGCCTTTGCAGCAATGGTAACCGACGAACCATAGTACGGTCCAGCGTTGTCCAGGTCACCTGTAAACGTGATTCCCCGTATTGTCGCATTGTGACAACTTGGCACCAGCAAGAAGTCATCCACATCAGGAAAAGGAATCCGCTGTATTATGATAACTTGGGTAAAGCCTCCATCCAATGTACAATTGTTTTCTTTGCGTCCATCGAGTCCACACTGAATGACGACATTGTCTCGAGCAACGACCAAGGGGTAATCACCACCCGTAACATCGAAATTTCCCTGCGCGGGACTTTTGAAATTCCCAATGGAAATGACGGTGTTGGGGCAAATCACAAATACAAAAAATTCCGACGTTGAAGTCGCATTGGGTAGACTGTATTGAGCCGTTAGAATATCCTCACTGCTGGTATAGCATTCGTAAGGATAGGAAGGTTGCGGTGTCACCGAACCACCTGAATGATTCGATGAGTTCTTCTTAAGCGATGAAACTCGAATGGGCGCCCCGATTGCAAAGATGACGCCCACAAAGAGAAAAGCCAGGCCCACCGCAAACATCAGGCTGTACTGCCGCTTGCTTCGAAAACCTAGAAACTTGTCATTGTCAGAGGTGCTCTGAGAACTGGTTGGCTCAATCTCCAATGGATCAAAGGTATTTGGGTTGTCATGATCTTCATCGATGGTAACCACAACTGCGTCAATAGGTTGTTGGACCACAAGTTCGGCTTGGACAAGAGGAATAGCAGTTTCTGGGGAACTTTCTTCTGAAACAGAGTCGACTTCATCCTCGCTCGGGTCATCAGAGGCATTGACCCCTCTGACTGCACGGGCACCAACTTGTCCAGCTGGCTGGACAGAGGGTTTGGCATCCATTGAATGAAGTGCCGCCGCGACTGCAACTTGTGTGGTGTGGTCTTCTTCATTGGTTTCAAGTTGACGATTTTCCGAGGGGGAAGGAAGGGAGGCAACGTTAGGCCTGACATCATTCGATGCAGACTCTTCGTTGCTATCGCCATCGTTGGATTCTCCAGAGTTTCCTTCCGTCGCCGCCATTTGCTCGTTTGCACTAGTGCATTTTTTCATTGTCCATTCGGTGCTTTGACCATAGTTTGAATTGAGGACATGGCGCTTACGACTTTTACGAGCCGTTATTAGTTGCAATTCACAAGGCTATCTTATGGTTTGGTCATACATATGACAGCGTGACGTTGACTTACTGGACTTCGCATAACCCAGTCCCGAGTCCCGAGAGATCTATCCGCAATAGAATTTCATCCTATTACATTTATTTTTTAGTCCACAAATTGCGTTGGTTGGAAATACATGAAGGTACTTGGTTCCACTTGCTTGAAGAATAAGATCATGCAAGCTGCAGAACGGACCACCGTTTTTATTTCGTGTGGCCGAGGGTGAAAATCCATTGGGCCGAGAATTTTCTCAGCAAACAAACCAACCATGGTTTGTCTCTCTAGATTCTCTTCACTGGATTCCCAGCGAGACGCACGACGTCCATCGGCTCGACGGTCAGTTCTAAGGTGCTCGGGGAACTCAGCGAGAAGTGCCGTCACCAAGGGGGTCAGTTCAAGCACCTCAAATAGCTTCACGATGAATTGGTCCAATATTTCCCCCAAACTGCAAAGATTGTAAGCCAACAAACGCTGGTCATCCTCCATGGCATCGAGAGTGTCATTGCTCCGCACGGCATGACGGTAGAAGTCTGTGTCACCAGCCATCAAACGCTGTTGAGGGGTGTGATAGCGGTCCACCACATCTGAGAAGTCATGAAGGCAAATGCGGCGGAAACTCTTTGACAATTCTTTTGGCGTTATCGGTGCAATTCGGCGGGTTTCACTTCCCATTTTCACAGAGTCGGTAGTAGTGGAGGTGTGGGCTTCATGGGGTGACAGAACAGATCTCTTAGTATCCTCGCTTCTGCGTCGAGCTTGTTCCACTTTGGTCCCAAATACAACCCACCAGCGTTGTACAAATTCTCCTGAAGTAGGCAGGGGGCCTTCCCATATGGCCTTATTGCTTTTGAAAGTATCATACAGCCAATCCAAGATCTCAATCCTTTCGGGCATGAGATCAAGTTGGAGGAGCGCATTGTAGAGGTGCAGCACCATTCTTAGTTGCGCAAAAGAGTCAACCATGCAAAGACCAGCCTCCAAGTTCCCGAAGTATGAAAGAAACAGCATTAATGACCCTCCACATAGTGGATTCCAAAGTGCATGGCGCTCTTGTTGCCTCATTTGATCAGCAGGTACCTGCTTGGAGAAAATCGGAGAGGCCAAATGTCGAAGCTTGTGCAACGTCAATAGGTTGGGGTACCAAAGCTGTGGTTTGGGATTGTCGACGGACGCCAAACTCAAACACCAATCAATTTGATCCAGGAAGCAACTGAATGAGGTTTTCACCGCTTCGCCAATTCTGTAGACTTCACCTTGAACCTCAAACACAGATGTCAGAAGCGTATGAACTGCAAATACAAGGGACCAAGTTACTGGTTGAAGTGGATGTTTGATGAAACTCTTCAATTCTGTGAACAAGGTGAGCAACTCTCGTTCGAATGGAAGTTCCTCAGAATAAAGACCCATGGTGATCATTGTGTACAACAGCAGCATGACATCTCCCATTAGAAACTCGTCCAAGTCCATGGCAATTTTGTTGACTTTCTTGTAATCGGTCCATTGCTTTCCAAAATATCCCTGCTTTAGCAAGAAAGAGCCTGGTGTGGTGTGGAAGTAGGCACCGATTCCTTGTAGAAGACGAACTGTTGAAGTAATGGACCGATCACCACCAAGAAAAGGGAATCCACCAACGAAAAACGAACGTCCCCCGAACCGGTAAGTCTAGACCCCCCCATATTGCGTTGCTTCCATGAAGAGTTGCTTGAAGCCAATCAAGAAACTCTATTTGTCCTGGTCGCAGGATATTGTTTCTCACCAACGCATTGAACAAGTGAAGTATCATCCGAAGTTGGGCTGCGGCGTCAACCATCATGGTACCAGCGTCCAAATTGGCATAGTATGCAGCATAGAGAAGGAAGGACCCAGCACAGAGGGGGTTCCAAATTGTTCGCACTAGTTGTCGATCCGACACACCAAATGGAACACTAGTGGGCTGGGGAATGAACCTCAACGTTTGAAGGGCAAAAATCTTGGAATACCAATTTAGAGGCTTGGGGGAAGGACAACCTTCAAATCCCGCACACCAATCGATCTGTGCTACGAAATGGTCAAAGCAATCCCGAGCTTTCTCTCCCATATTCGTCACTTCGCCTTGGACCTCGAGAATTGATGTCAGAAGTGCATGGACGGCAAACGCCAAGCTCCAGGAGACTGGCTCAAGTGGTTCCGACGTGAAACGACGCAACTCCGTGAATATAGTCAAGAGTTCACCTTCGTACGGCAATTCTTGTGCTATAAATCCTTCGGCGCACATTGGAACAGAGGATAGGCAACACATTTTGTCCAGATCGCCTTCTATTGTCTTGACCTTGTTGGACTCGTCCCACGGTTTCCCAAAATATCCCGTTGGTAGGAAGGCACTTCCTTCGAACGATGAAAGAGCTCTCCCATCATTTGTAGATTCCGAATAGTTGATGTGATGGACCTACCACGACCGACATGTTTCAAGCTGGAAAGCCACGAGTGTGGCAACTGGTGGGTACCCGTCAATAAGGCTTCGATCTTGAGCAGCCCGCCTACTCCCGTGTTCACTTCTCGCCTGACAGCCGCGATGACTTTTTCTACTAGGCCAAGGATCATTCCAAGGGGAATTTTCCATTCCAATGCAAAATGTCGGGCCAGGGCATAGCAACGATCTAGTTCATCATATGAACCATGAAACGCACATTCCATGGCGTCGCCGACAAGCACAAAGGCACGTCTCTCGTCGAACAAGGGAGATGTTTTGCGAGAATACCGTATGACCGTTTGTGTCAGTTCCCCTGCCAAATCGGGGAATAGTAGGACAGCCAGCAAGCGGTAGGTTGTATTCATGTGCGGATAAGCGTCGCAAAATTCCTGCTCCAGGGTTGACACGAGCTGAATGGAGGCATTTGCTGTGGCTGCTGTCTCCAGCACTTGTCCAATGATGGAGTAGGGTGGCAAGCCATTCTTTTTCCCTTCACGCGAAGCCCAACGCAGGTTGGAATACTGCTCTCCAATTGATGTCATTAGTTCATCAAGTGTCATAACAAAACACGCTGCTGCATGCCTGCCAGATACCTGGACAAGCTGATTCAGAGGAATGTCTTGAAGCACTGAAGTGGGTACATCAGGCATCAAAACAAAATCCATCGCCTTGTTGGCCATTGAAACAATAGTTGATCTTTCAGGTATCATTTGTACAAACAAATTTAGGATGGATCCATTGGGGAAGTCATAGTGCGAGCTACTGGGCTGGTCTGCCTGATGTCGTTTAGTAGTGGCCTCATCTAGCATGTTCATGCACTGTTTTAACACCCACAAACACCTATATTCACAACCTTGATGATTCCACTTTCCATAAATCTCTAGAGCCTTCTGGCATGTCGTATAAGCTGTTTTGAGGTCATGCATCAACACGTCGTCGATAGTCTTTCCTGATGTCGCAAGATAGGCAACGGCATCCAACAGACCCTGACATGTAAGGTTTTGGAAAACATGACTCGGCAGACTTTGCTTCACTGCCCATATGAATCTGTATGTAACAGATTTATAGCGCAATAGAACTGAGACTGAGATTGAAGAGTTCGCGGATTTGCCACTCAAAGAGACAAAAGAAGCAAGATGGTCAACGATTGGATTGTTTCGAGTTTTCTTTCTACGTTGTCGGTCGTGTTCGTGATGTGTTTTGGGTGTTGACGAATTTCTTCGAGTGTTAGAGCGCTGTTGTGGCCCATTTGGAACCCTATTTCCTCTTTTCTTGTGTTTTCCTTTTGCCATTGTCGAACTAAATGGGTGGGATGTGGGATGTGGGATCTTCAAGAAAGGCGATTTCTTCCCGCGCATTCTCATTCTATTCCCGAGTCCCGAGTCCCAGAAATGGAAAAACCACGCGAGAAGGGTTGAAGGGCTCGCTTGAGAAAGTAAGAGGCCCTTGACGGAGTTAACTGTCGGGAGACTTTTGTCTCTGGTTAGTGTCAGTGTACTAAATCATATTCCTCTTCTCATACTGGTGGTGTGAATTGACTGTGTTGACGGCATCACATTTCAGTTCTGACAACGTCTGACAACTGATAGTATGCAACAAGTACTCTAGTAGAAGCAATCATAAACCTCCTAGTAGTAGTTTCTATCTGTGGTACGGTAGTACGTATGATGCCAGAAAGTAGTTCAAAGAGCCTGGCTCTACTTTAATCGACTATTTGAGTGGGAGTGAAATACATGACTCTGCTTGGATCCAAGTTTTGAAAGTACATCATCATGAAAGCTGCAGACCGAGCGACAATCGAAATCTCGTAAGGGCGGGGGTGAAAGTCTAGAGGACCGAGGAGCTTCTCAGCAAACAAGTGTACCATCGTTTGTCTTTCCAAATTGTCGTCACTAGCTTCCCACCTGGTGGCGCGCCGTCCATCGGCTCTTCGATCCGTCCTGTCTGATTCCGGCACTTGCAACATTAGCTCTTGGACCAAATCTTCCAACTGAAGTACCTGGAACAGTTTGACAACGAATTGATCGAGAATTTCTCCCAAGCTTGTTAGATTGCACGCTAGCAATCGCTCATCTGCCTCCATCGCATCAAGAGTATCATTTGTTCGTACAGCATGGCGGTAGAAATCAGTGTCACCTTCCTTCAATCGCTGCTCTGGAGTATGGTATTTGTCCTCTACGCCAGTGAAATCATGAAGGCAAATGCGACAGAAGCTCTTGGAAACATCTTTCGGCATAATTGCTGTCATTCGTCTTGTTTCATCTCCCATTCTTGCCATGTTGATACTTCTTGAAGACTGGGCTCCAAAAGGTGCCTGAATAGATTGCTTTGTTTCCTCACTTCGACTCTTCGCGAATTCTAGCTTTGTTCCGTATGCAATCCACCATCGTTGCACAAATTGTCCCTTGTTGGGCAAAGGACCCTCCCAAACTTAAAGGCTTCATACAACCAATCCAACAATTCGATTTGTCCTGGCATTAAGGCCTCATGTCGACGCAAGGCATTGTAGAGGTGAAGCACCATCCTAAGTTGGGCAAATGAATCAACCATGCCTAAACCAGCCTCTAGATTTCCAAAGTACGCAATGTAGAGTAGGAAGGACCCAGCACAAAGAGGATTCCAAAGTCCATGGCGCTCTTGTTGCACTTCCTGGCGTGGTGTTGTCAAGTTGGTATACATAGGTCTGGCGAGATGGCGAAGCCTTTGCAATGTTTTGAGGTTTGGAGCCCAGATGTTGGGCTTGGCTACTTTGGGAGACACCAAACTTGCACACCAATCAATCTGATCCAAGAATTGATTGAAGGAAGTTTTGGCCTCGGAACCAATGCGATTGACCTCACCTTAAACCTCAAAGACAGAAGTCAAGAGCGTCTGTACCGCAAATATGAGAGTCCAAGAAACTGGATCAATTGGATTCTTGATGAATCGTTTAAACTCATTGAAGAAGGTTAGGAGTTCCCGTTCAAAAGGGAGTTCATACCTGATGAAGTTCTTGGTACACATGGTGTAGAGCAGCGGTAGGACGTCACCCATGAGAAACTCATCCATCTCCAATGCAATATTGTTGAGTTTCTTTCCATCTTCCCACTGCTTTCCAAAGAAACCTTCCTTCAACACAATCGGCGCTCCATTTGAGTTGTGGATCACTGATCCAATCCCTTGCAAGAGCCGCATGGTGGAAGTGATGGAGCGGCCCTGACCAAGGAATTCAGATTTGGGCAACCAAGAGTGCAGCTTCATCATTCCAGGTACCATTCCTGTGAGACTAGCGACAGTATGCAACTCCTGCCGATTTGGTGCCTCACATTGGACCGCCATGGCAACACCTTGGAACAATTCGGCAACTTTCCCCAGTGGAACCTTCCATTTGTTGGCGAACATTTTCGGTAGTACAGCTGACCGATTGTTGACATCCGCCTTGCTACGAAACGCACATTCCATGGCGTCTCCAAGGAACTCAATTGCGTGTTTTTCTTCAAACTTGGAAGAAAGTGGGGAATGCTCTGTGACAACCTGAGTAAGGGACATTGCCAACTCAGGCAATACAAGAACCGAGAAAACACGGTAAATGGTGTTCATATGAGGGTAGCCAGTGCAAACTGGTGTTCCAAAGTGGAGACTGTTTGAATAGAAGAGTTGGCAGCTGTCGCTGCTTCCATGATTTGTTCAATGATAGTGAGTGGAGGGAATCCTTGGCGTTTTCCGTGTCGATATGAATCCTTGAGCTTGGAGTACTGGTCGGCATTGTACCTCATCAAATCATCCAGAGTCATGATAAAGAAGATAGCCGCGATACGATCCGTTCCACGAATAAGCTCCGACAATGTAAGTCGGTCGGGCACCACCGGCTTGGGTGGAGCCACGAGCACCAAATCGTCCCATGCATCCTCGTCGAGGTCACCGATGGTATCCTCTACCATGAGGTCCTGGAACCTATTGACATAATCATCCTTCTGAGCTTGTTTCGGCTTATTCCTTCGTGCCGAGGTAGGCTGCTGCTTCTTTTGCTTGGCTCTGAGGGTAGCCCAACAGTAGGTCAAAATGGTAATGAAATGTTCATGGCCACCGTCACTGTGTTCACCATAGTTATCGGAAACTTTGCGTCGCGTGACAAGGGCAATCTTGAGATCCCTCATCATTTCCTTCTCAATAGCAACATCGGACCCAGCCAGATAGTCTACTGCATCCATCAAACTGTTGGCCGAGTCATTAGCAAGAAGATCCTTGGGTACCTTAGCTCGAAGTGCCTTGATGAAACGTTCAGTGGCCTCCTTGTACCTCGTGTAGGCGGACTTGTAGTTCTTGGTAAAATCCGAGTTCCCAGTAGCGGAAACAAAGGAGCTCAGATCTTGCCATGTTTCTTGGAGCTCCGTGGCACTCAAGGGTTCGGGAGAGGAAGTTCCCGCCGATGAAGTGCGGTTGGTGGTGCCACCTGCAGATCCGTTGGAAGCATTGTTGGTCCTTGGCTGCTGCTGTCTGGTCCTGTTCTTCTTCTGCTTTCCCTTTGACTTCTTGTTTCCATGAGGCATGATGAAGTGGCAAAGATGACTCTGTAGGCAATGGACAAGATCCCTTTTTTATGTGGAGGCGATGTTCTTTCCACGGTTCTTGCTAGCTTGATGAGAAAGTTTGGAAAGGGTCGTCCGAAGGATATGTAGTCGGGCTGGTCGGTAGGACTAACTCAGTCCGAACTAATTCGTTGTTGCTCAAACACTTATATCTTATATCATTATGCATGGGTGAAGATATCCTATCACTCTTCTACTTTCGTTGGCATGAAATACATAATCTGGGCCAGATTGATGGTTGAGAAGAACACTTTCATGAATTCAACTGTGCCAATAATTCTCTCATCGGTTTCTGGACTAGGGTGGAAATCCAAGGGCCCAAGTATCAACTCGGCAAAGAAAAATACCATCGCCTGCCGCTCAAGATTATCCACACTAGTCTCCCACCGTGTTGGTCGCCTTCCGTCAGCTCGCCGGCCTGACTTGATTGATTCCGGCATCTCATCAATGTACTTCTTTACGACAGGTTCTAGAGAGACCACGCGGAACAGACTCTCGATAAACATGTCAAGAATCTCCCCAAGACTGCTGAGATTCGTTGCCAACAAACGAGCGTCGGCTTCCATAGCATCCAGAGTGTCATTCAGGCGAACAGCATGTTGATAAAAGTCTGTGTGACTTCCACGCTCTCTCTGCTCAGGAGTGTGGTAACGATCTTCCAAATTGGTGAAGTCATGAAGGCAAATACGCCGAAAACTTTTAGATATATCCTGTGGGGTGATGGTATTCATAGGACGAACTTCGTCTCCAGGGTTCATATCAACATCTGCATGTCCCCGCATGTCTCCCAGTACAAGTTTCTTTGTGTTGTCGCTCCGACGACGGGCAGCATCCATCCCCATACCGTAAGCACTCCACCACCGATACACAAATTCGCCTCTGTTTGGCAAGGGACCTTCCCACACTGCCCTGCTCCCATGGAAAGTCTCGGAGAGCCAATCCAGTATTTCCAGTTCACCTGGCACAAGCAAATTATTGCGAAGGAGTGCATTGTACAGATGCAGCACCATTCGAAGTTGTGCAAACGAGTCGACAGTAGAGGTTCCACCATCTAGGTTGCTGAAATAGGATAGGAACAATAGGAACGACCCGGCACAGAGGGGATTCCATACCGCATGGCTTTCATGGCGTTGCTTCTGGGAGGGAGTCGCTTGAGGTGGGAAAATCGGATGCGGAAGATACTTTAGCTTTTGCATAAGCTTCAAATTCGAGTTCAAGCTGTGATGACGGGGCCTACCCTTGTCTCCTTGGGCCAAGCACCAATCTATTTGTTCCATGAACCGATTGTAACACGTCTTGGCTTCAGCCCCTATACTTTCTTCGACATCCCCCTGAATTTCATAAACCGATGTCAAGAGAGCATGAACGCTAAATGCAAGTGACCATGATACCGGTTGAAGTGGGTTCTTGATGAATCCCTTCAGTTCATTGAAAAAAGTCAGGAGTTCCCGTTCGTACGGCAGGTTATGAGACAGCAAACTCATTGTACACATGGAATGGAGCAATGGAATGATGTCTGCCATTAGAAACTCATCCATGTCACCCGCAATCTTGGATGTGCCAAATCGATCATCCCATTGTCTTCCAAACATTCCTTCCTTTGACATGATTGCATTGTTTGGGGCAGTAGTATGCATTACAGTCCCGACTCCTTGGACTAGACGCAAAGTTGAAGTGATGGATCGAGCCCCACCGATATAGTTCGACTTGGATAGCCAAGAGTATGGACGAAATTCTCTGCCTAGCATAGCAGAAAGCCTTGGTACCTCGAGTTGGTGAGGTGCTTCCACAGCAATCAGAAAATCAACTTGTTGTGCGAGTTGCTCAACTTGGTAAGCAGGCACCTTCCATGTATCAGCAAAATCCTTGACAAGGGCTCCTGGATTCCTCTTTGGATCACTTGCTGTCCGAAATCCGGACTCCATCAAGTCTCCAAGGAACTCATAGGCACACTTGTCCTTAAACTCGGAGGCCTTGGAGGAGGTTTGGGAAACCAGTTGTATCAATGCCTGGGCAAGCTCCAGTAAAACAATTACCGCAAGTAGTCGGTAGGAAGTATCCATATGGGGAAAATCTGCGGCAATCTGAAACTCGAGCATAGAAACCAATTGGATGGAAAAGTTAACCATTGTTGCCGACGACAGGAGCTTCCCAATCACTGTGAAGGGAGGATGATATCCATCCCTTTTCCCAGTTTGATAGAAAGATTTTGTTTTTGCATACTGCATGGAGATAAATTTCATTGCCTCATCCAGTGTCAATAGGAAGAAAGAAGCAGCCATACGGTCATCACCTTTGACAAGCTCTTCCAATAACAGACGAGGGGGGATTGACGGCATGGCTTTTGGCATATCTTTGACAAAGTCTTGCATGTCATCTTCCATGATGTCGTCGGTATCAGGATCAGTCATCAGATTCTCAAACATATTAATAAAGCTTTCTTGCTGAGATTGATCTTTATCCCTTTTGGCGGCAGGCTTCTTGGCCAGTTGCTTCTTTCGCAATTTCACCCAGCCATGGTAGAGTGCCCAGTTGAAATATTCATGGCCTTTGTCACTGTTGTGGCCGTAGGATCGTGCTGCCATAATTCGAGTTTTGAGAGCTAGCTTGAGATCCCGGATCATTTCTGCCTCGATAGCGATACCCGAGTCTGCCAAGTAGTCCACAGCATCGATTAGGCTCTGTACTGTGTTTTCCGCAAAAACATGAGGCGGGACTTTTGCTCGAAGGGCGTCAACATATCGTTTGGTTGCGGCCTTGTATCGAACATAGAGAGACCTGAAGTCTCGACCAAAAGACGAACTCTCTCTGGACGAAACGAAAGCGGACAACTCCTGCTCTGTGGGAAGATCCCCAGGCCGAATTTTGTTGGGCAAGAAAGACCGGGAATTGGCAGGAGGATTGGACCCCCCTACGACACGAGGGGCCACAGAACGTCCAGCATTGGAGGCACGTTGCTGTTTGCCTTTATTTTTCTTCGAACTTGTCCTAGGCTTCTTGCCTTGAGGCATGATGACATTCGTCTCCTCCTGATTCTACTTGTTGTTGTCAACAACTGGTTGGCTGATGGCTGATGGCTGATGATGGCTACATTCCCATTCATATATATAACAGGTATATATGTTGACAAAGTGAAACTCTACGGTCTATTTAACACGTTGGAATTCTGGTACGTGGTTCGCCCAACGAAATCACAAAAAGTGGGACTCCTCCTCGGCAGCAATTCTGTTGGCGAAACACATTGTAGCGTCGATGAGTTCTCATGTTTTGGGGAACTGCCAGAAGCCTTTTTGGTTATTTTCAGGCTGTTGCACTCATGAGCCACACCGGTCCATCGACATGAGAGCGACACTTGGATCGCCGAGGTCCCCTACTACAAATGGGAACTGTTCGCTTGGGTCCGAAGGGACCTCCACACCACCTCCAACGACGCTCACAAAATCAAAATCCCAACAACTGGCAACCACAACAAAAACAAACCATGTTCACCTCTTCCGCCCAACGCCTCACCAAGAGTCTTGTTCTCCAGAAAGGAGCTTATCTCTCGACCCTTGCTCGCCCAGCCATGGCTGCCAGATCTTTGTCGGCAGTCTCACCCCATTTTAACCGAAACTTCTCGACAGCTGTTGCTCAGGATGCCGCTTTCATTGAAAGACCCTTGGAAGCTTTGGACCTCGCCGCGGTACGACAAATCAAGGCTGAGTTGATGGAAGTTGACAAGGACTGTGATGGAAGGTATGAGGTTGTTTGGTCTACTGTTTTGACATCCTAATCAATTTCGCCCTCACCAATTTCTATTCCTTCCAACAAACAGACTTGATTCGGATGAACTCAAGCAACTACTTTGCAAGCACCAGGATGTTTTCACAGACCGAGAAATTGTTGAGCTTGGAGAGCTCTACTACGCAGCCAAGGCTGGAGGTTCTGTTCGCTTCGACAACTTTATCGAAGCTGTTGATCGTGCTGCTCGAAAGAACGCCGCCTCCGCCACCGGAGTTGTCTTGGAAGAAAAGGCAGTACATTTCCGCCAAGGACAGCAACATCCCCTAGGTATTGGTCGTGATGGCGTTGAATTCTTCAACCTTGGAAACGCCCATGGGCATTACACGCCAGAAGAGTTGGATGTCAAGTTGACCCATGTCGCTCCAAAGGGAGGCATTGACAAACTCGCTTGGAACTCTGTACAAGCTGTCCGATATGTCTTTGATTCCTTCACTGGCTGGAGAAACGACGTTTCCAAGATCACAGCTTCCAATGTTTTGCATCGCGTCATCTATCTTGAGACCAT
Source organism: Nitzschia putrida (assembly GCA_016586335.1). Taxonomy (NCBI): domain Eukaryota; phylum Bacillariophyta; class Bacillariophyceae; order Bacillariales; family Bacillariaceae; genus Nitzschia; species Nitzschia putrida. The sequence continues at coordinate 391,127 of BLYE01000019.1, read as the reverse complement.
CGCTGCCGTGCCTGGTACGTACAATTGTCCTTTCTTTTTGTCTGCGGCAACAAAAACGCACTAACCGCTTTCCCAAACCAACAGGAATGGTGGCTGCTATTGTCCGACACTTCCGTAGCCTTCGAAATATGAAGGCTGATGGAGGATACATGCAACTTTTCTTGGAAGAAGCCAACAATGAGCGTATGCACTTGCTCACTTTTGTTCGAATGATGGATCCTAACCTTGCCTTCCGCGCTGCTGTCATCTTGGGACAATTTGGCTTCGGAGCAGCCTTCACTGCTGCTTACATTCTCAGCCCTGCATTCTGCCATAGATTTGTCGGCTATGTTGAGGAGGAAGCTTGCAGCACTTACACAAAGATCATCAAGGTAAGAAGCAACCCGGGAATTCTTCAGCATCATGACACTACGTTGAATTCCAAATCCTCACACAAAATCCATTGTTCACAACAGGCCATTGAAATCGCTCCAGAGGGAACTGAGTTGGCAAAGTGGAGGACTGAGAGGCCACCTGAGATTGCTGTTGCCTACTGGCACCTTGGCCCCAACGGAACTATCCTTGACCTCATGAAGGCCGTCCGTGCCGACGAGGCAGAGCATCGGGATGTCAACCACTTGATCAGTGGCGTCAAGGAAGGTCAAGTGAACCCTCTCTATGACCCCGAATCCAAGCTTGACTTGATGCTTACCAAGTATGTTCAAGCCATTATGACCAGGAACTAAATTGGACGTATATCGTGATACGTCCACGGAAACAGACCTCGAATACACCGGCACTCATAGATCGATTCCACCCCTTCACATCCATTGCATAGTAGCACCTCCAAACCACTAGTAACATAAAACATCAAATAGTTGAACTTTAATACAGCTATGTTTCAGGTCTAGTATCTAGAACATTGTCATCAACACGCATAGGATACCCATGGCCCCAATGACAAGCGAGAAAGATCCTGCTCCGTCTTCATCTTGACTGGCGGTTGGAGAACTGGTCGGAGCTTGTGTGACTTTTTCGGTGACAACAACAGGACACTCTTCCTCCATGTACCCGAAAATACGTCCAAGCTCATCATCGGTAGACAAAGTCATTTGCTCATAATCAGTGGTGCAAGGTGGAAAGCCAAGATCGTAGCTGCACACCCAAGGAATCTCGATGTTGGCTTGCGGGATTTTGATGACTTGACGAGGATAATAGTAGAGGAAAGCCATGCACATTTCGTCTGAACTTCCGAGACCAAACTTTCGATCATTCCCATCGAAATAGCAAGTGGTCTTGAAGCCATCCCCGGGTTTGATGAGGAAAGGATCTTGTTGAACTGCAGCGTTTCCGTTTTGGTCAAATTCCCAGTAGTCAATGGTTCCACTTCGGATGACCTCTCCGTTGCGAATTTGCTCGTTGACAATTCTAGCTCCAGTCTCGTGCATGTGAAGGTACTCGCGAAGAACGGTCACTTCTTGCCCAACAATTGCGGAGCAGGTTCCAGGACACTCGAATGCATGGGACGTCAAACCATCACCAACTGCCTCACCCTCTAGAGCAACAATGGGATCACCCACTTGCAGAATACCAATCTGATGTTCACGAGGAGTGGCCGTCCAGAAAACTCGAACACCACTATTGTCGATGACTCCAGTTGTCTTGGCAGGGTTATTGTAGTGAACTTCAATCTCGAAAGCCTGGAAACCATCCTCACCAAACATGGGAGCTCCAAGATTGGTAGGAAGCGTAACCGGTCCATCTCCAGGAGCCCAGACATAGGCGACCTCGGGGAAGTAATCATCTTCGCAATTTGTTGATTGGTATCCATAGATGATATAGTGATGAACGTAAGCCTCGTTGCCCTCTTGGATGATGGGCTCGAAACCAATGACATTGAGGAGGTCCGTAGTGTCGTTCACACCCTGACTGATCAACCTATCTCGGGAGAAACAGTTGTAGGCATACTCGGTATCGATGGCAGCGATTTCGTGTTCCTCGGAACCGACGAAGAAGTATCCATCGGCATCAGCGTTCATAACCGTATCAAAGGTTACTTGCTCGTCTGCTTCACCAAAGAATCGGATCGATCCTCGGGCAACATTGACACCATGGTATCCCATATTGGCACTTTCACCCCAAGCAGCAATGACACGATGAGGAGGAGCAGCAGGGTGGAGGAATCATTTATGATTTCTCTGTCTTGATCATCTCCGGTATCCAACAGGCGTTGGAACTCAACCATCATGAAGCCTTGATCTTCGTCTACTTGGGTATGCAACAACTCCCAATTGCCATCGCAATCGTCAACCACGGGATACCTCTCATCCCGGGTATAAGCATCCTTGATGGTATCAGGGTTGGCTGTTTCGTAGATGGCCATATCGGCTCCCAACATGCCTCCTGCTTCTCCGATTCCGAATGCCAACCATCCAGTGGCACGGGCAGCCACAGCAAGCTTGACATAGTCCCCATCGATGGCCCAGTGAACGGCTGCACCATTTTCTGGATGCTCGGGATCCGATCCTTGAAGGTAAACCATACCGGTGTAATCCGTCTCAATACCACGGTCATTGTACCATCCATAGTAATAGTCGGCATTTTGTCCATCAAAGTGTTCACACACAGGAGAGATCTCGACATCTACGCGAGAGATAGATGAACAATCCAAAGTGGCCATGGCAACGTTCAACGTCAATGCCGCGGCGACGATTCCAGATGGAAATTTCATTCTTCAAGTTCGTTCTTGTTGTCTGTTTGTTGATTCTTCGCGAGGGTTTTTTTGGATGTTGTGGAGACTCTTTTTGAGTTTTCACCGCAGCCAATTTGTGAGAACAAGTGATGCTTTGGAATGCAGAGGAGGTGATGATGGGAGGATTCAAATCAGTTTTCTACCAATCGCAACCATCCCTCATCTATCTAGCTATGGTGTCTGGAGTCGTGATTCATAACCGCCGGTCGCACAACTGGCAACTGGAATATGTTGGATCAACATGAATTGGCTAGGACTTGAATGCCTGGGACAGTAGGCAATTTGTAGTTGTGCCATGTAACGAATTCGTTGTCAACAGAAAAACAATTTTTAAGATTCCAGATTCCAATTCATGATCAATTTCGAAACATTCGGAATCCAAATAAACCGTTCATACTTATGTAGGATGGCAACATATAAGACGGAGGAACGTAGTGTCATCACTTTTCATGTTTTGAAGGGCTTATCAAATTGCTACTCCCTTTACTTAACGATTTTGTAGGAATTATTGTAGTAAAAACATTCCTACAGTCTGTAGTAAATGCAGAATGTAGCAGAAAGTTTCCTACAAAGTTTCCTACATGTAGGAAACCTTCTACGATATTACTACATTCTTTACTACAAAAAGAGCACACGTGCCTACTACCGTAAGATAAATTGGGCCGTTACGACTTGAAAATTCTACTTCAATAATCGTTCCGATCCTGGTACATTTTCTACACAAACACGCACAAAAACATGCGTAGTTTTGGCCATCTTTTGCGTGCACCGGGATCTGCTGGGAGGTAATAATAGAATAGTACATTCTTAGACCCTATGCAATATTACAGTGTTTCTACGGGAGTTGAATCGCAAATCTTTGCCAGACGCTCTTGTAGTAGATGGTCCTACTTCAAACTTCTAGTTTCAATGCCTTAGTTTATCAAACAACAATCAAACAAAACATGTTCTGAAGTAATTTTGTCTTTTCACAGTTTTCTCTTGTAGTAATGGCACTGAGACCTTGTAGTTCTCTTACCACGAGTAAACACGCACAAAACCCAGACTACGGGAAATTGGGATTTCTACGCCTCGCTCCGTAGGAGTTGTGGTACTAGTGCAAAACTATGGAGGTTTATGCATACGCAGGTTTATGCAAAAAATGCATTTACGACAACAACATCCCACTACTTTACACCATGTTTCTACTATAGCCAAAGCACGCTACTACGTTATTCGATTCTGTGTGCTACCCCGTAGAACCTCGTAGAACCCTACCGTTGCCACTCATGGATCGAATCCCGTGAATCACCATCAGTACGTTATCCATTGGCAATCATAATAAAAGCCAACAACGGTGGTCTTAAAATCAATTGGCAGGGTACTTGTACTACCAACTGCTCCTATCCAGATAGTATTGGTCTATTAGTAGTAGTATTGACGATCATTCATTCAGAACTACAGTACTAGTACTACTTTTTTTACTAGTGCCTAGTCTGGGTTGTGGTACGTATTGGTTACTAACATATGGACACCCACGAATGCCAGACTTTGTGACCTCAGATATTTTTTTCTACAAGACCTTTTTCTTTGCTTCTTCTTTCATGTTGTAGAGCTTGTCTTCTAGTTTATGCCTAGGAAACTTTTTCTATAGAAGGGTTTTTTGAATAGATGCTATATTCGTCCGGAACTGGTGATTTTGGCCTTTTTCGGGTACCGCGCCAGCCTCCGATATTGGGCTGTTACCACGTGGTTACACGGTAAGACCTGGTTCATTTTGTACGCCCAGGAGGACGAAAATCAAAGGTTTTGAATCTAGACGACCCCTAAGTTGGTGAAACTCCATTTGATGAAGACCAAACTTTGAAGACTATTTCTATAGATGATAGAGAAAAAGCAATATTCCAAGTTTTTGTTTCCAATCCGGGTGACTTATGATTCGACTCGTGTGGAAGAATTTAACACGAGAATGCGCGTGGCCAAAATTCTACACTGCGTGCTACACACGAGTAGCTTTTTTTACGAGTACTGTGTTCGTGTGAGGGGTATTTTGGTGCTTTGGTCTCGCATAAAGCTTATGAATACTACTTCGGTAGTATTTTTGCGGTAATGTACTAGTACTACTACGACACATCATCATCCACGTTTTCGAACCAGGAACAGCAGCATTGACGAGGATAGTATCCAAACTACTGGCTAGTACTGGAGCAGCATTGACGAGGATAGTTTCCAAACTACTGGCTAGTACTGGAGCAGCATTGACGAGGATAGTATCCAAACTACTGGCTAGTACTGGTAGTGGTTAGCTACAAAGAGTAACAAGCAAGCAATATTTGGCTGTATTTGACGTTTGGTGCACTCCCTCTTCAGTAGTAGCAGCACCACAACCGCTTTCTTAGTAGTACTACTGGCCGTACCTTTTACTACAAGTAGAAACAGAACAACATAATCAATAAGAAGAAGGATCTAATCCTTTGGAGCGCCACTTTCTCTTTCAGCAAAGTATTCCTAAATTTATTAATCCAGCAGTTAGGAAAGGCATGAAATCCTAACAGTTTGTAGTTGCTCTTTGGGCGAGGTACGGACCTTCACAGCCGGAAGACTTATGATTCGACTCGTGTGGAAGAATTTAACACGAGAATGCGCGTGGCCAAAATTCTACGCTGCGTGCTACACACGAGTAGCTTTTTTTACGAGTACTGTGTTCGTGTGAGGGTATTTTGATGGAATACCCCTGCTATGAATACTACTTCGGTAGTATTTTGGCGGTAATGTGAATGTACGTGACGAATTCAAGGCCCGGCGTCTTGCACAGCTGGCTACGAGTACGTGTAGTAATCTTATACAGTGCAGTGCAACAAACTGTTTGTAGTTCAGTCCTGGAGGAACTACCCCGAAAGCCGCCAACCCTTTTGACTGAGTCACTGATGGAAATACATCATGTCAAAGCAGTATGCATCCAATCGCAACTCAAATCTCTACGAGTACCTGTACCGTACTGTAGCCTCGCTCGGTTGTCTACGGTAGGTAATTACTCTTGTACACCTACTGTACGGTACTGGCGCAACCCATACGGCACGATGCCCCGCCCCGTGCGTGCATACACTCATCACCACCCAACTTCACCCGAGCTCCGATTCTTCTCCTTCTTCTACCGCAAGACGGAAAACTGACTCAACGAGACGGTACCAAAATCTTCAGGAAAGGATGCACGTTGCTTCCAATCTGCATGTACTTGTGCCGCATATTCCCCTGTAGGTGGTGCATCGGCTGCCTGTGCAAAGGAGCCTTGGTGACTGGCAGGAACCATGGAGGGTGTGCGTGGTCCGTATAACTGAACTTGACGGATATGTGTATCTCGGCCATTTTGGTGCATGGAAAGGATGGATATTTGAATAAGGTGTGTACGCAGTAATCGATGCGTGACAGGAGCACCTTCCTCATCATCCTCTGGTGGATCGAGAGGATCTGGAGGAGCGGACAAAGGAATGATGCACCAGCCATGGGGTTCGGTGAGTTCCACCACAGCATTGGGTGGATGAATGGCAGGAGTTAGATCTTGTGTAGTCATTCCAACATGCACCGAAACATGCTTGGGAGTATACGATTCATCCAATTTGTAGTCGAGGTATATACAAACATGGGAGATGGGCACCCGACGGCCGAACTGCACCTGAATCCAATGCGCTTGATTGGCCCCACCGTCACTTTGCCAGTAGGTATCCGTAGACTGATCCCTGATTTGCTCTACTCCATTACCAGGTTTGGCAGAAGAGAGCTGCCAAGACAGAGCTTCTCGACCAATCTCACGGAGACCATAGAGGGAATCTAAAGAGACGACAGCTGCAATCGGAATGACGGGTTCGTTCGAACTGGTGGCAGCAGCCGCCTCCGGCTCTTCTTCCTCCTCCTCTTCTTCTCTGTCGTCGTTCGTGTCAGCGACTTCTTCATTATCGTCTTGGTCCATACTGAAAGATGTGGGTAGTTACAATACTTGGACAGTGCTGTACAGTAGAGCAGTAGCAAGTATAAAAAGCGTTGTCTTTGGCCCGTTGCAGTTTGCATTGGTCGTTGTTGTCACACCTCACACCTCCTCCAAGCAGTCCAATAGATCGGCTTTTTGATCGAACGAGTCATTTGTGTTCGGGGAATGCCCGCCAACCGCGTCGCCTTCCCGCCAAGGACCGTACGGACGTATGGAAGCCGTAGGAATGTACGCGTAGCCAATGCCAGCCGAAGTTTCTCCCTTTCACAAGACGACGAACGACGTTGTTGGTGGGAGAAAAGCGACCGACCTCAAACGACCATGACAGATCCCGAAATAGAATCGAACGACGTCGAAGACAGGAGCGAGGATGTCTCCGAGGAAGAAGGAGCCAAGGAGGAGGATGCTCTCTTTGAAGCCATGGAGAAGGACGAGGAAAAGGCGGAGCCTCACGATCAACCCAACGACGTGACCTCGGCCCCGACTCTCCTCCAATCGGCTCTCCAGAAAGGTCAAGTCAAGGCCGACGACAGTGAAGATGAGCAAGATGGAAAGGCTAAAATGGACGAAAAGAAGGTCGAGTCTTCCAATGCTGCCGAGTCTCATCATACTCATGCTCGCGTACGTTTCTACGGTCGTGGCCACTTTTTTGCTTCCAACAACCCACGTCTCACATTTCCCCCCTCCACTTGCCTCTCTTTTTTCTACAGACCAATCAGTTGGATTTCTTGTTGAGCAAAGCTAGTGAATATTCGAATTTCATTAGCAAGGATTTGGAAGATTTGCAAGCCGCCATGGCCGAGACTGCTCGTATCAAGATGGAGCGTGCCGAAAAGAGAGCACGGAAAAAGGGAGAACCTGCCCGCAAAAAGGCCAAAACCGACAGTGCGGCCGGGGAACTCAAGTCAGCTCTGGTCAAGGATGCTCAAGTGCGTGCTGGAAGTAAGCCTATTTTTGTGCAGCCTCCCAATCTTGCGGCTGGTTGTGTCTTGAAGGATTATCAATTGGAAGGTGTCCGTTGGTTGGCCAGTCTCTTTGAGAATGGAGTCTCTGGGATTTTGGCCGATGAGGTACGTGAAGTATTGTATGGTACTCTGATTTTGGAACAGATGAAATATTGTGTTCGCTCAACCTTACTTCTTCTCAATAACCATAGATGGGTTTGGGGAAAACAATCCAAGTCATTGGATTGGTAGCTCACTTGTTGACCATGAATGTGTCGGGACCCTTTTTGGTTGTAGCTCCTCTGGCTACTCTTCCTAACTGGGTTCGAGAATTTGAAAAGTGGCTGCCTTCCCAACCCGTTCTCCGGTACCACGGAACTGCTGCGGAGCGAGAGGAAATGATGAAGGGACCACTCAACCACAAACTCAAGCGCGAAAAGACCTTCCCTGTCATTGTCACGTCGTTCGAAACTTCCATCCGCGACCAGAACCGGTTGGCCAAGCTTTGCCCATTCTCCTATGTCATTGTTGATGAAGGTCATCGTCTTAAAAATCATCGTTGTATGTTGATTCGTTCGCTCAAACAGTTGAAGGCTAGCAACCGTTTGTTGTTGACGGGAACACCAATTCAAAATACTTTGGATGAGCTTTGGAGTCTTTTGAACTTTGTCAATCCCCAAATTTTTGATGATTTGTCTGTCTTCCAATCCTGGTTCGGATTCAAGGATATTGGACAGAAGCGCCATGGAGCTACCGACGAACAGGATATCATCCAGGAGCAGCGCCAGAATCAGACCGTCACCAAGTTGCATGAGATTCTTCGTCCATTCTTGTTGCGTCGTGTCAAGACAGATGTGCTATCTGAAATGCCTCCCAAAAAGGAAGTGGTCGTCTATTCCGGAATGTCCAAGTTGCAATTGGGATATGCCGAAATGATCGAAAAGGGTATCTTGAGGGATCAATTGCTAGCACAAGGCATTGAAGGAGGACGAAACCTCAGTCAAACCAACAAGATGATGAACCACCGAAAGAACGTGAACCACCCTTTTATGTTTGGAGAACCCATTGACCCTGCTGCTGGCGTACACATTGGTACTTCCCACCCCCACCTTTTGGTCCGTGCCAGTGGTAAATTTGCCTTGTTGGATCGTATGTTGTCTCGCTTGCACAAAGATGGACATCAAGTTCTCATTTTCAGTCAAATGACCAAGGTCCTCAATATCATCGAGGATTACCTCGCCTACCGACAATGGAGGTACTGCCGCATTGATGGGTCCACCAACATTGATGATCGTCAAAAGGCTATGGATATTTTCAATGCAGAAAAAACAAGTGGAGCCGACGGTGGCCGAAACACTGCGGAAGACCGCTATTTTGTGTTTATGCTCAGTACAAGAGCCGGTGGTTTGGGTATCAACTTGGTACGTCCATAAAGTGACATGAAAGTATTTTACTGGAATGATACCAGGCTCACATAACCTTCCTTTTTGCAGACAAGTGCCGATACTTGTATTATTTTTGACAGTGATTGGAATCCTCACGCTGACAGTCAAGCGATGGACCGTTGTCATCGTTTGGGTCAAACACGCCCTGTAGCAGTGTACCGTCTCTTGACATGCAACTCGGTCGATATTGAGATGATGGAAAAGCAAGTTTCCAAAAAGAAATTGGAACGAATGACTATTGCTGCTGGAGATTTCCGCAAGGCTGGCAAACGCTCTGCTGGGGACATGACTTTTGAGAAGCTACAAAACCTTTTGCAAAGTGATGTCAACAATCTGCAGGCCAAGGGTGAAGATGTCGAGGATATCAAGATTAGTGACGAAGAATTCGAGATGATCATGGATCGAAAGAAATTGTTCCAGGAAGGGAAGGACGCTATTCCTGGTGAAGGGAAAATGTACGATGTCATTGATGCTGCCGGTGGTGACATGCTTGGGGCAATGACCACTTAATTTTTCAATAGTATCTTCTCAATATCCATTTGTAGGAGTTTGGCTAGAGCATTGTTCAATTCATTGTCAACATCTATTGAAACACTACAATACTTGTTATGCAGATATACCATCCGGAAGTAGAACCAACTGGAACCATAATATGAAATACAAACAAAACTAGGGTTGATTGCTTCCAGTTTTTCGTGCCATTCCGGCAAATCGTTGCAACAGTCCTCTCGGACTTTCAGGGGGTGGACCCAAGTCCCCACTGGTTTCCGTGAATTCACTCTCGGACTCTTCGGCAGGTTGGGGCGTGGGTAGTGCAAGTTGAAGGTATTCTCCGTGCCTACTTGCAGATCCATCCGTGGAGTCATTTTCTGCATCTCCAAAGGAACCCATGGTGGAACTCTTGGGTAGGACATTGCGGATGACACGAACGCTGGAATCAATCTCCTCTTCTTCCTTGTTGAATCCGTCCTCCTCGTCCAGTTCAACAATCTCTTCACTGTCATCCGATCCTTCCGTGGCGTCAAACTTGGCATGAAAGAAAAAGTCCTCATCTGGTTCTGGGCGAAGTGAACGTGCCGATGCGGATTTGTGACTTGCAAACTCGTTGGACGACTTTGTGACATCTCCATAAGACCTAGAACGACGGAGGCCTCGAAGCGTCATATTCCCTGTTCCCTCGCTACTGTCATCACCTCCCATCCTCGTCGAGGAACCCAACGAACCACCACTGGCAGAGAGTGCAGAGAAACCGCCGGCGTTGCTGGTATTGTTGCGAAAGTGATTCGCCAATAGATTGCCCGCTGATTTGTTGCCAAAATTCAAGAACGAACGTCCATTATTCTTCACAGGAGACTTTTGGCCACTCAGAACCGACTCCTCTGGCAAGGAATTGAATGACATGTGATTCTTGGGTTCTTGAGAACTCAATAGATCGTCCAACGTTCTTGACTGCTTTTTCATGGAAGGTGATTTGACGTTCTTACTGTGTTGTCGTGGCGATGAAATGGCATGTGTGGTGCTGCCATCCAGATGCTGCTTTCGGCGGAAACTTTGTCGGACAGCTTCCAAAATAGAATGAGATCCTTCCGTTGTATTCACAGAAGGACTGGTTGGCTCGTCCTGCGCAGGATGTGAGTCTCTTGGGGAAGGGCCAAAAGGTGCGGATTGAACTGATTTCAGGTCGTAATCGTCGTCATCGTCATCATCATCGTCAGGAGGTGGTGGAGGCGGAATGGACTTATCTGTCAAGGGCAGTTCTATCGTCTTTCGAGACCGTACCGACCCAGGGGTACCAGGATCCGTTGGAGCAGTTGCTTTGGACAATCGTCGGCGCATTTGCTGTTTGGGAGATTTGGAAGTTCCAGAACGTTGGCCCCTGTGGCGGGATGATGATCGCTCTGGATCTCTGGACTGCGATCGTCGCCGACGTCGTTCGGCATCGGAAGAGTGGCTGCGTCGTAGCCGAGACTTGGTACTCGCCGATGTATGTCCAGAATTTTCCAAGGCTGCTTTACTTCGTACTCGACTTCTTTCTGTTTTGGTACTCATTAATGTCCTCGAACTTCGTTGGCTGACATCTTTTGCCTGTTCTAGAGGCGTGCCTTTGCCAGCCAAGTCACCACCCGAGACAGTTCGGACTTTGCGCAGGGTAGGCCTGGCCGAACCCTTGGGTCTGCGGAGAGGAGATTTGTCTGGCCGTTCCCTGGAACTAGAACGTACACTGCGCCCATCCGAGGACCGATTGGTGGATGTTTTGTCGCGTGATTTGGACCGATGCCGACCAGGAGATCGAGGTGTAGTGGGATCTCGAGACTTGGAACGTGTTCGTTCACGTTCACCCGATCGATCGTGGGACTTGGAACGAATTTGACGTCGCCTGGCTGTGCTCATATCGTCCGGATGCGAGACAGATTTGGAAGGCCGACGATACCGGGCACCACTGGTAGTGGAGGGAGTTGGACTGGCTGGTGGACTTCCTTTCTCATCTCGAATTCCTTGGGAGAGCTTTCTAGAACTTGTTGTACGCCGGGCAGCTGACCTTGGACTCGAGGTTCCATCGACATCTCCCTCATCTCCGTCTGTTGGATGATGGTGCCTCCGAACTCTGGAGGGAACCTTGTAGATTCGTCTGGAGGGACTGAGAATTTTGGGAGAGGCAGCGCCTGGTGATCTGAGTTCGCCTGATACGTGCGATAGGGGGGAGTCTCTGGACTTCTCTTTCAAATCTCGATGCTTGGGTCGGGAGATGTGAGATCTGGAAGGAAGCGGGCTGAGCTCTGGGAGCAATTGTTTGAGGTCACCTAAGGGAACGCCTTCCATGGGGTCGGCTTGATGGCCTTCGCCACTTGTTTCACCTGCCGATTGCAATGAACCCTCGACTCCATCATCGTCTTGATCATGACCTCTGTGAAACATATTCTCCTGTGTTATGTCAGTCGCCATGGTTCCATTACTGCTTGGCAAAGCTGTCTCTTTCCAGTCAACACAAGTCGTATATACGTCGAGTGCACTTTTTGGCGTGTGCGTTCACCTTCTGCGAGTCGACCCTCCCTCGGACATTCGTTGTTGTGGGGAGCCTACGGACTCAAAGAGAAACTTCCGCACCAAATTATTATGAGCAAAAAAGACTTCGAGAACTTTCTCCGAGTTCATTACTTATGAAAATGGTACAGTCACTCATGGTTCACGAGTTGACACTTAACGGCGAGACATAGAACCCATGTCCACAAACTCCCGTAAGAGTCAAATCGTTGACGATTGACGACTTTTTGGTGGCCATTGGCCATCCAAAATGCAACAGCAACATCGCAACAAATAATTACTAGCAGAGTACACAACATCAAGATGACAAATCATAATACTTCTACTAGTATTAGATAAGGCATGGCTCAAATAATGCACCTACCGGTATTTTTCTAAAACTCTGCTAGTAAGAAAGAGGTACTAGTACTAGCTAGCGTATGTATAGGCCTTGGCAAAAGCAATGGTGAAGCTCTACTTTATAGTAGCGACAAGGATTCCGCTACTACAATATCACTAGCAAGGCCTCGTTGTGTAACGACCCATTTCCGCCGTCATAAAGTAAGCGTATTCTAGAGGCATTCAAAACCTTCGCTCCAATCTCCTCGAAGTCACCCTGTTGGGTACCGTACTTCCGGGTAGTAACTCATTTTCAGTCTAATGAGTCGTCTGTGAGAGGCTAAAGTATCGCCTTCTGGAAAGGGTTGCCCTCGACACCTCAACCCGACGACGGTTTCCCACTTACCGTTTTCCTCCACAACTGACAGTCAGCGTAGTTTTCACTCTGTGTCGACAAGACAAGCGAAGGAGTCGGAGCATTGGTCATTAGCTGTATGGTTTCTGGCTACAACGATCCTTCGAAGACTAGAGACGATTCTTTGGACGTTCGCGCCATGGACTCTTGCACCAATTCTTCTCCACCCGCGTCCGCTCATAATCCACTTCTCGTGGACGATGATGAGTACGCCGATTCGAGTGATGATGAATACGTGTTGCGGACCACAGGTCGTCCAATTGCCTTAAACCCTCCCCGTGTTGCCCCCATTCCTCCAACCTTGTCATCGCAGCCAAAAGTTGAAGCAGCAGGCAACAACACGCGTAATTCGAACAATGTTTCTCAAGCAGTGGACGAGGAGTTCTCAGAAGAACAGGAAACTCCTACCATGCAAACATCTCTACAGCAAAATCCTCCCAAACAGGGAATCACGTCTATACAAGTGGTTCCTCCTCCTCCTCTATTGGACACTAGACCAAACAACGATCCAACGCATGCTGAGCAACCACCCACCCAGGACCACCCGAAGCGAGGTGCTTCGAACGGAACGCTTGAGAAGGAAATTCCTCTTGAACAACAAGAAGCGGCGGTGGTAGACTCTAGACCTAGCGCAGGTCAAACGACGACGTTACAATCCTCTGAGGATCAATTGATGCAAGATATTGAAATGGAAATTCAAGAGCAAGAATCGTCTGCCGCCCAAGTTGAGCCACCTTTGGTAGACCCAAAACCAAGCAGTGAACCAGAACCACCAATTGTACCAGAGCCCACAGAGGATGAGTTGATGCAAGACCTTGAAATGGAGATTCAAGAACAGGAAACGTCGACTAGGGAGTCTGTTGCACATGAATTGCCACCGTCCGAAGACCCGCTGCCAAGCGAAGATCAGGCAAATACGTTGCAGTCCACCGAGGACCAGTTGATGCAGGACATTGAAATGGAGATCCAAGAACAAGAATTAGCTGTGCAAGAACAATCCCCTGAGCAAGAATATCTATCAAAGGAAGAATTGGAACTTCGACAACTGGAGTGGGAAATTCAGTATCAAGAGTCTATTGAACGAAACAAACACCTTCCTTCTCAAGTGCGAGAAGTCACGACAGCAGATAGTCCCGACCTACCGAAACCGGACGAGATTGTCCCTCGCTTTCCCACTGCTCCCAAAAGGCGTCGGTTGCGAAATAAATGCCTGGTCCATGAATTGGAGTACGATCCCATTTTCGATGCCAAATACAAAGTTCCCAAACAACATGCGGATGGATCCATTCTGTTCACTCCCGCCCACTTTTACACTGGAGTTGTTGGGCCTATTGTCCAGTGGCTTGCGACCCACCACCCATTTGTTCACTTGCGGGTACATATTCGGGATCACAAGGGAGACAGAACCTCCACCGCTCCATATTCGGTGTACTGTCACGGTCCTCGAGTTGCCCTGAACGCATTTTCGGATCGCATGTCCCGTTGGGTCAACTACCGTGTCACCATGGCGAATCTACAATCTTTGGCAAATGATCCTGAAAATCTCATGGTGGATGTAGATATACCGAGTACGTCCCGGTTGAGAGGCGAAGTGCCAAATTTTGATGAACTGAATTTACCTGCCAAGCAAAAAATCAACTGTCCTGGGGTGTGGTTCCATGCTGAAGACTGCAACGAGGGGTTACCACGTTTGCTAGGAATTCGAGCGTTCGAGGCGGGTTGTGCTATTACAGCGGTAAATTGGGAACCTGTCAACGATCAAGTATGTCTTTTGGCCCCCCAGCATTGTTGTCGTTGCGGATGGAAATGTTCTCACCTTGTTTCTCTAGAGTGCTCTCTTGGCACGTTTGGCAGCTGCAGCTGAACATCGAGGAACTATCAAATTATCTCTGTGCTTGTCCAAATATGCAGATACTAGTCGGGTAGACCGTGTAGAACACAGATTGCGGCGATTGGATGGTCAAAAATTCGAACCTGCGGTTTATGAGAAGATGCGTCTCGATTGGGTCATGAATCAGGTCAAGAAACGCGACTCCAGCAAGAACGGAAAAGCAAAGAGTCCTCCATACTTGTTGTATCCATCGAAACCTGTTCCAATACCTGCAAATCTTCCGCAAGAGCAACCGCATGGTCTGGAGGCACAGAAAGCGTTCATGAAAGAGATACTTTCTAACAAACGGAGCGTGGAAGTTGATGTATACTTTGATCCCGGGGATACGCGAGGCATCGCAATGAAGGATTTTGATGGAAATGGCATGTGGTGCTACAATATCTCCCCAAACAGTCAATTGGCAAAGATTCTTGGCAAGGCTGCTGTCCGTCTTGGTGTTGTGCTTGCCAAAGCCAACTCTGTCGAAATGGTGTCCGCTCACAGCCTTGCTACAGTATTGACGGTAGCCAATTTCTGTCAGAGCAAGATTCGAGTAACTTTTGTTCTACCTGACGGAATTGACCTCAGTGGTTTAGATAAGTCTTGTCTCCTCGATGGCAGAATAAACCCAAGGCGTCGGAATGGTAAGCCTTATCCACTACACCTTAAGCCGCTCCCCAAGCCCAAACGTGCCAAGGCCAAGCGGAAGAGAGCCGACTCGACTGATGAACCTCGCAGTCGTACTTCATCGTTTGATTCGGCTGGTGACGATGGTGATGTCCCTCTGGCTGCTTTGAAGAAGAAGAAGACAAAGAAGATTGCCGGGGATGGGACTTCGAACGAAACAACGTCGTCAGAGAGCAAAAAGAATGGTGCAAAACGACAGAAACCTGGCGGCTCTGTCAACTCAACGAATGGTCGGAAACTTACCAACACGGATACACCAGCAGACATGGTGGACAAGAAGAAGTCATATGATAATTTCATCGCGAAGTACAAGGATACTGTGATCATTGAATATGAGGGCTACATCCAGAACAAACAAGCTTTCTCGAGTATGTGGAAGCAACACCGGACAGTACAAGGCGAAAACAAATTTTGCGACGACGATTGTACCTGCGTCGGGAAGTTGCCAAGATTGGTAAGGAATGTCATCGGCGACTTTATTGGAAGTCAAAGCAAGAAGGGAGTCACAGTGGACGAAGCTGAAATCAGAAGAGTTGGTTTTGCTAGATGGTTTTCGAAGAGATTTTTACCCGAGCTAAAGAATGAGTATCCATTGGAAAATCCACGCCAATTGTTGAATCGGCTTGTTGCAATGTGGCGCATTCATGTCAAACATCCAACGTACGGTCTAACGTGCAGCAAAGACTGCAAATGCGGCGACGAGTGGAACGGCATTTTCATGAGGGGAAGGAATGAGAACGATGAACACAATGACACGAGTACAGCTGAAGTTGAGACTTCCGTTCCCTCCATTCCAAAGAAGACGTTACCTGATCCAAGTTCTCCCCCCGTGACGGACCAGCAATCTACAGCTTTACCTAGAAAGGGAAAGACTACTTCGGTGGCAAACTTGTTGTCTCGAATGGTGGACAAGGCTGAGGCGAATACGAAGCTTGTGGGTTTGCCTCCTCTTTCTCTCTTTGATGTAACATTCGACACGTCTCTCCCCCTCGGTGTTTATTTTTTGGACATCATCGGCAAAACAAATGTGTGCAAGGTGCAATCAGTTGATCCTTCGGGGCAAGGCCACAAACTGAATGAAACCAATCTTGTGAAAGGTAAGATAATGGAGCAATTGACAGAAAATTGGAAGTATGTCTCGTCACTAACTCTGTACACGTAGGCATCACTGTGATCACAGCGAGCGTTGAAGGCGGTCAAATACAGCATATCAGCTCCTCGACGACTTTGAAGGATATCTATTTTGATGCCAAGAAGAAAGAACGTAGGATGAGGATCTCGTTCCAAACCATGAAAGGTGGTTATAACAGCAACCAAAATGACAATGATTGGAACGGATTTGGTGTTTGGGTGGGACGAGATTTTGAAGGAGGGTGGGATGGCGTCAGTGCAACGGTGAAACCTGTGTCGAACAAAGAAGTTAGCAAAGACAAGAATCCCAAAACGAAGCCAGTTTCCCAACCACACGCAGTTCAACCAATTGAACCAGTTCAAGAAAGTGATCCGTCCTCTTTACAGGATGGTTGGATTTTGCGTGACAGCCAGGTTGTACCGAAACATAGAACTCAGGGAAAGCCTGTGTCACTCCTGCGTGAGTCCAGAATTTCAGAGGCCGGCAAGGAAAGGACTAAGAAGAGACTGGTACAGTTTAATGGTGAACTGGTGCAACGTCGTGATTATGTGACGACTTCGCAAGCCAATCAAGTCTTGGAGTGTACTTCACCTGATGCGCTCCAAGGCCCCCAACAAACGCTATACGAAAAGACGGTGGAAGCGACAAAATCCCGGAAATGTAAAGATTTGGTAGACGCCCTCAACTCAGGCTCGTCATCTGGGCAATCTTTGAAAGAACCCGAACTACGCTACCTATACAATTTGACTAAAGATTTATACACGGCAGCTGATGCAAAGTTTCAAAGAGATCCTTCAGATGTATTGGTCGAGAACGAGATGAAAGATCTTGTGGCAAAAAGGGCAGTATTGAACGTTCAACTATCATCTGCGCACTATATCGAGATGGCGATGTCACTGAAATATTGGACGAAACTCGAAATGAAAGTTTGTCACATCGAAATGTTACGGAATCGTTCTTTGGCGCATCAGCAGATTGGTTTTGTGCACGGACTAGCGAAACTCAGATTACCAGGAAGACCCGATCAAGTGGTGGTACGTGTTTTCTTGTCATTTCATTGCAGTTACCTGTCATTTGTTGTTCTGATTGTTAGCCGTGGTATTTTGGGACAGGGAGAAATTCCTTCGATGGAGTTTCAAGAATTTTTGCTTCTCGACGAAGAAGGACAAAGCATCTATGAAATATCTAACAACAGTTCCTTTAAACTGGAACGTCGCCAGTTCATCCTTGAGTTTCTGGAGGAGAGTTCAGGGTCCAAGCTGTGTTCTTTCAGTGAGCCCTTGAATGTGATCGATGAGCTGTGCCCCCAAAGTGCTGCAGAGATTCACCACCAAATAAGAATCAGCGAGACGAATGACAAAATAACGGGGGGCAATCTCGAACTGAAGATACGTAGAAAAAGGCCTGAGATTGAGTTCATTCAAGATAAAAGGGCACAGGCAGAAAAAGGGTTGCGCGAAAGGATTAATACAATCGAGTCTTTCAATGAAGATTTTTCACCAGAAGAATATGGCAGACTTTCCGGAAACATTGTGGTAGAATGTGGGGCATCGCTCTTGCATGCAGCGATAAACCTTCAAAACCTCGCAATGGTGGAAGCACTGGTGGCTCTAGGGGCAGACCCATTTGTGAGAAGCGAAATAGGCACTCCATTGGGGCTCGCAGTGAAGTTTCGCGAGAAAACAGAAGAAAAATTGGAGCGAATGAAAATGGAGAGTGAAAACCCAGAGAAGCCAGGCTTCAATCCAGAGACAATAGCACGAACAGAAGAACTTCTTGACTTATTCAATCAAATTGTCGGCGTTCTCAAAGGTTCGAATCTTGATGCTGCCGAGACTGCATCAAACGAAATTGTTCAAGAGGGGTCCACAACACATCACACTATCGGTGACAACGTCGAAGATGGATCAACAAACGAAGATACCCGAAAAGGATTGCTGACCAATCATAGTGTTCTCGAGGGTTCTAAACCAGACAATGTCGAGGATGCATTCAACAAAATTACAACAGAAGCAGGATCTTCACCGATCATGGATGAGGCGACTGAACCGTGCAAAATCACAGATGGTGTGGACAAGATACTCATGGTCCTAGATAGTTCCGATTATCGATCCGTTCTCCGACCAGGCACAGCTGCATTGAAACGTAATGTTGTGCAGACCCTCTTGAAGAAGTTCCCATATTCAATACCCAATGAAGCCGGAGCTGAGTCCTTCTTACGTCAGTTGACCACACAAGGGTCAATCGAAGTGATTGGTGCGGGACCAGATGCCATTGTACAACTGCCTTCCGGCTCCAACTACGTGTTGCCCATGAGACAAAGTCGCCTACGCAATGAATTGCATAACAAGGAGCTGAAGCGACCCACCACTTTTGAAAGCGAAAATGGTTTGGCACATGCCGGTGGTTCAGATTCCGAGGATGAAAGTGACGACGACGAAGAAGAAGAAGAAGAGGAAGATTTTGGCAACGATGGCACTGCTGATAGCCCGAATGGAAAGAAGAGAAAAAGGAAACTAAATTCGCGGAGGCGGAGAATGCTCCGCAATCCCGACCAGGTACCGCGTATTAACTACTTGGTTGTTGCCATTTTGCAGGGAGAGGGTGAAACGATACCAGGTTATCCTCCACAGACTGCGACATTCAGAGATGTGGCAGTCAAGAAAATGTTGGATGAATTTTCTGACCGCACTGTTCGTCAGATTGAAGAATTCCTGGACAGCGTTGTTGAGAACAAAATTATCTCTGAGTCTGTTGTTGAAGGCAGGAAAGTATTGTTCCTACACGAACAAAGAAAAAGAATTGCACACCAAAGACAAAATGCAGCGCCTGGTAATGGGAATCAGAGTAGGAAACGTCTGCGCAGGGAAGCCTTCAACCAAGAGTTGGAGCAGCAGTACGCCATCTCGGAAGACAAAGATCTAGTACGTCAAGCTCTTGCAAGGTGCACGGCACCTCCTGGGTTTCAACAAGGTATTGCAGCGCCACTTACTGATTTCAAAAGATCGCTAATCAGAATGCCGGCGCAAGACGAGCGTTTCGCAACCAAAGACAGGTTTCAAAGATTCAACGCTCTGGTTGCCAGGCTGGTGGAATCTCGTTTTCTCGAAATAATTGGCGAGAAAAAGAAAAAAGTAGTTCGTTTGGTATCTCCATGACATGATCAATTAACGAACCATTGTGAGCAATTGGTTGAAACCAACGTCTCTCTATAGAAAAGGATACTTTCTTACCTAGGAAATATTATTGCAAATCATCGACAACATAATATAATAACAATGGTTTCCTCATCGTCACCTTACATGGTTCAACACTACGTCTGTCATGCCCCCGTCAGACCGTCGAACGCCAACCGACTGATGAGGTGTAAGCAAGAACACTGTTTCAGGAGTCTGTGCCAGCTAACCTCCAGGAAGCAGTGTTTCTTGAAAGCGAGTCTGCATTTTTAGCCAACTCAGGCGTCTTCCAACTTCTGTTGAATACCACAATATGGCTTCAGTTAAAATGGAACCAGAAACTTTGACCTCGGGGGGAGACATGATTCTCGACAATGTCGAAGAAGACGAAATCGTGCGAGAAATCGATGTGTTCCTTTCTCCTGAACTCTCCAACCAGCTCTACTTGATGCAGTTTCCTTTACAGAGACAACAGCACAGGACCACAGGTGCTCCATTGGCTGCGAGGGTTCGTACAAATCATTGTATGGTCGAGCTTGACTACCCAACGCATACAACGGACGGGAGTGGACAAGAATACAATGGGCAATTCCATATGGCTACCAGGACATATTCAAGTCAGACTATTCCAATTTCGACTCACATGGCATTGGGAAAGCTCGTTCCCAGTGAGGATGGTGGGTCCGCTGCCTCCGCTTTGCACCTGGTACCTCTAACTCGAATTGCCCAGATGCGCCCGAACTTCAATCATGTGAATGAAGCCACCCTTCAGACGTCGTCCTCTGCTCTCGATGACGACGACGCAGCCGTACCATTGGATGCTTCATCTTCCTCACGCAAGCCACTGACATTTCAGAAGAAAGAATCTGAAAGAGCTGCACTAGCCAGGAAGTCCAGCTATGGATTCAAAAAAGCAAGTGAGGATTCCGAAATGTGGCTTTCGCTGGATGTATTTGGCCAAGAGAGTGGAGAGTATCAACAAGCCATTGAAAAGCTTCCATGTCCAAACCCTGAACAAAATTTGTTGATGCCTTCCAAAAATTACGTGGAGACTGAGGTAGTTGACGTCGATGTGTCAGCCAATGGCCCTGGGCAATTCCAAGCTCCTCTCTCTTCGTACGTTCAAAGTTTGAATTATCTGCCTCAACGGTTTGACGCGACTTCCAAGGAGGCCTTTGGAAGCGATGGAACTGATATGTTGACCAATGTAGTGACCAAGATGGTGGAGCTGATGCAACTGGGTTTGCCAATTCCATTCAAAGTGTTGAGGACTCAGTTCGACAGTTCCATCTCGAATGCAATGATGTTTTCGGCGCTAGAGAACTGTGCTTTCTTGGTTCGTGGAAACTTTGTAATCCAATCGAGACTATTGCCTTTGATCCCCGCAGTGGCGCATGCAAGAACCTTCATTTTGTTCCTACTCCAAACCTTGGGTGTGGTTTTCCGAAAACGGCTGGAACATGTCTATGATGGGGACGACCGTGTCACTTCGGAGGCCATCCTCATGTTGCTAGAACAAGTAGCCCAGCGAACCACTCAAGGGTGGAAACTAAAGGTTGACGACGATGACAGCTTTCCTGCAAGATTTCCAGCCATTGTGTCCGTGCACGGTGAGTATTGGCGGCGTCAGGTTCGACGATATGGACCCCTTCTCGACAAGTACAGGGAGCAAGTGCCACTGTCCAATAACGATAGCGCCTAGAGACATTAACTTTTACTAGCTAGGCCTTGTGGGACTTTGGATGGGGGATTCGGAATAGATTGATGTTCAAGCGTTTGCACAGCTGTCCGATGGCGAGTTGGACCCAGAACAAGAGCCTTGCCGCATATAACATATCCAATGTGAGCAGCACCAGGGAAGATGGGATTGGGAGAGAATCTCCAGCCAATTTCAATGCTGTCACCACAAGAACAAAAGGAAGCACGTCGAACTGTACGCTTGCATAGGACATTTTTGCCATGCTATATACAATGATCTTGATAGTAAGCAAACAAAAGCAGAGTCCCAATGAAAACCAGCACGCTGGTGCCCCGTTCTTTGGGTTGTATTCAGGATAGCACACTGCACATCCCCACAAGGCCACAATGCACAATGCGAAAGGACCAATCAACTTGCTGATAGCATTGATGAACAGAGTTGTATCCTGCAAGTGCTGGTACACGCGAATCCAAGAAAGTAGGATCAATGTGATGACCATGACGATCCAACCAAGTGCCACACAATGACGGACTTGAAAAGCGCCAGTAATTTCATCTTCCAATGTTCCAGTACTCAAGAACCATCGAATGATGGGGTTTTCCCATTTGGAGATAACTTCACCGGGAATGACGACATACTGATAGATCTCTGGTCCAAAAACTCCAGCTGAGAAGGACCAAAGTGCCAATCCGTAGTTCATTTCAGTAACACCACAGTAGGATCCGGCAGCATGAGGTAGGATACCAGTGAAGTATTCCTCCCACTGAGCCAGAAAGAAGGCAAATTGCAAACTGCACTGGATGACCATCAAAAGCTGTGGAGATATAAGGGTGATGCACTGCACCAAATGCAAATGGCTAAGGTTGCAAATACAATCCATACCATGATCAAAGAGTTGACCAAGAGGCGACGAGCTGTTTGTACGACGCGCCTGCTTTCCGTCCATGCAATCAAATGTATAATAAGTAAACACGCAAAATCCATTCAAAAAGAAAAGCCATTGGGGAAGAGTGACAACGTCATCGCCTTGGTCTCCCGACAATGACACTCCACCTTTTAGATAGGCGATGCTGCAGAGAGTAGAAAGGAGGCAAAAGCATCCTCCTACCGTAGTGACGAGGTTGGGTGCCAACCACAGAGGCAACATATCAGTCATCGGCTGCCATAGGAAAGGACTGAAGAAGTTGTCCAAGTGAGTGGATGCCCCAGCCTTGTACTTGTGATTGGCAATATTCTCCAAGCCAGCTTGAGTCAAGACACCACCACTAGTGATGGGTTCTTCTTGAACCCACACCTGGGGAGGAAGTTCGTGCTTGTCACCTTCTGTCATTGTCTCTTTTTTATGGTGGTCCAAAGAAATGCGAAGAAAGTTGCCAAAGTTGTGGTGGTGACAAAAGAATGGCCGAGGTGGCACCAGACGTCAGGCAAAAAATGAAAGAACCCGGAAAATCGGGCAAAACGGAAACTCTTCGACACCGGTAGGACTCGAACCTACGCGGGATAAACCCAATCGATTTCTAGTCGATCGCCTTAACCACTCGGCCACGGTGTCTTGGTATGGATGTGAAAATTTGTTGTACAAAACAGTAGTTTTGAAAATAGGCAAAGCCTTTCGCATTTTGTCGCTCGCCTCTCGCCTCCTTTCACACAAATGTTGTCGGGGAGAAGAAGGTTTCCATTTCCTTGCAAGATGTGTCAACCCTCAACTGAGTCAAAGTCTGACACTGTGGTTGCAGAGCATTGGTATACAAGGCTACATCCACTCCTTTTACTTTGCCTCCTTCCCCTTGTTCCTTCTTGGTGTTTCATCAACCGAGGCTTCACTCAATGGTTTCATTGGGCAGCCATTGCGTACCTCCTGTCTGGATGGAAATTCTTGGAGAAGTTCCAAACATTGGTGGGCGTGTCGGTGTGTGTTGGATGGTATAGCTCTATTGCGTATGCTGCTATCCGCCATGGTGAGTTTATGCATATTCTGTACCAAAACATGCCCGGAGTAATGACCGAGCACATTTTTGACCCAACGACCAAAGCGGTGAACTACTCATCACCATCGGCTTGGGGAATGATGTTGTTGGCACACTCTTTGGATACGTTGGGACATCCTCTGTTGACCTATTATTTCTGGCGCCGTCATCGCAACAGGGGAGGCAAGTTAGCCGATCTTGTGACATGGCCCGTCATTTTGTCCTCCTACATCTATTCACGTCTTTGGAGCCTGACCCATACAACCTACAACACTGGTGAACCTGGTCTAATATATATTGGTCACGATGTATATGTTGTGGAGCATTTGGATTGCTGGATCCCAGCCTATGTGGCTGAAAGTACTTTGCATGGGTTGCTCGTTCTATACAAGTTAATTGCATCGGCGGAGTATTGGATGAGTGCTTGGTCCCAACGACGACGACGACAAGAATCCGAGAGTAGTATCACTGCGGAAAGCAACAGAGACAACCTGAAGCCCCACTTGATGTACAGTGAATCAGGTGTTTCGACGAGTAGCAGCATGGCTTCACTAAATGAGCCACTCGAGGAAGTTGTAGCAGCGGCTGAGTGATGAGGGGTGAGGCCACCAATGTTCCATTGCCTACCGGAGATTAAAACACGAATGTACGTTAGTACTAGCTACCCGGTAGCCACAATCTTTTTGGACCTTTCCATTGGGGGTCAGATAAAACTATTCTAGATTCTAGAGAGGTAACCAAAACAGGAATTAGCATATGGGTGCAGGTACCTGGTCCGTAGACATTTGGCACCCAGCGACAAGAACGAAACCATCCACAAACAGAACTACCGATAGTCCTGGCCCCATGCTACAATCTACAACTACTAATAGGCTACAGGTAGACTAACTGTAAGAAACAAGAAGACAAGAAAGAAACGACAGTTTCCTATTTGGCCGTCTTGAGCGGAGCAGTGACCCAATACAGCTAAATAGTTCAGCAAGGTATCTAACGGAATCGCTTGAGGCGCATGGTGTTGTTTCGGATCCATTGGGCACGGGCAGATCCTCCGATGATGCCGTTGGCACGGTGTCCTCGCTTTCGGAGTCCACGTCCCTTGCGTCCAGCACTGGTGAGTCCACGCATTTCGCGGTGCTTGTGGACAGGGTTGACGATCCAGTTGATGCGAGGATCGTTGCGGATCTTTTGGTGAGCAGGGTCGACCATGATGATTTCATAGTACTTCATGGTGGCGTCTTGGTTGATCCAGTAGGAGTTCAAGACACGCAAGTTGGCGTAACGGCGTCCAGCCTTCTCCTCGGCAACGTTTTGAAGGTTGCGCTCGAACTTGAGTTGGGCAATACCTTGGTTCTTTGGCTTTCCGAAGACCATACCACGGTGGTTTTGTCGCTTGCGTCCTCCACGGCGGACTCCAGCACGGACAATAACGTATCCTTGCTTGGCCTTGTATCCGAGGCGGTGGGCCTTCTCGGTACGGGCAGGGCGGTTGCAAGTCAAGATGTTGGGTCGTTGACGGTACTCCCAAGCGCGGACACGCATCAAGAATCGGAGGGCGTCCGATTGCTTGTGACGCCAGAGCTCTTCCATGTACTTGTAGGCACCCATTGTTGTTGTTGCTGTTCTTTCGACTCTGTTGTTGGAAAGGGAGGGAGGAAGGAGGCAAGTGAGAGGTAAGAAATAATTGGACTTGCAACAAAAGTATTCATTATTCATCCCATCCAGCGACTGTTTCGTTCTCAACAACATCTACACAGAGTACATGATAGATCGAGAGCGGTCACCATCGCTGGACAAGAAACATCGTCGACATGGTCGTTCCACACATACCGAGAAGAGTTGACTGCAGTAAAGTTGTGTGGAGGTCGGTTGTAGCCTCGAGGTCCTATGTGCGGTGGTGGAAGGAGGCCAGACAGACGCTACTTTTGTACTATTGTCTACGTAGTTTTTCTACGAGCGGGTCCTTACCTCTTTTCACTCTACTAACAAACAAGTCGATCGAGTCCACTGATGGTTCAGGGTCCGAGGCCAAGCGTCGAGGTTGTCTGTCCCTATCCAAATTACGCTTCAAGAGGTGAGGACCATGTCGGTGTTGTAGTTTCGGGTATCGAGTCTATGGACATGCTAGACAGCAAGACTATGCCATGGTGGGATAGGGATGTTGATACCTGTAGAGTCTGCGGAGTTTCTGTCGCTTTGGACGATGCTCCAATGGACGTCTGTGGGTGTTGCTTCCTCTTCCACTCGGCCCCTTGTTCACGTTGGCGTGGTACTCGTACAGGTTATTGCTGAACGCTCTCTCACGCCCATTTCGTTTACTTCACTTTCACTGTTTACAGCATCTTACCGTCACAAATAGTAAATATGGTTTCTTGCCCTGATTCTTTGGTTTGGGAGTTGACCCGAGGAAACTCCAGCTTCCTAAAGAAGCGAAATGGCAGGTCCAAGCGCTCTGGTACCATCTCTTTCTCCACCGAGAAGGGAAACATCAAGTCCTTGAACCAATTCAAGTACTCCGGACTTGCCAACACCAAGGTCTGCGACATCTCCTGCACTTCTGACAACCAAGCCACTTTGTTTGTCAAGACCGCCTCCAAGGCCGCTACCCAACCCAAGAAGGGAAAGGCTGAGATCCCCATGAACAAGGATTTCCGCCGAGTGGAGGGAGCCATCAAGAAGAACACTTCGGATGTTTACTACCGACGTGATCTTGAGGCCGCTCTTCTCGGAAAGTGGACCAAGGTATACCAAGCAAACCGACGTGCCAAGGGAATCAAGAAGGTTGTGCCAACCAAGAAGGGACGTGGAAACCTTTAAATTTAGATCCATTTCCTGTTGAGTATTCCTCCTGCTAGCATTAGAGTCTATTCCTATGGTTCTTGTAGTTCCTCCCCTCGATGACTTGCGCGTGAAGTTTCAAGTGTGATGATAGTCAAATGGAATCTATAGGTTAAACTGCAGTAGTGTGCAAAAACATTTTTTTGGTAACATGGAAATAACGTCCCAAGGGTACAATAGTAGTTGTTGTTACGAGTCAAAGGCGACCCAGCCATTCGAGTCCAAGCCCGAGGTCTCAAAGGCACCCACTTCGTCTCTCTTGACTTGATTGGCTCTTCGTTGTTGAATCTGGTTCCTCATTCTCTCGAGGGAAGACTCTAGTACTAGACTGGGGTCAACGTCTTCGGGTGACTCCAAATAGGATTGAATGTCCGTTTCAATCTGGGATTCCCTCAAGGAATAGTCCACAGGCTCACATCGTTGCCCTTCCGGGTCAATGCGAGGGACAGTAGGTTCGGCGTTCGGCATGACAGCTGGTGGATCAGGGCGTCGGATTTTCTCACGAAGCGGACTGCCCTTTCCAAGGGATAGTGCACAATCCTTGGGAGCTCGGTTCAACAGCTCACGAAAGGCAATGCGGGCAGGATCGCAAGTGTCACCTTGACCAGAGCTAGCTGACGGAGCGTTCTCGACTTCTTCGGGACTTTGTGCCCAAGAATCGTCAGCATCACTGTCCGTTTCAAACTCGACATCTTCTTGAGCCACTCGATCCAAAAACTCGGTGCGAAAGTCGGGTGGCAAGATTGGAACCGAAACGTTTTCTTCTTCGTACAGGGAAAAGTCAATTTGTCGTTCTGGAGTCCCTTCATCCGAAGAAGACATGTCGAGTTCATCCAGCGAATCCGTTCCCGTAGTAGCAATAGTGGTGGGCGACAAAGGCTTGCGGTCCTGTTTCCAGCTGGAGAAACCAACCCAATCGGCATCATTTGTCTTGGCTACTTCTTCACACTCAGAGTCAGAGTCGTCACTGTCATGGACAAAGGGGTCAAATTCGTCGGCAAACTGGTTGCACTGTTCTTCATCAATTCTCAAGGCCAAGTCTTCCAAGCACTTTTGCAGCTGCTTGAGCTCCGATTGACTACGTTTTCGAGATTCGGCAGCAGCGGGTCGCAAAAAGCCTGGATGTTTTGGAAGACATTCCGTGAGGAAACTGAGCATTCGATATCCCATCACGTAGGTTTCTTCCAGGTTGGACCCAAGTTGGTACATTTTCGAGAACAATTGCCATGTCTGCAAGAAGAACAAAATAAGTGCAAGACCAGAATCCAGAGAAAATTGTTGATTTGTGACTTACTCGATGGGCAACATTGAAATAGCGACCAACGCTGCAATTGGGGTTGATGTCGAAGTGGGTGCCACCCTTGCGACGATCTGCCTCCAGTAGACTTTTTCTACGGGCCAGCCCTATGCGACGCCACTCCACAGAAACACTTTCCAAATCCAAAGGCATGTTGGCAGGAATTTCTTCCGTAATTTCGTTCTCTGACACTGTAGATGCCGGAGCATTTTGAACATTTTGTTGTTGTTGAGGAACCACAGGCGCTGCGGCACTGGTAATTGTCGGTTCGTCCATTTCGTCCCAAGGCATGTCAATGATGGACTCCTGAAAAGTTTGAGAACAGACTTGCATGGTATCGAGATCCCGGGAAACTCCCTTGGTGAAGCGTTGATCTATATTTCGTAGTCTGGTTTGATGCCTTCTCTTGTCCTTCTAGAGACAACCCCAACTGTCCGAATACAGCATGGTGTGATACTCCCAAGGCTGTCCCTCAACCGAATTTCATTTCGTTGGACTGAGAAAAAGACTGGAAACGTGATTGTTTTCTTCACGTATGTATACAATATAAAGGTTGAACGAAAAAGTTAATATAAGGAAATAGGAACCTGTACTCTTGTAAAGCACAAACGCTTAAGTACCGAGAGCAGGTCGGAGGGAGGTCAACGGTGCTTTCCCACCTTTCGAAGTTGGCTCACAATTTATTTTTTGTTCATGGGATTTGGCCAGCATCATCATGTAGCCAGATGAAATGGGGTTGACTACAGACAATTCCGCCGTCCCATTTCGATCACACAAAGTTATGTCAAGCCAAAATTGAGTCACCGTAAGACAAACAATGATTGTGCTTCTGCTCTGAAAGTTTCGATAACTAGAAATAGAACGTAGCGAGGACTGGCCTCTTCGTGTGCGAGTAGGTATTACAATCTTCGTAGATGAAGCCTTTCATAGACAGTTCCTCCTTGTCTTCAGCTTTTTTTTTCTCCGTTGATTTGTTGTGCTTTGTGAATTAATGATACTTGACTGTGGACAAGGAGAAGAATTACTTCTCATCATCATCTTCTCATTGGACTGCGTCGGCTGAAAGGTAACTGACCATAACGTCAACCCCCTATTATCCTTATTTCCACACGACAAAACTATCGAGTTCCCCCTAATTTTCATGGGGATCCCTTTCGTCGTACCAGGGCCAGACACTGAAGCATTCCCAACCAAGGCAATGAATTGCTTTCTCGTCAACACATGTCGTCGGAAGAACGACAATACGTAGTTGGAGTTCCCCAAGTCGATTCCTGTGCCAGATAGATCGAGACGTCTGGATAGAAGTCTTACTCTGAGATATCATGGCAAATCAAGTAGACTATGATGAAATTGAGAAATCTCTTGGTATTTCTTACTACATGTCACCATCGACCCAAGGGTTCTCTGCTGTCGTCAAAGCAAGATTCTCCGATTTCTTGGTTCATGAAGTCGCCTTGGATGGAACGGTCGCCCGTCTAACCAATCGAGACATTCCTGCTTCCCTTTCTGCTGAAGAGAAACCTCAAGAACCCGAAAAGCCTGTTGTCGAAGTAACTAACGAAAAGGGAGAAGTGTCCTGGCCTACCCTCCAAACGCAGTTGCAGGACATGATCAAAGATGCTGCCATCGCCGAGCAAGTCATGAAGGTTTTGCAATCCCATAATGCTGATGAAAAGGGCGAAACTACCGATGTGCCCAAGTTTGTTACGCTTCCTTCCCTAGAAAAGCCGCAACGCAAAGCAGTTCACCAGTGGGTCAAGGATGCCATTTCAGACCATGCCCGAGCCGACACACTGGATGGAAAGATTCGGATATGGCATGTCAAATTTGAAACCGAAATGCCCAACTACCAAAAGTTTGGTCCACAAGGAGGTGGTACCAACAACAAACGAAAGGATGGGGACAGGAATCAGCCTCCACCCAAACGTTCCAAGTCCTCGTGGCCCGAGGGTCGCCCTGACTTTTTGCAATTTGTCTTGTACAAAGAGAATACGGACACAACGACTGCCACCAAGGAGTTAAGTCGCAAGGGAAGCAAAGCTCGGATTGGATATGCTGGTATGAAAGACAAGCGAGGTATCACTACTCAATTTTGTACCTTGTATCGCACTGAACCCGAACAAATTGTGGGACAGCATCGCACGGGTGGTGGGAAGACCCAATACCAAGGATTCAGTGTGGTGCAAGTAGGAAACTTTGAATACGTGTCGACGGAAATGCGATTGGGTACACTCCGGGGAAATCGATTCGATTTGGTTCTTCGCAATGTGAAAACCGAGGGGGAAGGGACGGATCGTGCCGTGTTGGAGGAAGCTGCCCAAGTCATGAAGAAGACTGGCTTTATTAACTATTTTGGAATGCAACGATTTGGAAAGTACCAAGACACCCATTTGATTGGTATTGCAGTATTGAACGGAGACTTTCGCAAAGCGATCGATACTCTCATGGCACCCAAACCGGACGATCGTCCGGATGTGGCGCAAGGACGCAAGGATTGGGCGACTCGCTTTGAGAATGGCGAAGAAACCGCCGACAAGGAGCGAGAAACTGCGAAACAAGTCGCTCGGAAGATGAACCGATTCATGACTGCCGAGTCAGCAGCCATGCAGAGTTTGCTACGGTATCCACAAAACTACAGACGCGCCTTTACCTGCATCCCCAAGACACTCCGCATGATGTTTCTGCACGCCGTGCAGAGTTTGCTTTGGAACCGGGCGGCATCGTATCGTGTGGAAGTGAATCCAACTAGTGTATTGGCTGGCGACCTCGTACAAAAGGGGGACAATGACGAGGTTGTGATTGTTACCGAAGAGGATGTGACCAACGAACGCTACACGATGGAGGATGTGGTTCTCCCCTTGGTCGGCATCAAGTCCAAGCTCCCCACCAACGCGACGGGGGACAAATTCAAGGAGTTGATGAAGGATATTGGTATTTCGGCAGACATGTTCCAGAAACTAAACGACAAGGATCTTGCATTGAATGGAGACTACCGAAAACTTCTTTGCCGACCTTCCGATTTTGAGTATGAAATCAAGGAGTACTACGATCCCAAGCAACCCTTGTTACAGACCGATTTGATGAAACTGAATGGGGAAGACATTGAGATTACTCCTGCCAAAGAAGGCGAACAAAAGAAGGTTGCCATGTTGGTTGGTTTCACATTGCCATCATCGGCCTATGCGACGGTAGCTTTGCGAGAGTTGATGAAAAAGCCAACCTCGAGTGAATATCAAAAGGATCTAAAGCTAGGGTAAAAAAAGAAGAAGAAAAAGAAGAATTGGAATGACGGTTATTTGCCAATATGCCACGTGATTCGTGACGTGTAGGAGATTCGTTTCGCGTTCGTCCTTCTACCGGTTTTCTGTACATATTACGTAGAAGCCTACCAACACTGTAGATTTGGTAGCCCGCTCCCGTAGACCTCATTCAAATCAGTCTGTCTCCAAAAATTCTGGCGCGGGTCCCCCGGAGAAAGGGTCCGACGAGGGATTCCGGGGGCATTGTGCACCAAAGGAACGCTGCCGCGATCGGTTTGGGTTTTTGCTGCCGTTGTTGCCGTTGTTGCTGCTATCCCATCGTATCGTTGCTTCAACAACGACAAACAGTGTATCGTTGTTGTATACATACAGCACTTGGGTCCTACAAAAATAGTTCTTGTGGGGAATAGGCTTCTTTTCGAAAGACAACCAACACTGAAAGAGACAATCCCATCATGGCGTCCTTGATGGAGCTTCGAGATCAATACGACAACTTTCTGAGGGAAGAAGTGAGTAAAATGCAATGTATAATGTGCGCGCTATGATTGATGATCGATCAGTGCAGTTGGGAAGACTTTGGAGAGGGTGGAATGGGAACTTGTACCTAATACCTTGTTGCTTTGTTGTGCTTTGTTGTTGTTCTTGCAGAGATTTGGCTATGTGGACAAAATCAGCACTGCCATTGACGATTTCAATGAGCGAAGCAGGAGACTGAGTGTCCAAGGATGGGGATGTCCTCGAGTGGAAATTGGCATGGCTGATTTGAGATCACAAGACAATGGAGATCTCAGTGCTCGTCTTCGTTTGGACCCTCTTCGTAACTTGCGGGCTTTGGAAGCTGCCTGTCACGATATTGCCAACGAGATGCGTCCTGGATACGACAAGAACGGTACGTTAGTTACAGTCACAATGACATTCCATCATCTAGTATGTGTGTGGTTGGTTGATTGTCTCACTCTTGCTCTCTTGTAGGTGTCAAGGTCAAAGTAGCACTTGCCGGTCCTGTCCGCGCAGCCCCCATAAGTCCTCGAGAGTTGACTTCCTCTTCGCTTCGTCAACTTGTCTGTGTCGAAGGTGTCGCCACCAAGGTTTCTGCTATCAAACCCAAGGTTGTTCGATCCGTTCATTATTGTGAAACTACCAAGCAACATTCCGAACGAGACTATGTAGATGCTACCGACCCACAGTTGGGTCTTCCTCCTGTCGATGCCGAAGGTCGAGAGATGCAAGACAGAATTGTCAACATCACCTCCACTGTCTATCCTACCAAGGACAAGGACGGTAACGCTTTGGAAACTGAGTTTGGTTTGTCTGAGTACAAGGATCATCAAACGATAACTCTTCAAGAAATGCCAGAGAAGGCACCCATGGGACAGCTACCTCGTTCGATTGAACTTGTCCTCGACCATGATTTGGTCGATCGCATCAAGCCTGGAGACCGTGTCCGTATCGTTGGTGTCTACCGAGCTCTTGCTCCTACTGGTAGAGGTCAAGGTGCCACGTCTGGTGTCTTCAAAACCGTTGTACTGGTCAACAATGTTCAAATTCTAGGCCGTGACACAAGTCAGCTTACCTTTTCTCCACAAGACATCCAAACCATCAAGGAGCTTGGCAAGAGACCAGATATTCTTAACATTCTCGGTCGCAGTCTATCTCCTTCCATCCATGGACATGCGGAGATCAAGAAGGCTTTGGCTCTCCAACTTTTGTCAGGTTGTGAGAAGAATTTGAAGAACGGAACGCACTTGCGTGGAGATATCAACATCCTCATGGTTGGAGATCCTTCTACTGCCAAGTCCCAGCTGTTGCGATCTGCCATGACTATCGCTCCTTTGGCTGTATGTACTACAGGTAAAGGTAGTTCCGGAGTTGGTTTGACCGCTGCCGTTACCTCGGATCCTGACACCAACGAGCGCCGCCTGGAGGCTGGTGCCATGGTCTTGGCTGACCGTGGATTGGTTTGTGTTGATGAGTTCGACAAAATGGGGGAGAATGATCGTGTAGCTATTCACGAGGCTATGGAACAACAAACGGTTACCATTGCCAAGGCTGGTATCCATGCCAGTCTCAACGCCAGATGTTCTGTCTTGGCGGCCGCCAACCCTGTCTTTGGACAGTATGACCGAACACGGCGCGTCCAAGAAAACATTGGTTTGCCTGACTCGCTTCTATCTCGTTTTGATTTGCTCTTTGTGGTCCTAGACCAAATGGACCCCGAGACGGACCGCAACATTGCCAATCATGTCATTCGAGGTCACCGCTACCGACCTGAAAGGGGTGTAACTGGTCACGACAGTGACTACGACGACGATTCAGACGACGACATGGATGACAACCATCGTGTCCACACCGTCTGGCAACGGAATCGGCACAGTACTGCCGAGCAGCTCACCAAGAGTGACGACCCTCATGCCAATGACATTTTGCAGCATGATTTCCTGAGAAAGTACCTCCACTTCGCCAAGAACCGAATCCGACCCGAGTTGACGGAAGATGCTAGGGAGTTCATTGCTAACAAGTATGCCGAGATGAGATGTCGTCAAGACGAAAGGACCTTGCCAGTGACTGCCCGTACATTGGAGACAGTCATCCGTCTGGCTAGTGCTCACGCCAAGGCACGGTTGAGCCATGTGGTAGAAGCGGAGCCTGACTGTGAGGCTGCCATGAATATTCTAAGTTTTGCTCTGTACCACGAGACTGCCGAAGGCAAGGCTGTTGCCGAGGACGACACTATGGTGGACCCACCAACCGAGTTCGCTACTGTGACCGATGAAGGGGATTCGGACACGGAGGCACCTGTAGCCAAGCGACTACGATTGAGTGCTCCAGAAGAAGATCTGCAGGCCCTCAAGAGCCGCGTTTGGGAAGAAATTGACCGCGCAGAAGGCGAAGCACTTGTGGATGATTTGTTGGAAGGCACGGATCGAACACAACTTGCCCAAGCCCTCGAAGCATTGGAAGAGGAAGGCCGTATCATGAGTGAAGAAGGAAGAGTCTACCGAGTGGACTAGCCAGTGCACCAGCAAAGCAGCACTGGTACCTTCCAGTTTTCCATGTAAATCTAGCGCCCAACTTGACTCCTTAATGTTATAGACACCCAACCCTTTTGGCTACTATCGCATTGCACTACCTGTCGGTAACTCATAGATTTTGATCAGGTTGCCACCCCTTCGGAAACGGAACGATCCATAGGCTGCCGCCATTATACTCATTAGAAAAATAGCCAACCAATTGATCATGGACGAGGAATCTGTAAATTGTGCTCGAAGAACCGCCAACGATTGCAAGGTATAACAGACAAAGAGTGCTTCACAAATGTGTTTTCGGAACTTGCCATCGTCCACCGCCCGAGCATGCCAAAGAATCCAACCACAAGCGAGTCGTAAACAACCATACAATCTAATCAAAGAAAGGTAGGGACAATTGATTGCAAGGTTGAGTGAGATGGAAGGATTCATTGGTGAAACAACACACAGGATATAAAAAGACCGTCATCTCCTCATTCATGTGCACTAGTAAAGTACCTACCTCAACGTTTCATGGACCGAGTGGTTGTATCCTCCACTCAACGCCGAAAGTAAACCATGTGGTGCCAACAATGCCAGGGTTCCAAAGACTACTGAAAATCCTGCATCAAAGGAAAACAAACGATCCAATTGTTCTCGAGGAT
This sequence comes from Nitzschia putrida, assembly GCA_016586335.1. NCBI lineage: Eukaryota > Bacillariophyta > Bacillariophyceae > Bacillariales > Bacillariaceae > Nitzschia > Nitzschia putrida. Next base: position 356,675 of record BLYE01000019.1, on the reverse strand, counting down.
TGTCCATGATGATGGAGGTATATGATACGGTCAGGGATGGATGATGCCGGCTGTTGTCAGGGCGGATACCAAAATGAGACCCCCAAAATATCCCCCACAACTTACTACGCTAGGAGAGTGCAACAGTAGTTCACAAGATGAGAAGTTGCCCCATACTTTTATTCTCCATGCTGTCGTTGGAAGGGGTACCGTACTGGGAATGGCTTGAAATCTAAGAAAAGCTGCTATCTTTTTGCACCTAAATAGTGTACCAGCCTGCTAGAGCCATGCTGTAGATGTGAGAATCAAAGAATAGTGGAAACCTATGAGTGCCACCGTAAACAGTTAGTTTAGATTTCTACTACCTGGTAGTACCATTCATTCAACTCTTTGCTGGATTGTGAGCCCCATCAATCACCATCAGGGTTCTTCTTCACTGTTGTCACAATGATCTTTGCAAAGTTCGTTGACGTCGTCGTTGTCGTACCTGGTAGTCAAGTGGGTATGATGTGGATGAATCGAGCAGACCAATGAACACGTGGTTCAAACAGTACAAGACCCGCGAGGGCTGAACAACGTTCTATAGTTTATCTGCTGTTGTGAGTTCGATTTATGCTGTATATCAGGTATATCAGCATGTGGCCGTCACACCTACGTTTTAAAGGGCTACTTTCGCACGAAGTTAAGGTTTAAATCGAGACAAAAATCCCACGCCAGCCGTGCCCAACGTACTTTCCGTTCCCTAAGAACCAAACGTAGGTACGCGCGACATACAAACGTCCCCAAACGTTCACAATTTCGAATTCTTTACTACGCGGGAACCCGTAGGGTGTGGCACGCGGCTGCCCGTTGAGCTCTGGCGCGACCCACCGTCTTGGGACCGGGCAACTGTTGTTGGCTGGTAGTACGTGCAGTACTTTTGACGCATCTGGCAGTTGCTTTATCGGGGAAAGCTTGTCTGCTACGTCTCGCTTACTCCCTGGAACCGTTTGCCATTCTCTACAACATCAGTACGAGTAGCTGGAACATTGGAACATCTACTTCTTGTTGTGGGACAAAGACTTGTGTTACTACTTGAATCGTTTACGGAGAAGTGTAGATTTCTGTGTGTGGATTCTGGAAAATCACAAAAAGGAAGGGAAAGGACACCAAGGCCCCATTTTCTAAATCTGCATTTGTAGTGACAGCATCATCATCATGACGGAAGTAGTACAACGCCCACTGTACAACAAGTCCTCGAGTCATAACCGTATGCCTCTTCAATCTCGCAATCCAAATACCATTGGGGGTTTGGCAAGCTTCAACAATTCTTCTACGGAAGAGTACAATTCCAAGGAAATTCGCCTTTCAAATTTGGAGCATTCCAACAACGAAAACAACAAGCGCTTGATGAGTTCTGCTTCTTACGCCGGATCTTCTCTCCGCCGAAGCAGCAGCACTGCTGAAGTCCGAGATGCCGCAGCCGGGGAAGTGCCTGCGACTACCGGATCCAGAGGGCCCGTTGCTCAACCTACTTCCTGTTTACCTCCTCCATCCGCCGACGAGGACACGGTCATCATTGAAGAAAAGCGTCGAAGAATCAATGGTGAAGGTTTCACCTTGCATCGATACCTCCGAGGACGTCTCCTTGGAAAGGGAGGATTTGCCAAGGTCTACTTATGTACTGCCTTGGACACCAACAAGGCTTACGCCATCAAGATTGTTCCCAAGGCAAACCTTGTTCGTGCTCGGGCTCGACAAAAGGTACGTTTTGATTCTGTGCTGCCCTTTCCATCCAGTTGGGTCCCTTTCGTTCTAACATCTCGTTTCTAGTTGCAAGCGGAGATCAAAATCCATCGTATGCTCAAGCATAAGCATGTCTGTGAATACAAGCATTTCTTTGAGGATCGACAAAACTGTTACATTCTCTTGGAGTTGTGCCACAACCAGAGTCTCAATGAAATGATCAAGCGTCGTAAGAGATTGACCGAACCGGAGGCAGCGTTCTTTGGGCAACAATTGCTCATGGCCATGAAGTACCTTCATCAGGAATTGGTTATTCATCGTGATCTCAAACTTGGCAACCTGTTTTTGGACCGCAATATGAACGTAAAGGTTGGAGATTTGGGTTTGGCAACAAAGCTTGAAACTGCCGATGAGAAGAGGAAAACTATCTGTGGTACTCCCAACTACATTGCACCTGAAGTGATTCAAGGAGACAGGGCCACTCGTGGACATTCCTTTGAGGTTGACATTTGGTCTATGGGAGTCATTCTTTACACATGCATGTGTGGAAGGCCACCCTACGAAGCCAAGGACGTCAAGGCTACTTACCAGCGAATTTTGGCCAATGATTACAGCTTCCCCCGCGATGTTGATATTTCTGCGGATGCCAAAGACCTCATTCGATCTCTGTTGCAATCCAAGCCATCTGATAGGCCAAGTCTTGAAGCCATTGGACAGCATCCTTTTTTCACTCAGCACTTCATTCCTGAGTCTCTCCCTTCTACTGCTACCCATCTGGAACCTCGCTGGGATGAGTTGCAGTCTTCCGAGTCATCGTTTGGCAAGACCAGGCAAAAGTGTGATCCTCCCTCTAAGCCTGGCCTTCCACTTTCAGGCTCTCAACGGCGCCCATTCGGGGCTCGCGACGTCAACGTGGACAGTCAAGCACCAGCTCGTGTGTCATTGAAGAAGTCATCGGCGGTCGATGCAGAAGGCACTGCTACCCAATATCGTCAGCCAGCAGCCACCGGATTGTCCTCGCAGCGTGGCACAACCCCTTCCGCTCAGGCCGGTTTTACCGTTTTTGATGAATCCAACGACAAGAGACCTGCTCCAGTGGATACTGGTGTACGGTCCGGCATTCCTTCCAGTGCTGCAGCCGTTGAGGATGAAATCGTGAACAGGACAGCAGCCATGTCCATTCGAGTGCAAGATGCTTCCCCAATGAACGTTCAACTGAATCGTCCCTCGTCGACCACTTCCGCTTCGACGCAGGCTACAAATGTGGTTGAGCATGACGCCGTCATCTTCCAGAACATGATTGGAAGGATTGAGACTGTTCTGGATATTGCCTCCAGGCGATCGTACAGTCACGTTCACCCAGAGTCTCCTAGTTTGACAGCTTTCTCTAGCGGGGGTCCCACCAAATGGGTCTCACGTTATGTCGACTACACTAGCAAGTATGGTCTTGGGTTTCTTTTGAACGATGGAAGGTACGAGAATCGAAGGTAGTTTAGTGTTTGATGGCAAGTTTCCAGTCCTAACAATGTCATGTCGTCTACAGCTCTGGTGTCTACTTCAATGACTCCACAAAGACAGTGCTTGAGGCAACAGGTGACACTTTCCACTACATCGAGAGGAAGAGGCCTTCTGCTGACGTAACACGACGCGGAGAACCGGTCATTGTAGAACACTCGCTCACTTCCTTCCCCGACGATTTGCAAAAGAAGGTCACCCTCTTGAAGCATTTCAGGAACTATCTCATTGAACAAGAAAACGAAGACGGTGAAGGAGCACTTGCAAACGCTGTTAGCGGTCGTCATGTTGGGCATCCCATGGTGTACTTGAAGAAATGGGTTCGTACAAAGCACGCCATCTTTTTCCGATTGAGCGATCAAACCGTCCAGATTGTGTTTTACGATCACACCGAGGTGTTGCTGACACCAGACGAACGTCATTTCACATATGTGGACAAGCAACGCAATCGCAGCACTTACTTTTTGACCGATGAACTTGTCGGATGCAATCAAGAGATCGCAAAGCGACTCAAGTACACCAAGGAAATTTTGCAGCAACTTGTTTCTGGGCAGAAGAGTTGCTAAAGCAAGCCTTGAAGGTTGGGTGTCTTATTATTGGGGGGCCCTAGTTAGCTAGACGTTTGGCACGGACAGCAGAAGCTGAACATAAGAGATAGTATATCGCTAGAACAGTGAATGAATGAATGCTTTGCTCAAAGTACTCACAGCAATATAGACTGAATCAGTGCTGTTCGCCATCTTCGATTTTTTCGTCGCGGTTCTGCGCACGCACTGATTCGCCAGTTTCGATTCTTTCATCGCGGTTCACATGCCCCGTTCGCCAGTTTCGATTTTTTCCTCACTATTCCAATACCTTTTACAGAGATCCATTTTCTTTGCTCACAAAATCAAACCAACAAACCAAACAAATCAAAGGCCTAAACAACTTTCCAACCCAAACAGCATCATGACTACTTTCCAAATCCAGAACTCGGTCGCTTTTGTCACCGGTACCAGCAAGAAGAACGGAATTGGACGTGCCATCGTCAAAGCCTTGCTCGACAATGGAGCCGAGAAGGTCTACGCCACGGCTCGCAAGGCTGAACAACTTGATGACCTTGTTGCTGAACACCCCAACAAGGTTGTTGCCGTCGAACTTGATGTGACTGACTTCGCTGCTGTTGAAAAACTCGGAGAATTGTACCCTGACGTCAACCTTATCGTCAACAATGCTGGGTATTTCGGAGGGTCCAATTCCATTGGTGACTTTGCGGAAATTCAACGTGAGATTGCTGTCAACTACTATGGTCCCTTGGCCGTTGTCAAGAGTTTCTCCGAGACCCTCAAGTCCAAGGACGAGAACAACAGTGCCATTGTGAACGTGAACTCGATTTCTTCCTATGTCAACTTTCCTGCTGGAGCCACGTACTCTGCTTCCAAGGCTGCCATGCACTCGTTGACACAAGCGCAGCGTCGTGATTTCAGCAAATCCTTGGTGATTGGAGTTTTCCCTGGCCCTATTGATACCGACATGGCCAAAAAGCTCACCATGGACAAGGCTACACCATCGGATGTTGCAGCGGAAATCGTGGCCGCATTGATGCAAGGCAAGGAAGACGTGTTTCCCGATGCCATTTCTATCCAATTGTATGAAGGGTACAAGGGAAATGCCAAGGCTGTCGAGAAACAAATGACGGCCATGGCCATGGCCAAGCAGTAAGAACTTGTTTGCGATCGTGGCCGTACACCGAGAGCTGATGATGGGATTGTGTGTCATGATGGTATCATAGTATTAGGTAGCGTAATGCTGCTCTCTGAGAGAGCATCTATAAATGAATATGTTGCATGTGAAATGGTGATATAGCTTCTTGTCGTCGTCATGCAGTAGGCTGCATAAGTGGCAATGAGAAACGAAAGCATGAAAATAATGCATGGAACATGGTCCGTTGAGAACGGCAATCACATACGATACAAAACGACCAAAAGTGAAAAAGTCAGGGAAGTACTATGATAGTTGGATGGGTCTAATCTTTCTTGTCAGGTTGACTTGGGGGCTTTTTGTCATCGTCCTTGTCGTCGTCACCTTGTAGGTTTTGCAAGGCCTGTTGGATGGCAGGGTCGCTGGCATTAACCCCGGGAAGTGATCCCAACAATTGATTAAGGGTTTCCTTGTCTTCCCCTGGCTTGGCAGATTCCGTTTGCATACTCATTTGAAGAGCGAGCTGCATAGCGGCAGCTTCGTCGTCCTCTTCCATGGTGGAGGAAGGGGCTTGAGCTACTTCCGACTTTGGCTCATTCTCATTCATAGACATGGCAAGAGCTTGTTGCAAGAGAGCCTCTTCCTCGCTGAGCCCCATATCCATGGCCATGGAGGCAGCAGTCGCTTCCACGGAGGAAGGCTCGGCAGGAGCAGCAGCAGCATCGGCCATATCCGTGTCATCCTCCTTGGACTCTTGCTGTTGTGCTTGTTCTGCTGCGAGACGCTCTTGACGCGCTCGCTCTTCCTCCATACTGACTCTGAGAGCCATGGCCAACTCTGGATCCATGTTTGGGTCGACCCCTCCAAACTCGGCAAACATGTCGCCACCACCACCACCGCCTCCTGAGGCAGCAGCCACGGCAGCCGATGCCGCAAAGGCTCCTCCAACACCTCCTCCATAGACAATAGGACTACTTGCCAAGACATCACTAGGCAAGACTCCAGCAGGAATGGTGACCAAATGACAGGTGGGCTCGCCCGTATCTTCATCGCGGCCATTGGCTGCATCGACGAGATTCTTGAGCAACTCCTCATTGGTCTCAATCTCTCCCATGACAACAACATCGATGGCGACACTGTTCTTCTTGAGTTGTCGACCCGCCTTGGCAAGTGCCCTAGCTTCTACGTTCTGAAGGGGAGTCCCCACAAACAAAATGATGCGTTGACTTCCATTCTTGTTGCGACGATGCTTCAAAGCCAAGGAAGCTACTTGCACACTAGCCATGACATCCACAGGAATCGACTTCATAGATACTCCATGCAGAGCATTGAGAATCTTTCCCACATCCTCCGTGGGACTAACAAGCAACTCGGTTCCAGCAGAGACACCCACGGTGGACTCGGGATGCGATTGTGTTTTGGCGCCTACGAGCAAATTGGCAGCGTCTTGTTGCGCTTCCAAGCGAGAAGGAACGTAGTCTCCATTCCGCATGTACTCGGAATTGTCCAACAGGATCATGCACGATTCTAACGGCATCTTGGCGAACTACTTTGCTGGTAAAGTTTGTAACTTGTGCAACAACAACAATCAACGAATGATGGGAATAATTGTAATATATTCGATACGTTGTGGCTCTTGTCATGGCCGGCTTCCTTGACCTTCGGTTGATCTCCGCTCTCGCCCAACTTTATTGGGGGAGGGGATGTCATTCTCCTTCCCCTTAATTTCAATCCAATCCCACGAGTAGTCCCACGCGCCATAGGCCATAGGACGCCATCAGAACTCTCTTTCACCAGAACTCCTCCTTGCCTCACTATTATATTAGCGATACGGTAGCGATTGCAACACTGACAACGACAACAACAGCAATTACATCATGTATACTGATACCGACAACAGTGACAACGTTGCATCCATACGGATCAATCAAGAAACCCTTCAACTTATAGCCGTGGTGATTGGCATATTTCTCTTGGCACTCTTGTGCTTGGCCTGTTCTTTGCATCCCGGTTCGGTCTGCTCTTGTTGTGCGTCGCAACGGCGGCGAAATAATCGTCCCTCGGACGATGCTTCCCATGCCTACGAAAATCTCAATGATTTCATTTTTGAACAAAACAGTACTACCAACAACAACAAAAACAACAACAACAGCGATGGTGATGACCCCGAAATGCCTACTAGTTTGGAACAAGTCTTTCCGGATTTGTTGTCCGAAGAGGGTTCGGGGGCGTGGGAGTCAGATCGACGGGGGGCCAATCGATCTTCTAGAAGAAATACCAACAACAATGATTTGAACGAGCCGTTGCTATAAGGAACGACATTGTTGTTCTTGTTTGTGTTGATATGATATTATTGCTTGTTTCATGAATATTGTTTTATGATATAGAAGTTCTATGCTACCCATTCATTTTGTTTCTGTGTATAGTACATACTAGTACCTGCTAATATTAATTCAGGTTTAGAAATGCTACAACATTCCTGTTCGTGCCGTTGTACGGCACACCCACGTGAAACGCTCTTAAAGAATATAATAGAGTTAGTTTTAGCAACCTACTACTATGCTCGGTTGCTTGCACAAATCATACTACTGGAGCGACCTGTCTCGCCCCGATTCACTAAACATGGTACCGTATCGAATAACGATGTACCGTCCGTCTTTTCCTTGTTGATCGTATTATTATTCAGACAACCCCCCCTAATCTGTTCGTTGACGCTTCTTGTCACTCTCTTCGTCATCATCTTCCACACGGTGACCCTTTTCCTTCTCTTGGCGACGCTTGTCCACCACGGCCTTGGACACTTCGCATTGGACGCCGACGTAGTTCACCACATTGTTGTCCGCATCACGCAACGAGGCAATCATCAGCTGATTCCAAAAGGGGGTTCCATCTGCCTTGTAGTTCAGCAGACACATACTGGCATCTTCTCCTGCCTCCAAGGTCTCTCGGATCTTTCGGACAGCCGAAGGATCCGTGTCGGGTCCTTGCAAGAAACGACAGTTACGTCCCAACACTTGGTCCAAGGTGTAACCTGTCATGGCCAAAAAGCCCTGCGAGACAAACACAATAGGATTGTCGGGCAAGGTAGGATCGGAAATGCAAAAGTTGTGTTGACTTCCACTCAAGGCATGCACCAAACGGAAATCGGGTTCCATCAATGTCTTGACAGGACCAAATCCACTGGGTACAGCCACAGACTTGTAGTTGCCCTCTTCTCCTTCCTTGCTTTCACCCGACTCGCTCGGTGCCTTGGAACCCAACACTTCCTTCAACAACGCTTGCCCCTTGTCGCCGGGAAATTCACGCCTGATCACTGCCTGGAATTTGTCTAGTTCCGCTTGCAATTCATTCACCTGATCTTGCAAATTTTCCAACAAAAACTTTTTTCGAAGACGACTGCGCTTGGCATGTTCTCGGTTGCGCTCCTTGCGTTCGAGGCGGCTCGATTCAGATTCCTGTTGACGTTGGACCGGGGGAGGCATTTGGATAGGAGCGGTTGGCTTGGGTATGGACACAGTTCCCAAGGAAATGTTGGGATCTTCATAGTATAGATCATCGAAGATATCGTCCAAGCCCATGCCATTCCCCGAGGGCGAAACTGTGGTGACGCCATTATTGTTCATGTTCATGTTGTTCATATTCATGTTGTTATTGTTATTCATATTGTTGTTCATGTTCATATTCATGTTGTTGGTGGGAAGCTTTCCCATGTTCATCATGTTGGCCGCATTCTACAAAGCAACGACACGAGAACCCAAAATGGAGTGAGTGAACAATGGTAGGAAACACAGGCGACAATCCACCCATAAAAATCACCGGTGAACACGCAACACTGCAACGTACCATGCCAGGCACTTGGAACATGCTGAGGAGATCAATTTCTGGCCATTGTTGGCCCCCGTTATTCATACTCATCGTGTTGCAGCTTAGTGTGATTTGAATAAGCTAGCACGGTTGGAGAGAAGCCCGCTGAAGATGTTCGAGGATGACAGTGGAGGGAACTTCTTGCCACTGGTGGAGTGAGGTGGTGTGTTCCCCTCACCAGAAGGCACAGTTCTCGTCCCAGGATCTGCCCGCTGCAAAGATTCCAAATTAACGAAACTGACCTGTACGGTCCCGTACAGCAGATTTCTACGACTTTCTCCCTTGACAGAAACTACGCTATCACGTCATGTGCCCAAAAGATTTGTCACTCCCGAATCAAGTCCCGATTTTCGTGATTGATCCGAATAGCCCCTTTGCTCCGTACCAACAGTTTGTACCTAATATAAAAATAATAAAACCAACGACCAACGACCAACGACCAACGACCACCACCACGGAATTCTCGTTGGATGGAGCATCATCAAACCAATGGGTGGCAAGTGGCAAGAGGCAACAACAAATAACAACAACATGACCTCCAATCACACCGATCCAAAGAATGCATCCAATACAGCCACCATTCCTCTCAGAATCCCTTTGCTAGAATCTGGCGACAGTGATAGTGATAATCCACCCAAACTCCCTCCACTACCACAACAGTTGATTGATACCTTTCAATCCGACGGCTTTGTCATATTTCCAGATGTGGTGTCCCTGGAAGCAGTTCAGACTTTGAATGATCGGCTGGAAGATGTCTTGCGAGGAGTTTATGATCGAGGGGTAGCTCCTGATAAGACTCCTCGATTGATCAAGGGCAAAAAGCCTGAAATGGATGCACTCGCTCCTCGCAAAGGAGTACCTGGCCCCCTGGGCTTTAGTGGCAACCTTCAAAATGTCAAAGTACTTCAAATCATCAATATTCACAAGGCGGATTCTCTGTTTCGAAAGTTGGAGACGGATTTGATTTTGACCGATATTGTGGCTCAACTTGCTGGTTGGGAATGTGGGGCTCGTCTGGCGCAAGATCAAGTGTGGGCCAAGCCGCCTGGGTCGCCACCGTTGGTCTTCCATAGAGATTCTCCCTACTTTATGTTTGATCCCGATGATGTTGTGACCGTCTGGTTTGCGCTGGATGATATGGACCCAGAACTGGGTCCGCTAGAATATGTTCGAGGCAGTCAACACTGGGGTGACGGCCGAGTAGGCTCGGCGCAACAATTCTTCCAAGCCAACGTCAAACGTTTGTTACAGTCGGCTGCTGAGCGAGAGGGTTTGGACCCAGATTCGTTGGATATTGTGAGTATGGCTGGCCTAAAAAGTGGCGGATTGTCTATTCACAATGGCAAGATTTGGCATGGATCGGGAAAGAATGACTCCAAAACTCGCCCACGCCGGGGGGTAGGGATGCACTTTGTGCCTGCTAATGTACGATTTACGGCAGAAGCATGTCACAGTCGGCTGTGGAAATCGTATGTGGAACATGCCGATGACCCTACCACCGTCCAACTCCCAGTAGAAGATTTCCCATTACCTTCATATCAGTAACTATAGTTTACAGATCTTGTCCAGCATTTGCTACCATTTCTTTCAAATCACCGAGGGCGTGCAACTGATCAATTTCCTTGTTTCCGCCTACATGCTTCTTTCCGATAAAGATATTAGGCAGAACCCATTGTCCCGTCAGTTCCTCTAGCTCCATGGCCACCAAAGTACCATCCCAGGCTGGTAGCAAATCCAAATCTAGGAATTCCACCTGTGTGTTGGTTTCTTGAGATAGAGCTGACAAGAGCGATTTGGTTTGACGGTTGTGGGGTCCATAACTTCGAGCAAATACCATAACCTAAACACATGGCAACAAAAAAAACACGTGAGTTGGCAAATTCTGCAAAATGCCCGGAGAGACAACCCCATTCCAAATGACTTACATCATGCGTTTCGATTTTCTTATTGATAAACTCAAGAGCCGTCTCGCCTGTACTCAAAGGTTGGTCTTTGGGAGATTCGGCCATAACGTGTGCCACGAGGAGGGCCACAAACGCAAAAAATCGAAGGAACAACGAAGAGTTCATTTTTCTGTGTTTCTTTTTGTTTCGAAGAATGTAGGGAATCTGAATCAAACAGGAGGATCTAACGCACTTGTAATTCCCTGCTTGTGGATTGGAAATGGCAAAAAGACAAGCTTGTTGTATTATTCAAAGCGAACGCAAACAAGTATCTGATTGATGGATAATGTCGATGGCGGTGGTTCGTATCCCGGATCGGCGCGATGGGTCATTGTGACATATCCGAGCTTCAGGGTCAACGTTTCCATTGAAAAGTGCCCACAAGAAGATCCCGGGGGCTAAGTGGAATATTGGGGGGCATGTACTAGTAGGAAATCATCGATACCCCGAATACTTCCCCTCAAATATCCTATTGATTGACATGTCTACCGTAGTATCAAAAAGATTGGTGAAAAAGGGTCTATGGTAATAAAGAGACAGATGACCTACTGATCCTCTTCTTTATCTCCTGAGTTCTCCATTGGTGCCATGGCTTCACTCTGAATATTTCTTCCGGTCGCTAAAGACAGGGAAATTTCATATGTCATACGTTCCAGTTTCTCCACGTTCTTTCGCACTTGGTCCATCTTCTTGTTGACTCCGCCTGGCAAACGCTCCATAGTTCGAAGTGATGTCAATACAGCAGAATTGGTCTCAAGGCAGCGACGTACGCCATCGAAATCTCGAGAGGCTCCACGATGAACAGCAACTCGTCCAATTTCTCCAGTCAAGTCACAAACGCCACCCAAGTATTGCTCGGGTGTCAATTCAAATTGAAAATCTCCCATCTCCAAGAGTGCACCCATGTTGCTGGATTGTCCATCGCCCAGCCAAGTATGAAACAGCTTGGCTTCCGCATATTCCTCCAAACAGTTGGCAAACGAACCCGACTGAAGCGGGGGTTCTTCTTTGACAATAGGAAGCAACTGATTGGTGATACATGTTTCGCATTGACCCAACAAGGTTTCTGCCCGTTTAGGATCTCCCCGGTGCAAAGCATAAATGGCTTGTTTGGCTGCCTTTTGTGCATCACGGCAGTTTTTAATCAATTGTTCCCTCATTTCATCACGCTTTTCCATACGCTTTCGGATGCCTTCGAATTCCGGTTGTTCCGACAAGGGAGTGAGAGGATTCATCTTGCTTTTCTTGGAAGGTGGCTCTCCATCTTCTCCCATGGCACCTGTGACAGAAAGTTCATATAGAAGAGTCTCCAAGGACTTGAGTACATACTTGGTTCCGTCATATCGGCGACGGAGCGTTCCGTTGCGAAAATCAAACATGAGCAAATAGTCCAAAATTTGTTGTACCAAATCTCGGGTTTCCTGGACCGAAGTCACATCCCTGACAGTTGCCCGACCTACAGCATACCTAGCCAAATCTTGGCACAGTCCCATGCAAGCACCGGAAAGGTACTCTTCGTCAGTTGCAAAGTGAGCAATTTGGGATGGTGGCAAAAGTGCATGTTCACTGTCGTTGGTCATGAAATGATGGAACGCCCGAAGACGCAAATAATCTTCTACTCGGTTGGACAAGCTTGCTTGTCGGGGAGTACGATCTACCACAGCGGCATCGTCCGAGTCGGTGGAACTTTTTCCAATAGCTGCGAGTAGGGATGTTTCAATTGCGGCAAGGGAAGCAGCCGTTGCTTCGGGGGAGGTAGCCATCGAGGGAAGCTCCAAAGTTTGCTTCATGCGAGTGATTTGAACATTGAGTTTACGGGAAACGTCGTAGGCCTGATTGCGCTCGTCATCAGCTTGTTGGACAATGGCTGTGAGGGAATCCCAACTGGGGCGAGGAGTGTCCTTGGAAATATATTCGTATGGAGGGCTTGGCATGGTTCGCAAAGGTCGATGCTGGACAAGAGAACTTTTACAGATTGATGTGTAGAGTGGAGATGCAACTCTGAAATGCTTACAGTTAGTAGATGTCAACACAAATGTGAAACCTACGGTCGAGAGACGAAACATTCCTTTTTGTTCTGTCCGTAGGTTTGTGAGACCCGAGATCCGAGATTGGTCGGTGTGCAAACGGCGTCTGTCTGCATGTCTTGCAGGATGGACTGGTCGTCGTCCGTCACACAGGAACACCTCTCTACACGACGGCAACCGAGCCCAAACAAGTGCGGCGGTCCGTGGCCCATTGCTACTACCGGCAGCCCTCTCTAGCCAGCAGGCAGAAACAAAAAGTATATACAATGAGTGACCCACAAGGATCAGAAGGAAACAGTGCCCTGACAGACCTCAAGTCCGGACCTTTCAGTGTTCTCTACAAGGCTGTTCGAGGAAACACTCAAGTTCTCATCAATGTCCGAAACAACCACAAGTTGTTGGGTCGAGTCAAGGCATACGATCGTCACATGAACTTGTAAGTGTCGAGGTTACCCGGTCTAGTTGTGGTTTCGGGTGTTATGGATGTGGATGAGTGCGTGTTCGTGTTGTCTCTTTTCTAACACAAGTGTTTCTCTCTTCTCTATTCGTTCCATTGTCAGGCTTCTAGAAGATGTGAAGGAAATGTGGACCGAAACATCCAAGGGTGGAAAGGGCAAGTCAAGAGGGGCAGCCGTGAACAGGGACCGATACGTGAGCAAGATGTTCCTGCGGGGAGATTCTGTCATTATTATTGTGAGCAACCCTGCGGCATTGGCAGGAGAAGGTGATGCCCAAGCGGCACCTTCCTCTTGAGCAAAGGAACTGCATACTGGTACAGTGCTGTAGTTGGGATGGATGAAAAGATGGATGCTTGGGTAGTTGTAGGAGGAACATCGGAACAGTGATAGAGATGTCCACCAGTTGGTGGAGAAGGAGCTTCCTCTTTCTGTTGGACTTTTTGGGTGCATTTTCCTCAAGGTTTGGCTATCAAACTATTTGTCTTGGTGTGCTGTTGTTGCTGGCACATTAGCTTATAGGACTTGTAAAATGGGATCAGACTTGATATTTCAACATTAGAAAAGAATACGGTACAATTGTTAGTGCCACGAACTGTCGTTGTGTTCCTCGTCTGCCTTGATCTATCTCCACCCATCTCAACATACACGCCATCAATTTTCCCCGTACGAGGCCCTCCCACTGCTCCACCCAGCAACAACGCACTCACCCAACCCAAACAAATCCCGTAAACCTACGACAAGAGTGCTGTACTCGTACAGATACAGGTACGGTACCTTGCAGGTAAAATTAATTTTCTTTTCCAACTATTACTAGATTACTTCTGCTCGGCAGCAACCTTGGCAGACTTGCGAGAAGATCTCCTCTTGGAAATAAGGGAGCGGCGTTGTTCTCGTTGCTCGGCAAGTCGTTGGGCGACAAGCTTCTTGTAGGCAGCAGCCTCCTCCTTGGTTCGGAGGACACCGTTGAGGATCTCGGCCTTGCGGGCTCGCTTGCGTTGCAAGGTCAAAGGAGTGACAAGACGTTGGATCTTGGGGGCCTTGCGGACCTCAACACCCTTCTTGTTAGTGAACTTGCGGTGGATAACATATTTACGGACATCGTCATCCTTGGACAAGTTGAAAAGCTTGCGGATGTTGTTGGCTCGCTTGGGTCCCAATCGGCGAGGGATGGAATCGTTGGTCAAGCCGGCAACCTCCTTCTCTCCGACTTGGGAGACAACCAAGTTCAAGACAGCAATATCGTGTCCGACAATGCATCCACGAACAGACTTGCGCTTTCGCTCTCCAGCCCTGCGTTGTCTGTAGGCCTTGTGTCCCTTCTTGCACAAAAGTCGCACACGGGTGTTGGTCAAGACACCTTGACGCATGGGGAATCCTTGCTTATCATTTCCTCCAGAGATTCGGAAGATGTATCCCTCGAACTCCTCTCCCAAGACGCTTCCGTCAACCTCTTGGGCCATGCGGCGCTCGTATAGGCTTTGGAGGCGCTTTTCGTCATCGATCTCGATGACCTTTTGCATACCAGTGCTAGGGCAAGAAATATTGATCTGAAAAGTTGAAGAGAGAGAGAGAGAGCATAGAGGTGAGAAATCGGCCATGGAGACACTAAGCGTATGATGATGTTGATGGTAGTGGTGGAAGACTGCAGGGTATTGGAGCAAGACAGTCGACAACAACAGTGGAAGCAGCAACAGCAGCGACACTCTGGGAGTGCAGCCACCAACCACCAGCCACCACAAGTGTCAACCGAAGCAGCCCAGAGGCCAACCAGGCAATGGCAACCCTGCAATCATCACCCTACCCAACATCATCATTCCCAACTACAGCAGGAGCAGTCATCATACCTTCATGGTGCAAGGAAGTTGTTGACTAGTTGACTACGAATTGAAATAGGGAACGATAGCAACGCGTAGGACGCAACGAAACAGATGCGAGGGTCCAAGGGAGAGGGTCCGAAAGCCAAGAAACCACACACGTGCGGCGGCCAGAACAAACTAGTAAGAGGTAAAACAAAACAAACATCCGGCACTCCAACGTGACTCAACAATTTGGGTCAATCGAGTCCGAATATTCTCGTCCGTCATGCCCTCCACCACGTCCAGGCCATCACAAGCTCGAAGCATGTGCTTCCAAACTCGTGCAAAAGCGCTTTCTCCCGATAATAAAATAATGTGAGCTACCACCATCGATCCTGGGTATCTTGTATCTTGTCGGGTTGCTCCGACGAGCAACGACAACAGGCGCCAACAACATGACTACAGAGGCTGAACGCGAAGCCATTCCCATATCTACACTCGAACTAGACAACGAGCAAGACAATAATAACTCGGACCTTCCACCACCACTGGAGGAATTCACCGATGAACCCATGGGGCCCTCCATAGCAACGACGACAACAACAACCACATCATCGGCGTCCGATTCGCTTTCGCTTCCCTGGGTCTTGCAACTGCTGTTTGGTTTCAATGGCTTTTCATTGTCCGTCCTGACCCTCGCCCTCCTATATGTTGTCAATTCCAGAGTGCAAATACCACTCGCATACCTTCCTACCTACGGCGCCATTGCCTTTCTTCCCAATTCCCTCAAACCCATCTATGCCTATCTCAGCCACAAGAGCATACCCCGCTACCAACTTTACGCTATGCTTATTACAGCCAATGGTTTGGCTCTCATGCTTACCTGCTTGATTCCTACGGGTGGAGTTTTTCTCATGTTTGTCGCCTCTTTTTCTCGCGGGGTCTTTGAGGCTTGGGCAGAATTGTGTTTGGGATTGACCTTGATTGATCATGCCCAAACCTATGCCCAACTTCAGGCCTATGACTACGCTGCCTTGGCTTCCAAGTTTCAAGCCCAAGCAGCAGCGTCTCGGAGCACGGGATCCCTCATTGCCAATGTATTTACATGTCTCCTATTCTTGGAACGATACTTTTTTGCCTCGGATCAAACACAACTCAGCGGAGCCGTGGCCAACACACTGTTGATATTCACTGGTCTACTCCAATTAGTCGGGGCTTCCATTGCTATTACCTTGCGCAACGAGTTTCAGCCCAAACCACTGCATACCTTTACGCTCATTCAAAATGTCGAAGCTGCCATGGCGGACGATTTCCCCTCGGAAGGGTCAGGCTTGCGAGATGAAGAAACAAGTCATCCATCCTATTCGTCAAGTGGAAGCAGTCAAGATGGAGAGAATAGTATTGTGTCGATATCTGGCTCTACCGGACCTACTTCGGGTGCTTGGTCCAACCGGCTGCGTGCCAATGGTTGTCTTGTGATTCTGGTGCAAATCACCGTGTTGGTTCTCGCCATGAAGGGCCCCATGGTGGAAGCTACCTCCCATCTCTTTTGGCACATCCTGTTGGTATCTTTGGTCATTTGTACAGGACTCTTGGGGCTAGCCATCTACTCGCGCAAGTGGTGGAATGCCTCCCATCGGGTAGGACTTTACCTCATCCTCCGAAATATGGTTCCCTCCGATGTCATGATTCTGGGTTCCTACAATTACTATCTATTTGGATCGAAACCACTACAGCTACAGCTGCTATCCCTGGCAGGGATGGGGGTGTCTACTTTGGCTGCTGCTACATACTCCAAGTACCTTTCCCAATTCAATTCGGGCAATCCGTTTATGATGCTCATAGCTGCCACAACTATTTTGGGTGCTGTTGCCTCCCTATCAGACATTATTGTCTATGAAAACTCTACCAGTGAAAACCTGTTTTGGATTGCATTGGTGGTACAGCTGGTTACTACTTACTTCAGCGAGCTGGAGTTTCTCCCCAAGGTCATCCTGGCAACCACCTCATTGAGTGTCAAGGACAACCTGACAGGCGACAACCCCGTTCTGGATGCACAGGATCCTGCGACACCATCATCATTTTCATCTAACAGAGAACCATCGGACTCACAGAATGTCGCTATTGAGTATGGGACACTAATATCATGCATAGATTTTGGAGATCAACTCGGTGCCCTGCTAACGGCGCCTCTTATCGCACTACTGGAGATCAGTCGAGAAAATGAGTTCCACAACTTGAACCATTTCATCCTACTTTGCGCCTTTTGCAGTATCTTGACAATTGGTCTCTTGCGACTGTTATATTAAAAATAGAATGTGCATTAAAAATTGAAGTACCATGTTGCTAGCACTGACAGCTATGCTCTCTAGAGTAGTGCGCACTTTGTATGAAGGTGTTTGTTGCGTGGTGCTGGCAGCGAGTCTACCCTTTTCGCGAGAAGTACTTTTATGTTGATGAAGTTGACACTGCTGGTGTCGCAATAGGTTATGGCAGTGTTGTTGTAGTACCATGATTGCAGCGACTACAGGTACCAATACAACATCAACATCATCATGATGCTACTGCTGGATTCTTGATGTTTTGGTCGAAGGAGAAAGTGGTTATCGGGTGTCATGCTTAAAGATTCAGTGACTTCAATTCAAAGTACTCGTACTTTAGTAGTGCTGTCGGAAGCAGTTTGTTGTTCATGCCGTAGTTGCGTGTGAATTTTACTTATGCAACGACATGGTGCTTGACAAAGATAAATGAAATTCCGGCACTTTGTGCTCCCTTGTCGTATTTTTCTGGCGAGGTTCCCAATCCATTTGCGATGTGCTTCGTTTCACAAACTGATGCCACGAGCAGGTGATGACTCCCAACATTGACAGAAACACCATGGATGAACAAGAAGTACTGCTTCATTCAAATGGAAGCTACGGGACGCTAAGCGATAGCGCAGAAATCAAGAAGCCTGCCCTTTGGAAGACCCAGGGGACATTTTTGGAAGATGCCTTGGAATTCAAAGAAGGGACGATTCCTCATTCGACGGTCGTTGCCTTCGTGATTGGTACCGTTTGTGGTATTTCAGCCTTTGTGTACTACAAGTTTCTAGAATGGGCTCTCGATTTCTTTTGGCATACCCTTCCTGAAAAGATTGTGGTTGATGTTTGGCCAGAATGGGCATACGTCTTCTGGATTCCCCTGGTGGGGTTTTCGATGGCAATTGGTGTGGGTTTGACTGTCCTGTATTTGGGAGAACCTGGAGATCTCCCCTATACAATCAAATGCGTACATGACACGGCGTTTGTTTCTATGGACCATGTCATGCCAATGGTACGTACGATCATGCAGTGTCCGAACTGATGACATGAAGTCATTGATATCTCATTTCTTTGGTATAGGTATGTGCTTCCCAGTTCAGTATTATTGGAGGAGGAAGCCTTGGCCCTGAGGCTCCGTTGGTTGCCATTTGTGCAGCCGTTGGAGGATATATTTCTCGCAAAGTCTTCAACCAAACAGATCGCAACCTCGTTCGAAAGCACACACTGATGGTAAGTTTCCATATTTCTTGGTCGATTGGAAATTTGACAACGTGTCTCGTACTCACTTTATTTTAACTTTTCAGGGAATGGGTGGCGCTTTGGCTGCGTTTTTTGGTTGCCCGCTGGGAGGCTCGTTATTCGCTCTCGAAGTCAACTCCCGCTTTGGCATCGAGTATTTTGAGCACACTATTGGTATGTCCACAGCAGTTTGTCTTGTCTTCAATCTCATCAAAGCATATCTTACTGACATCAATCATTCACAGAGGCAATTTTTGCAGGAGAAGTTTGCCTGGTTGTTTTCCGAGCCTTAGCGGGTTTGCCAATATCTGCAATTTGGGAAATCACGTTGCCAAGGTTGGAGAATTCGGAGCCTCTGGCCATCCTATATGGAGCTCTTCTTGGTCTTGCGGGATCTTTGGTAGCGTACTTGTTCGCTAAGATGCATCGTGCGATCATGCAAAAGTTTGACGATTTGGGTTTGATATGTGATGAACGTGCTGTCCCGCGTGCGTTGCTTGGAAGTGTGTTTGTTGTCATCTTGGGAATGTTAATCCCCCATACCATGTTCTGGGGTGAATATGAGTTCGATACAATTGCGACCATGGGCCCGGCATCAAGTTTGGCGCATATTTGGCCTACCCATGGTTTGTTAAATTTCGAAATGGACAACTGGTGGAAAGCAGTGATTGTCGGTGTCGCGAAATTGGTGGCTGTGTCCTTCACTGTTTCAGGAGGCTACCGTGGAGGATACATTTTCCCTGCCATGGCTGCTGGAGCGGCTTTTGGGCGAGCTATCCATTTTCTCTGCCCGTTCATCCCGGTTCAGTTGTGCGTTTTGTGCGTGGCGGGTGCAATTACGGTCGCGATTACCCGCACTTCCATTGCAACCACCCTCATTTTGGCATACCTTTCTGGTGAACAGAACTCTCTATCTGCTGTTTTGGCCAGTTGTCTGGTTGCCCTGTTTGTCACTGGATACATGCCTTTCATTGGGACGCAGGTTGCTCGTGCCGACATGAGCTTCAGTGTTTACCGCAAGCCAGACGCTCCCGTTATTGACGAATCCCTCCATTGTTGAGACTTTTTTGTACACGATGCTTGAACATACCCTGAGATTGTGAATTGGTTTTATGCTACTATCTGCTACGGCAGTTCAAGAATCATACAACATTTTTTGTGCCTATTGATCCTTATTAGTTTGTTCACATTCTACGAGTACTGTCTACTACTAGCTAGTAGCCTAGTAGTAGCAGTACTAACGTTAGTACCATGGAAATACTTTTGATGGTACTGTACTAGTAGTATTAGCACTGGTACTCGTAACGCTGGTGAGAGAAGTGGCAAAAGGAAATCAAAGAACTGGAAAGCCCAGCCCACAAACTGCTTAGAACTACTAGTACAGTACTACAGTTAGTACATACCGGTAGGTACCTACTACTCTAGGAGTAGTACCGTACTACGCGACAACAGTACGTTTCTAGCTTGAGAGGACGGAAGTTCTTAGAGCAGCTAGCAGCTAAGCACACAAGTTACCGGTAGTAGTACTGTGCTATCACTACTAGTAGAGACGAGAGGATCAAAGCATCCCACAGTTAATTTTGTACTCTAGTAAGGTACTGGAGAGTGGAGAGTCTTCCTGAACCATATTTGACGACGACTAGTTGCTTTTTATGGTGCCAGAATTGATCGAGATGGTAGGTACGTACCGTATACAAAATGATTGGACACTGCCGCAAGTGCGGAATTCGAACAGGCATTGGAGATCGTGTGGCATCGTGACTTGCTTCACATTAGGATAGCTCGCGGCCATGCTATATCGATTTCCAACTTTTAGTAGTACTCTCTCAGCGAGCATGAACATTTGAATAAAAATCCACAGGAGGGATGCTTCGTTACCATACCATTTGAAAACGAGAACCTTTGGGGTACAAAAAATCGTTCACGGTTTGCTCGTAGAGCACGACTACAGTCACGAAGATTGCGGGTTTCAAAGCAGGTACTGCTAACGTTGTCAACAAGAAGAACGAACTACGGTACCAACGTTGGTGGTATTGTTGCTTCGTCCCCAGTAGTCGTACTCATATGGCACGACTACTCGTACTGGTACGGGAGCAGAATCAACACTTTTCATCTCACATCCCTTTTCACCAACCACTCACAACTCACCCCTTCTTCTCTGGTGGTCACTCATCCCTCATCCCTCATCCGTCTTCCATCGCGCGAGTAGTGTTGAGATCTACGAACACCTGTTGTACGATCGTCGGTACACGTAGTACAGTACCGGTACTGTACCAACAGTAGCTATATGTCGCACTTGGCGTGAAGTGTACCCATTCTTTGGGTATTTATTGGTGAATGACCCGAATGTCCCTACGACAGTCTACTTCAATGTACATTCGGTGGGTACACTTGAGACCAAATTACGGTAGTAGACGCCTACTACGATACCAGTACCAGTATAATCAATAATTATGATCTTATGATAGTTGAGCTCGGAGCGAAGAAGGCATAAATAACTGCTCGGACGAAAATGGATACAAGAGAAGCATAATACAAGCCTACTGCTAATCAACTAAAATAGGGGAAGCTGCGTAGAATCAAGGTATGGGCTCTACTAAGGTTAAGTAGTGTTGTTCACACCAGTATTTTTTTTTCCGAGAATAGTGCCTGTTGAGATTTGAGTGATATTCGTTCCCAGCTCATCCGGTAGAACTAATTATTGGAAGGGATGGCCCCTAAGTGCCTGATCTTCTCAAATCCTGCATACTAGCATTTGCATTCCGGAGAGGTCATCACAAATTTCAGTTGTTCCAGTCAGAAGTTCTTTTCTCTCATCACTCATTACTCATTATATTCCTGCGGTGAAGCGTTCCCCAGTTTATCCGTATATCCTCCAGGTATTTCTTCATCTTCAGAATGAACCGGCTCTCATCAAGTCCACAGCCGACAAGAATTTTCCTTAAACTTGCCATGGTGGCAAGCTTGGCCTCTATTCTAGCTACTACTAGTCAACTTCTGGGTTTCCCTACATTCAATCCGGAGCCCCAAGGACATCATAAAGTATTTGAAGAAAGCAGTCAACACCGCGCTGCTTCTGAGGTGCAACACCGTCATGTCTTAATGGGATTGTCGGGAAATGCAACTGGGTTCATACAAGAGTTTGAAGCGTCTATCAAATCAATTCTAATGAATGCTCCAATTTGGAACCCGCTCACAATTCATATTATGGCTGATGACTCTGCCTTTCTCGCGGTGAATGATGTACTCCATAACAAAGCAAACCTTCTGGCACTTGTCACAAATCTTCCTTTGAGTGTCAAAGTGTATAATGTACAACAATATGAGACGGAATGGCTCAAACTCATCGAAGAGCGCATGGCTACTGCCGCCAAATTCACTTCTCACTCCCTTTATCGACACACCGTTGGGGCTTACTATCGATTGTTTGCTCACAAAGTCCTGGATCCATCAGTGGAGTCAGTTGTCTATGTGGATACAGATACTGTTGTTTTGGCCGCTATGGATCAGATCTGGGACACGGCTACCGAGAGTGATTCCATTCTCTACTACTGGGGACCAGCCCGTTGTTCAGGTTTCATGCTACTGCTTCCAAACAAGCTTGAAGAGGTGTGGAGAGTATTTCAAGGCGTACCCGAGAATCAAATCAAGAAGATGATGAGGAATCGCCCTGTGGCCAGCGATCAACTTGTCTTCAAATCGATTAACTCGACCTATCCGGAGCTTGCTGGTGTCCTGCCCGTGGCTTGGGACAATCATGCAAATGAGATGTTGCGAAATCTTTCAGTGATTGACGACATTCGGCCAAAAGGAGTTGGGATGTTGCACTACAACGGAGGACGAACATCCAAAGAAGCCTTTTTCAAAGAACATCAGGCGATGAAAAATAAGTATTGGGCTCTGTCACGATACTATGTTGATATGCCATGGCCATGGCTCCATTTCATGATTTCAAGCCGCATTCCCTCCCATCAACGGGGACACAACGTCACGATCTATCATATGTAACAATTCCCACTACAAAGATCTAACAACTACTAACTATAATATGCATTTGTGAGTTTTTGATTCCACCAGCAAACCTCAGCAGTTGGTACGGGTGTTCCCTCTCTCTCTCTCTTACCGTTAGGACGATTTCTTAATGTCCTTCCCGCCTCCCACTTTTGTGTAAATTATGAGACGAGATAAAGCTCGGTAGGCGAATTCGCGCCAAGAGCGCGGCGATCATCATAATTGTTCTCATAATAATACTACTACCGGTAGTACAGTACTCGAAATAATGATGTCGCGTCGTATAGTTATATTAAATTTATTCAGGACGTATATAACATATTTCTAGCGATTTACATCGGCGATCGGCACCTGCTCCACTTCTTGTGCCCCACCAGTTGTTTCCCTCCACCACTACGAGTAGCAAAGCAAATCAACAGTTCACAGTGAAATCAGCGTGTTGTGCATTGCAATACCAGAACAGTTGCAATCGTCTCCTTGGTCCTCATCTTCAACAATTTGGTGGACGTAATTTCGGTCTTTTGGGGTCTAAATACTAGTAGATTTTGGCCTTGCATTCCACAAGTCAACAACCATGGTGCCTGATCCGTACAAGATATTGGGACTCTCCCATGAGGCATCCCAGCAAGAAATTAAGACAAAATATCGCAAACTTGCAATGAAGCTTCACCCTGATCGTTTGACACGGATAGGATCAACCCAAGAAGAAATTGATGTTGCTTCCAGCAAGTTCGCTGCCATCACTGCTGCATACTCGCTTCTTTCAGATCCTCTGCGGAAGCAACAATACGACCACGTTTACAAGTATGGTGGCTATGATGAAGAACCGAGTACTAGCCCTGAAACAACTCCTCCGGCTGAGTCTAGGTCAAAATCGCCGATGCCAGGTCAGAAAGGAATTGGATATTCGTTTACCAACCCCATTTCTTATGTCCTGTCCAACGGGAAGGTGAAATCCCAAACTGTCGCCGGGATATCGTTTCCAACACGGGGTCAAATGGCATGCGGGGGAGCTGGAGGCTTCCAAGTGTCCTTTTCCAGTGGGCAAGCCGAAGAATCGGACACAGGATCTGTTCGTTGCAAGTCACATACGGTTCAGTTCACCAAGGGAAAGAAGTACAACAGGGTAGAAACGACAAACATTCACCGAGATGGAAGAAAGGAGGTTATTATTGAAGGAGATGACTTCATTGAGCGACGGTTCTCTACAGCGCCCATTCGGAATCGCCCCAACCGCAACACCCGAGGCCAAGAGAAAGAGGCTCGTGACGATGGCTTGGCAAGTACGGGCGACGAAGTGCCGTGGCATGACAAGCTACTGAAAGATTTCAAAGAAGTAACCTCCAACCTTCAAAGATGTACGAATCCAAGTCTATGTGGGGAGATTGGAGCTCGATAAATTCCTTCTTCGAATTGGTAGCTAAATTTTCGCGGCTGAGCGTCGTCGTCGCTCGAAGTGTGCAACAATAGTTTGTTTAAATATGTACCATCATCTGAACTTCACTTCCTTACTTCCTGACTTCTAGAGTAGCCATCTACTACTACCTAGAGCTAGAGTAGCCGCTGTTCTTTACACTTAGACTTGCCCTCGTTGTAGTCCCTCACAAGGACAACAACAATCCAACAATGTACTCGTACTTGCAGTGAAAGGCTTCCTTCCATGTCAGTCACGAAACGGATTGGCGTGACTGCCTGGCAGTGCCAGTTGCCAGCCACCAGCGCGAGCATTCACCGTTCCACGCAATCCATTTCCATTCTTGTCAGAGCCATTAGTTTCATTCGTACCTCAAGGACAACGAGATGGGAGAACGTAAAGTAATCAACAAATACATTCCAGCGGACTTTGATCCTTCGCTGATTCCTCGTGGGTCCAAGCTCTCAAAGAAGGATGGCACCGTACCGGTGCGCATGATGCTTCCTTTCAGCATTCAATGTGAGACTTGTCATACCTTCTTGTATCGAGGACGCAAGTTTAACTCCAAGAAAGAAGCAATGGGAGGACCCGATGGACGTTACTTGGGAATCCAGCGTTGGAGGTTTTACATCAAATGCACCCATTGCAGCAGAACGATATCATTCTTAACAGACCCAAAGAATGCAGATTACGAAATGGAGAATGGCGGGACACGGAACTACGAAGTTTATAAGGACAAGGCGAAAACAGAAGAGGAAAGTGCTTTAGAGAAAGAAGAAGAAGAAAAATTAGATGCAATGAAAGCGCTCGAGAATCGAGTGCTGGATAGTCAACGAGAAATGGCAGACTTGGACAACTTGGAAGAGATCAGGGCCATGAACAAGCGCCATATTCAGTTGTTGGCTGCCACTGGGGATAGTTTTGAAGCGGAGGCAAAAGCCTTGGTTGCTGCCCGACATTCAAAGGAGACCTCTTGTCTGATGATGTACAATTGAATGAGAATGGGATCACAGAGGAAGAGAAAGTTGGTCAAGTCTATCAAGTTCGGGCAGGCAGCTCAGGGTGAGACAGTTCTGCGCTTGAATGAAGAGGACGAGAAGAAAGAAGACGAACGGCGTCGAAATGAAGTGAAGAAGATTCAAGCAAACCAGCAAAGTATGGCGCAAAGCTCAAAGGTTGCTGCCGCTCCAATTCCTCTTGTAAAAGTTAAGCGAAAGCGTGCTGTGCCTCCTCGGACGGAAGAGGTCAAAAAAGCGAAGTCGGAACCCGCACCTGCTGAACCCTCCGTAGGTATGGAGAGTTTGTTGGGCGGGTATGGTTCCTCTGATTCAGATTAGTTTCAATGGATACCACGCTTTCTTTCTTCAACTCCGTGGCAGAAGGGGTTTTGAACAGCAATGGGACACATGCCTCGACAGCAAAAAACACCGATGTGATTCGATACAGGAACGAGTGTTGTACAAAATTTTATTTCACTTCATGACATACTCTATTTCTTGCAAGGGTACGGTACGAGTACCAGGTACTCGCAACATATTATTGTACGTAGTATTGGACAGAGATATGCTTGAGTCGTGACAAAACTTCATTCCAACATTTTGGTGGCTTCAGTACAAATCCTCATAGAACCAACCATGAAGTTCCGTTCTCTCCTCATTGACTACTATGCTGAGGCCAAGATTCTGCTACGTGAGATTCTCGAAGCGACGGGTCAACAGGACACAGACGATTCCAGGGATGACAACGGTGCGGTGGCAACTTGTCCTCCCGTAGATGAAGGCAACACGATGGAAGCCAGCACCCCGTGCGAGGTTGCCCATGACAGCAACGAGGCCAACGTGGTAACAGTTCAAGACACCATCCAGGTACGAATACACACTCATTAGCTATGTAAAGTGAAATTCCAGGCTCAACATCGTCTTTTCTCCACAGTCGAATGCAGATGAAGCGTTTGTGTCATTTGACTATGGTGATCTTTATTCTCATCCTGAGCTGCTCATGGAAACTTACGTACGTAGAAGAAACAGGTCCTAGCATTGCCAAGGAAATCTACTTACTCATGTTATTATCGTAGGAAACATCCGGAAAACCATGGACCTCGCCAACTCGCAAGGTCGGAAGCAAGAACGAAAACGAGACTGGAGCAAATGACACTGGATGGCACTCGCCTTCCCCTGCCGCGACGTTTCCTGGTACGACTACTGAAACCCGTGCCGATGTACAAGTAGCTTTTGTTGTTGCAGTAGCTCCGGCGTGTGATCCAAGTTGGTTGGGACGACTATTAGTCTTGTTCTTCCACCACATGAGGATGAAATGGATCCAGCATGGATGTTCCTCCCCTTTATTTGGAATATATATGAACCTGAACCTGTCGAGTGTCAAACTACCACTGGTAGTTGATGTGTCATGGTATGGTGGTCTCGACATCCAAGCTAGAAGTGCCGCCAATGCTATCGTAGACGAAAAGACTGGAACCGTCTTGAGAGGCATTCACTCGTCTGAAATGCCGGGGTGTGCCAGTGGGGACGCAAAGGATGGGTCCTACGATGACAATGCTAACTCCGTTGGGCTTTGTGCTAACAACGTGGAACCGTTGCCATGCATAAAGCAAGTCCAACAGGGTGATGAAGTATATAAGAATCAAATTCTGATTACCGCCGTTGTTGCAGGCTACTGTGCATGGAAACACCACACCAACCAGTTATCGGAATCAAATGAGACGCAAGAGTCTTTGGAGTTACCTGTTATTCGTCATGAATCATTGGATGCAACAACGACATATCACACTCCACACTCCTGTGAAGGCCCCAACCCAACAGGCAGAGCAGCTGCTACAACAAATGCGATCCCACTGGAAGTGCCAAAGCGGAAGGCTACCTGGTCAACCTCACTTCCTCGCTTTTCAAAGCGAGCGATAATCAATGCCAAAAAGTTTGATTCTCCAGTTACGAAGCAAAGCTCGTGTCAACGAAAAGAGTCCGCAATTCTTCGCCGATTTGGGCTCTTCCAAGAGGATCAGACAACTTCGCCAGAGTCGGAAGGACAAAACGATCAACCTATGCGTTCTTCTGAACTGCATCCTTCTCAAACTGCAGCTCCATTCCAGGACAATGTAGAAGATTGCACCAAACATGAAGCATTGGGCTCTCGGATGCAAGACCAATGTCGAGCTAATGTTGTTTTCGCGGACTCTGTTGAAGATTTCCCCGATGGAAGCTGTCCATCCCCCTCTTTCCCTCTGCCACCCTCGAACACTGCTAGTGTAGACGATGAAGCTGAGAATTTCGAGGATGTGATATTGCCTAACAACGACAAAGAGAATGCCGTTGGTGTTTTCAAGACTCGCATCATCGGGGCTAAAGACAGCGTAGACAAATATGATGATGCCGAGCTAAGTGAAAGTGCCAAGCTGATGCTTCGAGCTCTTGACGAAGGGCAAAAGCTAGGGGTCTCGCCAAGGGTTGATTCACGCAAACCCCCTTTGGAACGCGAAGATATTCATCCACGAGAAACTAAGAAAGAAAGAAAACGTCGCAGGAAAGAAGAGAAACGACTGCACAAACAGGAAAAGAAAGAGAGGAAGCGACAAAAGAGATTCGAACGCGACGCTAAGAATCAATCAAGTCTGCCTCCTCAGCGCGACTTTAACGACATAGGTTCCGATTCAGGGCAAAAAGTTCCCGTGGAGCACAGCATGCCAAAGCAGTCTTCCTCTGCCGGTGAAGTTGGAAATGAAGACACGCAGCAGTGCAGCAAGCCAGACAACACTACGCGCTACCTTGGGGTTGACACTTGTTGTGGGAAAGGTGCTGGGCAAAATGTTTCTGAGGTGAATGAAATCAAAGTCTTGTGTTCGGAAGCTTTCGTAGAAAGATGGGGTGAAATGATTGGATCGCTGGCATCTCGAGAAGAAGCGAGATTTGTGTTTGTTGATACCAACCTCCTCGACTGGTGTGAAGTAGATATTGAGACTGGGTCTTGGGGAGGGATTGTCATATCCAGGCTTTCTGACATACAACAGCAAGGGGTGTCTACCCTCATCCGACAAGTGGTAAATATTTGTGCAATGTCCAGGTACACCACATTGACGGTCTTTGTTGTATCTGATGATAAGTGGGGTGCTGAGATTCTTGACTTCACGAGACTACAGAATACTACTCTTCACCAAACCAAACACACCACAACAAAAGCTGCAATCCATTTAGTATCACATAACTCTTTGGCAGCCCGCCTTGCTGGAACAATTGGTGACGCATCCCCTCCGATGGGCATCAAATTATCATTTGATACCATGGAGATGATGGTATCAAACCCAAAGATGGCAGAGAAACTCTTGTTCCTGATTTCGCTAATTCCGAGCGTGTCCCTTAGTGCTGCAGCAGAAATCTTACAGTGGCTTGAGGATGTTGGCTCGACGTTGCAGGCTTTGCTTGGTCGCAATGATTCCATACGCAACGCACTTGAGAGGTCGTACGCTGGAAATCAAGCCCTTCTTCGGGCAATTGCACAAATCTCGTTCGCTGTGTCCACACCATTGCGATCCACGTAGAGAATGGCAGATCTAATCCAAAATCCTACCTAAACTTGAGTCCACCATCCCTTTTCTTCAACTTTTGGATGATAGCATCCATGGAGTCATCATCTTGGATCCGATCTTCCTCTTCCACATCACTACTAGCATCTATTGATCGCAACAGGAAAGCGAGGTGGCCCTCATCGCCGGGGTCATCTGGGTTGAACTCGATACCTCCAATTGGAGGCTTACTGAAATTCTCTATGGCATCTAGATTGTCTTGTGCAACATCTTCCATTTCTCTTGTATCCTGCGTCCAGTCCGTAACATCCAGATTGTCGTTAAAAGTTTGGGCTCGTTGATCCTGCGAAATAGGGGTAAATCCCGTTGGGAGAAACAATCGCGCATACGATTCCATAAAGGCAGAGGAGAGTACAAATGCCATGTCAGACGGGCTTTCTCCCTCTTTGATTTTGCCAGTGTCTCCAAATTCTTTCTCGAGCATCTGTGTCATAGCAGTCCTACCCTTTGGAGCGCCCATGCCCTCGAGAGCAAAGCCATAGTTTTGGTTAGGGAAAACTTTGACCATATGGTCATTCACTCTGGGGTCTTTTCGGAGTTGCGCTTGGAGAAGTCTTGCATCTTGTCGTCTCGCTCCAACATGGTCATCGTCCCCACCAAAAACAGCCGCAACATTGAAAAGAGTAGAATTGGCGTCCTTTGTTTTGGTGTCCTTTTGTGGGCCAAACAGCGCCGACGCATTGTAGTTGGTTGGGTACCATGCCACCGCAACATTCGGGTTCACTTCTGGTAAATCAAAATCTTCTGATTGGGAACCGTCTGGTAGTGCTCCCGAAGCTACCTCGAGAGCTAGTCGACCGCCTAAACCAAGTCCCCAAACCACCACAGCTGCTACACCGTACCGCTCACGAAGCAGAGAAGCTGCCGCACGAATGTCGCCATGGATTCGATCCTCGGGATGTTTGGCCTTCCATTCTTGAAATGTTTCCCCTTTATCGTTCATGTTTGAATTGGTTGTATTTTCCTTCCAGGGATCGTCTCGAAAGATATCGGGAGCTAGAACAACCGCAGGTTGACATTCAAAGGCTATCCTGTCTGCAAGAGCTTTAAAATCCTTGGAATACGGACCATCCACATCACTGAGTAGAATGACACCCTTGACTTCTCGAGCAGAAATCTCAATGCCTGTTAAGGAAAACTTTCCTGTATCCATCACATTAGGTTCATACTCCAACTCATCCGCATCTTCTCCCGTGAGTGTTCGACCAACATCGTATTGTATGCTCTCCCTAGCCATCT
Organism: Nitzschia putrida; assembly: GCA_016586335.1. NCBI lineage: Eukaryota > Bacillariophyta > Bacillariophyceae > Bacillariales > Bacillariaceae > Nitzschia > Nitzschia putrida. The sequence continues at coordinate 326,888 of BLYE01000019.1, read as the reverse complement.
TTTCTCTTTTTTCTTGGATTTGTTGCACGCGCATTTCTGGCTGGGTCATAGCCTGCTTGCCTCCCATCGTGTAGGGCCGAAGCGCCGACCCATGAGCGGCCATGTAGGCTTGCACATCTGCACGATCGCCACCTTGGAACCGAATCAAAATTCGTGAAATCCCATCAAGTACTCTGGATTCCCCTTGGTAATCCTTGACAATCATAGCATCACTTCCCCAAATCTCCGGCTTGCCACGATTGAGTTCCTCCTCGTCATCTTCATCATCGCTCAATTCATATGGATCCTTTCCGACATCGGAAAAACGAAAGGATTTGAAGCCCTTGCGACGAACACCAAGGTCGGCAGGAGATTCGAGTTCAAAATTGTCAGTTCCTTCCATCTCGCCTGGTGTCAAAGTATCACTCAACACAACATCCGAATCATGGACCTTGTCGTCGTCTTGGACAGTGTTGTCAAGCACCGATAAGGAAGAATGATTCTTGTTATTGGCATGGCTACTGCTAGGCTCTTTGCCCAAGAGTCGATCGACCATTTCCTGTCGCTTTCCCGTAGCGGGGAGACCCCGAAGTCTAAGTTGTTGTTTGAGTTGATCCAAAGTAAGCTTGTCAAGATCCTCTGGATCAATGTCATCTGAATCATCCATGATGCCCGCATAGAGCCGAAACAATCCTTGGTTGGACAAACGCGTTGGAAGTGTGGGAGCCACCACAGATGATCGGGTGGGATGATGGACCAAAGCCAAGGCATGCCTGCTGCGAGTTCTTGTCCATCCACAAGGCAAGAAAAAAGACTCTGTGGAAGTCACCCAAGAAATCACCAAAATGATAGTCCATGACAGGAACACCCCTACTCGGACTTCTTTTCCTTTGGCCATGGTCCACTTGCCGTAGAGCAGCCTTGCCGTATCGTACTTTTCCAGTTTAGAGTTGGGAAACCTGGCGGTGGTCGTTGTTCCTTATTGTATTCCACGTGGCAGCGTTATCTCGTCGATGCGATTTGCGACATGCGACCACATCAAAAGTGCAACGTCGGCCAGACACGATGACTGATGGAACAGACGACGAGGAACGAGGAGAGGGTTCGGAACTTTGTGGGCGGGCGATCGATGATGATCGATTTGCAATTGCACACAAGAGACGTTGTGACACGAAGTGGCCGTAGTAATTCGTAGTGGGACACGACGGCACCCTATTTGGAGATTCCTCATGGGAACCATAGCGCAGACAACGGCATATTCGTCCGTCCGTGTGTCAGGTGAATATGTGAACGGGCGACGTCCTTTCACGTGGGGCAGGTGTTGTCACCAAGAAAACAACCAGTCCGAACGTCGTGCTTTCTACTACTACTGCACCACCAGTGCAAACGAGGAGTAGAGAAGAGGAATCAACTTGGCCTCTATTGTTTCCACTACGAAAAAGCCATTTACACTAGTTGATAAAGCACTCAGAGACTTCAGGTTCTACTTGAGGAGTTTGGAGGGGAACGGAGCGAAGCTTGCAGAGTACAAAAGCTCCCACGAGTTCTGTCATCGAGGCCGACGACGAATCCACCAAGAATCAAGAGAGATTCTCATCCTCATCGACCATGAACATGATGTCAGGCCCAGTAGCTTCATCGCATCCTTCGAGTGGTTTGCCGGCGTTTGTGGGGACTCCCCCCACCACAGTAGGAGCCGTTCCACCGCCTTCAGGGCCTCCAGGCTCGGCACCGATGCCATCCAACCTTTCCACTGCTTTGGCCAATGAACAAGGCATTCGCCCTCCTGGCAACCCCACCGAGTATGTACCCGTACAACAGGGACCACTGCCCACCGGTGTTGTTCCCATGCCTCCTCCTCAGTCGCTCCCTTGGACTGTCGGATGTACCGATGGCACCTTTGCAACCATGACACTTATGCAACAACAACAGCAACAGCAACTCAATGCACAATATGCCAATGGACAGGGACAGACCCCACCTGGTGCTGGAGGAGCTGCCATTGGGGCCACAGGAGAGGCTGCTGGCAATTTGGAGGCTTTGGCTGCCTTGCAGGCTGGCAAATCTCTCTTTCACGATCGTCTCTTTCACCAGTCCTCGGGTTCTGTCGAGGCGGTCCTCGCCGCCTCTTGTGATGTCATGGGCTTTGATATTGCCGAAATGTGGCTTCGAACGGGCCCCAAGACACACCAATTGACCAATTCGCATTTGCGTCCCACAGCACTCGAGGATAGTGTCCGCAAAGAAATTGTTGATGTCTATTATGGAGACCGAAGTAGTGAGAGAACGCATCGGTTGTCGCCTGCACTCTGCAAACGAGCCAAGGATGCCAATGACGTTGTTTGGGTGACGGCACATACCGAATTTGGTGCGGAAGCGCTTCGATGCAGTATCAGTAATGTGCGAACGGCTGTGGCCATTCCAGTGTGTCACGAAGTGTCCAATACCAACATGACCATTATTTTCTTTTCCATGCGAAGGTCCGTTTCCCTTTTGCCACACGGTTTCATTCTGTCGTCGTCAATTTCCATTGTCCCATCTCACCACTATTTGTACTCGTACGGTACTAACCTCTCCTTGTATTGTTACCGTTTCTGTTGCTCGAGTAGAAATATTATGCGTCCCACAGCCGTCGAGTTTTTGGTGCACATGTCCTTGTGTGCAGCCGTCGCTAGCGTCAATTCCTTGGCCGAAGATGGTTTGGTGGATCGTCCCACAAGCAGCAAGACAGGTCAACCTCTTCTTCCACAGCCGGGAGCCGCCATTTCACGCTCCGATCATACAGGACAAACACAAAAGGAAATGGTCACACCGCATCAGCGATTGGAACATACGTCCATTACGGGAGCTCGGTTGGATTTGCAGTGGCGACAATTGCACAATGTGGAGTATCTGACAGATGGAGGAAACAGTTGGATTCATACGGCAGTCTTCAAAGGGAAACCCGTTGTCATCAAGACACTCAAACCGGAATGTCAAGATACGGCTGTAGCCATCAATGAAATTGAAGGAGAGCTCGGTACGTTGGAAACATGGCGTACTGATACTGTGTCATCTATCTATCTTGTTGATAAAAGAAAGGTATTGCTCACACACTTTCTTGGCCCATGTAGACATTCATTCGAGACTGAATCATCCAAATATAGTTTCCTTGATTGGTGCTGGTTTGACGAGTAAGGGTGTGCGATTCGTTGTCTTGGAGCGACTGGATGGAGGAACATTGACACAAATGTTGGGATACGATACCAGAATTCGAGATAGACGGCGGCGGTTCTGGCACAAAAAGCAACTTCCATATGCAGATGTCCTTCGGACGGCTCGTGCCATGGCAAGTGCCATGCAGTATTGTCATGAACAAGCGGTTCCTGGCGGTATGATTCTTCATCGTGATCTGAAACCAGACAATATTGGTGAGTAGTGCGAACAATGATGGAATGTATTTTTTGCTGCTGTTTGGTTTGATATTCTAACGCTTGACATTCTTTGCCATGCCTTCAGGTTTCACCTTGGATGGTACTGTGAAAATTATGGATTTTGGATTGTCTAGGATATTAGACAATGCGGACCCCAATTCCGACGAAGTGTATGCTATGAGTGGAGAAACTGGATCACTGCGATACATGGCTCCCGAAGTGGCGGAAGCGTTGCCATACAACCACAAAGCAGATGTGTACTCGTTTGCAATCATTTTCTGGGAATTGAATTCGGGCAAAAAGCCATTCATTGGGCTGAATAGGGAACAGTTCTATGAACGTGTAGTTCATGGAGGCGAACGTCCGAGTTTGAACAAGAAATGGCCTCCAGAATTGTGCAAGTTGCTCTCCAGTTGCTGGGATGTTGACATTGAAAAGCGTCCTACGTTTGCACAAATCGGCGAGCAACTAGACATACTACTGGAAAAAGAACAACAGGGTGGAAGCATGAAGAGCATTTCGAGGAAAATCTCGGGAATGATCGACCGCCACTCCACCTGGTTCTAGCTACGAAACATACTATTACTCTAATCAAATGATGATGATCACTACTGTGCTTTGTACTCGTTCGTAGGTAGCTAGGCTAGAATTCTTCCGTTGTGACAAACCCTCCACCGCCACCGCCGGTTCCCTCGCGATGCTTTTTGAACGCCCAATCGAGCTGGTCCATGATTTGCAAATACATCGTTCTCATCAAGCCTCCAGTTTCTCCTGAGTCTTCCAGTTCCTTTCTCATACCATCCATTTCTCGATAAACTGTCTCCATACCCGTCACAATCTTTTGTTGCTTTTGTTTGTAGGCGGCTGAATCACTGCCTCGAGCCGATTCTTCGAGCTTGCGGAGTCCAAAAAAGTGACGCAAGAGCTCGGACGTTCGACGAAAATACAAATGTAACTTCTTTTTGAAATCTTCTGGGAGTGAATTAACAATAGCGAGAGCATCTTCGTCCGTTTTAGAATCTGCTGCCATCTTCTTGGTCAATGCCAACAATAGTTCCTTTCCCAACTCGACCGGCGGAAAGGCATCCGATAACGGTGGTGTCGTGTTGCTACTTGCATGTTGGGCATGAGCCTCCCTGGTAGAAGTTGCCAAGGCTGTGACCTTTCTCATGAGAGCATTTGCAAACAACACATTTCGTTTTCGAGCCTCCTCACTGTTAGCCTCGGGGTTGTCCTGTTGCTGTTGCTGTCCAAAATGATAGCCTTCTAGATTGTGTAAAGTCAATTGTTCGTATTGGTCGGTTTCGGCAACCCCAATGCCCAACGCATGGTTGGCATCATCCGAGGAGGCTTCTGCAAAACTGACCAATCGAAACATTTCTTCGTCGACTCCTCCCTGCGCCTTGGCGTCATCATCTCCAGGAAGGACATCATTGACTGACTTTCGAGCAACCTGCATCAAATCACTTCCTGCCACTGCTTCTTCGGGATGCAATACCATGGCCCAATGGCGATTGTACTTTTGAATGACTTTGGTTCCTTTGGAGTCTCCATCATTGCTTGGATGGTTGTCCTTGGGACCCTCTAGGAGTTCACCTCGCTCCGTCTCAAAGGTACTGGCAAGATCAAACTGACCAACTGCCAACTTGGTACCTCGTACTCTCTTACCCGAATCTGCCCGTGCTTTGGCATCTTGTAACTTTTGATCGTACCGCGAAAACAAATCGTCTGTCCCCACCGCTGCCGCCCGGGCCTCTTGATCTTCCAAAGAGAGTTTGTTGGTCTTTCCTTTGGCCGCCGCCGTTGCATCTTTGCTTTGCCGACTTGCGGCTCCTATGCGACCTCGGTCGCGATGAAAGTATTCGGATTCTAGATATTTGCGCCAAAATTGTTCATCGGACAATTCGAGTGGCACCTTTTCTTCGTAGGCCTTGTGGACAGCAGGGTAGAGAATGAAGATTTGGCGCATCTCTTCCACTCCCAAGGTAACTCGGCCGGATAGTAGCTGTAGATGAGATTGCAACAAACTAGAGCTTCCTGGACGTGTCATGCCTCGGATTCTCGCATACTCTTCTTCTAATAAATCGTGGTGTGTCATCCAGAAATCTTCTTCAGTGACCGTGTTGGTTTCGAGAACAAGATACTGATGCTGTGCTCGAAGAGTCGGATTGGCGGCTAACAAACTACTACGTGTGACCGCCAAGGCTGTCGGATCCATGGGTTCAAAGGAAACTTGTGTGGCTGCGTGGGGTCTCTTTTTGGACGCGGCGGGTGTGGCAGGCACATTGGTTGCTGCAGCAGCACCATTGGTAGCTCCGGATTGCTGCAGGAATTGGGAAATTTCTGCCCGAATCGTTTCCAAGTGCTCTCTGGAAGCCATTTGATAGGTTAGAGACTTTCCATCTTTCAAAACCAACTTGAGCAAAGGTTTTGGGTATGTGACCGGACTGACTTGATGCTTGGCCACCAGAGTCCAAGGGATGGGAGCAAGTTCCTTCTCTACATTGTTGATAGAAAAGTTGAGAGACTCTGGAGTCAGTGTCAACCTTCCCGGAGTCTTTTTGTGTATCACAGACTCATAGGTCAAAGCCATCATGGTGCTATGGCCAACACTACTACTACTTGTTGCAACAGGCAACTGGCAACTTGCTGCCACTATCACCCAGCAATGGAGGCAGGATGATCTTTCGGTGCCCGCCTCTCTCTTTCTCGGACAGTCCGACAACAGAAAGGACGAAGACGACCAAAGCCTGCCCAACGCACGTGCGAAAATTTTCATAGATTGATTGGCTGAGAAGCAACGACCCAATGCACTCGTGACCCTCTTGCATTTTGCGACCTCGTGGATGTGGTGGTGGTAGCGTTTGCCCTCCAACCAGTGACGAGGTCTGCAGTACGAGAAGTTTGTTTGACGGACACCCGGGGATTTTTTACACACACCCAAGTCTTTTTCTTCTACCCAAGTACGCGGTGGTGGTAGTTGCTACAACCCGTAGTAGGCAACTCAATTGCGACCCGTGCTCAATCTCGACGGTAGCATTGATAAGATAATTCCATTGGATTGATTTCTGACGTATGGAATCAACATTGGAGTAATCTTGGGCTTTGAAAGAGAGAAACACTGTAAGTAAAAACTGATGGAAGGGCCTTTTTTTGGAGGTGGGAGCCAAGCGACTCTGGAGAGGTTTGCATGGTCCATGGTCTACAGGGGAAGTCCAGAACCAGCGGTAGGACCTAGCTTAGTACAATGTTTCTATATCACTGGAGAGGAGGCGTCATCTTGCTCCTCTGAGCAGGATAGGTGAATGTCGTCCCCAATGGCCGTGAGTCGTCTTACGGTTCTCCACCTGGTTTGGTTCATGTACTGGTTGCTGGGTGACCATCATTGTCCCTCTCCTCTCTGTCTGGTGATGAGTGATGATGGATCGTGTATGCAGTTGGTTGTGTCTGGACCATTCATTCCTTCTTTTACGTTTGAAATATTCTCACGTCTGTGTTTTTTGTTTTGCCATTTGCCATATTCCAGTACAGGACAGTACAGTACAGTACGCGTACACAACCACAATCCAACATGAGTTCGCTTCGATTAGCATTGAAACAATCCCTCCAAGATGTAGGGCCTCTGTTCAAAGATAAGAAGAAGTCGGGAAGCAAGTCGGCCGCGGGGAGACGCCGATCCAGACAACCGGGGGATCCACCACGAAAGCGCGGACGTCCACGAAAGCATCCCTTGCCCTCCTCGGACCATCCCGATGCTGGAGATCAGGGCTCGCCCAAATATGACGATGGGGATTCTGATGATCAGCATGAGGGAGACTGGGAAGGCTCTGACAGTGAGAATGAGTTTTCCTACGATTCGGAGGAGGAAGAGGAGCACTATGGGTCAGAAGAGGAAGAAGAGGAGCAATCGCGCGGCCCCGATGCGAACCAACATTCGGAGGATGAGCGATCGCAACAATCGGGGCAGGATGGGCCAGCAGATGGCGATTCCAATCGTCACAGGGATAATGGCCATCATCGGGATTCCTCCAGGTCTCCTGCGGACCACGATTCGGAGGAGGAGGAGCGCCGTAGGCAAAAGAAGTTGTTCAAGAAGCATCTCCAGCTAGCAGCCAACAAAATCCAGGAACAGTGGAAGAGGAAGAAAGGTATCCCGACTTCAAACGCTGCAGATCAAGAATATGCTGATGATGATGCCTATGACGACGATGATCACGAACATGCTACATCCAACGCTACGGCTTCCGCGGCCTCCTACTCTCATTCCAAACCTCGCCCTTCCACTCCTACCAACGCGGACTCTTCTTCTGCGACAACCGAAAAGAAGAAAAAGGGAGACTCTTCCAGTCGTGCCTCCAAAGCCCAGACTGTACCAGCACCCCTCCCGGAAGTCCTAGAATGGTCTAGATCTCTTTCTCCGGAAGATTGCCGTCCACACGTTGCTGCTGGCCTAAGAGTCAAAGTTCGTTTCTCTGCAAAGGTCAAGCGCGACGGAAAGGTCACCAAGAAGAAAATCTGGTACGGAGGTAGGGTGTCGGCAGTCTCTAATGAACGTTCCAGGATTCGAATCAAATACGATGATGGAACCACCGAAGTCTCCAAATTCCCTGATAGAGACGTCGTTGTGGATGATACGTACAATGGAACACATATGGTGCCTGCCGACAAGTTCATCCCTCCCGCCCCCCATGTGATTGAAGATTCCGAAGAGGAAGGTGAAATCGAAGAAGACGACTTTCCATCCACGTCTGGGAAGGAGGATCGCAAACCTCGCGCAAAGTCTCCTTTGTCCAATGACGACGATGAAACCGTTCCCAAAGAGTCACCGGTGGAACCAGACAAGAAGATGAGTGCTGTTGAGCCTGCCGTTGAACCTGCTTCTAAGATATCGCCACAAAAGTCCTCCGATGCAACAGGGGAGTTGTCGTCGAACCAAGAGGAGCCAATGCAACCACAACCAGCAAAATCTGAAGAAGTGTCGACCGAGATCACTACGTCACATTCAGCTGTCAATACAGAGGAAGTTGCATCCTCTGAACCAAAGTCGGCCGATGTCGCGAGTTCGGCTCCCGTCGTAGCCGAAGCAACGGAGTCCAAACCCGCTGCCACGTCACCATCTATGGTGGCCTCGGAGACACAGGACATGGAAGTGGATACCCCTTTGCTATCGTCGTCTGGAAACCGTGATACGAGTACGCAAGAGGACAACCAGGAATCTACCGAGACCATTATCCCTAGCAGTACGGTTCCAGAGAAGGATGTAATGCATACTAGTGAGGGCACCATGGAACCTCCCAAGAAAGTAAAGGAGTCTACATTGGAGTCCAAGCCATCCACGGAGGAGACAACAGAAACATCCATGGCTGAGGACCCTGCAACCCCAAAGCCGTCTTTGACCATTCGTATCTCCAATCCCAAGCCAGAAGAGGCAACCGCCACCTCGGCAGATGTAGTCACTACTCCTACGGTAACCAAGAAATATGCCGAGACCGATTCCGAGGAGGAACTTTTTGCCGATACACCTGTCACCGAGCGCAAGGTAAAGTCTATACAATTGAGGAAGAAAGTCAAGCGAAAGCGAGAGGATGGAGACTCTGCCTCTGCCACCGAACAACCACTCAAAAAGCGTTTCCCAAAGGAGCCCAAATCGCCCACGGAGGAGGTACATTCATTGGCAATCCCACAAGCCGAGGATATTGCTTCCAAGGAAGCGACTACAGCATTTGCGGAACCTATTATTGAACCAAGTGTATCCAAGGTTGACGGACCTTCGAACGAAGTCGATACGTCGAATGATGTCAAGTCTTCTGAACAGGCTGATGATGATGAATCCCTTCCGCCTTTGATTCCTAAGTTGAAGAAAAAGAGGGATAGAGCAACTTCTCCGGTACCTTCGAGTGGACGCAAATCTCCTGGCCCTCGGGCGAAGACTCCACCTCCTACCGAGAATCATGTTCCTGTGGAGGGGGTGCGACCGACGTCTTCCAGCGAAATGGAGCCACCAGCCAAGCACGTACCATCGGGAGAAGTAGACTCCGAACTGGCTCCGAACAGCCCCAAGCGTATTGGGTCCAAAAACTCTGCGTTTGGTCGAAAGCGTTCCAGCAAGGATCTAGTGACGGATGCCACCGAAGCTAGTTCCATGACAGAGGATGATCCATCTGAGCCCATCGAGCTCACAAGATCAAAGGGATCGATGGAATCGCTTCAACAAGGTCGGGCCGGAAGACGTGCAGCTCAGCAAGCCAAGGAAAAGATGAAAGACGAAAAGCCGGGCGAGCCCGGTAAGAAAAAAGGTGGTAAGAGAAAGCGAAAGGAAGGCGAAGGTGGTGGAGAGGCTGAAGGAGAACAGTCCGATTCGTCAGTGGACGACAGGCAATGGGTGCAGTGTGACAGTTGTGGCAAGTGGCGTATTCTTCCTAGCGATGTGAAGATTTCTTCACTTCCAAACAACTGGTACTGTCACCTCAATACTTACGACCCCAAACGTAACAACTGTGCCGCCCCGGAACAGTCTGCGAAGCAGGCTGCAAAGGAGTGGCGTCGTGCCCGAAAACGAGCCAAGCAGCGAAGGCTTGCAGAGCTCGAAGCGGCGGAGATGGAAAAGGCACAAGAGGAGGTCACCAAGAAAGAGAGGAAGGAGCTCCCACCAGCAACCAGTCCCAAGCCCCACAAGGGAAATCGAAAGGACAAAGATTCAAAGCGAGGTTCACCTGTTGGCGTCGAAGATCCTGCCATTGCATCTGCAGGGTCCGATGTTGTCAAGCACGAAAGGAAGGGCAAGAAGAAACACCAACAGCAACAACAACAAACTCCGACACCTCCTGAACCGGAGCCAGCACCAGAATCCGACGCTCCTGCCTTGGAAGCAGAAGGCTCCAAGAAGCCGGGACGCAAGCGGGGAAGACCTGCACGAACCAACGCTCCACAGAAGGAAAACGAAGATGGCGACAATGTTGAGTGGGTCCAATGTGAGAAATGTGAGAAGTGGCGCAAGTTGCCACCGCATATCTCGGCTGATGAGCTTCCAGACACCTGGTATTGTTCTATGAATACTTGGAATCCCGAGAATGCCAGTTGTGAGGTTGCTGAAGACAAAGCCGACGCCTCTCATCACGAGGTTGGTACATTCGCTGGAATCGCTGGAGCCGGAAAATACTCCTACCGCAGCATGATCTTTGGAACTGGAAAGCGTCACAATCGTCCCATGTCTGAACGTTCACGTGCAGCTGAGTCTTTGTTCCAACGTCCCATCGACGAGATTGAAAACCCTTATCCTACTGTAATGTACTCCAAGTCAAGTTGCTTCTTACCCCGCACTTCCAACTTTACCAAGGCCAGTGTCATTGAAGAAGACACCCCTCCCGGCATTTTCGATGTGTTGAATAACTTCGAGTTGTGGTCAGAATTGCGGGCCAAGGCAGCTGAACCTGTGAAGGTGGTCTCAAGCAATGTCTCTGACTTTCAAGACAATTCCCTTCGTTATGATAATCTCCCTGATGATGTCAAAGATGCATTGCGTGAACTGGTGATTCAGTGTATTGGAGTTGGGACTCTCACGGCGGAGGAGATGTTGTACCAAGTTCATATGTTCCCCTGGGAATCCATTTCGCCAGACCTTGCGACAATGAGGAGATATTTCAATGAGGATATTATTGTGAACACATTGGTAACACTTGTGCGGGACGGAGTGCTGGAGACTACTTGTTCCCGAAACTTGAGCGTCCCTGTGTCCAAGTGGGTACCAAAGTATCGTCGAATTCGTTCTCGCAGGGCGGCAGAAATGGAAGAATCAATCAAGACGAACAGATGCATGAAGATATCCAAGCCATGGAAGCAACGCGAGCCAGACTCTGAGTGGGTCTCAGGTGACTCAGCGCTTTCTTGAAAAGATAATTTCATGACTCTGTATGGCTAGTCTATGCGTAAGGTTGAAAACTAATTCATTGCTGTCATTGTTTCTCTATCATAGTTTAGTGTTACAACGTAGCATTCCTGTCACAGACTTGGTTGTGGACGGTGGAGCATCCCTTCTAAATTGTGCACCAAAGTGTGGACAGCTGCGAAGGAGCGCAAACACAGTAGAATTGCAGTCGGAAACTTTCTCCAAAACCATAGGAAGCAGCTTCTCCATCCCTCCGTGCCAGTGGATCGCAGGTGGATATTCCCTGAGGACCAAGTCAATGGAATCAGTCCAGTCTCTCCCACTTTGCAACAAAAGCGATAACGGAAACAAGCCGTCTTTGTTTCGTACAGCTGCGGCTCCAGGGAAGGCGGAAAATAGGCACTTGAGGACATTCGATCGATGAGTGCACTGGATGTACTTGCATGTCAGTTGCCCATCCAATAGGGTCAGTTTCTCGATGGGGATACTGGCTTCTACGTGCAGGGGATAATTACCCTCAACGTCCACTTCCGAAGCCAATTCCGGATACTCTTCAATGGCCCGACAAATGAAGGCTGGATGGATTCGGACATTGCTGCGATGAAGAGCCAAACAGCAATGAATTAGATTGAGCCTGTCCTGGAAACGACTTTGCCTCCCATAATATTGTGCCTTCGCAAGGGCTGCCACGACATGGAATGTAGCATGCACTCCGGTTTTGCACTCCCTCATATGACAAGCCGACGTCTTCTGGCAGTGTTTGACATAGTCATCCATCGCAATACTGATTGGTGTTTGCCCCGCTTTGTTGACATCCAACAAGGGCGGCATTGTATTGTGGCCAAATGTTGTGGCTAGCTCCCAAATGACATCCAAAGGTGCTCGCCGAAGAATTGCCAAGTGCAACGGAGTATCACCGTAGATGGTCTTGGCAAATAGAGCTTCCGGAAAAGTTCGGAGTAAGCAACGAACAACTTGGACATCGGTGTCTCCTCGGATGACAGAATGTAGTGGTGTATTGCCATTGAAATCCGCCACTAGGCAAGCCTGTGGTCCAGCGTGATGAGCAAAGATAGCAATGGTACTTTCTTCGACATGCCCATTTTTACAGAGCAACTGCAAGGGAGTATCTTGTACATTGTTGGAGATTGTGATCCATTCCGGATGGGAAACAGCCAGTAGCTCAATATGTTCCAGGGGTGCCCTGTGGATGCAAGCCAAATGCACTAAACGAGGTGTGAGTCGAAATCTCCTATCTCAGTTGTTACTTCATGGTGCAAGTTGTACTCACATGGCGTATTTCCCAAACTACTCATCATGGTTTTTACAGGATCTTGTTTGTCGTCGTTGGGAGGAGGAGCAACCTTCAGAGCCTGTACAAGATGAAAAAGAACTTGAATTTGAACCCCGATATTGCTGGCTGCCAAGTGAATGGGTGTTTCTCCTCCATGAGTCTTGATCCAAACACACGAGGGAGATGCATTCAGCAATATTTGAACAATATCCACGTTCGGATTGTTCGTCCGACAGACACAATGCAGTGGAGCATATCCATAATCATTGGTAAGAACCAGAGCTTCTTGATTGGCAGCTACAAGATCCCAAATCGTTTCAACGTGTAGATTGCAATGGCAAGCCAGAGAAAGGGCGCTGTCGTTCTTTTTGGTCAAGGCAGCAGCCTGTGGGTATACCTCGAGAAGTTCTTGGACAATCTGAGGATTGCAGCCCGACTCGCAAGCATAGTGAAGTGGAAGATACTGCTGGGAATCGGGTAATTGGGCGAGGGTAGGTTGGGCATTGAGAAGACACTGTACCAGTTCCAGACTGGTTGCCGCGCCTCCCTGACACAAGTGATGAAGCGGTGTTTTGCGTTTGGAGTCCTGCGATACAGTGGCATTGGGGAATGTTTGAAGGAACAGGTTGGCAAGAGCAACCGATCCCGATGGGTTATATCGACCAAAGATGTGGAGCGGAGATTCACGTGCACTGGTGGTTGGTGTCTCTATCCGCCTAGTGAGCGGATCCAGGGAATTCGCCGAGAATGCTTGACAGAGAAGACTTGCGAGCTCGAAATTGGCATTGAAAGCTGCATAGTGAATGGAAGCCCACCCTTTGGAATCTAGACTGTACAACATGCCTGCATCTATGGCACAAAGTGCTTCCACGAGCGACACTGCCAATTCAGGAGGAGAGCGAGGGTGGGAAGCTAGTATATGCAAGGGCGTCTGATGATAAGTGGTGTTGCAGTGTACCACAGCAGCAGGAAAGGACTCAAGGAGGAGTCCTATTCCAGTCATATTCTGCGGTAGATAGGGATGTGTACAAGCCAAATGAAGAGGTAAGTTTCCGGCGAGATTTGGTGTGGCGGCAAGTTTGGCGGGATGTTTTCCACAAAGGAGGAAAAGGATTTTAGCCAAGTCGGTTTGGACGGCAGCAGAATCATAATCCATAACAGCGGACGTCATGGTATCATCATCATCATCATCATCCGTATCCTCCATAACATCCTGACGAATGTTCATAGCTGAAGTATTCTGGACAAAGAGATGCAAGGGAGTATTCCCGTGAGCATCTACCTGCGTCAAGGATTGAGGATGACACTGAAGCAAGGCGGTTACCACGTGTCGACAGGCAAGTCGGGTACATGCTTCATGCAGCGGAGTTCGATCATTGTGGTCGCGGTAAAATGGCAAGGTGGATCCTGGAAAACAGCCAAGATTAATGACATCCGCACAGGTGGTAGGTATGGAAGACAATCGCACGAGCGTCAGAGACTCCGGTCGAAGATGCTTTGGACACGTATAGCCCATCCGTATTGTATCATAGAGTAGAGAGGAATAGACAGGAGCCTTCTCTTGAGACGAAGAGGATCGGAAGGAAGGACTCTGTGTATGAGCAGGACCAACCACATGAGCCATGGATGGTTGATCCGAAGAAGTATCATATTCCAGGAGAATTGCTGGCGGGATTGCCGCCATGTGCGAATCTACATCAGGACCGCCTTCGTCTTCTTCCTCCAACTCGATGACGAGTCGAGCTTCTGGGATGAGCTGTGCCACCGGAAGTGAGGTCTCTTGGTTGTCCATGGCTTGCAGATAGATAGAATAGGGAACCGTAGCACGACCGTTGATGGATCGTAGTACGTATCGAACAACTGCCGCCGTCGTCTTTGATGATATAAATACACATTTTCTTTGGTACGTGTCTCAGAAACATAGTAACATGTAGTATAATATATACACATACGTACATATAAGAGGGAGGCTTATTGGCGGGTTGGATCGCTGGCAAGCATTTCCCGGCTGCGCCCAAAGCACTCTTTTGGATAGTAGCTGTAGTAGTTGTTGAGCAACCCTACAAGAAGTACTACCTGTACTTCTGCTGTCTGCTTCAACTTTTTGGATCCCAGCAACATGGTGGTTTCCGAAGTTCCCTTGTGGGTGGTCCACTCCGCCGTGTCCTCTACCGGCGGAACTACTGGAGCTGTAGAGTCTGCCGTCGGTGGCCACTTGGAAGTCACCGGCCATGGCACAAGCGATCCTTCCTCCAGTCCTGCACAACAGCGAGCTGCCGAGTCTCTCACACTTCTCGAAGGTCTCGGAGGAACGCACAAATGTGCCATTTATGGTATGGATATTCATCCTGACGGTCACATCTTCGCCACGGGGGGTGGAGATGGCACTGTCCGCATTTGGAATGCTGCTGCCTTGTTTAGAGTCCCTCCCATGTCTGCCTATTCTGAGGCAGGAGCCTACGAAAGCAGTGGAGAGTCCTCTCAAGATTCGTATACACACAATGGAAGATCTAATGACGTTTTGGGCCTTTCAAGCATGTCTCATTCGGCCTTGACAACCGATCCAGGAGACGCCGATCCAGACCAATCTCCCAATGAGGAGGTCGTCCATGACTTGACCAGTTTGGTCCGCCGGAAAAAGGGAACCACCACGCCCCAAAAGGCTTCCACTACATCGGGAGACTCCAATGGCCAATCCAAAACCCCCTCTCACTCGACGCCTCATGGTCACACACATCATCATCGCCATCGGCTACTGGCCACGCTTTCGGCCCACACTGGCTCGTCTGTCCTAGCTCTTCGCTTTTCTCCTTCTGGAAAGTTCTTGGCTAGTGCAGGAGATGATGCTGCCGTCTGTATCTACGCTCCAGCCTCCACGCTGGCTGCCCAAGGAAACCTAGAGAATTCCGAGCACCAGTGGACACGTATCAAGCTTTGCCGGGGCCATGCCTTGGATGTAGTCGGTTTGGCGTGGGCACCGGATGACTCGCATTTGGTTAGTTGCTCTCTTGATTCCAACGCTCCCATCATTGTTTGGAAATTGACCGATCTGGCCTCCAATCACACCTTGCCCACACATTCCAATGTTCTTCTTCACCCCTACAAGATTTTAGGGCGTGGCATTCACACCTCCATGGTCAAGGGTGTCACCTTTGATCCTGCTGGATCCTATCTTGCCACCAGTGGAGATGATCCCAGCATTTGTATTTGGAGAGCGCACGATGACTGGGGCTTGGAACGCAAGATCGATGCCAAATCAGGGATTTTCCGCCAATGGTCCGACAACAATTCGCAATCGCTCTCCAGCCAATCCCTCTTTCGTCGTCTTTCCTGGTCCACCGATGGAGCCTACATTTGTGCTACCAACGCCGTTATCAAGAACAAAAATGTTGCTTCCACCATTTCTAGAGAGGGATGGGCGGTCAGTAGTGCCAATTCTACGGCGTCGGGCGCTGCCAATTTGGTGGGACACAAACAGCCAGTAGTGGCTTGTCGTCACTGCCCTTTTTTGTTGGACAATCAGTCGGAGGGTGACGAATCGACTTCCGATGAGCCATCCTATGCTACGCTCTTGGCACTGGGAGACAAGCGAGGTTTTGTCACTGTTTGGAGTACCAAGCAGTCTAGGCCAGTATTCAAGCTTCAATGTTCCGAGACGCGTTGTACCGTTACCGACTTGGCATGGGGAAGAATCCAAGGCGATGTTTGCCTCCTTGTCTCACTCTTGGATGGTCAAGTTGTGGCATTAAAGTTTGGTGTCCCCGATGAGTTGGGCAAGCTGCTCAAGGCAGACGAGAAGGCACTCGTCTTTCAGCGTCGATATGGTATTGAACTCAACGATTCTGCCATGGGAAGCCGACGGTTGTTTGTGGGGGAGAATGCAGCACCCAAATTCATTGAAAACGCTTTGCAATATGCACTGGAGGATCAAGAGGATGACGAGGACGGAGACGATGACGCCAATGAGGGTGACAAGAAAGATATGGACGTGGACGCTGCAGACTCCCTTCGGCGAACACTGTCACCCAGTGATGTTAAGGCCTCGCAGTCAGAAAGCCGTACCAAGGGAGGCAAGAAGAGAATACAGCCGATGCTCATGTCGGTGGATGCTCCTCCTGCAAAGAAGACCAAGGCAGATAGTGACAAGCCTGCCAAAAAGAAGGTGGACACACTGGAAGGAGCCTTGGAACTGGCTGAAAAGGCAGCAACTGGTGCAGAGGCGGCGGTCGCTTCTCAAAAGGCTACTGCCGTTGTGGAGGCAACGGCAGAATCAAACGCTCCCGAGCCAAGGGACACAAGTGCTGGACATGGAACATCCCATCATGTGGTTCACCAATTGGTTGGAAGTCAAGTGGCTTCACCACAAATTCCCCACAGCACAGATCGAGTTCACTCTGTGGATCTACCAGTGGCAGAAGGCTCCGCAACAGCGTCTGAACCAACCACCAAGTTTGTTGCCGATTGCACCAATTCCATTCAAGTACCATCTGGTTCCCGAGGAGGCGGTATTCCATGCGCTACCCTCTCCATTAGCCGTGGCGGAGTTTCCATGTGGAAGGATCAAATTCTGGGATCGTCGTGCTCGGCATTGGCAGCGTGCAAGACACTTCTAGCGGTGGGAACCACAGATGGAAGTGTCCAGCTGTACGGAACGTCTCCATCCGTGGGATGGTCGGGCGGTGTTGCCTTTCGGTCTCACCCACCTTTTGTTTGGAGTCGTCCTATTGTCGCCCTCCAGCTTCATGAGACAGAAGAGGAAACTACTCTCTTAGTGGTAGCTGCAGACGCCACATTTGGAGTGTATTCTGTTTCGCCTCGTCTGGAACGTCGATACAAGGGTTCCATCATGCCTCCCATGTCACACATGTTCCTGTCTTCCAATGTTTCCACAAGCGAAATTCAACTACCGAGACTTGTACGCATTCAGGTGACGGAATCCAATCGACTACTACTCGTATTGTCATCACATGTCGCACATGGAAGGGCCAACGCAGAAGATACTGCCGGTGGTACAACAACATCGGGAGCCGGAGGCTCGCTACAAGCCTTTGTCTACGATCAGCTATCAGAACTATGGATGAGAGTGGCAGACAGTCGATTTGTGCTATCCGATTTCTACAAGAGCTTACCCACCCTCTCCAAACGCCCCGTGTCTGGAGAACTCACCAAGTTGGACGACTTGGTGCGATTGGGTGCTACGTCTTCCTCTATGCAACCATCACGTCGTGGTCGTGTCATGGCGGAGAGTCAGGCTGGGAACGCCTACCAAATGGTGGGAGCCAGTGAAAGCTTTACTATTACAAGATCCCACTGCGAAGATCGCATGGCCTGTGCGGTGGCCCTCCATTCCGCCCCAGAATTGGAATATTGGCTCACATTGTATGCGCGCACGTTGGCCATGAATGGCGACGAAGAAGCTCTTCGCATTCTAGTGGATATCCTCCGAGGATTACCCCAAGAGGACGGGAAGAGTCGCCGAACCAACAGCGGTTGCTGGTGGCTAGCGGACGTTCCGTCGGTGCTGTCGTTGGATCGCACCAAACTAATCAAGAGCAAGGTCATCCCCGAGATGAGCAAGAATCGATCGCTTCAACGTCTCACCAACGAAATTGCGATGGAAATGGACTTGGAGCTTGGGGAGTAAGAAGTAGTAGTACGGATCTGCGCTGTACCTGGTACTGTTCTGGTAGTAAATCTCTTTGTTCCAGCAACTGTTCGGTGGACACCTTTGCATTAGTAGTTTGGCCGGTTGGTTGGAGGAGGCTTCAGATTGTACTGCATATCATTGAAGACTCTTTGCCGATTCAAACCCTGGAGGTACGCATCTTCCACCTCATTGACGGATCGGTTCCGAAGAACCCGACGTTGTCTATCCCAATTGCAGATACAATGGCTAGTGCAACGAGAGCAATCACCACAAATGAGTTGCTTGCATGTTGCTGGATCACACACAGGCGGATATTGGACCCTAGGACCTCGACGCTTCGATCGTGAAGATCGCAATGGACTGGTGGTTCGCATGGACTGCATGGACCGCATGGATTGCATCGATCGCATCGAGTGCGAAGAAACCAAAGACTGCGAGGCCCGCAAAAGACTCGGCTCACGGTCTGGAGCTGCAGCAGCTGTCACACAGCGACAGTGACGCGAACATCGGGTGCAGTCTACACAGATCCCAGAAGACATGCGGCAAACATCAGGATGACAGGTTTCCTCTCCCAAGACGAGCTTGGGAGGAATGGAACACTGTGGAAACCAAATGGCTTCTTCTTCGTCCTTGACGGCGGATTCATCCAAGACTTCTCGCGAAGAATCATCATCTGCACCGAAAATGGCAGGCCATGGATCGACTTTCATGTTGCCACAAGCCAACGTGGCCAAATTGAATCCGTAATTCATTGTACTTTTATTGAGATTCGATGACAAGAGGACTACAGCACCGTATCCGTACCCTCCAAACGAAGATCACCACAACAACACAAGGGATGCGAAGCAAGCTACTAGATGATGACGATGAGAGCACTTTCTTTGGAAACTGATCGGAGCCGCCGGCAGCAGCAGCATTCGAGAAGAGAGATTTTTGGCGTGTGTATACATGATCCAGCCTACTGTCAACGGGGAAAAAGCTCCTATTTCGCGGAGGGAAATCGTTCTCACACGTCTCAACAGGCCAATGAGCAAGCCCGTCAATCCCAGAAATCCTAAGTATTGTCACACCTGTCCACCTTTGGCCAGTCTGGCTCGGATATCTAGCCTACGTCCGAGGTTGCAAGAAAATCTCCCTTCTTCCGACAACTTTCGACCACAAACTTGTGGTCCGGAGCCATTGCACTTTTTGAATGGCACCAAAAGTGGTGGTATTCTATTTACTACCTGGTGCGACTCCGCTTCACAGGAACGGCAATGCCGCATATCCTTGGCATTGTTTCTACCACACGATGATGGTGGAAAATGAAAAAGTAGAATATAGTTTGTACTATTCATCAATATAGTTTGTACTAACTATGCAGCAGTCTTTGAAAAAGCAATATGTACGTTAATAGTAGAATGGTATCTACTTCGATTGACTAGAAGTGAACGCGTCGCCTTTTACCAGAAGTCAAACTAGACCCACTGCGACTCTTGGAGCGAGGAGAGGAGGTTGCGGAGCGTTTCCCTGGAAGGGTACGCCCTCGAGTGGATTTGGCTGCCTTGCTAGTATCAGTAGCTTGGTCCTGTTCCGTCAACCAAATGGCAGCAGCCTTGATCAAGGCGTTCATATTCCCACCCATCTTTTCTTCCTCGGTTCCAGATTCATCATTGTCCTTGGTATCAGCTGCAGGAGTGCTCACTGTCGCCTTGGTATCTTCGACAGTGTCTTCCTCTTCTTCACTGGAGACGGACGCAGCGTCATCTTCCTCTTCTACCACGCCGTCCCCGTCACTCCAAGAGCGCTCCACGTGCAATCGCTCCCAAATCTTCTTGAAAAACGCCTTCTTCCAGCTGCCACTTAGTTCTGCCTTTTGCAAGATGCTTCGGTGACTCAAGTACGCAATGGAAGCCCGAATGGCTTCAGGGCAGCGACTGCAAGTGGCCACGTGCGATTGAAGCGAATTGGCAGTGTTGTCCGTCAGGTTCTTGGCCGATACTGGGAAATATCGGCCAACGTTGTTCTTGGTAGCGCAGTGTTTACAGGACAAGCCCGGAAAGCCGATGACACGATCACGCCCCCTGGAACCAGGACCCCCACGTCGGTCCTTCTTTTGGAATGTACAAACTTTCACCTGGCGCATCATGAGCAACACTTGGTCTGTGCAAATTCCACGATCGGAAGGCTTTACCAAATACATTTTCCCCAAGTTTGGAACGTTTCCGCTGACAGTTTCGCGATCTAGCTCATCACAAGGACTAGGTTGCAGTGGGTCTCGACGGAATGTGATGCCCCAACCTTCGCCTGGCCCACCAGGAGGGGTATTGGAGAGCCCAATGTCCCTGGCAGAGTCCACCCAGTATTGCTGAGAGTCGTCAGAAACCTTGGCACCAAAACCTCGCAATGTCTTGAAGGTTTCCTTGGTGTCTTCTGCCATGGAAGGGCAGGAATGGAAATGCAAACGCAACATATCCATCACCTTTGTGTGAATGGCAGGAAGATTGTCCGGAAAAGCAATACAGCCAGCGGGACGTTCAGAAGGTTCAAGGTGCTTGCAGAATACACAACGAATCCCAACCTGACCAATGGCAGGGTCTTTCCGACCAGAGTACCCTTCCAGACTGTCCCCCTCAGTGTAAGAAAAGACTTCAACCAGATCGGATCTGGCAAAGCACTGCATCTCGGTCAACCAGTGAGGATCATCTGGTTTGGTCAGTCGGACACATCCCTTCGACCAACTCGTCGACTTGGACTTCCCCTTGCTGCTTGACTTCTGCGGAGATTCTACTTCCTCATTGTCCTCCTCTTCGTCTCCCCCCGAAGAATCACTAGCAGTATCCTCATCGCTGGATTCAGTGAGCTTTGGAGGAGTTTCTTCCTCTTCCTCGTCTACCATGGAGTCATTGTCGCTCTCAATTTCCTGCTTCTTCTTACCCTTCTTTGCCGATGTCTTCTTGGGTCGCCCTGCCCGTTTCTTTTCCTTGGCGGGCTCAGGCTTTTCCACTTCCAATGGAAGCCCTTGGATGCGGCACCACAATCGGTAGAAGAACACTTTGCGACCTCCGTGCTTTGGCTTATCAGCTCTCTTTCCATCAGGACCCATGCGTGCTCGCTTCATGAGCTCAAGGTTTTCCCTAATCTCGACAGGGCACCGCCGACAGTTTCTCACATGATTCATGATTGTTTGTGATGTGGTTGTCTGTGACAATGATGCTTCGGATGCAGGGAAATACCTCCCACAGCCAGCCTGGCCGACACAATGTCTACAAGCGAGTCCGGGGAACCCAATCTTTCTGGTCTTGTAGCATCCAACTCGATCAGCTTCCATCAGAACACATGGACACATTTGCTCCAAGGTCAAATAGAGGTAGTCCGAAATCAGGGACTTATCCTCCGGAAACACCAACGGACGATCATCCACTGGTGGTTGTGGAGCCTCGCCTGGATCTTTTTCTTCCAATGGTTCGGCATCCTCCGCCTTCAATTCTTTTCTTTTGCGTCCTTCCTTGGAATTCACAGAGGGTCCCGATAGAGGAGGTAGAGGACCAAAAGGGTCGCGTCCGAAATGAATTCCATGCGCTGTGTCTACCAAACCTTGTCGTTTGGCGCAATCAACCCAATACTGCTTGCGCCCTCCACGACTGGAACTGGAGAGTTTCAGTTGTTCAATCTTGTTTCTTACATCTGGCGGCATAGACTGGCAACAATCCAGGTGAAGCCGCAGCATCTGCTGGACACTGTTGTAAATTCCACTGATCAAACTTGGGTAGCTGGTTGCTTGTTGTCCACGCAGGGCAGGATTTTCATCTAAAGGGACAAGAGTGAGTCAGCGGGACAAAACAAAAAAGACATGATTTTGGAGCACAAAAAGTATTCTTACGTTTGCAGTGCATGCACCGGATTCCAACCTGTCCCAGAGCAATGGGCTTGTTGCGTCCATGCATTGGGGCAGCAATATCTTCTTCTGTAGCTGCAAATGTCTCGGCAAAATTAGCTCGCAAGTAGACTTGCAACTCGGACAACCAATACTTGTCATCTTCGACTCCCAGTGGGATGCACCCAGCATACCACTTTTGCGTTTTTTCTTCGTCAATGTATCCTTCCGTGGCTGGCACAACAATGGATTTCTCATCGTCGCTGCCATCTTCGTCTTCGACGTTCACAGTTGCATTGCCTGGTGTGGAGGCGCCAGGAGAAGAAGTTCCAGGTGATGGTCGGGCACCGGTTTTGGGTGAGGCACCTGGAGTGGCAGTAGCCTTTTGCATGTAGTTGATAGCAGCTGAAGTGGTCGGAGAGGCAGTCGATCCCAAAATTGCCGTGGCCTGTTCTGCTTGACGTTGTTGTGCATTGTAAGCAGCCGCTCGATCAATGAGCGTCATTTGGTCTGGTGGCCTAGCGAAATGTTGGCTATAAAGATCATGGCCAGCCCCTGCCATGGAGTAGGCATAGGCGGCTCTATCGGCAGCAGATGGAGCTGCTCCATAGGCGTATTGAGCTCGTTGACGCGCATAGAGACTTGCGGCTACAGCATCAGCGCCATAGGCTTGTTGTCCCAAGACGTAAGGCCTGGCAAATGGAGAATGGGCTGCAGCAGCAGCTGCTGCTGCAGCGGCGCGTTGAGCATAGTATGGAGATGATGCCGAAGAAGCGGCGGTTTCTGCCAATAAGGAGTTCACAAATCGATCAGCTGCAGATCCCGTGAAGCCACCGTGACCAGCCAAGGCTCCAGTGAGCCTTGATGCTGCTGCCGATGCTTGTTGTCGAGCTCTCAACTCGTCCTGAATCCGACGCTCCATGTTGCCTTCAGCGTCATCGAACTGACCGCCACTTCCAAAATGAGACATTCTGAGTGGTAGATTTTTGATGCAATGGAATCAAGACTGTGAAAAGAGTACCGCCGTTGGTTCCTGTCAAAAAGTGGGAATAGTCTGACTTTGTGACAAGGCAAAATGGTCAAAACTACGTAGGAACCAGTACTGCTCGAAACGTAGGGTTTGAGAAAATTGTGAGTGTTGTGGTTCTTGAAGCGCCAAAAAATACGAAACACAACAACAAAATAATGTCGACGACGTAGTTCTACAGAGAGGACACCCAGAGAGGTAACCAACAACCACACAACAGAAGAAAGAAATGTGTTTCCCGAGATTCGTGTCTTGCGCCGAAAGTGTGAGCAGGAGCAAGTCACCAATCTTCCTCCCGTAGAACCACGCGTAGAGAATGTACTAGGCGGCTCCCACCGAGGACGTCGACATGTCACATTATCCAACCTCCCTCCAAGCTCCTCTAGAACCCACCAACACTTTCCAGCTACCTCATTGCTGGTTCTTACCTTTCGAAATGGATTCCTCTTGCAGTGTCAACTCGATTGCGATACAATGCCTGGGCGAACACGTTTGTAAGTCAGCCAATCGGGTTCACTGCCAATTGTGCACGGCACGTCGTCGAAGACCTCCCTGCCTTTGGTCCCCCGTGATTTCGCCTCCGAAATTGTGGAAATGCTAATGTCCAAATAAAGTGACTGGGTGACCAGGCGAGCCTGCCCGAATTTACATATAAAACCCAGGCTTAAACTCACCAATGATGTAATAGCCCCACATCATTGAACTACTTATGAAACTTTTACATTGGAAGCATTTGCGCGCACGTCGGCCCCGTAGATCTGAAGCCACAATGTGACCATCCCGAATCCGCAGCGCCATGAGACAAGACCTCGTTTCAAGATCACGTTCAACTCCTATGTGGATAGATTCCATATGCCTGGTTGCAGATCAATAGCCAACACGATGACGTGCAAGCTGAAATCAACAAATAGTATTTCTAGAGCTGCTACTACGCGCTACTTGAGCAGCAGAGATTGAGATGTGGCAATATGCTTACTGTGCGAGCTGACTCCCAGACAGCTGTCGTCCCCGTTGCCGTCGTGTGTTCCCCTTCGTAACTTCCTTGGGAACATCCAAGTCCCCGCTTTGGAACTCAAAAACTGCATTCTCTTTGTCATCAGAGTCTCCTTCGAGCAGTTCATTTTCTTCATCCTCTTCCGTCACATCACCATCCGACTCAGAGTCGTCGTCGTCTTCCTCACTCTCCTCAATGGTTGCAATTTTACGTACTCCCCGGCGCAATGCCCGGCCTTTCGCCTTGGCAGCTTGTTCCCCTGCTCGCATGTTTTCCATTCCGATTTTTGCTTGCTCAGACAACTTGCTTTCCCATTCCTCGAGGACTTGTTTCATTTCAGGCTTTGCGAGTTTCTTCGCCTTCGTAGCAACAGAAGCGAAATGCCTCTTGACATCCTCGTCATACAATCCATCCTTGTAGAGTTTGAAGTTGTCAACCAATGATTTCAAGGATTTCTCATTGACCTTCATTTGTGAAATACAAAAGGCGATATCTGCAGTCTGCCTAATGTTTGTGCATTTCGGGAAGCGCTGACAAAGCTTATCAATGAGCATTTCATTTTGTCGTTCCTTCTTGACAAACCCAAGAAGGAAAGCCATAATGCCCCTGAATTCCTCCTTTTCAAGGTTCACATTGCTCAATTGACTGATAATCTCAGGGAGCAAGTTATAAATTGGGTTGTTACTCCTCTTGCTTAGCTCATGGAATAGAAGACGAGCTGTGTCTCTGATCCTTTGGTCACCATCGCGGAGACACAGGGCAATCTCACAAACTTGACCTTTGACTTTCACCATATCATTTAGAATTAAGTGCGTCAACACCATCAATGTGTGTCGTCGGACCTTTGTGGATGGATCTCGGAGACAGGCATAGATCCTCGAAGCATATGGTTCCACCTCATTGGGGAATCGGAAGGCGAGGTCACCCAAAGCAATCACAGTGTTTGCCCGAAGTACAACATCATCAGCTGGTGCAGTGGCCAAGGTCGAGAAAACAACAGGCAAATGCTTCTCGCAATAGGAGGCACTCACGCTCATGAACTTGCACAAAGCCAGCGTCGAGGTTTGGCGAAGAATTTCATTGTCGAATTTTCCGCCTTCATTGCTTGCAACACGCACTAGGATAGGGCCGAAGAGCCCAAGTAGACCCCTTCCAACAATTTCCTTCTCTGTGATATCCGCAACCTTGCGTTCATTCTCCGCTTCAATCTCAGCAGCCATTCCCAATTCGGCCTCAATTTGGTCATCTTCACCTGCTGCAGAACCTTTCGACTTCTTTTTGTCGGCTTCTTCCTGCTTTTTAAGGGATTTCTTGGCGTTGGCCCGTCTGACAGCTCCGGATATTGCCTCGGTGTAAACCAAGAGCTTGAGAGCGATGTGGCCTAGGACATGCAAAAATCGGGCAAGGCGAAGAGGCGAACAAGATTCCAGCTCGGTGGCTCCCAATGTTTGAGCGTACATTCCCTGAATGATAGAAGTGCAGGCAACTTCTGGTTCAGGGGAAACTACAAATAGAGCAGCCACAGCTTGCTCAGCAGCCGAAAACCACTCCATCGAATTGGATTTGTCATTGTCGACGCACCAATCCCCCCTAGCAACATCACAGAGTCTTTCGATAATTCTCTCCAGCACAAGGTATTTCGCACACGACTCGTCAACCTCTGCGCGATCAATTCTTTGCAGTGCAATCGAGGCCGCTCGAGCTACCTTCCAATCTCGTCGCTCCTCGGTGTAGTCACCGAGCGCAGTGTCCAACAACGATTTCAGACGACTTTTGCTTTCGACGATACTCTTGTCGGCTACGGCCGCCATCGCAAGCACATGGATTGCAGTGGCTCTCGAGTTGCTGGTTCCCTTGGTTGTAGCCGTCCAAAGAACTGAGAATACCTCAGCAGGAAGGCGTTCATCCTTTACCAAACACCTGACTGCTTCTTCGATTGACGCTAACTCACTGACGGTAGCTTCTCCTGCCAGCACAAGGAGATTGTAGGCGATCTGGTTGCTGGGAAGGGGTTCATCGCCATCACTGCCTGGTTGTGCAATAAACACGTCCACAAAGGCTTTAAGAACCTCATCCTTGATGTTTTGTTCAGAGGACCACATCAAAGTCAAGGCCTGCTTCATACCGGTCACGGCACATGGAAGCTTAAAATGTCGGGCCTTCACAAAGAATCGAAGGGCTTCAGTGACATCACTTGAATTTGAAGAAAGCAGCATCCCATGTAGATTCATGCTAGCATCTTCAAATTGTGCAATGAACTCAAGCGCTTTCTGAGCAAATTTCAAGGCCTCCACCTTCGCTCTAAATTCACCGTCGACGCTGCTAGTCTCGTCCGAGGTGTCTGGACTCTCAGCCTCAGCGATTGCTGCAGCTAACGTCGCCTGTTCTAGTTGCATCAAAGCTTCATCATCTTGTCCTTCTTCCTTTGCTTCTCGAAGGGCAGCTTCATATGCTTCCTTGATCGCTGGAGGTAGGTTTTGCTTTATGTACCCATACAACTCGGCAAGCTTTTGTCGGTATGGTTCCGGATCGAGGTCACCCATGAAAGGGTTGTTCTCTAGAAGTACGGTAAGAAGCTGCAGAGTCAAAGTGCGGTGAGAAACAAACCAGATAACAACACGCCCAACAATCTCGTCCTTCATACCTGCAAGGCTTGTTTTCGAACGATCACAGTTTTGTCCTGAAGACGGTCAATGGTCATTTCCGTGACAGCATGGATGCGTTCGATGGGAACAGCACAACTTTGTACCAAGGAAATCCAAGCCTTAAGAACAGCCGAACGGGTATAGGAGCTGACATCATGGGATCGGACTTCCAGGATTTCCAAGAGAGTCAATCTTGTCTTCTCAATGGTGGGTCGTGCCGAATCCTCACTTGGTCCGGCTTCTTCTTCGGTTTCCTCTGATGGTGTAGGCTTCTCGGTTTGGCAAATATCTTGGAGGATATAGGCAAGTGCAGAAACAATTGAAGATCGTAGATTGTATGGCTCTGCATCGAGAAGTGGAAGGATATGCGACACATTCGAAAGTACCAACTTGGGGCGATGTTGCGCCAACTCACTTATGAATGGGGCGACGTTTTTGATACCACTTGCCTTGGCACCATCACCTGCTGCAGCTCCACTTGTGTCCAACCTTGCAATTTCACGAAGAAGCTCAGTTCCCAAGCGGTTCACAGGTTTCTCAGAAACCATTGTACAGAGTTCTGCACAGATAGGTGCCATATGTTCGAATGAATGAAGCATATCCATCAAGGCCGCAAGAACTGTTCCCATCAGATTCTCGCTTCCATCTACAGTAGCAGCAATCATGCCCAAGGCCTCGTCACCAGAAGCTGTTTTGCGAGCAATAACACCTGTGGCACTCTCGAGCATAATGTAGGCAATGCGGCAAGGCAAGATGACAACTGCCTCCAATGGTACTCCTCGTTTCCAGAGCTTGCTTCTATTACGACTCATACTCAAAGCAGCATTCAACATTGTCTGAGCACAGGTAGATCTCATTTTGGTAATTTCCTCTGTTTCTTTGTGGCTGGCGTCGTCATTTCGTCTTCCTCCCCCCGAAAGGCCATTGCCAACCTTGGCCTCAGACTCCATGAAAAACATGACGGAAAACAGCATGTACAAGTGACATGCGTACGCGTCCCGGAACTGTTGACTAACAACAGTACTCTTGGCGTTCACTGTAGATGCAGCAGCACCGTTTTCCTCCTCGTCGGCGGATTTGGATTCCTCATCTAGGATCGAAGAAAGAGTCTTGACAGTTTGACAGAGGCAGTTGATAAGTCCCCATCGGGTCGACGGCGCAAGAGAAGTAGATTTTCTGTAATAATACACGGGTTAGCTTTTGCATGCGAAATTCCTTCACAAGCATTTTGGGTTACACAGAATTCCTTACCTGACGAGGGTGTACATGGCTTGAATGCGATCGTTGTTCATCCAGGATGTTTGCCCTTCGTAGGGCTGGAAAAGGGACATCCCTTCAGCAAGCAATACATCATTTCCTTGATCAACCAGGTCCACTAGGCGACCGAAGGAATCTGCGCGAGCAGCTTCGTCATCATCATCAAAATCATGAGGATATGGAAGCAAGTTGTATGGAGCCCTCTCCAAATCCTGGAGGGAAGACGGAATAGGGAAATCAGATTCGTCTGACTTGGACATCTTCTGACAAATTGTAGTTGTCCTGAAGAATGATTCTTGGGGGAATAGAACGAGCAACTACTTTGCAAGAAGTAGCCACCAGTTGACCCTTGGATGTGCGTTTGCAACACGAGATGATGCCAAAAGCAGCACTTCTTGGATTGGTCGCCCGGTGCATATTATATTCAGCTCTGAAAATATTTATCTATATTTGAAAATGGTCCGAGCCGGGAAGGCAGTGGCCGTTGCCAGGTTGTCACAGAGACTTTAAATGTGACATCCATGGGACTGAGAATCGAGGTGGGTCGATCACGTTGTTCCTACTCCAAACGGTGATGACAGGAACAACATCACCACAATCGGTTGTCGGCTGTACTGTTGCGTTCTTGTATTGACAAGGCTACGGGATCATCAGACTACAAGTATTGAAAGGGACTTTTCTGATATATTTCTTGTTCGGGCATGGGCTGGAATCTTTCGGTGTAAATTTTGTGTTGAGTTTTGTTTGCAAAGTGGCGAATGCTTTGCCGATGGCTGTCCTTGGGATGCCAGGCCCTGTTCCTCGTCTTCCTTCCTTTCAGTTGTGGCCAAAATCGTCAATTGCTCGGTTTGAAAGGAATTCAGGCGAAGACCTCACATTGGAGTATTTCGAATAATTCAACTGAAAGCGGAGTCCTTCCTGCCAATGTGTCTTTCCCCCTTCACGCCCAAGGAGGCACACACCATGTCGACGTTTACATTGGATCTCCCCCCCAACGACAAACTTTAATTGTTGATACTGGATCTAGAATCATGGCGTTTCCATGCAAACCCTGTCGGACTTGTGGAAAACATGCCAGTCCGTACTTCGACCCTGTTCAATCGACGACCCTCCAATCGAGCCGGTGTGGTTCGTGTCGTCTGGAAGGAGTAGCCATTTGCGCTCTCTTTGGGAATCAATGTGAGATTAGTCAGAAGTACACCGAAGGGAGTAGCTGGAAAGCCTACGAAGTGGAGGACATGGTATGGTTGGGAACTTCGAATGTTCTAGAGAGTGTAGAAGATTACATGCAATTGGCTGTCCCGTACGCCTTTGGATGCCAAACGTCAATCCAAGGACTCTTTCAGAAGCAATTTGCCGATGGAATTCTTGGCCTTGCACGTCACAAAACCTCCATTGTGACTGCATACTTTGATGCGGGTGTTATTCCAAGGAATGCTTTCAGTCTTTGTCTCACATTGACTGGTGGGCGTTTGTCGCTGGGAGGGCCAATGCCTGCTGTGTATCACCAGGAGCCAATGCGAATGGCGCCAATCTCTCGAGAACACGGATGGTATAGTCTCCACGTTACGAAGGTCCTCGTGGGAGATATTGCTGTCACTGCAGAGGATCTCCATGCCAATATCCTGGACAACATCAACGACGGCAAAGGTTGCATTCTAGATAGCGGAACCACTGACACATATCTTCCCAAGTCTCTGGCAAGGAAGATAAGCAAGGCTGCGATTGCTTGGTCTGATGGCTTGGTAGACTTTACAGATAGGACAAGGAATCGGAGGTATTCGTTTGAAGATTTCCAAAAGCTACCAGATGTGACTTTCAAAATGAACAACAACGTCACACTGACGATGTTCCCAAAAAACTACATGGAAGGGGTCCCATTGGACGGGAATGGCGATATTGAACCCTGGCAAGGTCTCAAGAGCTTTGCCAACCGAATATACATGAGTGAGAAGAATGGGGCGGTTTTGGGAGCCAATGCTATGATTGGCTATGATATTCTGTTTGACATTCAAGGACATCAAATTGGAATTGCACCTGCAGATTGTTCTGCCACGCCTCCCTCCGCCATTTTTTAAGCTGCCGCTACAATTTACATATTATTGCTACCACTAGCTAGCGAAATTTACTCATAATCTCCCTCTTCACCGCCACCCTCATTCAATTCTGCTACCTCCAGATCTTCCCCATACTGAATAGTCGCATCGACACAAGCCAAGACGTGATCGATGCTGTCCTCGTCCTGAATATTCAAGGGCACGTAACTGACCATCGTATAGTCGTCCAGTAGCTGGCAAATAGAGTCAGTCAAACGCTGTCGATTCCTTCTCCGTTTTTCTAGTTGACGAGTCTCATTGGATCCGTCTTCGTATCGAGGAGGAAGAAGGGAATTCGAATCTTGCTCACGGGTCCAGAGTTCGGATGCACTCTGTAAACTTAGAATTCTATCCACCTCTTGCTCTGGAATCAAATCACATTTGGTCAGAACATTGACATGTGGTAACTCCAGAGCAATCATTGCCGACAAGCTCAATAGGGATCCTGAAATAAACTTTGGGACGTCCACCACGAATGTGACATCAATGAGAAAGACAGCAGCCATTCTCGCGTCGTATCCCCACATTCGCATCCTATCAATAACATTGCGCCAAAGAGGAACATGAGTGTACAGCTCTAGTTGGCCAGGACAGTCAAGAATCAAGTACTCGTCGTCGTCAAAAGATTCCAAATGGTCCTTCAGCCAATCCAGATTGTTGAGCAGATACTCCATGCAATAGATGAGACCACCGTTGGGTCCCAAACCAAGTTCTTCCATAACTTCTTCGACGGAAATCAAATCGCGAATATCGAAAGCAAGATCATATCCAAAGTGTTCAGCAGCAGGATCAAGATTCGCCACATGAATAGTTCTTCGTCTGGGGCCACCTAGGTTCTGTGCGTGTTGTTGCATGGCTTGGCAGTACGTCGATTTTCCTGAACCAGCAGGTCCCTGGCAAGCGTCACAATGAGCTTCAAATGTACAGGAAAATAACTGAAAGATGAAAGAAATAAGGACCTACCATGACAATTTGTATTGAACACCCCATTGTGCTTGTTGAGACAACCTTCCACAATCAGAAAACGACGATAATGGGCAGATTTTTTGTGTGGCCCAGTCCAAAGGTCACTGGTCGTCGGTCATCCCCGACTTAGTCCCGTACCTATGCTGACGTATGACGCATTGTACGAGCTCCGGACTCTGAAAATCGATTTCCATGCTACGACATCCACGCATCCAATGTTTTTGGAAGAAGCTAGGAATTTGAAATGGTAACCCCAAAACTACCTGGTATTATGTCTACAGAATAAAGCGAAACAAGAACCATAAAGAACGGAAGACCCCAGTTGGTTAGCTAATCCCCGCCAGAGTTGGACCCAGCGCTTTTCCCCTTTTCGGAAGACTCGGTAGTAGATTCCTTGGCTTCCTCCACCTTGGCCATTAGGAGCCAGTAAGTCTGCATGTGTCCCTTTCCCTTTGCCTCGATCTCATGGTCTCGAGGTTCGATCCAATCTCCTACTCCAGCCTCCAACAAAAGAGCCGCTGTAGCATTGGACAATTGGACCATTTTTGCTGTTCCCGTACTTTCCATCCGTGACGCCGTGTTCACTGTATCACCGAACAGTTGGAACCTGGCCTTTGCCCCCCTGAGCACCCCAGCAGTCACCGGGCCGCTATGCAGTCCTCCCCGAAGACTCAGACCCAGAACATCTTCTCCAAGTTGATCGACCAATTGATGGGTAACGTGACCGAAGCGCAGGAAGCAATCGGATGCGAATCGAGCCATCAAAGTTGCATGATCCTCCTGGGCATGTGGAAGACCTGCAACGGCAACGTAGCTATCGCCGACCGTTTCTACTTTGAAAACACCCAGCCTCCTTGCTCGCCTGTCATACGCCTTGTACAGAGATTCCAACAATTTGAACACTTGCCATGGTTCGCGGCCCGACGACCACTTGGGAAAGCCAACAATGTCCAAAAAACAGACTGTACAGTTGGGGTACAAGTCTGCAATGGCCATGCGGTCATCTTCCAGCTCGGGATGTTTCCTCGTCATAGTGGGAAGAATGTTGAACATTTCCTTCGGATTCCTTGGACCATCCAAGGCCGCCTCTTGTGATTCATAGATTCGCTTCCGAACCTCCTCAGGAAAAATAGAACGCACAACCGTACCCGTCTTGATGGCTGAATCCATAGCGATCTTCAAGCGTGTCTCAACAATCTTGTCATAAAGAAGGAAGATGGCGCATGTCAAAACGAAAGTACTCGTCATGATCAAAGCCATTCGTCTTGGTTGAGACGTGACGTAGTGATGTTCAAAGCCCTTCGTGGGGTACACCCGAATGCGATACAAACAATGACCATCAGGCACATCCAGAGTATCCCCGGAGTACCCAATGACGACTCCATAGTCCGTCTGAATGACCATGTCGTCGTAGGCACTCGGATGCAAGTCTCCTCGTCCCAAGTACACGACATCCCCTCCTTTGACCTGGAAGGAGTAGGTTTGGTTACAAGAGTTTTCGAGAACAACGACAACTCCAGCATAGTCTTCCACCAACGTATTCTCAAAATACTTCTGCCAGTAGATACCGGCTGAGAGCAAGGCCACCATCGATGCATTTTGATCAAAAGTGTCAAAGACGGGGACGTAGATATCAGAAACCGGACCCTGGACATACGTTGACGTATTGTGACCGGAGTGTTGAATGGACAATTTCAGGGTTTCCCTCCTACCCATTGTCTTTTCACTTCCTGCCTCACTGAAGTCCCAAGCCTCAGCCACTAGTTTGTCACCAGTCTCCAAGGCTGCAGCGACAGGTAACCTCCGAGTGGCATGAGATAGTGTGTTGTAATTTACGAGAGAGGGAACAGGGATAACTGGACTGAATTGCCAAAACTGTACAAGTGTGAGACGAGTTCCAAAACAACGATATACCCTGTCCTGGATCTGCCGATGTACCTACCGGCAAGAATGGGCCATCCCCTGTCTCAGGTTCCACATCACCGTCTCCTGTCAGTTTGACAATATGCTCTTGAATCGAGTAGTTGGGTAACGATCCAAAGGTATCTTCCACAATATCGATAGAATCATAATCCCATTCTTCCTCTGGAATCCCCTGAAAATCCAATCCTTCAATGAACCAGCCTTGATTCTCAACGGTGAACGCTTCGTATGACTGCCGATTTTCTCCGGACACGATGGGGAGAAGAACTAAAGGCAGTGCATCTGAAAGATGGGCGATTGCTGTTGCGCGCCGCTCAAAGTCGGGAAATGCTACGTTTGGCCAAACGCTATTGCTCGCTCGTGCATAGGAAGTCAGCTGACTGGCAAAGGACTCGATCGCCAGTAAACGCTGACTGGAAGTTTCCTGAAAGCTGTCGGTGACTTTGGAAGCAACAACCCTGAAGCTGTATCGAAAGGAGTCTTGCTCCGATCCTCTTGAGACATAGAATGCAGTCAATGACAGAGCTGACGTGATACTGATCAATAAGATGAGCATAAAGGTTCGAATGAGATAAACTTTCTTCGCCTGTTCATCCGCCACTACAAATGACTTGTGAGAAGATTCATCCCCGACGCTACTGTCATTCCCAGCCTCTCCATTTTCTGAAATTGAGTCTGCGTTTTTCAAAACGTCGGTTGACCGGGTAGATGCCCGTTCTGTTGCAAAGGCCAGCATGGTGATCCTGTTGCGAGGATGTTGGTTTTGTGGCGGTACCTGTGACCTGTGATGGATGCTGCTGGCAAAGGAAGCGAGAGGAAACGACATTTGGGTTCGGCACGTGGGAAGTGGCACTTTCTTGTACCTGGCGATCGGTCAGAAATAATATCCTTCAATGTGAACTGGTTCATATCGATTTAAGAAGAAGGGCAGATGACCCATTGTCAACGCCGCAACGAGACGCGAAATCTACGAGTAGGCAAGGTACCACGCGTAGTCAGAACACAATTACTATTTAGTGAAGGCAACTCAGAAGGCCATAGAGAGGTGCAGAGACGCTCAAAAAATGAACAGAAGTGACGCGCAGCGGCAGCAATGCGATGGGTTTGGGACGACTATTAACTTACTCCTAAGCATTAAATAAGGGCCTCTCAGACAAAAACACCAAGAAGAGCATCACCAACACCGATACGAACAGACACAAAAATGGCGGTCGGTCCGCGCCGCCACAACCCAGAGATTTTCTGTGTTCAGAAACTTCAGAAGCAGGCAAAATAATCGAACACGAATTTACCTACTAGTACCACAACAATAGGACGGAAGGAGTAGCAAACCGAACTACTAGTAGAGGTTTAACAGCTAGCGAGTAGTACCAAGCGTCAATTGTATGTTTGACTGCTTCTGCAGAAACGAGGACCCTTCTTGTTAAGGCGGTGAGGGGGGAGGAGATAAAGGAAAGAAGCTTACTACTAGTGCTGCGGCAAATCGCGACCCCGCTCGTATTCGCCTCTTGGGTACTAATAGTAGTACTGAAACACCGAAACAGTTCATGCCGCCACCTATTTGCTGTTAAGCTGCCGTACAGCATCCCACCCTTCGGGTGGTTCCAGGTTGCGACGTTCCATGAATGACATCAAAACTCGACAGGCCCCATCGCCAAGTTCCTGCCGAATATGGACAATGTCTTCACCCTGGTCATCATCGTCAAACAAGCGGTCCTCCATTTCTTCCAGATCATATTCAAGGAAACCATCTTCGAGAACAGTTTCCATCATGATTTGATCAGCTTGTTCAAGCTTCTTGTGGGCTTCCTTCCAGTTTCCTGCCAGATATTTCTTCACACCAGATCGGAAGGTCTCCATGAACTCGTCGGAAACGTGCTGTCGCATAGCTCGTAAGTCTTGATCAATATCCCAGATATTTGGTGAATATGACTCCGCATCTTCGTCCGCTTGCTCGGGCGTTCGTTCCAGCAAGAAGAAGTCAACTCCTTGGTAACGAGCATCGAAAGTGAAAATCTCTTGTTTCACTTTGCTTCCTTTTACGTAAACAGTATCAAGATGACGTAGTTTCTCCCGACAGTTCAATGATAGAAGCTCTTGTACGGCTTTGCTGAGAAGAATAGTCACCCCATACTGTCTAGTTGCACTCATCATGCGTGATGCCATGTTAACATGCGGTGATAGATACGTCGCATCAATTTTGTACTCACTTCCAACTGCACCTTCAACGGCCCAGCCAGCATCCATGCCGTAGATAATATCCACGTGATAATCTGAAACACCGGCGCTCAGACGAAAATCAGTTTTCCACTCGTTTAGTTGTTTGTCTCGATGTACCCCAGCAAATGACTTCAACATTCCCAACAGGGCACGGTCAGTGAACGATTGGATACCAGGGAGAGAACCCAGATGAAGCTGACCATCAGCGTCAGGGTTTCTCCCACCTCTTCTCCCGCCATAGACTGGACGGGCACCGCCTCCAGCTCGTGGTCGACGACGAACACCTCCACGATTTGTCCCTGTTTTAACGCGGTCCCGAAATAGCCTCTCTGTAGCGACCTGTTTCTTTTTGTGCACTTCCGAGAAATCACCAATTCTGAACACCATCAAGAACGCAGATCCCAAGTTTTTGTTACATTGGCCGTGATCCCCCAGCGCCCACCTGTAAACTTCGTCATGGACTACTTTTGCCACATCATTGATGAGGATCATGACATCACGGTCCAATGCTCGGAGCTGCTCGCTGAAACCATTGATAGCAACAAATCCAAACAAAGCATATACCCTTTTTCCCGGGACAGTAGGATTAAACACAACTGTTTTACCGTCTTGTGTCCGGGCCAAGTTTGAGGAGATAATACCTGCACCTGCTACCCCCCAGCATTTTCGAAGTAGATCAGCAATCTTTGTAATAGCGTTAATCAACTGTTCCGTCTCATAGTTCCCAATCTCTTCCTGTTCAACATCAAGCGTACTGTCATCGTCACCCTTTCCTGACCTTCCCTTCGCATCTTGTGATAGCGGGTTCTCCGCGTCTGCAAGTGTTCGCAGGGTGTGAGCACACCACACACAGTACATTCCATCCAAGCGACCGTTACTTACATCGGAGAACGATCTTAAGCATGCGCTGCAGTGGATCAAGAACGAGACGGATCGCCTCGCTCCTCAACGCTGCAAGTCCATACATTGCCAGCAGCAGCACCCCGAACAACAATACGAAATCTCCAAGGTTTCTGTTTCACTCAAATATGAGAAGAAGTCAACATATTCCAGGCTCATAGTCATGAAAGTACTTACGAAAGTGCAACAGTTGGGTTTTCGTTGAAAATCACATTTGTTTCATAAAATTCACCCCCCAACATGGTTGACGCATCCTTTATCACAATGGCTTCAGGGCGAAGCTTCAGGTTCTGGGCATACAAGTCTCCAAAAAAATCCGAAGTCTCATTCTGTCCAACGTCAAGACTCTCGGCCCACAACTCACAAGCTGCTTCTCCTGCACTGTCAGAGCCAGAACAGGCAGTGATGATTCCATCTGATCGCTGAAAGTCACAACGCCATGGTAGAAGCTGAGCCCAAAGGACAAATGTAGAATTGCTATGCGAAAAGATGACATCCGGTTGTGGCGCAGCGGCCATGCGCACCCATGACTTGACAGCACTTTCAAGGTAGGCACAATCCTCTGGAGAATTGGTGGGGGCTGCGAGATTGTGAGCCTGAAGAAGATGCACAAGGTTCTTAGCAACCGGATTAGACCGCGCCACACTCTGTAGTAGTGGAAGCACCAGCACAATACCCGTCCTAGATGGTGCACGCGAAACCAGTGGTGAGCATACCTGAAATGAGGAATAACAAGTAGTCATGGCAGTATACTTACAATAGAACCAAGGTACGCTGAGAATTGACAACCATCAAGGCGGTTCCAACCGTGGCAGCATTCCGAAGACGCTGATCCTCTTCTGAGGACGTGGTTGGATTTGAAACTATATCATCGATCTGAAGCATACTTTCAAGGTCGTCCTATTTCGCATTCAGACAAAAGAAAAGTAAGAAAACAAAAACACAACCAGCAATGAGAGACCCAACCAGACGTACTTCGTTCTTCTTGTCACGAGGTCTCTGGTTGGCTCCTACTTTCATGAAGGAGTCTCCCAGCACCTTATCTAATGGAATGAGCAACTTTTCAAATCCTTCTCGTTTCACGCGCTTGAAGGTACTATTGAGGAACATCCACTTCCAATGACGCACTAGGCCAAACAATCGCAGCGCTGTCAAACCCAAGAAAAATCTGGCTCGAGCGCGATGGGCTCTCGATTCTCCTAACACTGAATCAATGGAAGCTTGAACTCGCGAGAACGGATGGCCTCTATCACACACATCATCCCCTGTAATGCAAGCAAACTCTGGAACATACGTCAAAAGCGCCAGAGTCTCGAATATGATGTGGAATGTATTGATGTGCCTTGCTGTAGAGGGAGCGTAGGCACGGTCGGATCGAATGAGACTAAAATAACTCGTTGGTCGGATGAGGATCTCGAACAAAAGCTCCAGGACCAAAATGCACCAAATCAAACTGAAAAAAGTCCAAAATTTGAGGTAAATCTTCACATCCAACGTTCTCAACCATAATTTACAAACACTTACACTCCCAATTGAGCAACATTTCGGTCGTAATCTGCTGGAAGAAAAGCCAAACTGAAGGTTTCGAGAAAGACAAAAGCAAAGCTACAAAGCACCAAAAAGTTGATACCAGTGAACTGCAACTGGCACGCGAAGGGTGCCTCTCCATACACAAATTGAGCTACAACATTCTTGGCTCTGGTACGTAGTCTCCTGTACCAAGGGTGAAGAGTAGAACGACCGAACTCAGCGGGCCAAGACAGTATATCAAAAAAGCAATCAAATACACCTCGAAGGTAACCAGCTTCCTCCATCTCTTCGGGTGGCTTCTCTTGAGCAGAGCGCACCGTCCGCGTAGCAGCACGGGATGCCGCCTCAATACCCACTGGATCCTGGAGCGGTTCAATCCACCCTGTAACAAACAATTCATTAGTGCCCGATCTAACAGAAGTGAGCAACATAAGCAAACGGCGGTACCTACCAGAATCAGCTCTTTGCTCTGTTCCAGTGTCTGCCCTCACAATAGTGTAGTAACGATCATCTTCATCAAAATGGACGTGCTTGACAGTCGCAAAAACGTATGTGTAGGGCCCACATTTCTCTTCTTCTGTCCTACCTTCCCCTTGTGGAAACCCAAAGCGGTTGACCGGTGCTACGGTGAATGTATCTTTGGGATCTTCCATGTTGGTTACATTCAGCAGCGTCAACAAAACGAGGACAGTGTCATCCACTGCAAACTTGATATGGAGTGCTTTGGCTGCTGCCCCAGCTCCCTGTGCCCCAGCAGCAACGACGGTGACTGCAGCTGCAACATTTTCCCATTCACTGTTGGATCCATGAGTCGAAAGACTTTCGATCGCTTGAGTGAGTGTGGATGAGGACTCGGAAGCACTATTCTGCCGACTGTTGTTGTTACGTCGGCCACCCAAGGCAGTCAAACGGCCAAATCGGGCCAAAGCTGAGTTTGAGCTAGGGGTAGATCCAGCAGACAACAAGGAATCGTCGTCAGAACTTGCATTTCGCATTCTACCCATGGGCATATTGAAGGAAGATCTTCGTGTAGAACTGTTTCGGCGGCGTGCAGTTCCTTCTGCAAAAGCATTTGCTCCATAGAGAGATCCAGCTGGAGAAGGCGGATCATTTCCTGCTCGTGCAGGCGCCGATTGCCATGATCCTTCGGAGGATTGGTAGGATGTACGTCTAGGTGGTCTACTATAGCTTTGTCGTCGCGGCGGGGGCATGACAGGACCCAAATCCTCGTCGTCATCATCGGTGCCTGCAAGCTCTTCTTCCGTGGTAATATTGGTTGTAACGGTAGTGGGTCGTCCCTGGTAACCTCTGGACATGAGAGATTGCTGGGCTAATGCATCAAGTTCTTCTGCTTCCTGTGGAACAAGAGTATTGAATACCATTTGAGTAGGAGGAGCGCGCTCGTTGGGATGCTCGAGATCGTCGTCATCCAGTAGGTCGTCGCGACTAAGGTCGTCAGTATCCTGATCCGACATATCCAAATCAGCCCCCATGGCTGCCACGAGGGCCATTTGATCGATCAAACTCGGCCTTCGGTCCGTCATGTTGTTGGTGTTGGAGGACACCTCTCCTGTGTGGGAAACTCTGTGAAATCGAATCTTGCTGCAGACTGTGGCCGATCACTGGAGACCACACACGCTGTCAAATGGTACCTCTATTCAACGGAGCGGGATAGATACCTGAATGAGTTCGACAAAGGTAAAAAGTGGGGAAACCTTGACTCCAACTCCTTGTCAACCAAACTCATGAAGTACTACTGCAGACTTGAGGCAGAATTTTGTCTGCGACTTCATTCGATTGGGTCCACGCAGCACTTCATGCAGTTTTCATCCACTGTAAATCTACTACCACAGCTTACGTGGCAATGGACCTTCTGCCTGGAACAACGGATGACGGATGACGGATGACTCTGGGTGTCCGCCTATTGTCCCAAAATTTGGATGTGACTACTTTGACTTCTCATGCATCATCAATATTTTAAAATCATCAATAATCATCACAGTCTAAAATAAACAACAAAATACATACATTATTCTATGGATGATATCCACTAGCAGAACAGTTTCTCCAATCCACCGGTTTCATCTCGTGAACCACATGAGTGGCATTGTGGGGGTGATCTTGCATGTCCTGGAGTGCTTCTAGATAGCAATCAACGTAAGGACAGTTGTTGTCCATGGTCAAAAAGTACGCATATTCGCACGTTAGAACAGGGTCCCGACCGTATACTGCAATGCCGTTGATGTACATTCCCTGATAAGATATATCATTTTTGGTAAGTTTTCATCATAAACTCATTTCGAACAAACATACACTAACAATCATACAACGTACCCAACAGTACGCCATGGCAGCGCGACTCCACCACACGTCGTAATTACAGTGCATTCCAAGCAACCACCCCGCAAACCAATGGTGCAAGTGAAAGTATCGAGACGACATGACAGGGGACAGGAAGAACAAGAAGCACAGGAACAGTTCCACCAACTTGACCAAGATTTTTCGTTCCTTCCATGCCCATACGACATGAGCAATCGCTAGCCCACCAATGGTGGGGACTAGAATCAGAACAAAGATCCATAGTTGCCAAGGCCACAAACAGTGAATCTCATAGAGAGACACGCTGTGCTGAAGCCATCCCACAAAGTTTTGAGACTCAAAATATAGATTGCACACAATCACCGGCAGGATCCAGGCCAAATGGTCGACACCACGTTGTTTCCACATTCTTCCAACAACAAAAAAGGCGAGACAGTCCATCACTATGAGGTTCATATCAAAGTGCCAGACATCCATTAACGTCATGGACTTGTCGCGATCGTCAAACAGCTGTTCCACAATCTTGTGGACCACCGCGATCGATGCAAACGTTAGAAAAAGAAACTTGAGAAATTTTATTGTGAACTCGCCCTCCACCAAGGGGAAACCAAAAATAACCAAACCTTGATCGGAGTGAACGTTTGTGTTCAAGATGGCGCCCACTCGATGCCAAAACGACCATTCGGAGGGAGTGGATTCCACCACCTCGTACTCTTCTGGCAGTTCTTCCGGCTCATCTTGTTCGTCGTGAAATTCCTCCTGACCTTGTCCTTCCAAAGAATCAATCAGATTCTCATTGTCGTCTGCGCTCAACTTGGAATAGGCGCTGCTCTGGAGATGTCGTTCCTCTTCCATGGTTTCTTGAATGGCGGCGCAGAAATACTCGTAGTTCACAGTTGCCAAGATTGAAGATCAAGCCGGGAGGAAGATCCGGGTCATAAATCAAAATAATCCGGGTACCCTTGTCTGTCCTCCTCCTCGCTGATGCTGCTGAACATGTCCGACTGTGAAAGTATGACTTGAAGTTGATCACCCAGTATGGC
This sequence comes from Nitzschia putrida, assembly GCA_016586335.1. Classification (NCBI taxonomy): domain Eukaryota; phylum Bacillariophyta; class Bacillariophyceae; order Bacillariales; family Bacillariaceae; genus Nitzschia; species Nitzschia putrida. The sequence goes on along the minus strand of BLYE01000019.1, from coordinate 285,894 downwards.
CTCAAATGATTCTCCTTTGCCACTTTGGCCTTTCCGATCATGCTGCTATAGCAGCCACGTACATTCAGTACTGCAAGTCGCAAGTCTGTTCACGACGCGCCTTTAACTTCCTCCTCGACAAATTTCCGAACACATCACAACAACGATGACTACAATACTCGTACAAACTACGAACGGAACCTTTCTATCCGCAAACTTTCAGTTTGCTGTAGAGAGTTGAGAGTGATATCAGATGTCAGCTACCATCTAAACTTGGATGTCTTCGCCGGCTGACACTACAGACTGGCCCTCTATAACTAGCTAATACAGCAATATAACAGTTTTGACATGAGTAGATTCGAGGACACTCAATAATTCAAAGTTTGCAAACTTAAAATGGCTAGATTTACAATATGATGAGATAGTGACACAACCCTAGGCAAACAGTGCCTTTCTCTTTGCTTTGGACACTGCATAACGCAAACTAGCAATCTTTTCAGTTGTCGATAATCTTGTAGCTTTGGCGTAATCTTCCGAAGTTGTATTGGGGAATTCATCTTCGTCGTCCGAATCTTCATGTTCCACACCGTTTAGATTGTCGTACATCTTTTCCAGCTGCTCGAGAGGACGGAATGTGGTGGAGGCTGCCGCTGAAGCCGCCCAAGAAATCCAACTTTGTCCACTAGTCACACTATCATTATCATCATCGTCAGAGAAGTCATCCTCATCATCGTCACTCCTTCTCCGAGAAGTTTCATTGTCTGCGAGAAAAGAGCCGAGGTGGCCCTTCTTGGGTTGTTCGGAGTGCCTTGGACCAGCACTTCCTGCCGAAAAAGACTTGCTTCGGGCTCGGTCGGGTAACTTTATTTGAGGATTATCATTCAAAACAGTGCTTCGTCGCCTTTGGGGGTTTAGGCTGCTCTTGTGGTCAGATTGCAGGAACGAGCTCGCTCGCCGAGGCGGCTTCGCAGAGGCTTCCTTGTTTTGGTCGGAAACAACCAGTGAGCTGCCCCGTCGAAGAGGTTTCGTTGAGGTTTCAGCATCGTGCGAAAGTTGGGCAGCAGTGGCGGAAACCGATCGCTTGGGAGTTTTCCTTGTCAGAAGACCAGGACTCTTGCTACCGCTGCTTCGCTTGGGAATTTTCAACATGTCAAAGCCAGAGATAGACTTGCGTGAGGGTGAAGGAGCATGAGGAGGAGGGGGAGGAGGAGCCGAAGATTCAGCGGCAATAATATCAGCTCGCTTTCCACGCTTCTTCGACGAAGTAGAGGAACCCGCTGGACCGGAAAAAAAATCGTCAAGACTTCTTGAAGTTCGTCCTGAGTTACTTTCTACCAAGTCTTCCCCAAAGGAACCTTGCGATGATTCATCCCCATCAATAGCTGAAAACAACGAGGACTTCACCAGCGTTCTACGGTGGTCGGAAACTGATTTCGATGCATGTGAACCTTTAAGATAGGACTTTGTTCCCTTCTTCTTTGGTCCCTTTTTCAACGTTGCCCGTAAGTCCAAGGCATCATCATGGTGGGAAGAGTTCCCAAGAATCTCATCACTCATCAAACCCATCTTGAATTGGCTGTGGTTGCACGATGGTTACTCGTAATACAAACGGGTGTGAAGAAAAATCTGTTGACGTGGTGACGATCGTCGTACAACGGTGGTGCTACACTGTCGTATTCGGAAAAAAGACCTACTCGTGGTCAACGCAACTTCGCGAAACTGGAAAGCAATGTAAACTTTTCAACCTTGCACCTTGTGTATAGTAGTGTTTGGGCATCTCTAGTCACTGCTGCTGCGCCAGGCACTTATGATTATCACGCCCCAATGGATATCTGTCGGATGCTAGAACCTGAATACGACGTCCGATACAAGAATTGACACTAACTATTTTGTTCGCCTTCGCTTGGTCCTAGAAGAATTTTTGAGTGGGGGGCTATTGAACGTCAGACGCCAATGGAATGCTTTAAGCATTTCTAAAATGTGGGTCTCTAAACGTACTACATAACAATTGGCTGAGCTGAACGCACGGTCATGCTACAACGCCAATCCGAACACGGGTTTTGCACGAGGAGGGAAGGAGTGAAGTACCGTATTCGTGCACTCGTATTGTTGCTCGTACGTCGCTCCCGTAGGCCTCCGTGACAAATGACGAGTGACGAGTGATGTGCAGACTTTGTCGTTCCAGAGCCAGGGGTCCGTCGTTCTTCATCCGACAACAACCAAGCAGATGTATGTTGTGGAAAGTGCCACCAGTTCTTTCAGTCGGGTACGTGCTGCTACGGCTCGTACTACCGGTACTACTGCGCGATGGGACTATTACTGATTACTGAAGCCCTTTACTCTTGAGCTGTGTTAGTACTTCACCAGATATATGGCAGTAGGTGGTATCGATGATGGATGATGGATGATGATTGATGATGGATGATGGTAGTAGTTAGTAGTAAACTATCGGTACTGTACAAGTTATAATATGAATGATGCAGGATGGGAGGATACGGGTATGTCATAGCTACCTAGTACTCGGTAGAGGAAACTCTCAACCGAGCTTGAATCTTCTTTTCCACATCCAATGATCTTGTTGGTTGTATTCGTCAGAAGGCGACAACGACTGAATGGATGTGCCACAAACAGAATCGAGAGGTTCTCGAAACTTGGCAAAGTAATGTCAAATTACACGTTATAGATTGCGGGAACTGGATGTTGACAAGTGGCGAAGAGGCCTGTTTCAAGTTGTTTAGTTTACCATTTACCAGTAGTTGGTACGATCAACCCCTCCTCCTCCTGCTTGAGTTTTACTGTGAATGACAATAACAAAATGATCACAAACCTCCTGTAAGCCGAGAATTCTTGAAAACCGGTAGAAAAGAGACCATGAACTTCTATGAAGGTTTCGTCGAAAGAAGCCTTCAACAACGTAACTATAATAATAATAATATCATGATTTGGTCTAATGAGTCCACTGCACCCACTACATTTCGTTGCGGTGAAAAGAACTGCTTTTGATGATGACTAATAACTAAATAAGAAGGACTACGGCATAATATAACGAAAGACATCATGTTGTATACGGCACGAACGGAATTCATCGCCGATGGATCAATTCCAACTCGCTACGAAGGACACCAGCAAGATAGGCGGTTGGGTTCCGCATGGTACGTTGGTCAATGGATGAGAACTTTTGAAGCGCTTGTAGGGCAAGATCCTCAGGAAGATCCTTGACCATACCTAACATTCCATCGTCAAGCGGGCCATTGATCTTTCCAGTTACTTGAAGATTCTGGAGGGAAGAAAAAGTGTCAGGGGTGAGGCGTCAGAGTACGGCGAAGAAAGATAACATAGAAGTGACCTACCTGGACAGCATACTGCACGTTGAGAGGGAGGTCTGCCATGGTGGCTGTAGTACGACGGCGAGGTCTTTGCCCATTCATTCCGGGGTTCGGAGGACGGGGCTGGTTCTGTTGATACGGAGGAGGCTGATAGCCTTGGTTGCCAGGAGAGGGGATATACGACGAAGGAGGACCACCATACGAAGGACCTTGGTTAGGTGTTGGACCAGGATTCTGGTACCCATTTTGGTTTTGCACTGCCTGCAATGCGGAAGAAGCTTTGTCTGCTAACGCCATGATATCCACAGGAGGGGGACCGTGCGAGTTTGGAGGTGGATTTTGCATGGCCCATTGCTCCTGTCCAGATGGCGGGGGGTAACGATTGGAGTTGGGGTTGTGATTGTACGGTGCATTCGAATACGACTGTGATGGTGGTTGTTGATTCCCATACTGTGGCATTGATTGAACGGGGGCGCCATACGAATTTGCTTGATTCCCGCCTTGTTGCATATTACCATACTGATGAACGAGCGATTGATGACCATACTGCTGGGGTTGTGGAGGTTCATGTGGACCAGGCATACGTGGTTGACCTTGCATTGGCGGGTTAGCACCGTATGCGGACGGAGGTTGGCGAGGCATTTGTTGCGAATAATGCTGTGGAGGAGGTTGATGATGGTTCATGGGAGGGGGCTGTTGCTGACCATACGGAGATGGTGGTATGCCTTGATTGTATACGGCGGGATGTGGTTGATAAGAATTGGGACCATCTTGCATGGGACGAGGTGGAGGGGGAGGATTGTTCCCGTACGTATTTCTAGGAGGGCCATAGGGATCATGGAAGTCTGATTGGCCACTACGGCCGAACGAGGGGTCACCACCAAAACGGTCACGGGACCTCTCCCTACGATAGGCATTGTTGGGGTCTTCACGTTGGCGGCGATACTGGGGTTCAGTATCTCGGCCTCTAGGAGGAAAGCGATCAGGATGCTGTTGCTGCGGAGGAGGTTGTTGTTGGTGCATGGCTTGACGAACTTCCGCTAGCTGTATAGTCATGCAGACCTGATGAGTCCAAACATATAGACATCCAAACAATGCTAACAAAAGTGGAAACTTACCGTCTTCTTGCCACTGGTAACGTCCTTTCGTTCACCGCGCATGTAACGATTTAAGATTCCCATGAAGTAGCTACCGAAATTTCTAACCTGGGTACGATTGACAGTGGAGAGTTCTTCCAAGGCGAAAAGAGCATCACGTTCTGACAACATTCGAATCTTGCTCCTGACCTTGTCATTCATTTCGTCTTGAGAACAAAAACCATCAGATACTAATTTTTGAAGACGTTGATTGACTGCTGGGGTGAGTTCGGGCCCCATGGGAAGAATGCCTTCCCCTTCACCGGATGCTGCTCGCTCTTGGACACTAACGTAGCGCTTGATCACTCCAAAGAGGTAGGCTCCGTGATTCCGAATGGTGTCGCCTTTGATTTGCACAGCATCGTCGTACTCGGCAAGGGCGTCGTTAATGAGTTGCTTTGACAAGCCACGCAGCGTTTCCAAGAGACGCCCGGCGAGAAGAGCTGGTGTGATCGAGGGGGGGACAACAACTCCTTCTGGCAGGCCAAACTGAGCTGCTCGACCGTCACCAGAGGCAGCAGAAACAGCAGGTTCAGAAGGAGCAACACGGGGAACGGGAGTTTTCTCGGAAGAACCCGTAGCTACAGTAGAAGACGGTTGGGTTTCTGGTTCTGAGGGAGTCTCCGTTTTTGTAGGAGCGGCAACGTCACCTGAGGGCGCAGGAGCAGGATTTGGTTCCTCGTCATCATCAGCTTTGAATAAATCGTCTTCATCATCGTCGTCATCTTCTTCCTCTGTTTTGAGAGAGGGGTTTCCGGGTGGAAGTGCGTCTTCTGACATTGGGCAGTCTATTGAAGTGTCAGGGTTGTTGGAAAGATTGTGCAACGGTTCCAGTAGTAAAGATCGTGTGTTGCTGTGTTGCTCGTTGTGGCATGAGTCCTCGCTGTGCACATCGGTTACCAGAAACGTGGAATTGTACGTGATGCGTGATGAATCCTGAACACCGGACAGACGCGGCCTGCCATGACACGAGTGGCCTCACATCTCACTTTGGCAAATGAACAAGACAACAACACCAGCTTGTTTGTCAGGACAGTAGCATGAGGCACCAACACTGGCTCGTATGCTTCCTTTTTGTTCTTTTCGGGTCACAAACTCCCTTCTGTACTGCAAACACCAACCAGCTGGCTCGAAAATCCATTTTTCCCTGCATCATTGGTGTCGAAAGCAATGTTGTTGCCTCGGCAATAAGAAATGGGCAACAAGATGTCTGTAAAGCATCTGTGGAACAACAGGATTCATCCTCAATCGACAAACACCATCAAGTCGCTTGTGTCTCCAACGGCAAGAAGGGAAAACTGTCTAGACTTTCGAAAAGGCTGTCTTCTCATCCAATCCAGTCGGCTGTTCTCTTGATTGCGATCTCCTTACTCCCCTACCCTTTGTGGAGATCCCGTCAGCAGTGGCTGGTATTCTTCGATTCAAAAGCCATCCAATCCAAAATTCTGAGTGTTCTACATCGCCTGGACTCCCTCCCTCCAAAATATTCCTACTCTATTTATTTCTTGTCTATGAGTCTATGGGAAACTCTTGGTTTGTCTACGATCCCTGTGGAGACAGCGGCAGGTATGGTCTTTGGTTGGCCAGCCTTTCCCCTAAGTGCCCTGGGAAAATTGCTTGGAGCTCTTGTTGCATTTGGATTAATGCGTCATGGGACATGGGCGGAACTCTACGTTCAACCAAGGTTACCTCAACACCCGACATTGACACGGCTGGCGGACTTGGCTGCTTCAAGTCCACTCACAGCTGCCCTCTTGATCAAATCATCTGGTTTCCCTGAAACCATCAAGAATGTTACCGCGGGTCTGCTTCGTTCCATCCGTCTCTGGATGTTTGTCCTGGGGATAATGCTCCATGGATGGGTCTTTTCTGGCTTGTGGACGTGGGTGGGTGTAGATACTGCGATGCGATTGGAGAATCCTGAGACACCAGTGCAGAGAGTACTGCAATTCCTCGTGAGCATGGTTTTCGTGCATGGCTTTGTCATTTCCCCACTTGTGTTGGCCTATTTCTTGCGACCGAAGGATGCCCCTCAAAGGCCAAGCGAAACAGAGAAAGTTCCGGACCTCCTACCCTAGACTGGAAAAACTACACCAATACAACATGTTGTTGGCTTGCGAAACATTGTACATTGAACCAGACGAGTCGACTTTTTTCGACCTGAGAACTGAGAATGTGCACGAGCTGCCATGTCATATCGTTTGCAGACCATCGCACTCGGAAGCTGGGTCGTTGTGTTGTCAGACTGTGGTACTTCTACAACTCTGTGACTATTCTACTTCGCCATTTCACAATCATTTGATTGCATGGTGACTTCCGAAGTATCATTGCTCCTGAGCTTCCTCGGTCGTGCTAAAAACGATGTCGGAATTTGTGGGAAGGTGGTAGCAGTGTCATCCATCATGTCTCATTCACGTCTCAATTGGAATGCGTTATTGCCTTCGTCTCTGTTTTCTCCGTATTATTTCTCAAGCCGAGTTGACAAAGCATCGCAAAACTGCTTGTGCAACTTCACCAAGATCCTGTCAACGATGACATGACCAAATATCCTCACAACTACTCTTGACCATAAATTTTCAGAACAAATATCTCAGCACCCCGAAATATCTTTACAAATCCTATCATGGGCTCACTAAAGACTGAAATTCCAATGGGAAATGACACTGTTTTGCTAGAAGATGATTCACCTGCTGAGGAGACGCCTGAGCGTCGATGCAGCATCCAAAAGGCGTTGGTTGCACTGATGCTCGTCGCATTTGTTGTTTTTGTCATTTTGGATGCGACGATTGGAAAAGGATGGGTAGGCGACGCTGTCGATACCTTCTTGGAATGGATTGAAGAAAACCCAGTCGAAGGCCTCTTTGTATTCATTGTGGTATATTTTGCCGCAACGGTACTATTTGTTCCTGGGTCCATTTTGACGCTTGGCGCTGGATTTGTCTTTGCCAATGCATTTGGATTGGGTGTCGGAGTTTTGCTGGGAACTCTTTCCGTGTTTGTTGGTGCCTCGGCAGGGGCTGTTGCTGCTTTCTTGCTTGGGAGGTTCCTTCTACGCGATTGGGTTCAGGGATTGACAAAGAATTACAAGATTTTCGCCGCATTGGACAGTGCTTTGGCAGACAAAGGATTTCGCATCATGACCCTACTTCGCCTGTCTCCTATCATTCCGTTCAACGCTTTGAACTATATCGCAGGGGTGACAGCTGTTGGATTCTGGTCATACGTCTGGGCATTGTTTGCTATTTTGCCAGGTACTTTGCTGTATGTGTTTTTGGGCGCATCGGCTGGAAGCTTGGCAGACAGTGCCAATAGTGGTGATTCAACCACTATCACTATCATCGTGGCTGTGGTTGGTGTTGTTTTCGGGATTCTGGCCATCGCGCTTACATCGTACTACGCCCGTTTGGAACTAAACAAGGTCACACTAGAAATGGAACGGAGTGCCACAACGACAGAGAATGTGGAGGCTTCATCTGTGTTGGGTCAAGGGGGGGACAGGTCTGTCGACACAGAGGGATAAAGAAAGTATCCTTCTCTCGTGCCACAAAAGAATGTATAGTTTTGAATAATTGATCTATCCATAGAAATTCTACCTGCTACCAGCTTCCTCCGAGTCAATAACAGATCGAGCTTGTCGCATCGCATCGAATCTAACTCCTTCCTACATCTTTTAGCATGTAGTTAGTACTTCCGCTCTTTTCTTTGTCAGGATTATTGCTGCCGGAACCGACCTATAGCTCGCTCCCCAGCGAGGGGAGAGGGGAGAAGCGTCCTTGACACCACCACAGTAGAAAATTCTCGTAGCATTTTGAGTAGAAAATGGTGGAATCTGGAATCGTATCCTTGCCATAAGAATTTTGAAATTGTGATGGGTGCCTTGCGCCGATTCATGCCATGTTCATTGCTGCTAATCTTTGGCTATCAATATCGAGATCATTCACTGTTGCTACAACGGCGATAGAGTGACCAGCAATCAGTTCCACCTATATTTTTCCTTCACATTTATATGAATTCTGTCAGCAGTAGGCTCGGAACAGCGGCCGGGAGGACCTGTCGTTCCTTGCAACTATCCAGGGACGGATATCGATTCCTTTCATCGGCTCGAATCTCTTCTGCCAATGTACGAATTGGCAGACTATGCAACAGTCGAAAAAATTCTGCATTCCTGCTGAGACCGACGCAGATATTCTCCAGCAATTTTTCCACGACATCAACGCAGTCAGTAGCGGAAGAGTCCTATGAGGATTACCGCAAAACCAATCCATCTGCGTACATTTTGGCCGAATTGCAGCTGGAGACACTGCACACGGAACGCCGAATCGACCAAGATTTGTACTTGAAACTATTGCAGGAAGTGCATCAGGCTTGGAATCGCCAAGTCATTTCTTTCCCAGAGCAAGGACCTACAGGTACTTGGACCTACGACATGGTGGTGGACCCATTCACCTCCAAGCGATTGTATCAACGAACATGGAAAGGGGATGAAGAAACCAGGAAAGTCATCTTGGAGTTGGACCCTTCGGATGAAGTCCTTTCCATGTCCCTCTCTGTCGACGAGGCTTGCATTGCGTGCCTAGTCGAGAATGTCGAGACTGGTCTGCGCGAAGTTCGGTTGCGCCACAATGAATCAGATCGGGAAAGTGTACTTCATTTCAATGGGGACGATGTTGATCAATTAGTTGGTCTTGAGTGGGGTCCCATCGAAACTGATGGTGAACATTTGTTGTACCTGTTGGCTGCAGACCAACAGGGGCGCCCGAGTCGCGTGTTGGTTTCCTCGGTTCATCCCTCGGTACTTGACGTCACCAAACCAAAATTACTTCTTCAGTCGGATGATCCAGCGGAAATGATGGATGTTCAAAGAACCAAAGGATGTCAGTATGTTGCCATTCAAACCATGACCAAAGAATCCAATGAAGTGTACCTTAGTTCCGGGGCCGACTCCCTGCACCTTGTCCAACAACGACAACAAGGTGTGCTATATCACGTCGACGTTGGTGAATGGGACGATATTGCTATATTGATGTCCCACGATGGTGGAGAATATCGGTTGCTCAATCATAGCATTTCCAGTTTACCATTGGATACGGAGGAAACGCTCAATGCCTACAAGAAGACCGACTCGTCAGAACGCACAATTACTGACATGGACCTATTCAGAGACTACCTCCTGTTATACGAGAACGACACATCGACCGGTATCCCACATATTACGATACGTCAACACTCTTCTGCCGATGTCAGTCATAGTGTTACGATTCCATTGACGACAGAAGACCAACCATGTGTCAAGATCACCCCCTCAGGGAATAGCAGTTTCGGTGCGTCCTCTTTGCGGCTACTCGTCGAGTCACCAGTTACTCCACCTGAGCTACAGGAGTTGGACATGTCAGGAAGTGAGCTGTTGCATAGCGTGGAAATGAAGCTTCCCAACAAACTGCCTTGCTTCCAAGAACGAGTTTTTGTTCAAAGTAAAGATGGCACCGAGGTTCCATTGAGTTTGGTGTATGGTCCCAGTAACGACGCCAGTTCGTGGGCAAGTTGGTTTGGCATTTCTGAAAGCTCTAGGCCTGTCTTGTTAATGGGATATGGTTCTTATGGGGAATCAGTCAATCTAGGATATGATCCATCCCTCGTGCCGTTGATCGAGAGAGGCTTCGTGTTGGCTTTCGCCCACACCCGAGGTGGTGGGGAACTTGGTCGATCATGGTACAACGAAGGAAGACTTCACAAGAAAGTCAACGCAATTGATGATTTCGAATCTTGTGCAGAATACCTCAAGGATCGCTTCAAAGGCCCTGTCAGCGCCAAAGGTTTCTCTGCAGGAGGTTTGCTTGTCGGGGCAACCATGAACCGGCAGCCGGATCTCTTTGAGAACGTGATCTTGACGAATGCTTTCTTGGATGTCTATGCCACCATGGCCAACCCAACCTTATATCTCACGCAACATGAGTGGGACGAGTTTGGGAACCCAATCCTCAGCTCCGAGATTAAAACATTGATTCAATCGTATTGTCCCGTCGAGAATATTCCAAACAGAACAGACTCTTTTCCTCGCTGTCTTGTTGTTGGTACTCTCGACGATATCAATGTCCCTCATTGGAATGCTACCGTCTTTGCGAAGAAAATTCGCGACCGAATGGAGCAGAAGGACCGAGTTTACCTGCACTTGGAAGAATCAGGAGGCCATCATCTTGGTCAGAAACGTCTTCAGATTGCGGCACTTGAATTGGCATTTCTTCTGCAGAGACCAAAATCACCAGAACATAGTTGAAACACCTAACTTGTACTAACTAGGATGTCTGTAATGGATTTTCCCTGAATGCGGGCATGCCACTAGTTCTAGTGATGAACGCCAATTCCTTCTTGTGGGTGAATTCGGCGACAGAAATTATGTACTGTACGTTTATATGAACGTGAATTTCCTCATTAGTGTCGTACGAAGGAGTGGTAGGCGTCGATGTGACATAAGAAAAATGAACTTCGTTTAAGGAAACTCTCATTTATTTATGCTCCTATGCATCCCACCTCATAACGTTCATCAACGTCCTCCTCCTCGACGAGAATTACGGTTGGGCGGGTGTACTTCTGACAACACCACCGCCACCACGAAGCCATTCTCAGAGAAAAGATAATCATCTTGAGCCCCTGTACTCCATCAGGTACGGACAATGGATAGGAAACAAGTTGGCTACCTCCCAAGTATCCTCTCCTCGAAGGATGCTTACGGTACAAAGCAAGAAAAAGCGCTCTGTCCCGAGAGTCTTCGTCAATCTATGGCAGAGTTATATGCCAGGGTCGACGAGGAGCTATCTCAGCGAAAATATTATTCAGAACGATGCCGCGAGCTATCAAAAGAAATGAAACAGTACTCCGGGAAAACCGAAGGATCTCAGTTTATGGTTTCGACTATTGTCATCGCTGACTTGCTTATCCAATTGGATGAACTCCAATCCAAGAATGAGCAATCCAAACATATTCAGACACCCATTACAAATGACCAATCCCTCTTGGACAGCAGCAAAACCCACAATGAGACAATACAAGATATGAGCCTCTTGGACTCACAGCTTTCCAAGAACAAAAGCTCCAAGAAGGCGTTGGCTCAGAGCCTGTCACAGGCGGCATCCAAGATCGTGGCGCTGAGATCTGAAAACGAAACGCTCCGTGCTGAATTGGAGCTTCACAAACAAACCCCCCCAGTCATACAGAAAGAAGACCCGAAGCTCCGCTCTGAGTTGCAACTGTACAAGAAGAATCTAGCGATGCGAGAAATTCAGATTGACGCGCTCTTGTGTTTGAATGAGGTAAACGAGGAGATGGGACTTAGAGCCCGTTCCAATAGGCGAAGCAATGCAACCAGGGGGGCTCCGAGTGGTAAGCGGGGCGACCACCAAACAAAAGATGGCACAATACTCAAGACTTTGAAAGACAAAGTTGCACAATTGGAAGAAAGAAGTTACAAAACTGAGAACATGCACCCCAATGTGAGTACAGCGGAGGCTTTGTCGGAGAGCGTACCTATCTCGACACCCAGCAAAACCGAGCGTGAGACGGATAGTGATATTTCACTGGAGAACTACTACACACCCACATCTACTCGCACGGGGAGTGGTAGTGATATTCGTTACTCGCCACTCAAAATCTCCATGGTTTCCGGAATGGACAGCATCGCTTCGAAGGAGAACAATGGGGCAATGACAGGGTGCAAACCCGTTACGACGAATGGAGTTCTTGGCCCAAGCATCAACAACCCAGGGCCTTCCATTGTAAACTAATATCTGTCTCCTACAAGCACCATCGTAGTGGCCAGTTACAACCAAGGCCTTCAACGAATACATGGGTATCTCATAACAGCTCACATGATAGCAAAAAATGTAAAACTACTAGTATGAAACATGGATGAAATGGTGGAGGTGGAGCTCACAGTTCATTGATCATCGTGAACGACAGTTGCCGCAACAATAGGAATAGCATCGAAATCAGCAGGAACTTGCATGTCGAAGTCCTCGGAACTCTCATCTTCATCGTCTACACCGTGACTGTGTGAGCTCTGGTCATGCATAGAAGGCCACCGTCCATGAACGGGGAGAGAAGAAAACTCCTCGGAAGTCCCCATGGGTGCTGTCTCTGGGAGAGAAAGAGTGGAGCGCACCACCAAGGGCTGAACAATCCACTTGGAGATAACAAAAACTCCTGCCAAGCAAGACCCCAGTACCAAGAACATGTTGAATAACTTAACTTCGACCATTTCAATCCGTTCTTGTCTCTTGACTTGATGTGCTGCTTCATCCGACGAATTCTCTGCATCTTGTACCATGTCCTTGTCTTCTGTGCAGTCTACACTAATGTGCGTAGTCCCTCCTGGAATTCTCCCATCCAGTGCACACAGAAATTCGATCAAAATGTGCATATGATGCTCCAGAGAGTAACATCTAGCAAAATCCCCTACGCACTCGTCTGCCCAGCCAGCGACATATTCTTTCATGGTGAGAAAGCCATTGTCTGTGCCACAAAGGTCTGATGTCTGGTACTCAATGAGGTCCGTCTCGTTGCCTGTCACACGGTGGAACGTCACATCGCAGGGTGCCAAGGTTGCAGTGTAGCTTCCTCGAGCATTGGACGTCTGTTGTGTACACGTGACAGCAGCACTGGGAGACGGCGATGGAGCCTGGGCATCTTGTGTCGAGGTGTCAATTCGACTGACAGTCTCTACTGCTTGACAATCGATGGTTTGAAAGGAATCTTGGAAATCTTCTACGTCACCCTGAGGTTCTACAGTGGCTACAGATTCAGAAAACTCAACAAGCTCGGGAGGAGTTACCATTCCAGAGCTCACTGCCACAAGGGCAGCTGACACGGCGAGGAAAGACCTCATCGTACCGCTGGAGGTTGTGGGCGTGTTGTTTTTCGTTTTCTTAACCCGCTCAAGCAGCAGTACTCGTACGTACAGTACGGTGCGTAGTAGCAAGTTCTTCTGTATCACGAATCACGACTCAAGGAATTCGTTCGAAGTGTCCACATGTGAGACGTCGCAGCGACATGAATTGCGAGGGGCCATACTCCTCCCCTCCACCTCCACCACCCTCTTCCCCTCCTTCGAACCCTTTTCTTCTTCATAGCATAATCCACCACCATGGCTTTGAACTCCCGCGCTTGTAGACCATGCCCATCGATTCATCTTCCAGCAGAAATACAACATTGATCGTGACCATCGTCTCCACAGCTGCAATAGGGGCTTTCACAATATGGATGTGTTCTCCAAGTAGTAGTAGTACTACTCCTGCAAAGTCAAAGAACAGAAGCACCAGCAAAACAACTTCCACCCATTCGCAACCCCGACGCCGCCAGACAATATGTCTATATTCTTCCGAAACAAACTTTATTGTCACAGAGTCAGATAATACACCGCCAACTCCTTTGGATTTGTTTGAAAGTTGGACAGACCCCACTAGTCCTGATTTTGGCCGCCCTCTCGCGGCCCGTTGGCTTTGTGCAGGTATCTCGGGTCAAGATACCCCTGGAATTCTACGAGCCGGTTTGAAACGGCTTCCCAACTCTAAGTACTTTCTGCTGGAAGAGCCATTTCACATGAAGCAAGAGCTTCTACAAAAGCATCGAGCGTTGGATGACCCCATTCGACGGAAACTATGTTTAGTGGCAGAGCCTGATTCCTTGGCAGCCCAAGAAGAAACACTGGAACTCTTCTTGTCGTATCTTCCGCGACGGTATCCTGACTTGTACAAATATGACGACAAGGCGGGGACGTTGTATGTAGCTGTACTGGATCAAGAGTTTGTCATTGGTGAATGGGTCCAAACAGGGAGAGCGTTGGAGTTGTTGGAACGGATCGTCCAGGAGGACTTGGTTCTTTTGCGGCCACCTCGTACCACAGAATCGCATGGTCAGTTTGTCATGGCAGCAGCAGCGGTGGTATTCAGTTTTGATGGACTCCCAGAGAAATTAGGCCAACCGGTTAGCTTTATTCACGCCCCTGTTCCTGGATATGAGCAGTATTTGCGAAAGACTATGAATCTGACATTTGAGAAGCTACTCAAAGTGGAGAGTCCCATGTGGCGGAACAACTGGGCCATTGCACCTAGTTCGGACCTACAAAGCGCTCCCTTTGGTTTGGAGGAAGTGGAAACGAAACAACGCATGCAGGTCCCAACCAGGGAGGAAATCCAAGAAATGTGGTTACAGGTGGAATACCAAACCATTCGACGCCTTCCCCAAACTGGACACATTCTCTTTACGATTCGAACGCTCACCGACCCCATGAAATCCCTAGAATCGGTCCCCCAAGCAGCTTGCTGCTTGGCTGCATCTCTCCGTGGAATGAGCAAACCTATGCGCAAATACAAAGGTATTCATGATGATGAAACCTGCAATGCGGTCTTGTCTTACTTGGACTCGATATCCGATGGGGATCTAACGGCTAGTAAAAGTACATGAATCTACCCGTGTTATCAGGGATATCTGGAAACTACTACTAGCGGCACTCTAGGAAGTAGCAAACAACACTGTAACACCAATAAAGAATAACTAAAAATTAAAACAAAAGGTAGCAATGACAATAACAACATTCATACTTGCGAGCAAATAGCAGAGAGCAGAGCAAATCTCACGTAGCTAGGCAGGAGGCCTTGAATGTCCACTGTTGTGGACTACGAGTATAGCAGCAGCATCAGCATCACAACCCATTACGCCTGCCTGGTCTTGGCAATAATATTCCCACTTGCCGTGCGTCGGCACCCAATCTCATGTTTGGCAAACTTGTGCAACAGAGGAGCTGCCACCAGCTGGGATGGGCGACGATCCTTTTCCCGACGAAGGACTTCCTCAATGATAGAGAGAGTTCCGGCTTTGGCCATCCATTTCAGATAAAGAGCTTCGTCTTCTGAAACTTCCTCGTCCATGGCTCGCAGTGCAGCCTCTGCACTCTTGGCCGACTTGGAGTCTGCCAGTTCTTGCAATTTCATCAGAATGTGTTCTCTTCGGAGTGTGCCAGCTACAATGTTTTCACTGGAACTGTCCCAATCGATGATTTCCTCCTCTTTTTCCGAGGTACACCAGGCAGTAGAACAAAACATGGTTGACTTTATATGGTTGTTGTTGTTGTTGTATTAGACGTTGGACTTGACGATCACGTTTCAAACAGGGGGTTCTTTTGTGATTGATTCGTACAACTTTGGAAGTTGAACGAGAGCTTATGTTTGCTTTGAAATTGGATTCTCACGAGTCAAGACTCTTTGTTCTGTTGCAAACCAAGAATGAGAGAGTTGCAAGAACTATGAAAAAGAACGGAAGCCAAGAGTGGAAAGGCAACGAGTAATGATGTTATTGTTGTTGTAGTTACCGACCTTCCGAATGTGGAGTGGTCCACCCAAGAAGGGACAGATTGAGAGTACCACCAAAAACTCAAAAATACGAGTACTATCGCCCGTAGGGTCTTGTGGAGGGATTCTATGCGCCCGCCGGCTCATTCCCTCCGCTAGCCCAGCATTTTCACACCCAAAATGGCACGTTCCGTTTTCACATTGACTCAACGGACTAACTTCGAATTGGAAAAGATACCTTGCACCTTCCGAGGAAGGTGCGCATCATCATCTCATCATTCATTCTCCATGATATTATATTCATTCATTGCCTCCTCTATTCTGTTCAACTTGGCTCGAGTACACTAAGGCGTATTGCCAAGTCCTCGGCTTGCAATATGTTCATGTGTGGAAGCTTTAGAGTTTTCTTGCTGTCGTCCTGTTTTTGTCAAAGTTGTGGTATTACCGCCAAGAACTACGCAACCGGTAGTATTGTACCCTTTCCCCAAGTCTCTACACTGCTACGGTACTGGTGGGTACTCTTACAATGTCAGTTACTATGTATCAAAATTCCTAAAGAACCAGTTGGCAATCTCTGGAGGTAAATCCTCCACTCGAATGTCTGTTATGCTGGTTTCAAATTGGGTACTGGACCTCTCCTGAGCATCGTTTTGGTATTTTTCTCTCCCCATTTCGGGCTCCGATAATTGTACTGTGGATTGAGGCTCAGTGATATGAACTTCAGTCGGATGAGATACTGAGACTACTTGACCTGTAGGGTCAATGCGTTGTGCACATGCATTTTGAGGCTCCGCCGTGATATGGACTCCTGTCATGTCAATTGAATGTTCCGATGCCTCATGGATTTCTGTCAATATTGGCAGATTTGCACGTGCAAAGGAATGATCTGACCTAGGTTTTGGACTCGGTATCGAATCTGCCAGTGAAGCATCGTCATCGTCACAGTTCCACGGCCTATAGTCGGATCCAGCCGAAGTGGACGGCGCCTCTGTCTCGCGCCCAGACTCTTGATCACGCCGCACAATTGTTGGGATGGGTACTCCACCAAAGGCCAGCGATGAAGCGTCCGTGTCACCCACAGTTGAGGCCGTAGACTGACGAGGATGGATTGCTGCTTGGATAGCGGGGTTCTTCATGAATTGGCTTTTGGTGTAGGATAGCCGCAGCACTTGGTCAGCTCTGCTTGTATGAACACTCCTGTTGGCTGTGGTGTCCATACTTTCTCCACCGATGCGAAGACCGCTCGACGAGTCTGTAGCCCGGCGTTTGCGTTCCTTCTTAGCGTCGCGATACACATAGAGCAATTTGGGAACGAACATTAGCAAAAGAAGTGCCATGTTGGCCAAAAAAATGACGGCGGTGTACGTGAACATCCGGACCCCTGGGTGGTCTTGGACAAGCATGGCAAGGGGACCTCCCATGAGAAGCCCCTGTAACAAACTAATCATGGCGTATCCAATATACCTTGACTCGCTAAACTCATCGTTGATGTGGCGTGCCTTGTATGCTTGATAGTTGGCTGCAATCAGAGCGACGACGTTGACGAGAGCAACAGCTCCAGCAAAGTACTTCCAATGGGAGTTGGATGACCAACACACTCCGTATGACTCGTACTCATTCACCTCAAAGCGCTGCCAGGTGAGAGGGTCCACTATTGTCCATACTGTCAACACAATCACATTCAAACCAAACATGACCACAAAAGGACACATAACGTCACTAGCTTCGATTTTCAATCGACGGAATGCAGTGGCACCCCTGGAGCAGGAAACACAAAAAAATTTACAAGACGTTTGAGAGACCAACCCTCTGAGAACGACATTGAACACAAGAATACTCACTTGATGAGTCTATTGAGTCTCCAAACTTTGCTAAACAGGGCACTGAATGCGATGGTGAATCCACATGGAAGCAGCCATGACCAGCTCACGCAGGCAATATCACAGCCTCGTTGCGAAGCGATCGATTCATCGATACCAAGCGGAAAAATCGATGATCCCATGGTGAAGGTACCTGCACAAATCATGATCAAGAAGATTGGCTGCGATGCCCGTACAACTCTTTCCTTGATGTTCCATGTCACCCAGCCTGCGAAGAACGTTGAGGTGAAGATGACGATTGAGCCAAGCGTCCAGGACAATGCTCGAGTTCCTCCGAGGTAGTGGTAGTTGATTACGTAGGCTTCGGGAGTGTAATCCCTGACATAGATGATTTTGCCCGCATCGGAAAGACATTGAATGTCGTTTAAGCGTTCAAGGGCCAACTCTACAAAGTCGGCTGAAGGGATGACCCACCCGTTCTTCTGCGCAATCGAGGCCGCAATGTCATAGGAATAGGACCATTCTACCAACCTACTCAAAATCCAAGCCTGATAACAACTGTCATATGCTGTATGATCTGTCCTGAGATACCAATAGGCGAAGCCAACAGCGGGGTAACCAGATCCGTACAATTCCGTGGACATATCCACCTCTAAAGTGGTCTCATTGATATGACCGGCCAAGACCTCCATCCGTCTAAGAACTTCTTCTTCTGAAGCGGCTGAGTAAGTCTCTGTAATGTTACAGGATTCCAGCAGGGCATCGGCTAGAAATTCCTCGAGTCCCATATAATACCCCATCCCAAGATATCCAATGGAGTATGGGACCCGCAGGAGAGCTAGTGATTCGGCTTGGCTGCTGCTGGTGTAATAATGCAAGTAGTCTGTCTCGTTTGAGTCGGGAGAACTGCAGGATGACGAATGTTCACTGATTGGTAGCAAATCATCCATGGGCCAAAGGGGTGCTTGACCTGTGGCATTCTCGGGCCAATCACTAGCAAAACTTGCCAACGCCCTGGTGAATGTTTCTGATTGACCAGATCGATCCTGTCGCACCACAACTGTAATAGGTTCATGTGGCAAATCCACGGCAGGGTTTGTGCTAGCCAACATGGGGTCATCCCAATACAGAACACTGCCACTGAAAATTCCTGCCAGAGTGTCGAAAGTAAAATTGAGACTTGTTGACACCTTTTCTCCAAGGTCGCCAACAACATCACGTGAATATGCGATAACAACAGCTTTGGCTGATGCGGGAATTTGCATTACGTCTATGGTGGAGTGGTAGGAGTCGTCTAGCGGTGTAGAGCCAATTCCCCAAACTGTAGGACCCACAACATTCGTTTCCCCATGTTCGTCAACCTGACAAAGAGCCTTCACCGGATTATCAACACAATCGATGATACCCATGAGCGCATCTTGTGCTTCTACAGAGCCTATTGAAGATACTGTAAAGGAAGATTCCGGGTAAAGTGAATGAAACGCTGATATCCACTGAGAAACTAGCTTGAATGCACCGCTTCCGGAAGCGCCCGGAATGGAGACATTGGTGCCTGCTGAACCACATTTCGGCAGAGCTAATGAGACGACGAAGAACAAAAACAATGCACGTCTATTCCACGACATGGTGGGTTGTGAGGAGTGGAAGTTGTGTAAGCTACCTCCTCTTGCCTCTTGAAATTGGGAGTGGCAATTGACTGTTGTAGGAGGATGTTGGTTGCAACGGTTGTCGGAAGTAGTTTACCATTAATATACCATCATCACCACCACCACCAACAAGTACCCGACAGGAGCAGGAACAACATTAGGGCCTCGTCGTGTTCCTTACACCGTCTCTTTCTTATTAATATGAAAATCACCTCAACGGAGAAATTGCATATCAGACACTCGTCTATTGGCTATAGCCCTTCTATACGGTACTGGGTCTCATTATGAGATCTTTCCCAGCTCCAACTGAGACGAATGAGGAGGAGGAGTTTTCTGAAATAGGGTCACTGATGCGATACTTCATCATCAATCATCAATGCTATGTTAGAAAATCATCACAGCAGCAGCAACAACTCTGTAAAAGCTCCTCCCCCCCTCCCTCCTACCCCGCACCCCTCCCCCCTTCTCCCACAACATGTTTCATGCAAGGATGCGATGGTACTCGTACCAGGTATCGGTAGTACTACCGGTAGTAATAATACGACAAGCAGCAGAGTACAGTAGCTCTAGTGCCTAGTCTGGGTTGTGGTACGTATTGGTTACCCAGTAACCATATGGACACCCCATGAATGCCAGACTTTGCGACCTCAGATATTTTTTTCTACACGACCTTTTTCTTTGCTTCTTTTTCCATGTTGTAGGCCTTGTCTTCTAGTTTATGCCTAGGTAACTTTTTCTATAGAAGGATTAGCTTGAGTAGATGCCATATTCGTCCGGAACTGGTGATTTTGGCCTTTTTCGGGTACCGCGCCAGCCTCCGATATTGGGCTGTTACCACGTGGTTACACCGTAGGACCTGGTACATTTTGTACACACAGGAGGCCAAAAATCAAAGGTTTTGAATCTAGATGACCCCTAAGTTAGTGAAACTCCATTTTATGATGACCAAACTTGGAAGACTATATCTATGGATAGAGAAAAGCAATATCCCAAGTTTTTGTTTCCAACAATCGTCTCTAAGCCATCGTATCATTCAGGCAAGCTTATTTCTGACTGTACAGGGAGTCCTTGGATTCCTGTCTCGTTTCAAGAGGTCCGGGACTAAAAATGCATCTTGAAAAAATCAAAGGGTTGGGACCTCCTACGCAATTTAGTACTATCTTTACGTAGAACACTGTAACCACGTGTTTCGTGGTTACCGTGGTTACGTCAACCCAGACTAGGCACTAGTACCCCAGATTGTCGATAATGCCTCCGCCGATAGAACCGCAGTATCAACATGAATCGTAAAAAACGACAATGTTAATTTTGTTGTTTATTTATTACAGTTGTGCACTCGTATGATAGTCATTGGTACGATCGAGTACAGTACTGTACGTACTGCAAGGAGAATTTGGATTTAGAGATTCGGGGAAAATGTCACTTCGACTACAATGACCGAGAGTTCAAAGCGGGAGCGTTCGTCGTCGTTCGTCCCTCCTCCTTCCATCACCACTATCGGTTATCGGTTATCGGTTATCGGTTATCGGCTAATTCCATAATCCATCAACAAACACCCATCATCACCAATTCTCACAAAACCACCCATATCCTCTCCAACTGTGCACTGGAACCATGGCGAGTGTTGGGATCTCCAGGTTTCTCTTTTTTGCCCATGCCACGATCGTTTCCAACATCGGAAGCTTGAAGTTTGGTGCGCATGGCTCTGCAAATGAAGTGATGTCGGACTCATCTCCTGACACCAAGGTCAATGCCGTGGTCGCTGAGGGATATCCAAGTCCTTCTCCACCAGGCGAAAGTCTACCCTCCGATGGCGACAAAATTTCGCAGTTGCCTGGACTTGACTATGATCCTGGGTTTGACATGTTCTCGGGATACTTGTCGATCAGTGAGAAGCATCAAAGGAATATCTTCTATTGGTATGTGGAGAGTCAAGGAGATCCATCCACGGATCCAGTCATTTTCTGGACAAATGGGGGGCCAGGTAAGCTGCATTTTCATATTGGTTGCATGGCCTGAATTTTCATTGTGGAGTGAACACAACTCAACGTTCTGTTTCTATGTTTATCCAGGTTGTAGTGGCCTCTTGGGTTTTGGAACAGAGCATGGACCTTTCCTGGTCTCGATGGAAGGGGAGTTATCTCCTAATAAATATGCTTGGAACAAACTCGCCAATATTGTGTATGTAGAGCAGCCTATTGGAGTTGGTTACTCATTTTCCGATAAGAAGTCAGACTATACGACGGGTGATGCTACCTCAGCTAAAGACAACTACCGCTCGATTCTTCAATTCTTTGAAAAGTTTCCTGAACGACGAAGCAACGATTTCTACATTGCCAGTGAATCCTACGGCGGACACTACATGCCCCAACGTAAGTTTGAAACATGGTGGATACTTATTATCTGCAAATCATTGCCCTGATGTTTGCGAATTGTCTTTCTACAGTTGCTTTGTACATTCTCGAACACGATTTGGATCGATCCATCAACTTCAAGGGCATGATGGTTGGTAACCCATACGTTGACCCTTTTACCACCGCCATTTCCATGTACCAGGCTTGGTATAACCACGGTTTGCTGCCTTGGCCTCTCTACAAGAAATACGTGCAACAATGTCACAGCCGCCAGCTCTACGGTTCTAGTAGTTGTTCGCATCTCGTGGATATGATGTTCGAGATTTTGCGAGGTGGCATCAACTTATACGCATTGGACTATCCTTTGTGTCGTGAAAAACCTGGAACTAAGGTAGGAGGAGCTGACCGGGTTCGTCGTCTGGAGGTGGAGACAGATGGACAAGGCCTTCATGATAGGAAAAGGGTCAGGCGTCCACATTTCTCGGAGCAATCATCCATGCTGCTAAACCAGACTGTAGCGACGCCACATAGTCCTCCTTTTCTGCCCGACGTGGATCGATATTATCCATGCGCCGACAATCATTGGGAGAGATATTTGAATCGATTGGATGTTGTCTCTGCACTCCATGCCAATGAATCAACCCTTCCCTGGAAGGCCTGTTCGTCCAAAGTCGATTACTCCCAGAAGGACAGAAATACACCTCAGCCTGACAAGTACAAAGCTTTGTTGAAGATGATGAAAAAGGGCACTGCATCCTTGGATGTCTTGATCTACTCTGGGGACGACGACTCTGTATGTAGCTTGGAAGCAACTCAAACTTGGATTTGGGATCTTGGCCCAAAGGCCATCAGTGGACGTACATGGGCACCATGGTATGTGAAAAACCAGACAGCAGGTTTCATGACCAATTTTGATGTAGGAAACAAACATTCGTCGTTTTCGTTTGCCACCGTTCACGGTGCGGGGCACGAAATTCCAAGTTACAGGCCCATGGAAGCTCTTGAACTTCTCCGTCGGTATTTGAGCAAAGAGTTGACCCGGTAGGCGCAGTCACCAGTTAACATAATATACAGTGACTCCAACAACGAAAAAGGTTAACATAAATAAAACTAATAGTGATCCTGCTATATCTATTTCATACCTTCCAAAATAGCCTTTCCGGCAGCAATTCGGAAAGCTTTGCTATCACCTTTTCTTCGAGTGACTTTTCTGGTCCTCTTGTCCAACTCTGCAACAGCATCGTCGATACTTACACCAGCAGCGGCAGCTCGAACCATGGCGAAATACAGTACGTCCGCCAACTCTCCGGCAACATCGTTAGGTTCGGTAGCCTCTGCCAATTCCTGTGCTTCTTCTACCAACTTATCGCGCAAGAGCTCAGGATCCTCAAACAATCGCTTGGTGTAGGAACCTTCGGGAGCGGACTTTAGGCGCTCCTTGAGTGTACCTTCCAAATGACGAAGTCCTCGTGGTTCACCCCAGCATGTCAAGGTGTTCAAGTGGCAAAATGCTGCAGTATCTTCTCCTCTTTGTGTCACAGTAAAGCGCAAAGCGTCACCATCACAGTCGACATCCAACCGATGGAGCGTTTGGAAATGTCCCGAAGTGTCACCCTTTCGCCACAATCCCTTTCGAGAACGGGAGTAATAGACTCCTCGTCCGCATTCCAAAGCGGCAACAATAGATTCCTATTGAAATTGAAAAATAGTGTGAGAGGTGGGAACTTGCGAGGGAAAGGGATTGGGGACTACAGAGATGTAGCGTACCTTGGAAGAATAGACCAACCCCAAGGCCTCGTCGGCTCTGGTACAGACAACGGTGGTGTAAAGACCATCTTCTCTATCCGTCTTCATACAAGATGCAAAACTCAAACCCAAAAGAGTAGCCGAAGGGTCGACGAGAGCCATGTGGCCCTTTCCGTCCTTGCATTTCTTGGAAATAGCAGCGACCGTCTCGGTGACAATCGTGGTGTCCGTGCAAGAGGGAGACAAAACAAAAGAAACCTTGTCCTTCTTTTCAGAAACAAGTCCCAACACGGAATCAACCACCGTCATGGGGTCTTGTTCTGGAAGTTGAACACTAATGGTGGCAGCCAAGGCCAAGGCAGCCGCTACACTCTCGGCACTGACAGTCGAAGCATCGGCAAAGTGGGCAACGATACGTTCACGGGGAACCTTGGCGGCGTCCATGGCCTCTGTTTGAAGGGCATCAATAACGATAGAAGCACATCCTGCATCCAAAAGACAAGCTGCCAAACAACCATCGGTTCCAACTACATCCACTGGATCTACTACCACAGAAACGTCCACCACACTAACATCCAACGAAAGAGTTTCTTGGAGGAATGTAGAAGCCATGGCTACACCCTGTTTCATGAACTTCTTTTTGAGCTTCTTGTTCTCATCCTTAGTCTCAGGAGTGTCGGTATCGACCAAGGCTTGTTCCTTGTTCTTGTCACAAATGGCTCGGTAGGGAGCCGTGTCGGCGAGACAAGTGGCGGGATCTACACAGCACCTTCCAACAGCAGCCAAAGCAGCTCGTTGGTTGGAAGCATCCACGGGGACTTGGTTGACGAAATAAGGGAATGGAAGAGATGCCATGATTGTATTGTATTACCTGATAACAAACAGCAAGAACTCAATCAGTACGACGGTACTTGCTGGGTTGTTGTTGTGAGGCAAGCTAGCGAATCGGTGTGGATTCCCTCCACCGCTCATTTTCTCGCCATCACAGCAGAAGATTCGTCCGATTCCAAAACAGAATTAGCCATGTCCTCGAAGGTGTCCAATCAGACAAGTCCTTCCTTGGTACGGCAACCTCTTTTGTCTTAAATTTCTTGGGCTAGCAAGGTTTTAGAGTAGTAAGAATTGGGTTCAGGCGGTGGTGAACATGCCAACATGCCTAGTGTATTTACAAGATTGCTACAAGCTATGACCAAGTGTAGTATTGTGGCATTTGTCAGGTATGCAACACTCCCCTTCGATGCAATACAGTCAACGCCACCAGTGCAAGGAGCCAACCCAAAAAACTGTGCCCAGTGGGTCAATAGTAGTCTACCGGTAGCTCGAGAAGTCAACACGAGCATCGTGTATGGTCCTATGACCTCGGCCCAGCAGACGATGAAGAGAACGCGCAGACTTAATGTCCAGTTTCAATCGGAGCGACGTACTTGATCGCTGGATTGGCCATATTCCCACTCTCGACTGCAAAAACAAAAGTACAAAACACAAATTGGGTCAGAACGCTAGATCACACTGGTAATTCGATCAAACAACGACACGTTTCTACTGGGTTTTCAATCAGCAGTACTGTACGAGTAGTACCAGTGTGTTTGTGCTGGTGGACGTACCGACAAATGGGGCAAGTTTGACGAGAGGCATTCAACCATGTGGCGACACACTGCAGATGGAAGGCATGACCGCATTTTCCAAAAACTACTGGACACTCATCTCCAGGATATTTGATACCAGGAGCCACTCCTTCAAAGGCTGACTGGCAAATTCCACAAACTTCATCCTCACTTCCAGCATTCCACGTCCATCGTGCGACGCCATGGAAGCGTTTGATACGAACACGAAGGCGACTGGAAGAAACTGGAGGCTGAACTTGCAAGGAACTTCCCATGGGTGCAGAGGAAGTAACTACGGCAGTGTCACTGGCTCGTTTGCGAGAAGAGTCCATGATGCTGATGTTGTTGTTGTTGTGTTCTGTGTGTTTTGTACGTACTACTGGTAGCGTAGGTGGAGCTGGTTGGCATTTGGCATTTGGCATTGGGTCACGTTTGACTCCTACTAGTCAAAAAGTGTCTGCTATCACCCGTCTTTCACATGGATCTTTGGTCTGTCGGTGTCCGTTGTTGTTCCCCATGTTAGATTCCTCGTTCGTCACGTCTTCCCCATGGTTGCTCATTAATATTTAGGTGCAGTAGCCAAACCTCCTTCCCCATCTTGTCTTCAACTGCAACAACAGACAGCAAAAGGAAGAATTGGATACCTACTCTATTCCAGACAAACGCCATTATGATGAAGCAAATTCGGAAATTTCTCAAGCGTATCAAGCAAAACAAGACCCAGCCTCTAATGGTGACGGGAGAAGAAGAAGTCATGTCCATCCCCATCATGTCGCCCGAGCCTGAGTTGCCTGCTGAAATTCCCATTCCTATCGAAGATCCGCCAGAGCCTGTTTATGATCCATCTGCTTGGATTCTTGACAATGCCATGGCCCAATTCCTGCTCATGCACACGGATGAAATTGTACGTTGTCCATTGTCGTATTGTCGTTGTTGATGTTGCCTCGCTTGTATCTTTGGTTGCATGGCATTGCGTTGCATTGTGGCATTGTATTGCATTGCTGTGTGCAAGGGAACTCGTTGTTTCTAATTTCTTTCTTTCTCATATTTGATACAATCCTTGCAGAAATATATGGTCATGTTTGGATACACATACCTTCATGGTACGTTTTGCAACTATCTCGCCGCTCCGTCCATTTTCGTTTGTTTCGTGTAATCAGCTAACCTTTCTTGATTTTCTCCAAACTACAGGATGCAAGGTGTTCAAGTCTTCCGAAGACTCTTCCTTCTCTTATCGATTCGTCAATATGATCATGGCCTGCACAGGAGGTGGTATTATGGTTCCAATCTTCATCAATGCCGTTCCTGTTCCTCTTGCTCAAGATGCATACCCAATTGCCATTCTCGTTTCGTTTTTGCTACACTCTCGCTTTCCTATTCTTCGAGAAGTTTTGGATCTCTCTGCCGTCTTTCGGGTACGTACAGGATGATGCTATATTACTATTTCTACTGCTACTGGAAACTTTGATGGTTCTTGTTTCTCACTGTCATCCAACGTCCATGTTACAGGGTGCCATGGTCTTTTTGTACGAAATTATGCGCGCTGTCATTGTCACCAAACTCACTGCCGCAGCTGCAGCTGCCATTCCTTCGAGCGATTTCTCCTTTCCCTTGTGTGGTCCCATCTTTTGCGGTGCGATTGCTGGCTGTGGAGGTGCATTTTTGCCCTTTGACAAGGGATTGGCTCCCCTCGAAGCCAATGGACTCTCGCCTCCTATGATCTCTGCCTTGATTGGAGCTACCTTTTACCATCTTGCTACTAACTTGTATGCCTCGGAGATTGTCAACGTAAAGGACAAGGCAGCCATGGTTGTATCCGTCTTCTTTATTGTGTATGGAATGTATGTGCAGAATGTCTTTGCCTTTGGCCCAAAAAAAAACGCATAAGACCGTCGAGTTCCATCAAGGCTAAACCAGAGAGGAAGAGACTGAAATGGGACAATTTGCTCCAAAGGAAAAAGAAGCTAGATATTGGAGTTCGGCATGAGTCGAGAAGAATAAGAAGTACGGATGATGATCGAGGTTTTTCATCACGATAGCGGTGGAATGTTGTATGTTGGGGGGGTGTCGGTCCTTAACCCTAGAGGTATTTACATCACACTATATCCTTCCAGAGAAAATATTGTATTACACTAGTTTCATTTCCATCCTCATCCAGGCGCCAGAGAAGCAGAGATTTCTGTGGAGAAAGATTCGGTTTCAGTTTTGGAAACAACTTGGATGACGGTTGCACTGGTGACGTGTGACGTCGGATACTTCATGGTCTGTCCGCGAACAGGTCACGGTGCGTTCTTCGCTTCAATGCCAGCATGGATCTTCATTTGTTTGCTAGTTTGGGGCAACCATCGTGTTATTATTACGGTGGATCCTTCCCGACGTGACATCAACCACTTGAATAATCGTAGAGGTTTCCTTGGATTGCACCTTTCAATATGAGTCAAGAATCTGCCGCACCTCATGATCCTACGGGATGGATTGTGGACAATGTTATTGGACAGTTTGTTCTCATGAACACGGACGAGATTGTACGTTACTACTAGAAGTTTCCTCGTCGTTGCACCCATGTCACACGCTGGTTTTATTACTACTTTCTAACATCTATCTTTTCTTGTTGCTATTCCGTACAGAAATACATGGCAATGTTTGGATACACATTCTTGCATGGTACGTCTTTTTGCATCACTTTGTACTGGACTTGTTGGCTGGATTCAAAATCTCATTGTTTGCTGTTTTTTTAGGCTGCAAGGTCTTCAAGACCATTGGCGAGGACGCTCCTTTCTCCTACAAGTTTGTTTACATGCTCATGGCTTGCACGGGAGGAGGTATCTTGGTTCCCATTTTCATCAACTCGATCCCCGTTCCATTGGCTCAAGATGCGTTCCCCATCACCATTTTCATTTCCTTCTGCCTCCATGCTACCTATCCTATCCTCCGCGAAATCTTGGATCTTTCTGCTGTCTTTCGGGTAGGTTTCTATGCTTGGGAAGATGAATGCATTTTCTCTTTGCTATTTATTCTAACGCTTCCTTCCAGGCTGCCATGGTTTTCCTTTTCGAGACAATGCGAGCTTTCATTGTTACCAAGCTTACATTGGCTGCTGCCGGTGCTATCCCCGCGAGTGACTTTTCTTTCCCTGTGTACGGTCCTATCTTTTGCGGTACCATTGCTGGATGTGGAGGTGCTTTCTTGCCCTTCAGCAAGGGGTTGGGTCCCATCAAGGAGAAGGGAATGGCCCCTCCCATGTTTTCGGCCTTTGTAGCTGCCACTTTCTTCCACTTGTATGTTCAATGCTCCCCTGATGTCGTCAACGTTGTTGAAAAGGGGCGAGTCCTCGTTGCCTTGTACTTCATTATCGAGGGCTTCTCGAACAATGGCATCTTGGACTTTATGTCCTCGGGATCTTCATCGGGAACTCCTGCCTGGGCTATCTACCCCGCTATTGGGCTCTTCCTCGGTCTGGTTGGTCTCCAAATATGGCTACTATGGCTCAACTAAGTAGTAGTGGATCAATGATATGTTATCGATTTTAATTCCAAGAAGAAATAATGATTGTACTTGCACACTTACTGCTACTGTAGTAGAACTAAGTGGCACAGAAGCCCAAATTTGTAATCTTTTGTACGATGCTAAAAACATCCTTCCATAATCTAACTGATGCAATCAGCCACCATGCGAGAGACATCACCGTCGTCACTTCGCACAGCGATCTTGAGGATACAACTTCCCGAGTCGCCTTGCATGACAATTTGTGCTCGAGCCAGCACTTGCTGTCCACCCACAAAGACTCCACTCAAATGGAGCATGTGAGGCTTTCCTGCAGAGTTTGGCTTGATAGAGGCAGTACCATCGCATGGTTGCATGCCCAAGAAGTCGATAACAGCAGTAATGGCATCTTCCAGCTTCTTGAATTGCAATGCAAACTTCTCCATTACCTCGTTGGCGTTGCCAACAGTCTCCCATGCCTTTCGGAAGTCAGGAACGGAAACCTTGGCCATGAAGTCTGCGGTCGAGATGGTCATGTCCTCCAAAGGATATTCTTCCTCGAACGTATCACCCTCCTCTTCTCCAGTGGCAGGATCAACTTGGACCACGACAAATCGAAGTTCGCAAGGGAAAGTAGAAGTGACCAAAGGAGCATCGGCATTTCGCTCAAGGACTGTGAAGCAGTTCTTGCTCTCACCATATCGAATGCCGTTTCCGGCAATTTCTCCAGAAGCAGTGAAAACTTCCGAATCACTCTCATCGATCAAAACAGTGACGTTGTCGAGCCGTTGTTCCTCAATGGTATTTTGAACGGAGAATTGCAGAACAACGTGATTGGCAAAGATGTGCTTGGTGAGTTGAACGACGTACTCGGTCTCGGACTCTGTGAGCATGACAGGAGCCGTTGATCGGAAAGCCCGACCCAAAGCGGCCAACTCTGGAATGGCGTATACGACAGCAGCAGGATCGACAACCTCCTTCTTGGGGGCAGCGGCAGCCTCCAGTCCGGGTACGGCCTCATCGATACCACCATCAGCGGACATGGCGGCAGCAATTTGTTGTGGGGTGTCTTCGACGATGGGCAAGGCCTCGAATGTCAAAGGATCGGGGCTGTTCATGGAAACGGGGGTCTCCATGTAAGCCTTCATACTGCGCTCGAGCTTGTCGAACGACATTGGCATGCCTTCCAAGAAGATGTAAGCAGCAGCGTCTCCTGGGACAGGAGCATCTGGAGGAATATCTTCAGCCTCGGCATCAGCAGGAGGAGGAACGTAAGGGTTCTTGGCCATGGCATCTTCCAAGACAGCGACGGCAATAGCAGCACGATCACGTGTTTCGTCATCTTCATCCTTCAAACTGCGCTTCAACAAGACCATGATGGAGGTACGAAGAGAGGGGCATTGTGCAGCGAACTTGCCCAAAGCCGAGACGGCAGCGGCACGAACAGCCGAATTCTCAAGAATGACACGGTTGTAGATGAATCGGATGTAACGGGCAGGAGCCGAGGTGCTGGGGCCGAGTTCTCCCAGCAAGTGAAGGATTTGGGTAGACAATTGTGTGAATTCGCAATCCTCAATGAACTCGCACAAATGCAAGAGAGAGCTCTCCATGGACTCGGGAACAGCTCGGATAAGGGAGATAATACTGGAAACAATGCTCTTCTTGAACTCGAAACCTCCCTCTTCCCTCAAAAAGTTGGACATGAATCCGACCAAGACACGATGTTTGGCAGGGTAGGTGAGGCACAACTTTTGCAAACTGCGGACAACGGTAATCTTGAACTCGTCGGCAATCTCGGTCAAGAAAGCGGAAATCTGCTTCAAAAGACGGTCGATCGAGTTCTCACTTCCAGTCTTGAGGAGAGTGGTAATGGCCAAGGTAGCAATGGATCGGTTGGAGTCGGCGAGCATGGCCTCCAAGTCCTCATTGCACTTGGAGACAAGGCGGGGGTGGACATTGGCAATTTGAGCCAAGGTGCGCATGGCAGCATACCGGGTGGCAGGCTTTGGGGAACTGAGGAAGAGCTGAAGGACCGAAATGGCAGGGCTCAAATCTTGGGGCTCTAGTCCATCCAAAGCGCAAATGGCCCGGGCGGCCTCGTAAACGACCAACTCGGACTTGTGTCGGAGACTAGCCTCAAGGAATTGGTATCCTTGCTTGGCCACTTCTGATCCAGCGGAGCTCTTGGTACGGCCATCAGCAGCCTCGTCATTGAGCAACTTTGCAGTGTAGCGTACCAACAGGACCAAGGCAAGGGGGGAACGAAGGGTGTTTCGTGTGCTGAACTGATTGACCAACTTGGAAACTCCCAAACGATCATGCGCCTTGATTTGGTATAGGAGTTGAAGGGCATGGAATTGTACCATTTCATTGGGGGAAGCACAAGCCGACTGTGTCTCACTAATCCACCTCTTGACAATGGAGGCCATCTCGGGAGAGCGCTGGAAGAGGTGCACCGAGGAGATCAAGGAGGCACTCGCGACCTGACCAGACGAATCCACAATGGCCTGCTTGACATAACGCTCAATGGCTCCCAACATGGCAGCATCGACAATACGGACGAGAACACGAAGGGCGTTGCCACGGTATAGGTCGACATCACAGGTCATATCCTTGGTGAGACAAGAAGTGACAATGATAACATCGTCGGGGTCACATGTCTCAGCTACATCCTTGATAAACAAGTAGACCATTCTTCTAAGGGAGGCATCGTCACTCATGAACAACTTGGTGACTCCGAAAAAGACCTCAGTGGCCTCGGTGGAGCTCAAGTACTGACCCGAGTTTTGCAAATGCAAGAGTTGGGCAATGACTGTGCAGCACTTGCGGGGACTCTCGCGAACGGCGTTGGGGTCATGGAAGATTCTGATGTGGAGTGAAGTGGAAAGAGAGTTGGTGAGAATGAAATTGAAAAGGAACAACAGAGTCATGGCTGTGCTGTCCTGTCCGATCCAATCTTGGGAAGCCGTCCCACCGAGTCAACGGACACAACCATCCAGAGTACACCTACCGAGCATCTTGAAGCACCTTGGCCTTCTCAAGATGAGCATAGGGGGAGATATACTGATCGTCTTCTTCGACCTTGAACTTTTCCCCCAGCTCTTGAATCTCCCGCATCATGTTGGACATGCCCATGTTTCCATTTTCACCTTGACCTTCCTGCATGATTCCTGTGTATCGCTATTCCGATGACCAAACAAACAACAGCCTCTTTCTACTACAGCTACTTCGAACTCCTCCTTGGTACTCAACTAGCACTGCAAAATGCTGCTCGAGTACTCGTGCTTGATGAATCGGGAAGCTAGCTACCTGGTACGAGTACAGTGCTGGCACACGATGGGTTGTTGTTGTATTGTTGCTCTTGCTGCTGCTGCGCGTCCGGTAGCTTGGCTCCCAGTCACCACGATGACCCAACGATGGCCAACGCCGTAGCTTCTGGTACTGAATGTACACAGATCCCCCACGTTCGACGGTCCCCCCCCGATCGGTGGAGGATCCAATGCTGACGGATACAGCCCGTGACCCCTTGTGGGACTGACAGATGTTGTATTGGTGGGTTTATATGTGTTGTACGTATGTTGCCTTGCACCTCCCTTGCCAACTACTAAGTATAGCGACCGACCAACGACCAACGACCAACACCACAACCACAACACCACATTCACAGTCAACCCATGTCGACGACACCCTCTTCCCTAGCTTCTGGAGACATGCAGTTTGGACGCTTTCTCATTCCCTCCACG
This sequence comes from Nitzschia putrida, assembly GCA_016586335.1. Lineage (NCBI taxonomy): Eukaryota > Bacillariophyta > Bacillariophyceae > Bacillariales > Bacillariaceae > Nitzschia > Nitzschia putrida. The sequence goes on along the minus strand of BLYE01000019.1, from coordinate 253,718 downwards.
CACATCTTTTACAAATCCGCCTATTCGGCTGCTTTTGTCAATCTCCGACCCATTGTTCCTGGCCATGTCTTGGTCATTCCCGATACCTGCGTCGCTACCCTCGATCTCTTGGCCGACGAGGAATATGATGATATGTGGCGGACCGTCCGAAAGGTCCAAAAGATTCTAAGAGAAGAATACAAGCCTCCCCATGTAGATCAGCTTCATTTCAATGTCGCTGTTCAAGATGGTTCTGCCGCCGGTCAAACCGTTCCGCATGTTCATGTCCATATTCTCCCTCGTATTCCGGGAGATTTGCAACGCAACGATGATGTGTATCAAGAATTGGAACGTTGGGCTCCACGCTCCGATATTCCTCCATCGCCTCCTCTCAAAGTGTTGGATGATGCGGAGCGTCGGGATCGGACGGATCAAGAAATGGCCGACGAGGCAGCTCAGTATCGACAGATTATGGAACAACTCCGGCAACAAGGATCGTTGGGGAGTGTTGTCGAGGGAGGGAAATGTACGCAGTCGCAACTATAACTAAAGTATTATAGTACTATTATTTGATTTTATACTACCAATGACAGTGCTCTCGACCACTACAGTTACTCCTTCTACTACTCGCAGCTAGACTCGAGTACCACTCCATGGTTGTTGACACAAGACGCATTGGCTCTTTCCACTGCTTCGGAACCATTGTGTCAAACAATCCAAATGGAATCGGTTGTGGCAGCACTTGCATTCCACATCGGGCAATTTGTGTGTCTTGACGTGCAACACCGAGTAACACACAGGACAAGGTTCCACTCCCTCGAATTCTTTCTCCACGTTTTCTTTCCAGAGCAACAGAGCATCCTTCACGGTTCCTCCTTGATGATTCAGCATTTGCGTAATTTGGAGAGCCCATCGGCGCCAGCGAGCTTCAGGGACACCCAGTGTCTTGGAGCAGTCCACCTCGGCACTGCGAAAAGGAAAGGCGGTAGGAAGTTGAATCAATACGGACAACGTAAAGTCGTCTTGGACAAAGTTCGCCGTCACTTGTCGGCTCACGATACTTCCTTGGACGCTCATTTCACCGAACGATGATTTGTCAATGCGTTGCAATTCGTTGCGAAGCATGGCCGGAGTGACATGGGTTTCCACAAAGGTACGGACCGCCTCGCGAGACGATTTGGGGCACACAAGTTCCCACCAGTTCTTGGACATGCTGGGGAAGGATTCCACCGTGCGGAAAAAGAGAAAGGCCGACAAACTTTCCAGAGGCACACTATCTGAAACAGCAGCTTCATCTGAATCAATGTCTTCGAAACTAGCCAGTGTTCGTTTCTTCCTTCCAACACAGCCATGTTCCCAGGCCAATGTCAAAATACGGTCCACCGTGCCACATTGTTTCATGTACGACATCATGGCAGGACGATTCAAGGAATCATGCGATGAGGCTGATTCCAAAAGTTGGAGGAAGGACAGCCAGATCAAAAAGGCACCCCGAGCATCCTCCCACTCTTCTGCTTCCAAAGCCTCCAACAAGGGATCAGGGATCCATTGGGTCACCTTCTCCAAATCTTCTTCCAACTCTTCAGCTTCTTCCACTGTCAAGTTCTTCCCCCATGCAGCCCATTGGGGTCTCGACGCCAACCGATTGTCTTCTTGATCTAACTTGTGTGGAAGACCCGTCTTGGCATAACTGCACATCAACCGGAATGCCACACTACGCTTGGGCTCAGCACACAACAAGGCCTTGGATAGTTCGCCAGCTTGCACACGGCAAGCCGCTCCCATGGAGTCTGGTCGTTCACGAGTATACTTTTGGAGGACCGAAGCACACAGTTTTGTTTCCTGCCTTGCCAGAGGTCCTGATTCTGCAGGTGGGAGCTCCCAGCGAGATGCAAAGGCCTGAAGAACAGATTGGAGACACAACTTTTCGTTGGCTGAATCATTACAAACTGTGTCATCCAAGGCACGCAAACAAACACAGTCCATTGACCCATATACCCCACCATTTCCTTGCAATTCGTCCAGCAACAGCTTGACGCAGACAAACAATGAATTCTGGGATTGTCCTACCAATTCAGCATCTTGCAAAGAGGGGATTGCAAGGGTGAACCAGGCAATCACAGCCTCCCTCAAGCTCACAGAAACGGAAACTTCGTCGTTTTCGCACATCGCGACGATTGCCCGAGTCAATCCAATGATATCAACGCCAGCAAGGGCGATCCCATGTTGAGAACTTGGAGAATTGATACCGTACCCCAGGGATAAAGAAAGCTTCCAAAGCGACGATACCATCTCGTCTGATGCAGGGCCTTCGAATTTTCTGGTCAGTTGCGTACTCAAGGCTGTTAACTTTTGGAAAACTGTGTAATGATGACTTCCAATACCTCGAGCTCCAAACAAACCGATTCTGGAAACCAGCACGTGGATCAATTCATAGGAAGGCAGACTCCAGGAATCCCAAGTGGGTAGGATCAAAGTGTCCAGCAGCTTTTGTGTTAGACGTTGGCGGGCCTTGATCTCGTCCTGGCTGATTTCGTTCAATGGAATGACGCTACTGTTGGTGTTTGCAATAGAAGGTAGTCGCAGCCTCGACCCCACGGTTTGACGTTCTTGGGGCACACCATCGCGAACAACTCGAATGGTGAAGTAGATTTCCTCAGGGAGGTCTGTGTGCACTTTTACGACAGTGCATTGCTCCTTGACAGATGGATTTTCCGAGTCAACAATGTACAAAAGGGTATCACCAGCGGCAACTCCGTCCAAACTTCCAGTACCTGTGGGTACAGGACATACTGGCAAATAGGAAAGGACCAACAACTGTGACAAAACACCAACACCTTTGCATACTTGTTGATCATCAACAGCACCCACTTGAAAGTATTCTAGCAATATGTTGATGCATGTCTCCGTGTGTTTCTCAACAAGCGATTTTTCCTGTTCCACTTGCTGAACCAGTGTCGAGGCCATATCACATCCTTCGCGGGTAAGACCTGCTTCAACAATGTTGGTGGATCCTTGTGACAGTCCCAAAAGAGTGCGAACAAAGAGGTCATCAGGTGAGCTGGCCTCAAACAATGCCAAACGCAAATCTTTGTCAAGAAGCTCCATCAGTGACAAAAGACTCTGAGACGCAAAATTAACAGGTTTCTCTTGTGCTTTTGTCCACATGGTCACATCAGCCATTCCAATCAGTTCTAACGAAGGTGATGGAATTTGCTTGCAATCCTCCAGGTCTTCACACAATCGCAAAACTCGTGCAGCACGGTTCGCCCACAGAGTTGACATCTTGGTGTCTGCCTTGAACTCTGAAAACGCCTGCCGCAGTGTTGATCGGAGCTCCTTGGTCGAGGTGTCCACAAGGTCAGATACTTCTTCGTTGTCGGGTGTCGACAACCAAGGCTCAACCGAAGACTCCCACAAGTCTGCACCGTATCGCCAGGATTGGATGAGCACAAGCTGCGACTCTCTAGAATTCATTTTCTTCTTCATCACCAGTGCGACAAGGACCTCCAACACAGGTAGGATGTTGTAGTCCAAATCCTGATCCTGTGCGCAAGCGAGTTGAGCCAAGCTAGAAACTGTTGAACTATCCACCAAGGATTGAAGTGAACTTCTCAAACCCACGCATGTCGACAAAAACTCCACTACTCCTGATGAACCTGCGTCACTGTGCTCTTCGGATGGATGCTCGACTTCGTGGTCAGCATGTACTGCTAACACCTCTTCGGCAACTTGAATACAATACTTGTCGAGAACATCAGACTTGACTTTGTCCACTCCTTCACGTGCTAAAATAAGCAGACCTGATGCCAGAATTTCCATATCTGCCTTTGCCGCCAATATTTCACGAAGCAATGTATCCCATGTGCTTTCTTCAGCCATTTGCCTTGTCACCTGGAACAACTGGAAATCAAGCTTGGCCAAATCCTCATTGATTCCGGCGGAAACGGAACTTGTATGAATCACAATCCACCGCAGTAGGTCGTTCATCAGGAACTTTTCAAACTTGTCCGTATCCCACAGCTTTTCCAAAGGAACTCTCTCATGGAGCAAAAGCCAAAGCTCATAGACACCTTCAGTTGGCATGGGACTAGACGATCCTTGGTGACGGTCGACTAGAGACTGGTACAAGCTTTTCCATATTGATGCGAGGTGGCTGGATTGGTCTACTAAACCGCTTGAGGGAAGATTTTGCAAAAGATGATGCATGTTTGAAAGAGTCACGTCTTCACCAGTTGCCAGCACAGTTTTGGGCAATTCTGTATGCCAAAACCAGTCATCAATGAACACCATGGCAGAATCAGGATTCGACGAATCAACCTTATCCAGTTGTTGAAGTGACTTGGCCAGAGTAGCCCCCAACGACTGATGGGCCCTTTGTATTGGCCCTCCCCGAGCTTGGGGTGCTTCCAAGTACAGACGAAGCGCCTGGAGCCAACAAGAAGCAAACACTTGTGCCAAATCATGATTCTTCTTTTGCAACAAGAAGGCTGCAGTCTCGGCGACAGCTTCTGCAAGCTGATATTGATCAGCTACACCCACCAAACTAGTTCTTCCTTGCCAAACACTAGTCAGAATCTCGGGTTGAGATGCTGGTGGCGACAGCGCAACAATAGGGAGAACCGTAGATGCCCAGCCAGTTGCACCATGACATCCTTTGGAAAAAAGCTTAATCAAGGGTTTGGAAAGAGACTCCAACATTTGGGATCTTTGCTCAGGTGGTGCTAGAGCAATCACAGCCAATAGAGCCTCCAGCAATACCTTGACGTTAGCACTTTCGCGTTCCGACGAGAGGTTCTGAGAAATCAATTTGGAAAGTTTATCACGATCGAGAAGAGAGGGGACTTTTTGACAACAAGTTGACAACAACAAATAGGTCTTTCGACGAAGCGATGCCTTGTTGCTGAGCATACTCTTCCAAAGGAAACGAATATCGGGATCCTCTGGCAAAGCCGGGTTGGTCTCATCCGAGGAGGTTGACTGTTGCAAGAACAGTTGCATGCCTCCTAGACAAGTTCCAACAATACGCTCAAATCGTTCCTCCAATTCTTCCAATTGTCGTTCCGAAAGATTTCCCGATTCACTAAACTTTTGGAATAGATCTTCGTACATTGCCATAGGCTTTTGATAGGACAAGATACGTCGCGTGTATTGCCACATACCGGCTCTGAAGGAGGAAAGGTCCCAGTCCCGTACTACTGGTTTGGATGCCTCTCGAACTTCATTGGCAGGATCAGCTTGGCCGCTCCAAACCATGGCAAGAATTTCGGGTTGTTGTTCGACCAGAGTATTCCAGGCTTTGGGAAGACGTTGTTGGGCTTGGAAACAGCAGTCCAAACATGCTGCACGGATTCGAGGGGTGCTGTTGTAGTGCAACTTAGTATGGTACAAATACAAGAAATGGGCAAGCGCATCCACTTGCACTTTCTTGGCAACATCAGGATTAGCAAAGAAATCACGGAGTTCCACAAGGGCTTTGCTGTTGGTAGTTGCATCTCGTTTCTGATCGACGCGAGTGAACAAAACACTCAACTGAGAATCGGACCCAAGATAAACGGGAGAAAGGTAAAGACTCTGAGACGCAGGCTGACTACTTCCCAAGGAATCAGAGCTGGAAACATTGCTGGAAGGTGAAGCAAAGGCTCCAAAGCCAATAAAGCCACCACCTTCAACCTTGTCCAAACGTGTCTTTCGTTGGTTCCTCCCCATGCCGACTTTTTGTGGTCGCCGTCTCTTCCTTTCTTGCAACATCAGCAACACTTGACTCATTCGACCACTGACACGAATCGAATTGACTTCCTCGATTCACTCTCCAGGTGCACGAATCGAATGTCAGCTTTTTCTACTCGCGACTCGCGACGAGAATCCAGGAGATTCCTGTGCGAAAAAGAACACAAACACTATTATGACTACGTTCGCATAAAGTGGAACGACGAGACAACCCCTATACATACAACACAGCAACAGGCAATCAGCAATCTACGCTTGACCATGATTCCAACCCCCAAGCTCGAAAAAGAAACCGCCAACATTCTCCTGGCCACTTCGACAGCGGAAGCAGGAGACGATGACGATTGGGTCAGTGATGAACTCGTCATCCCTTGGACTGTCGCAGACCTCTTCAAGGATAAGGATCCCATAACATATGTCAACTATCACGTCTGTGCCATGGGCTACCACTTGTTGACTCCAGCCGGTGTAGTCCTGGGAACTGTTTTGTCTCCTTTTTTCTCTGTGCCTACCCTTCACATGGCGGCCAATGGAGGCATTCTCCTCGGGATGACTGGCATCGGTGCTGGATATTACAAGTTCTCTCAAAAGGTAAAGGAAGAATCAGAAGCTGATCCTCCAATTGTTATTGAGAAAATGAAGAACCGTCGAGAGAGTATCATGGCCAACTACAAGATTCGAACGGTGGATGCAGGAACCTACTGTGGTATGGGTTCTGGCGCTTTGGTTATGTTGCTTCGAGGTGGACCGACAAAGATGGGACTCAAAGGTGGGCCACTTGGAGTCCTTCAGGCCTTGACTCTTGGATCTGCTGTAGGAAGTTTCGCTGCCTTTGGATTCCTTACTGCCCGAGGTGACGGCATGGCGGGATAGAATTTTCCTCTGTGGAATGGTTGTTGTTCCGTGTCATCTTGAGGTTCGCGTGCAGAGAGCTCGACAACCGTACAGGACCGTAGATCCAAAAGTCCTATTTAGAAATTGATTGTAATTGTAATTCTTAGCTAAGTATTACGCTTTCTTGATTCTATATCGAAACATGGCTGAGTTCCCAACTTTGGAAAGTTCAATTCTCGTAGAGCTTGGTAGGTTGTTCCATTTAGCACTCGAACACTTACCATTCCTCCTGGTATCATTCTGGTATGGAACCTGGCTGAGATGCATTGACATCACACGGTAGGTGCATTGGACCCATTGAGATTCATTCAGACGTTTAACTTCCCCCATAATTGGATGCAATGCCTCTTTGACCAGACACCGCCGCTTTGGCTTCTGTTTGACCCGACAAACTTTCCAAACCTTGGTATTCCCGTTGCTTGAGAAAGTTGGCCGCTTCACTTCTGTATGCCGTCACTTGACCGCCTCCAGGAAGTTGTTCCAAATCCAATGGCTCGGCAGTCTTTGAGCTCTTTTGAACATACTTTCCGGATACAAGAGAAAAATAAGGGGCATCATCGTCATCGTCAGCATCGTTCCCCGTTGCCTCGGTGTTTTTGTCGTCTCCTCTGGCAAGTACATCTTGGCAGTCCAAACTGTATGCTTGCCCTCCCCATTCCAAGTTTCCAAGAGCGACATCCAACTCCAAGGGAGTAATGACAGGCACTGGATATTCTCGTTCATCACTCAACAACGAATGTTCCCGACAGGCAACTAGAACAAAACATTCAATCTCGGCAAAATTTGCGAGTTTGGCGGGGTTGATCTTGCCGACGGCGAAACTGTAGGAAGCCTTGCCTGCATTTTGAATCTTTCGCTGAAGCGTCTTGACAACTTCTACCAAATGTTGTTGGGATAGATTGGATACCAAGATTCCAAATACATGAGCATCCCTTGCTTTTTGCGTGAGGAAGAAACGTCGGTTCAGCTGCTTTTGTAGACTTCGAGGGACTGCACTGCTCAGAGAATCCATTTGAGGAGAATAGGTCCAAATGTTCTCAGGAGGCGAAGGAAGAGATAGGAACCGAAGCATGATATTAACATATTGCCGTTGACTTGTTGACTCAAACTCTCCCACAAATAGGATTGTGTAATCTGACAGCTCTTCCCAAGATGACAAGGTTTCTGGCAAGGCCAATCCTCCTACAACCAAGGATTTGGGGGTACGAATTTCGGGATCATTGTCGTTTGAAATCTCAGGCTCTGCAATTTCTTCTTCCTCCTCTTGGTCTTCTGCGTGCAGGCAGACATCATTGCCACAACCACAACCCTGCGAATTGAGCTGGCGGAGTACTCTAGCCTTCTTTTGGGTAGGCTCAGGGATTCTTCCAACGACAACCTCCGCACTGGAACGCTCCACTAGCTTTTCTCGGAAGGAACCGATTACATGATGATATCCAACTTGATACAGAAGCAATACCTTTTCAGGCTGCATCTCAGCCAAACATGTGTCGACTGCTTGGTCAACGTTCATGCTCGACCGACCAAAACTGTAGACAACTGGCAAGGTACCGGTTGGACTCAAACAAGCATGACCATAGTGTACCAGCACATGCGCTTGCAAATGCAACGCTGCCACTTCGTCGGGACAACAAGACGAAACGGTTGTGTCGCCCAAGCAAAATACAAATGGCTTGGCGGATGGAAGTTCTTTGGTCAAACCTTCTTCCAACAACCAGCAAACATCGAGACTGTCATGCAACATTTCATCAGGAAATTGAACAGCAATCCTGTACATCTGATCCGAAATATCACCAAGTTTCTCATGTTCTTTGACCAATTCTGCCACAATACGGTCTAGTTCATAAAATTCCTCCAACGAGAGATCTCCTCTGGCAGAAGCTTGTTCCTCAGGAGAAATCGCAGCGACAACAGGCTCCTCTGTCATGATCCTTGAACCATCATCAAAGACGAGCTGTGGTGGTGCCCGTTTAGGTTTTGACTCCATCTTTGCTCAACGCCTACCCCGAAGAACTCGTTCTTGGACAAATGAGAGAATTGGGAATGGGTGGGAGTTTTGTGGTTCGTGGGCATTCGACTGCTTGGACCACTTCACTTCAGCATCGGGTTATTTCCCCTCAAGATTCAGGGAGGAGCTTCACTAACAACTTCTTGAACCAATGATAGCTCTAGCTACCAGTTGGTGCTATTCATACCTGGTAGATTGCTTGTACGATACCATATCTCTACTACCAGTGGCTGCATTCGAACTTTGTGAAAACCCTGTTCAGTACTACTTGTAGAACACTGAAGTCATATTTTGTCCAAACAGGACCAAGTTGTCAAGCCCCTGCCGTCATCAAAGTACCGGTAGATGAACATGAGACGATGGTGAGGGTGGCTACCGGTATTTGAGCTCCGCCAGTGGCAACAACGACAACAACAAGAAGTACAGTCGAAAACATATACTCTAAATGATATTGTTCTACCTCACAGCCACCATGGTATGGATCAGGCAGAAGACGGGTTCAAAGAACTTTCCTCGATTGGCTTTTCTCCTCGGTTTTGCGTGTATTATCGTAGTTTAGTACGAAAAGCTGATACTGCATGCTTGCTCAAGAGGATGCACGGCCTATCAAGCAGTTGAGAAATTTCCATTATATGGAAGCACATGACATTTGAAATCCTTGCCGCCTTTTATACTGCCCTTCCCTCCTTATTAAGTTTGAACTATACGTTGGTCACATAGAGAAGGCATGGCATCATAGGCAAGTAGGGCTAGCTACATAGGCATTCTCTTTGACAAAAGACCCTCTTCTTGAAGATACTGTGCGATAAATACATGATGGGCAAAACACAGGTCACAAGTCACACTACTGGAAATCGAAGATTGCACTTCTTCTGTACTAAAATAACGTACAACGCCAAACCTCCACACAGCGTAGAAGGGTTTTGACTCGCACAACGAACGTCACACATACCTTTGATATCACTCACGTTGTCCTCCCTCATACAACCATGGCACCTCTACAAGACGGCGAAAGAATGGAAACCTCAATCATCCACGATGACGGAGCCAAGGTCCTAGCACCCAATTCAGAGTCTGCAGACAACACCTCTCCTCCTGCACAAGAGACTCTGGTTGCCACTTTCGAAGAGGCTCTTTCCAAGATTGAGACACAGAATGCAGAAATTTCGTCGTTGAAGAATGAACTTCTGGAAATCCGATTGGCAGTCAAGGCTTTGGCTTCCCTCAATATTGCTCTGGAGAATAAGAACATTGCTCTGAACGAAGAAGTTGAAACCTTCAAGAGGAGACAAGAGAGGAGGCGAAGACATCGAGAGTCCAAGCGGGCGGCTCTTGGGACTTCTATGGACGAATCAGTGGCAGAAGAGTCTGTATATACCAAGATTGGAGACGAGTCAACGGTTGGCACTCGTCCTTAGGTTGGTGCTTCATCTTCAGTTTTATGTTTCAGGGCAAGAAAGGCTTCCTTTCCCATACAAGTGATCTACAGTATACAATATTATATTCCATTAGTTAATACATTACTTTCAATTACGCAATCGGACTTGTTTCTCAAGAGTCTAAAGCACACCATGCAGTATCTGGTAGTTGATGAGAAAGGAGGATCGGTAGTAGTGGCAAGTGGCAAGCAGTAAAAAGTTGTCTACTCCGTAGGTTAGTTTTGCACGTTTCCCGCTTTTCTCATGGTGGCATGCTGACTAAATAAATCAAATGTTGATTCAAAACTATGTTGTACGTGCGTGGTGGTACGAGTACGAAGGTTGTCACCCCCCATCATCTCTTCTATCCATCAACAAACTGATGAGCAAGTTGCCATAGCTTGCCTTTTTCTACTACTTGGTCATCAATAGGACAATTGGCTGCAAAACCCAGCAGTCTGAGAGGTTCATCACAGCGCTAGAGGTGTCAAGATAGATGAGGCAGAGAAAAACTGCGCCGTTATCGCCACAAACCCAAATATCAGACTTTAATCGTGTTATTCGTAGAATCGAATCGAAGAAGTCTAGCTTTATGTGTACGTCCACCATCACCATTAAAAAAATTCACCATTCACAATTCACCACCAATCCATCGACGACAAGGCTCCTGTTGAATCCTTTGTCTGCATTTCATTCTCATTCCATTCAAAAGTGAGAAACTAGTTCTTCATCATGGTCAAAGCTGAGAAGGGAACCCCGAAAGACATTGCCAATCGCATCAAGGCGAAAGGCCTCCAGAAACTCAAATTCTACTGCCAAATGTGTGAAAAGCAATGCAGGGATGCCAATGGTTTCAAGTGCCATTTGACCAGTGAATCGCATTTGCGTCAAATGAAAATCTTTAGTGACAATGCAGGTGGAATTTTGGATTCCTACAGCAAAGAATTTGAACGAACCTACATGGCAACGCTTCGTATGCGACACGGTACCAAAAAGGTCAACGCCAACAACGTCTATCAAGAAGTAATCTCTGACAAACAACACATTCACATGAATGCCACGCATTGGACAACCCTTTCCGATTTCGTTCAGTATTTGGGTAAGACTGGAAAATGTGTGGTAGAGGAAACAGAGCGCGGATGGTTCGTCTCCTACATTGAGCGTGATGCTTCCATTCTAGCTCGAAACGAGGCTCTGAAACGTCGCGAGGCCGCTGAACAAGAAGCTGAAGAAGCTGAGGCGAAAAGAATGGAGATCCAACGAATCGAAGCGGCCAAGGCACTTGATCGAGCCGGTGGAGTTGTCAAGACAGAGGCTACCAATCTCGATCGTTCGGAAGGAGACCAGCCGATCAAAGTTGCCTTGACAGCCGCACCAGCCATGTCTGCCAAGAACCCCAAAAAGTCTAGGGCCACTGCAGCAGCTGCTTTTGAAGAAGACGATGACGACGACACAGAAGAACCGGTGCTACCAAAGGCTCCCCCTCCTATTGACTCAATCATCGGAACTGGTACTTCGAACAAGCGGAAACAGAATGACACGGTCAACGAACCTCCGAAGAAGCAGTCAAAGCAAAATGACAGTGATCGCACAGACTATTGGCTTTATCGCAACATTTTGGTACGCGTTATCTCGAAGAAGCTCGCTGATGGGAAGTACTACAAGAGGAAGGCGGTGGTGGACAAGGTTATTGATAAGTACACCGCCGAAGTGGAAGTGCTCGACACTAGCTCTACCGCCCGAGATGGAGGAGACATTCTTCGTTTGGATCAAGATGACCTAGAGACAGTGATTCCGAAGGAAACAGGAAAGAAAGTTCGGATCCTAAATGGGAAGTATCGAGGGGAGAAAGCCATTGTGGAGAGTTTGGATAAATCCAAGTACAGAGGTGAATTGAGGCTTGTAAACGATGATCAAGTTAAATTGAAACGTGTCCCATATGAAGATTTTTCCAAAATTGCAAGTTAAAGTTGCCGTGGGGACTGGTCGCTACGACCCTTATGTTTCCCTTCAATAAGTTCTTGCTTCCAAGTGATGGTATTGAATGTCTGAATGTCATTGATTATGAAATTGGCCCCCGTTGTATCTCTGCGAGTGGGTGCACTACTTTGGGGAAACGCCCCAAGTCGACCATGTCAATGCCTTGGGCGGATGCTGGGCATGAGCTCCATTCTATACGTGGCTGGATCGTTTACCGGGGACACCCCAGCCTTGGTTTGTTGGTCGGTGGTTGTCCTTGGTTTACGACAATCCCATTCCCTGAACGTCCCCAACCTTGACTCGTCGGGCACGGTATTTTGTTTTGGGGTTTCTGAGATTGACCTTCAGAATGTCCATTCTCTAGGCTGCTGTTTTTGCCCTTGGGACCGCCCCAAGCTCGATTCGATGACCATGAAGTCTCGTTTCGCGAGTTGCCACATTGAACTGCGATTCCTCCTTTTAGCACGTTACGATTAGGTTCTCTGTCGGGCACCTTTGGCTATTCGCCCATGAAGAATTGTGTTACGAAGTATGGGCTTGTTCAGTGGCACCTCTATTATCTGGACGTGTACCCTCTCTTCTGGAAGCCCCCCGTTCTTGATTGCTGGACCACGAGGGTCTGTTTTGAGACCTATGTATTGGTACACCGCTGCTTCCAATTTCTCGACGCGCATCTTCTCTTCTGGGAGCTCCCCATGTTTGATTGCTTGACCACAATGGTCGGTTTTGAGAATGATGTTCTGGTAGAGCGGGTTTTCCATTCTCTGGAAGTGCATCTTCTTTTCTGGGAGCCCCCCATGTTTGATTGCTTGACCACGATGGTCGGTTTTGAGAACTGTGTGATGTTACACCGGCCCTTCCATTCTCTGGACGTGCATCTTTTTCTTTTCTGGAAGCCCCCCATGTTTGATTGCTTGACCACGATGGTTTGTTTTGAGAACTGTGTGATGATACACCGGCCCTTTCATTTTCTGGACGTGTATCTTCTTTTCTGGAAGCCCCCCATGTTTGATTGCTTGACCACGATGGTCGGTTTTGAGAACTGTGTGTTGATACACCGGCACTTCCATCCTCTGGACGTACATCTTCTTTTCTGGGAGCCCCCCATGTTTGATTGCTTGACCACGATGGTTTGTTTTGAGAACTGTGTGATGATACACCGGCCCTTTCATTTTCTGGACGTGTATCTTCTTTTCTGGAAGCCCCCCATGTTTGATTGCTTGACCACGATGGTTTGTTTTGAGAACTGTGTGATGATACACCGGCCCTTTCATTTTCTGGACGTGCATCTTCTTTTCTGGAAGCCCCCCATGTTTGATTGCTTGACCACGATGGTCGGTTTTGAGAACTGTGTGATGTTACACCGGCCCTTCCATTCTCTGGACGTACATCTTCTTTTCTGGAAGCCCCCCATGTTTGATTGCTTGACCACGATGGTTTGTTTTGAGAACTGTGTGATGATACACCGGCCCTTCCATTTTCTGGACGTGTATCTTCTTTTCTGGGAGCCCCCCATGTTTGATTACTTGACCACGATGGTCGGTTTTGAGAACTGTGTGATGATACACCGGCCCTTCCATTCTCTGGACGTATTTCTTCTTTTCTGGAAGCCCCCCATGTTTGATTGCTTGACCACGATGGTCGGTTTTGAGAACTGTGTGATGATACACCGGCCCTTCCATTTTCTGGATGTGAATCTTCTTTTCTGGAAGCCCCCCATGTTTGATTGCTTGACCACGATGGTTTGTTTTGAGAACTGTGTGATGATACACCGGTCCTTCCATTCTCTGGACGTGCATCTTCTTTTCTGGGAGCGCCCCATGTTTGATTGCTTGACCACGATGGTCGGTTTTGAGAACTGTGTGATGTCACACCGGCCCTTCCATTCTCTGGACGTGCATCTTCTTTTCTGGAAGCCCCCCATGTTTGATTGCTTGACCACGATGGTTTGTTTTGAGAACTGTGTGATGATACACCGGCCCTTCCATTCTCTGGACGTATATCTTCTTTTCTGGGAGCGCCCCATGTTTGATTGCTTGACCACGATGGTCGGTTTTGAGAATGATGTTCTGGTAGAGCGGGTTTTCCATTCTCTGGACGTGTATCTTCTTTTCTGGGAGCCCCCCATGTTTGATTGCTTGACCACGATGATCTGTGTTGGGAATTATTTGGTGGTTCAGCAGAAGTTCCATTCCTTGGATTTGCAGGATTATTCCTAGAACTGTCCAGACCTTGGCTGTTCGGCCCTTCTTTTCTGGAAGCCTCCCATGTTTGATTGCTTGACCACGATGGTCGGTTTTGAGAACTGTGTGATGTCACACCGGCCCTTCCATTCTCTGGACGTGCATCTTCTTTTCTGGAAGCCCCCCATGTTTGATTGCTTGACCACGATGGTTTGTTTTGAGAACTGTGTGATGATACACCGGCCCTTCCATTCTCTGGACGTATATCTTCTTTTCTGGAAGCCCCCCATGTTTGATTGCTTGACCACGATGGTCGGTTTTGAGAATGATGTTCTGGTAGAGCGGGTTTTCCATTCTCTGGACGTGTATCTTCTTTTCTGGGAGCCCCCCATGTTTGATTGCTTGACCACGATGATCTGTGTTGGGAATTATTTGGTGGTTCAGCAGAAGTTCCATTCCTTGGATTTGCAGGATTATTCCTAGAACTGTCCAGACCTTGGCTGTTCGGCCCTTCTTTTCTGGAAGCCTCCCATGTTTGATTGCTTGACCACGATGGTCGGTTTTGAGAACTGTGTGTTGATACACCGGCACTTCCATCCTCTTGACGTGTATCTTCTTTTCTGGGAGCCCCCCATGTTTGATTGCTTGACCACGATGATCTGTGTTGGGAATTATTTGGTGGTTCAGCGGAAGTTCCATTCCTTGGATTTGCAGGATTATTCCTAGAACTGTCCAGACCTTGGCTGTTCGGCCATGGAACTTTGTTTTGTGAGTGTTGCGCCTGAACTGAGAGACTTCCACTCCCTGCACGATCAATGTCTTTCCTAGGCACTACCCAACTTTGGCTGTTTTGCGCTTGATCCACTGCACTCCGATTCTCTAGACGATCAGCCTCCCAGCCTTGGTTATTCGACCATGATGAATTACTTTGTAAGTTCCGAGGTGGTAAACAGGGGTTTCCACCCGCTGAGTGAACAGGTTCTTTCCTAGGAATCTCGCAACGTTGATTCGCATTCCATCTCGACACTTGGACACTACGTGCAATGCAGTTTGGTGTGTTCATGGGTCTTTGTCCCCATGTAGTCGTACTACAAACTGGTTCGGGTGAAACTTGTGGTCTCTTCTTTCGCGGGATTCGTATCTCAGTCGGCGCCTTGTGCGGGGATGTTTGTGGCCTCAACTGAGATGATGCGTTGCGTTCGCCTGAAGTGTCCGAAGATGACGGAACATCATCGACCTCTGATCTGGAGGCACTTGCCTTCCTAGGAATTTTGGTTGAAATGGGTGAGCTGTGTGCACCTGCGCGTCGCCTCTTGTTACTCACTGGGGAGAGGAGGGTTCTCGAAAGTCTTCTTGGAGGAAACTCTTCGTCGTCTTGCCAAATATCGTTTTGATCCATCATTTGCTGCCATATACTTGGGTTGGATGGCGCCGATAGTGGCTTGGCATTGGTCCTCCTTTTCACAACAACAGGTGACTCCTCGTCTTGTGCATCCAGCAGAAGTGGCGGTGAAGGCGAGTGAAGGGATGAGAAAAGTGGTCCTGGTGAAGGTACTGGTGAAGGGGAATCTGGTACCCATTCCATTATACTACTAGCATCACCATCATCATCACCATCGCTTTCGTCACCATACAATTGTTTGTACCAGTGGCTTTCTCTCACTTTGGGGTGTATCTCCCGAATGGCCATGCGAAGCCAGTCGGATTTCTGCCAGTTATTATCGTTCAAACATGGAGGCGATGGAAGAGGCGACGTCCGTTGCAAAAGGTTTTGTAGCAGAGTGAGTTTCAATTCGTCCGTCGACTCATTGAGGTCTCTGATTTCTTCCCAAGGAAGATGATGAAAAAAGCCATTGTATGTTCCATCAGGAAGAAGGAACATATCCACCAAATAAAATAATAGCTCGAGATATGCACTGTCCTTCTGGTAAAGAATCTCTTGCGAGGGAAGCTGAAATGATGTAGTAGCAGGTGTCAATGATTTCGTAGCCTGCTTATCTTCTTCACCCGTAGTCTTCTCCGCTTCCTCTCCCAAATCCGACAATGTAATATGTTCCCCTCCCACACGAATTTTACAGGTAGGCACCTGTACCACTTGACGACAGGGCGGGTCCTGCAACCAATACAATGCCGACGATGTAACCACCCACAACCCCCGAAATTGCTTTTCCCTGTCCACAATTATATACTCCATATCAGTCAACTCTAGTCTCAGTGGCAATTGTTCTTTGTGTTGCGGTTGTAGTACACCAAACAAATGATAGGATTCCAAATTGTTGTCGGGTGGCTGACCTTCTTTTCGTTTGGAAGATTGCATAAACAAGTGCACCGATTCATTTCCAGGAAGAGGTATAGGGACTCTACATTCGAAATTGGGAGATTGAAACAATTGATACTGCCAAAGTGCTTCCGGTGCATGTACCCAGTACCAATCTCGCAGTATCCGACGCGGAAGACAAGCAGCAACAGTGGAAAAGGGTTTTTCAGGAGGGGGCGTCAGGATTGGCAGATTGAAAGCTGTTGGAGGGAATTGCTCTTGTACCTACAGAGAGAGTCATAGTGAAGCACAACAATTGCAATCAATCAACAAGAGTCAGTATACAAAAAGGCAAATGCCTTGACAAAGAAAAAGGGAGAGATACGTACCTCTGTTTCTGTCCATAGTCTCCGTTTCATTGTTGTTGTCACTTGTCATGCATGCACAGCTAGCGTCCACTAAACTGTAGCGATCAGTTGTATAAAATTCTTGCACAAAGGGTTTGTGTTTTGTGTATGTTGTGTTGTGTATGTGTGTCGGAGTTCGGGGTTGGAGGGAATTCATTGTCTTTCGGGTTAATTGTTGCTGTGACATCTTCCCCTATGTTTTCTACGGTATTACAGGAAGGAATTTGGAATGTAGAATGTTGCCTTTGACAACAGAAGATTCTCATCCCGAATCTTGTGGTGCGAACGGGTCCGACGGCGTGCAGGTTTCGCGACGTAAGCCACACGCAGTCGGGGACACAAAAAAGAGCACGTGAGCAACGTTGTGTCTTTTTTCACATCTTTCACAACAACCACAACAATAACATCAACACCATGTCGGAAGAAGCCAAGTCAGAAGCCGTGAGCCTCGAACAAGGACGTCGGGCCACTCAAAGCAGTGGACCCCGCATGGACACCACCGACAAGAAATCCATCGGTGGAGATTCCTTCCCTGAGAGACAAGCTAACCCTGCTTGGATCCAACAGCGTTGCCAAGTCTACGACACCATCAAGGCACGCCGACAAGAAGAGCTCGACGCCAAGAAGAAAGTAGAAATTACCGTCACCATGCCTGATGGAACCGTCTTGTCCGAGAACAAGCAAGGCGAGAAGTTCCTTGCCTGGGTCACCACTCCTTTCGATGTCGCACAGACCATCAGTCAAGGATTGGCCGACAACAGTATGGTTGCCCGCGTCACCTACCAATCCTACGTAGAAGATTACAGCCCAGCAGAAGACGGTATGGAGGCCGAAGATACCTTGATGGACGCCATGGCTGATCTTTCCATCGAAGATGATGGAGCCAAGACTCTTCTTTGGGATATGACCCGGCCGTTGGTTGGGCCTGTCTCCAAGATGGAATTGTGCAAGTTCGACGATGATCGCGATGCCAAGACTGTCTTCTGGCACTCTTCCGCTCACATGCTCGGAGAGGCTTTGGAGCACCTTTTTGGTTGCAAGTTGACCATTGGACCCCCTCTTGCTGGAGGTTTCTACTATGATTCTTTCATGGGCAAGGACGCTTTTAAGGATGATGATCGTACGTACTTGCTTTCACACGACTCGGTCCTCTGGTTTCCCCCATTCCAATCACTCACAACACTCACATCGCTATCTTGTACAGTTCAACCCATTGAGCAAGAGGTTTCCAAGATTATCAAGGCCAAGCAAAAGTTTGAGCGTTTGGTCATCACCAAGGAAGAGGCTTTGGAATTGTTTGCCGACAATCCTTTTAAGCAAGAGATTTTGACCACCAAGGTAGCTGATGGTACCCGTACTTCTGTCTACCGATGTGGAGACTTGATTGATTTGTGCCGTGGACCTCACGTTCCCCACACTGGAAAGGTCAAGGCCTTTGCCACCACCCAAAAGTCCGCCACCAACTGGTTGGGTGACACTGACAATGACTCTTTGCAACGAATGTACGGAATCAGTTTCCCCGATAAGAAGCAACTCAAGGTTTGGCAAGAAAACATGGAAAAGGTAGGTCGACCACAAAGATACTCCGCTTGTTGCATGCATTTTGGGAGGGCAAGGATGACAACCTATCGAATCTCATTCTCGGACTAAGGATGACCGACAATTTACCATTCCGCTGATTCTACTGAGATCCTCCATACTTTTGCTGTTTGGCTCTGTTTTTGCCATGATGGTTCGTGTACTTACTCATCACTCTTGTTTCTTTGTGCCTTTCTACGCACCCATAGGCCAAGGAGCGTGACCACCGTCGCATTGCTGCCAAGCAAGATCTTGTCATGTTCCACGAATTGTCCCCTGGAAGTGCTTTCTGGCTCCCTCACGGAACTCGCATCTACAACAAGTTGATCGAGTTCATTCGATTCTACTATGACAAGCTCGGATATTCCGAAGTTATCACCCCCAATATTTTCAACTTGGATTTGTGGCGAAAGTCTGGACACGCACAACATTACAAGGATGATATGTTCTGCTTTGATGTTGAGGGACAAGAGTGGGCCATGAAGCCCATGAACTGCCCTGGTCACTGTCTGATGTTCGGATCTCAAATCCGATCCTACCGTGATCTGCCAATTCGATACACTGATTTTGGGGTTTTGCATCGAAATGAGCTCTCGGGTGCTCTCACTGGGTTGACAAGAGTCAGACGTTTCCAACAGGATGATGGACACATTTTCTGCCGAGAGGATCAAATCAGTAACGAAGTTCTTGGTTCGTTGAATTTCATGAAGACTGTCTACGACATCTTCGGCATGTCCTACAAGCTTGAATTGTCTACTCGACCAAAGAAGGCTTTGGGAGAAATTGAGCTTTGGGACAAGGCTGAGGCTGCTTTGGCCAAGGCCATGAACGAATTCATCGGCGAGGGTAACTGGAGAGTCAACCCCGGAGATGGTGCTTTCTACGGACCCAAGATTGATATCAAGGTCGTTGATGCCATGGACCGTGTGCACCAGTGTGCCACCATCCAATTGGATTTCCAACTTCCTATCCGTTTCGACTTGAAGTACACCACTGACAGCAAGGAGGAAGGAAAGCAATTCGCTCGCCCTATCATTGTTCACAGAGCCATGCTTGGAAGTGTAGAACGTATGTTCGCGGTCTTGTGTGAACACTGGGGAGGAAAGTGGCCGTTGTGGATCAGTCCTCGTCAAGTCATGTTGATCCCTGTGCATGCCCGTTTCAACGATTATTGCGAGGATGTCCGAAAACAATTGCACGACGAGGGTTTCTACGTCGATGTTGACACCTCCAAGGCCACTTTCCAAAAGAAGGTCCGAAATGCTCAACTTGCACAGTACAACTTCCAACTTGTTGTGGGTGAGACCGAAGTGAACAACACCAGTGTAAACATTCGTACCCGCGACAACGAGGTTCTAGGAGAGAAGAAGGTGGTCGAATTCATTGCTGAATTGAAGAAGCTACGAAGTGAATATCAGTAAAATATTTACCGTACATTAGTATCTATCATTACTAGCTTTTAAATCAAAACATGCCTGACACGTCCGAAGTCGTTTTCATTCGCCTTCGTCCGGATCTGTTGCAAGCCTTGGAGAGTCTGTCGCTGAGTTTCTGTTTACTGTCGCTCCGCGTTGGTTTGACGCGATGCTTCTTGGTCAAATTGGCAGATACCCAAGCCTCGCCCTGGAAATCCAATCCCCCTGAATGAGACTTGGCAACCTTTCGTGCCGATTGCTGGGCATCAAAGCGACGTAATGCCGCCTGAACGGATAGGCGGAAGTCACGGTGCTTCTCAACTACATCTTGATGTGTGGGCCCATCGACAATCACAGAAACTTCTACAGTATCTTCCTTCATTTCTCCAGGAAGATCTCCAAGCGACTTGGAACGCTTCCTCCTGTATACACGGACAGTCCTTGTTGGCTTACCAGTGAGAGTAGCCAAATCACCTTCACTTTGCTTTCTAGGAGGTCTGGGGGGAACAGAATGATCCACATCGTCGCTCTCCAAGACAGAATGGAGCGGCATTCCCTCCAGCGTGAAATCTTTGGACTTCCTGCGCTGTTGCGCCACAGGATCCTTTTCTACCTTTTGGCCTTTGACGTACCTGCGAAAGTCGTCATAGGTCACGTGCCCCTGAGGACATTTGCATTCAGAAATACCTTCATCCCACATTTGGCAAAGGTCTTCGTCATCTCCATCCGAACCTAACATTCCTTTGACATCTTCAAAAGTAATGTACCTGTGCAATACCGAACAACAATCAGGGCAAAGATCTAAACAATTTCAACCTTCCATCCAAGGTACTTACCCTTTCCTGTCAACATCCAATCGATCAAAGGCCAGTTTCAAGTTGCGCTCGTCCACATTGCACTGGGAGAGTCCAGCTGCGATGAACTCATGCCACCGAATGCTTGTGCTGGTGTTTCGGATGCGGAACGAATAGAAGATGCTTTCAATTTCATTCTCTGTGAGAGGCCCCAAAGCACCAGACTCAGCACTTGACTTGAGAACCTGCTTTAGAGTATCCCAACTGATTTCACCTTCTCCTTCGGGATCGACTTTTTCAAACTCTTTCCGGAGACCAACAATCTGTTCCGGTAGCAAAGTGAAACTTAGGATCTCACATAAGACCTTCCGCATCTTGGAAAACTCCTTGAATTCTACGAGGGATTGACAAAGGCCGGGGCTTAGATGTGTGTTGATGTGTAGATCTTTCTTGGCGTACACCTGCAACCAATCGTCCTTCTGCGCTTCTTTGGCAGTTGGCCTCATCTTGCTATCCGGGTTGAGCAAGCGTACTACAAACTTCTTCGCACTGTCGCTCACAACATTCCAGATCTCTTCTGGTTCAAAGGAACATTTGGCGCGCAAGATGTTCTTTCGAACTTCTTCAAGCTCTTCGCCGTCTGCACCTCCAAAGGGCGTCTCTCCGCTCAATAGAAGGTAGGTGATGACCCCAATAGCCCAAATATCCACTTTCTCATTGTACTTCGAGGTGATGACCTCTGGAGCAACTGTGTATGGCGTACCTACACTTTCTTGTTCAAGCTCTTGAGTGAAGTGCTTCGACAAACCGAAGTCGATCAACTTCAGCTCTGAATCATTGGCTGATGACGAGAATAGGAAGTTCTCAAGCTTAATGTCTCTGTGAATTACATTCTTTGAATGAAGGTATCTCACAGCGCAGAGCATCTGCTTTACAAGCCGGGCACATTGACCTTCTGAATAATGAAAGTCTGTTTGTTCTTCCAACCGATCGAAAAGGTCTCCACCTGTGCACAGTTCTTGGATGAGGTAGATCTCGTTCTCGTTTTCATAAACTTCCTCAAGCCGAACGATATTGGGATGATCAAGTTGGCACATGATACCTACTTCTCGTTGGAGTGCCTGCCTCCCAGACTCCTTCTCAATGAGACACAAATTCAAGCACTTGCAAGCATATTTTACACCAGTCTTTCGGTGTTTCACTTCTCGCACAGTTCCCGAACCCCCGCTTCCAAGCAAGGTACCATCATGGACTCCTTCGTATACTTCTTCAATGGGGCGACCAAGATCCGTCTTGGCACATGAATGACCGATGTTAGAAGACAGGCAAAACGAACACGCAGCTAAGGGATGTAATATCTGACTCACCTCAATTCGTACTACACCTTTGCAAATGTCTCCATCTATAGACAGGGAGTGTCGTAGTTGTAGCATATGCTTTCGCGATGCTGACAGACGCATCGAGTTGTCATCAATAACAGAAGAGGAATCAATAGCAGAAGAAACACTGGATGCCCCTGATGAATACCCCCTTTCCAATATGGGGTGAGGAATGTTTCGCGCAATAGGTGTTGTTGGACTTCCCACCGAGGAAGGGTGATGTTTGCATGGGGTGCTGAACCCTGAGGAGTGGTCCAACGAACGCGTAGAGGAAGTCAATCCATTGACACTATCATTATCTTCATCGTTGTGCAGCCTTTTCAAATTCACACTTCTGTAAGCTGCAACAGGATTCTCAGTGGCTGTGCTTTGACAAGATCCCATAGTTCTTTGTTGGATTGTTGGCAGTCGTGTTGATGATGCGAAGAAGATTTGTTGCAATAATACCAAGTAGAAAGCCACCGGAACCAAAACGAAATGCTTGTATAGGTGGTTCTCTGGATTGGAACAAAAACAAATGGGAGGCGAAAGTTGGAATCTGTTTCTTGTTGTTGCTTTCTCAACAGGCGCAGGGAGTAAAGTTGACTAGGAAGTGCCCCAAAAAGTGGTGGTCTTCTCATTGGGGTCTGATGTGCTGGCTTGCGCCTTCGTTCGCTCTTCAATATCGGTGTCACAAATGTTCGAGAAATATATCCATGGAAGTCTTAAAAGCTCCGAAACCTTGATGTATTCCCATGATACATACTCACGACAATATCGCAAACTGAATGTACAAATGGTAAAGTATGTGAACTCTTGTTGCTATGTTATCACGTAGGCCCCCCAAGTGGCGTTGATTTAAGGTTATCGCGACTTGGCGCCGCGGGGTTTCGCTAATTTCCAATTGCCTAATTCTTGAGGAACATCACGCTGTCACTGAATCGAGAACTTTGTTATGCATGATGATTTGCTTTCCAAATTGATTGTTCGCGATCACTCTTCAAGTTCTGCCGGTAAGGAGAGTAGTAGTGAAGCCGCCACCCTCCTCTCATGGATCGTTGTTGTGTTTGGTCCAATCAAATAGACCAAAAACTACTTGTTGTTGACATCCCGGAAGACTAGCAACCAATAAAGAAGAATGTCAAAGAGGCAAAGGACGAACCTCCTCATCCCAGCCTTTCAGAAGAATAGAACTAACCAAGTGCAAAAATTCTCATCAATGACTAACGCTCACTGGCTAACAACATGATCATGTTGTTTCGACAGACATACAGTAGCAGCGATCCATGAGACGTCATCAATTTCTGCCTCTACAAAAACCAAAACAGGTCACTTTGTTGTCGATTGTCTGCTATGAAAATGTTCTTATTCACAATTGTTACTCTTCCGTCTTCTGCTTCTTAGATGGTGGCTCCTCCGTAAGCTTCTCCAACGCAGCAGCAGATTCATTGGCTGCAGCGGCAGCTTCGCGGAGACTGGTGACAGCACGCTGAATTTCGGCCTTTCCGTCCTTGCTGGGTAGCACACAATCTAGCATCCACCTGATGCCAAACTTGTCAGTGCAATGCCCAAAGTATGAACCCCAGAACTGGTCGGCTGGAGGGCCATCGGCTTTCCCGTCCTTGGATAATGCAGCAAACAAGCGGTCAGTTTCTTCTTTGCATGTAAGATTGAGGGCAATTTGAATGTTGTTTCCAGGGGCAAGTGGATCTTTGGAAAAGGCTGGGTTATAGTCAGAAGCCATGATCCCCACTTCCGGGGAGATATTCAAAGATGAATGCAAAATCTTGTCTTGAAAGTCTTCGGGAACCTGGTCTTTCATGGGGCTCTCGGCATACGTCATGAACGACGGAGGCTCTTTGCCTTGAAAGACTTCCTGGTAGAAAGTCATGGCTTCTTTGGTGTTGTTCTCAAAAGTGATGTAGACGGTAAGCTTCATGGTCGCCTGGGTTGTTGGTGAATGTCTGTCGTTGAGTGAGTGAATCTCGGTGGGCTTTGTTGCTTTTTATGACATGAGGTTCTGGGCGAAGGGAGTGTTGGCATGAAAAATTGCAAGTGGCACTCAAGAGGGTAGAAAATGAGCCAAAACTCCCTCCGACGATCTTTTGACTCAATGGACCAAGTGCCAACGTGGGATAGCCAAAAGAAATCGTACTGCAGGTCAGACCCGATAGAAGTTGGCGTTGGGTCGTGGCTGAGAAACGATTGCCTCCTACGATTGAAATGGTCGAGGATGAGAGTTCTGTCATTTCTTTATTCAATCAGACAAAAAGGGGGACAAAGTATAGAGATTGAATACCTCAAGAATATATTATTGTGGCATGGGATTTTTGAATCGCTTTCGAAAAGTGCACGAGGAGGTTGAGGTTGTGGAAGGATCTGATGGCACAGAGGAATCCATCGAGGTTTCCACTGTTGGTACTTCTGACAAGTCCAAGACAAACCCCCTCTCAACCAGCAGTGTGATCCGCGAGAGACTTGCAGCTATGAACCCGAACAGAAAACCTCCTACTCGACGAGAACGTAAGAAGCTTCGCAAGATCGAGGCCACTCAATATTCGGAACGAAGAGTGGAACGAACCGGGCGCATTCAAGCTATTATGGAACTGCGCCAGTCTCATATGCATGAGTATCATTAATCAAAAGCAGGAAGCGGAGTATTTCACCCATCGATGGATGATACATTCCATGAATAGAACCACACAGAGCAAGATCCTTGGTGAGGAGACAATGGGGAGAAAAAGACAAGTGGAACAATTGTCTAGAGATATTCAGTTGTACAATAGAGAGAGCAACGTTGGTTGGGCAGAGTTGGATATATGTCTTGCCCAATGCGTTGGTATGAAGCATTAACTCAGCAGTAATACAAAAACCGTTCATGCCACTAATGAATGTCTCCCCCAAACTCGAGTGTGGTACCTTCGGGTGGAATACTGTCAGGGGTGCCAGTCACTTGGAATGTGGCCGTGAAAGGAATATCTTGCCCAACGCGGAATGTCTTGGCTAGATACAGCATGTCTTCAGCGACTTCCAATCCAAGGTCACCTGGATTCGTCGTTGGTGGGACAACATGGTGGAGTCCATAGGAATCGAGAGTTATTAACACAGTTTGTAGAATGGCTTTGCGAACGGCAATGGATCGAATTTCAGGAATAGCATAGGGAGGGACGTGGCCTGTCCGAATTCCGGGGTAGTTAGCTGTCTGTGATGCCTCTTTCAGGACTTGTGAATGTAGCTGTTCCATCAAAGCAGAAGGGATATGTGATGCAAGGGAAAATCTATAGATGCGTTGGCCTCTGGAGTGATTGCTGGAATCAGCATTGGTGCCGAATTCTTCCCCCATGTTTCGCAGAAAAGAAGTGAAGGGATGATGGGGTGTTTGTTGTGTTGAGGTGTGACAAGCATGTTGAAGTGGCAGTGTGGACATAGGTGTTTCAGCTGGAAGTGGGTGGCTTTGGAGAGTGCAAAGAGCAGAAACCTCGCTTGGAATTAAAATTGGAATAAATGCTGCCACAGGGACCAAAGGCCCCAGGAACAAGAGAATGGTAAGCACAATACCGATACTGGCACCAAAAGGATTCTTCATGTTCACAAAATGACTGGCTCTGAATGACAGAGGAAAGTGAATCTAGAACTCAATGTACTACTCTGGACTCGTCCAAGATTGCTGTGGATACAGCAATGGAAAGGTTGACAAGAAACTCACGAGTCAACCAATTCGATTGGGCCAACGGAGTTCCAACAGCTGTACCTGTGATGGATCCGGGCTATCGGAATAAATGAATGGACAATCGTCGGCATTTTGAAGCGGTGGCACCACGCAAGCGAGCTCGTCCACACAACTGCACGTTTGAAATGAATCTTCATGAGTCTGTGCGTCATCAGTGTCGGACCGTCCGACGACCACCGACGGCAAAACGTCACAACAACTCGCAACTCGCAACTCGCAACACGCAACAACACACAACCAAGAAGCGGTAATACAGTCTAGCCTTTTGGAAGCACCATGCCAAAGCATCATTCGGGCAAACGAGACGATCGTGCCAAGCGCACACAAGTCCCCTATGATCGTTCTAAGAAAGGGGGTGACCGTGGATCGCAAAAGAAAAAGAAGCACCAGGACATTCGGGCGCCCATTACATCGTTCGATGAAATGAACCTCAAGCCCGATTTGTTAAGAGGGATTTATGCGTATGGCTTTGAGAAGCCTAGTGCTATTCAACAAAGAGCGATTCGACCCATTGTGTTGGGTCGAGACGTTATTGCTCAATCACAATCGGGAACAGGAAAAACTGCTGTCTTTTCGATTGCAGCGCTTCAGCTTTTGGATGAGACTTCGAGAGATGTGCAAGTTCTGCTTTTGTCCCCGACAAGAGAACTGGCAGAGCAGTCGCAACGTGTTATTCAGTCTCTTGGTGATTTCATGAATGTATGTATATTGCAATTGGGTAAATGATGTTCTCATTTTCTTGATAAACTCACATTGTTTTCCCCCAAGGTTACTTGTCATGCTTGCATCGGAGGAAAATCACTCGGAAATGATCTGAAAGAATTGGAAAAAGGAGGTGTCCAGGTAATCTCGGGAACACCAGGTCGTGTTTATGATTTGATCCGTCGTAATGCCCTCCAAATGTCAAGTCTCAAAGCCATGATTTTGGACGAAGCTGATGAAATGCTCAACCGCGGGTTCAAGGAACAGATTTATGATATTTACCGATTCTTGCCTCCATCGTGTCAGGTTGCTTTGATGAGTGCCACACTTCCTCCCACAGTTCTTGATATGACCCGCAAATTTATGGACGATCCCATCAAGATTTTGGTCAAACGGGATGAACTCACATTGGAGGGTATTGCTCAGTTCTACATTGCTGTCGACAAGGAAGAATGGAAATTCGACACTCTTTGCGATTTGTATGATACTTTGACTATTACACAAGCAGTCATCTTTTGCAACACTCGACAAAAAGTAGATTGGTTGTCAGATAAAATGCGGGAAAGAAATTTTACCGTCTCAAGTATGCATGGGGATATGGATCAAACGCAAAGAGACAAGGTCATGGAGGAGTTCCGCTCGGGAAGTTCCAGAGTTTTGATCGCCACCGATTTGTGGGGCCGGGGTATTGATGTCCAGCAAGTCTCTTTGGTCATTTGCTATGATCTTCCCACAAACCGTGAGCTTTACATTCATCGAATCGGTCGTTCCGGTCGGTTTGGACGTAAGGGTGTGGCCATCAATTTTGTGCGAACAGAAGATGTCCAATTGATGAAAGATATTGAATCATTCTACAGGACCAAGGTTGATGAAATGCCAGAGAACGTTGGTGACTTGCTGTAGAACTATTGACTGCTGCAACAAATTTCTCTCCGCGAGCTAAATCACTGTAAGAATAATTTTCAATATGAAGTATCGCAGCCTGTATGGTACTACTAGCTCCACATGCTTATTCCTTTGTACCGGTTTGGCTTATTTCTCGGGCATGCTCTCTACAAGCCTTTCCAATGCAGCTGCAGATTCCATTGCTTGAGATGCCGCTTCTTTCAAACTGGCAGCGGCCTCTTCGATCTCGCGCTTTCCATCCTTGCTGGGGTGTGCACAATTGAACATCCAATTAATTCCAAACTTGTCAGTACAGTGTCCAAAGTAGCCTCCCCAGGGCATGTCGGAGAGTGGCCCAATGTTTGTAGCGTCTTTGGATAACTCTGCAAACACACGTTCCGTTTCTTGCTTGTCATTCAAGATGAGCGAGATTTGCATGTTGTCACCAACAACGATGGGAGGCTTGTTAAAAGCAGGGTTTCGGTCAGAGGCCCAGATGATAACAGATGAAGTAATATCCAATGAACCATGCATGACCTTATCGTGACTTTCCTCTGGGGTCATGTCTTTCATTGGAGATTCTCCCCAAGTCTGGAACGATGGTTCCTTACACTTGAAAACTTCATGATAGAAGTTCAAAACTTCCCTAGTGTTGTCTTCAAGAAAGATATACACTGCGATCTTCATGGGTATTGGGTTGTATTTATGATGGAGAGATCCGGCTCGCCTCAGCAGCATGTGCTTTCTATCTCGTTTTTATGAGGGTGTCAAGTTGCCAATTTCTGGGCGAAAGATGCGGGTGGCATGAAAAAACGGATGGCACGCAAGATCTGCCCGAACCCAATAATGCGACTTGCTTGACTTCATGGCACAATAATCCAACGGGGCTATCAACAGCGTGTTCAAGGCAAAGAGAACAAATGTTCTTCCCAGCAAAGAGAAGGTAACAAAATGGGTACGAATGATGTTTAAGACGAGTCTCTCCATAAATTTTTGTATTTCTAGCCATAACATAGCTGTATGATAAATTTGTTGTTTCTACTTGTTGTTACGCGTTCTAATAGAGAAAGCAGGTCTACGATTATTCTTTTCCAGCATGGGCTTCCTCCGCGATGAGCTTTTCCAATGCCTCTGCCGACTTGGTGGCCTGCGCCGCGGCTTCTCGGAGGTTGGCAGCAGCCACTTGCAGTTCACGCTTTCCGTCTTTGCTTGGATTCTCGCAGTTGAACATCCACTTTGTCCCAAACTTGTCAGTGCAGTGACCAAAGTAACCTCCCCAGAACATATCAGAAAGTGGTCCAATATCGGAACCATCCTTGGACAGTTCTGCAAACAAACGCTCGGTTTCCGTTCTGTCGTTCATGACAAGAGAAATCTGAATGTGATCACCGCGGATGGAGGCTGGCTCATTGCAGGCTGGTTTATGATCGTCGCAAGCCATGATCGTAACATAGGGGTTGATTTCCAAGGAGGAGTGCATAATCTTATCCAAGAGGACATCTGGTGTCTGATCTTTCATTGGAGTGACCCCATAGGGCATGAAGTAGGGTTCCTTGCACCTGAAAACTTGCTGGTAGAAAGTCATTACTTCCCGGGTGTTGCCTGGGCAGGTGATGTAGACAGCGAGCTTCATGATGAGCGTGGTGCTTGACTGACTTGAGTTGTACAGTACAGCAGGATCGGTGGGTTTTTATGACTTCACCAGAATCAACATCACGTTGGATGTTGTTCGGGGCGAACACTGGGTGGATGGTGGCATGAAAAACAAGTGGCACTCAGAGATCTTGACAGAATCTCCCTCCGACATGATGCTCGCAATTTGACTCGATGGAATGGTCCAAGGATTCGTTCGACAGATTCCAGCTACCAGCTTCGCATAAATATTCTGATGATGATACTCACAGTGAGGACAGTATTGACACTCCCTCTCGTTGACAACGGTACACTCCGAAAGCGGTGCGTGGCAAAATAATGGTCACTTTAGACTCGGTGGAGAAGGATCTTTCCTCTCCGTTGTTTGGATTCGTTTTACGCTGGGAATTTTTGGGTTCATGCGTCACTCTGTTGGCAACTCCTCCCCTCCGAAACTAGACACGACAATACATCAGGCGATTTTGTTTCCATCAAGCCACAAAAATCCGGCTTACCTCAATAGTCAAGTGCTTTCTTCTGATTGCTGTCATGGATACCGATGCAGAATCTGTTGTGAGCCTCCCAACTTTCCTTGTTGGGGCCACTGTATCCTTTCCTGATAATTATTCTGACTCACCCAAGAGCGCCCCGCCAATACTCCAACGGGATCAGCACGGGGAAGATGACATTTTTCTTCAATTGTCAAGAAGTTCCACTTTGTCTGATGCCCCTGTGAGCGAACACGACAGGCGTTGTGATGTCAACGGAGCTGACACATTTGAACGCATTGCTCCGCTGATCCCCTACAAGAAGTCAAGTATTGAGTTTGTCATGCCCCACACTTTATATGTGGAAGCTAGAGGTGAAGGGGCTACTTTGTCCTTGCCTGGCCAGGAGAGTCCAGAGTCGCCTGTAAAGGGAAGTGGAACAGCAGACACTGACATAGATCAGATCCCAGAGCAAGATTTAACAGCCAAGTTGTCTAGCCTATGCTGTCCAACAGAGAACCAAGATTTGGAGCCTGCCATTGTGCTAACTCGTGATTCTTCATCTGGGACACACCTTCAGGGAGCTCCTTCCGATGAGATTGAGCTCGCCGCATCGCCTGCACTCCACTTCTTGGCACCCAAAGACAGTGTCGACACTGTGGGTCGTCGAGAGGAGGACCATGCCTCGACGGAGTACGATGGCGCGGTGGAGAACCCATCTGTGGAATCTCCCTCTGTCGATGACATTGGGCCGTCTGAGACCATGGAGACATTTGAATCTCACGATCAACTGATGCAACCAGGACAATACGATCCAAGGGGTCTGTTGCTGGTCATGGATCGTGTCATGGACTGTTTTGATCCATCCTCCACTTGGTCACCCCAAACGTTGGACCAAACTGTGGAGGAACGCACTCTGGATGAGAGTTGGTATGAGGATGAAGTTGACTGGGAAACGGCCATGGAACGTGACGGGCTAGAATGGTTATTTCCTTGTTGGAATGATGCCATTCTAGATCAAAGGCTGGATAACTTATTGTCTGACGATTCGACTACCTTGGGTGAAGATTCCTACTTGAATCGGTCGATTTCTGGAGTTTCGCCATCTACTAGCGGTGAATTGGAGGCAAAGAACTATGGCAAGCAGGGAAGCGTATTCCACTCGAAGAAACTGGATGATACGATGACCACAGTCTGTGACAGTAGTTCTTGCGAGATCGAGTCATACTCCGAGTAGTTCGCTGCAATGTTGCCAACTACTGTTGAGTTTTTGAGATAGCACTAACTATACTAAATGATTGTTGATTGTTCCGATGCGCAGTAAACTAGGCTGAGAACATACCAAGATGCAGCTATGCGCCAATGAAGTAGGAATGAGTAGAACCTAGAACCTGTTTGAACCTTCGTCTACTGGATTGTAAAAGTATAGGTGTTTTTCATCTTCTCAAGAAAAAGAGACACACTCCCACATAGCCGATAGCCCAAAATCTTCTATTAATGTTGCCAAAATCTACTTTCTCGAAAGTGTTCCTACGTTTCATCCACCAATGGAAGTAGTCCCGGGTCCTCCGACATGTTTTTCCGTTGCTAAACATGTGAGTCTTGCAGCTCGACAATTTTTGCAAGACTTGGGAATTGCTCTCTTCCAATGTCGAAAAGTTTGCCAGGCTTCTGGGCATATGTGACGGAAAATTATATAGGGGCCATGAGATTTTCGCCATTTTTTCATAGACAGAATTATGGGAGGCAATTGGCTCTGTCTTCGTACATACAAGTCAAAGATAGGCTTTTCTTGGAGGTGCAGCATTTCCCACCAAGGAGGTTCATCCGAGGGAAGTGGTTCCACTGCGGACGTTGTGTTCAAACCCCCTATCACATTGTGAATACAAGTAGAACACGCTTGCATTGGATTGGTCGGTGCAATCAACATTGGCTATTTCTCTCGGAGTTGGAAATTTCTAGGATTGCAATCCCATAAAGATGCCTTCAGATGCGACGAGAGTTCGGCATCAACGCATGCAACAAAGAATGAAAGAAACCCTTGCCAAAAAACGAATGATGACTGGAAGAACCGAGGGAGAAGAAGCAAAGGAACAAGCCAAGGAAAGTATTGACACCAAGGCAACGGTCATTGATGTTGTCGAGGCTCAAGAGTCAGTGGAGTTATCGAAAGGAGAAGACCCAGTGTATTCGACTTCCACCTTCGCAGAACCAGATCTTGAAGATGCTACAGTAGAAAGGCATACAGCTGTCTCCGTTCAGGAAGATGCCTTCAACGGGTCCATGGAAATGATGCTTCCCTCGGATGAAGAACCGTCGCGGGAAAAACAGATTCCAGGAACTCCCAAGGTTTCAAATTTGGAGAGCCAACGTGGTATCAATGTGAACGAGGACAACATGGACCAAATGAAGTTGGTAACTTCAGTTGCCGTAGAGGTCCCTGAAGGAGTAGATAAGGAAGAAGAGGAGGAGGAAGACACGATTGGAACCACCACTGATCATGATTCCGATGATGAAGACGACGAGCTTGAAATTGCTGATTCTCGAATTGAAGATTCAATGCCCCAAGAGGACGATGTCCCTGTGAAAGAGAGTGGGAAGAAGCGTTCAAAAAAGAGTCGCAGGAAGAAGAAGAAATCGAAAAGGCGAGACAATACGAAAGACTACGATGGCGATGAGTCATCTAGTGACGACTCTCGTGAAGACTCCCGCGTTGAAGTCTACTACACCCATAAGGCGCCGACTGTCACAAGTGCATTGGAAAATGTATTTGACTTGATCAGCCCTTTTGAGGAAGATCGATCGGACGATGAAGACTCGGCCAAATCTGAGGATTCGAACGGCGAACACAAGGAAGAGGAACCTTCCTTTTTCGGTAGTTTCTTTCCCACGAAGGATGTTGCATTGTTCAAGGAGGTAGAAAAGATGATTACTGGTCTTGGTTGTTCCGGCCCAGACGGAGAATTGACAATCGTTACCCCTGCCGGTAGCTACTCCTTTCAAGAAGATGATACAGTATCAGACCAGGAAGAATCAAAAGAAAAAACTCCAAGTACCAACGAGCTTCCCAACACGTCGGTGGACAGCACAGAAGATGTTATCAAGGCTCTAACTACTGATGTCTTGGACGTTTCCAAGGTAGCCACTCCTCAAAGGCCAACCTGCGACGTTGCTTGTGCTGTTGCTGATGAATTCGTGGCTACTGCCCATGATGAAACTAAGAATCAAAAGAGTACCATTGAGGAGGTAATGACTTCCGTGAAGCTTGGCGAAACATTCGTACCCGAGGGATTCTCAGCTGAGGCTAGCATAGCCAACATTCAGTCATCACTGAAAGAAACCTCTGAAATGGCGTCCAAGGTATTCGATTCCATCAAAGAACAGACTGATGCCGTCCTCATCCAATCAGTTCAATCCGAGGAGGAAGCAGTTCAAACGGTGCAAAGTGCAGACACACAGTCGGTTCACATGAACACCGACCCTGACTTGATCTATGCTCCAGCGAGGGGAATCGACCAGGTAGATTCTTTCCTATCTTACGAAGATGACACAGCATACACATCCATTGCGTCCTCATCGTATATGCAGGATTCCAGGGCGACAGTGGATTCTTTCCAAGACACGTTCTCCAAAGAAGCCTCCAAGGTAGCCCAGGAGGTACAAAAGGCCCTAAACAAGCTGCAGGGATTGGAAAAAATGAGCTCTCTTTGGAAGGCTTCTGAGGAAGTAAAGCCTGAGCCTGCCAAGGTGCCGAAGCAAATTCCAGAACTACAAACTGTTGACTCCATTGGTGAAGAGCCAATTGAACTTTCGTTGGAAGATCATCCTAGTGCTATTGAAGAGGCAGACCCTCAAATCCCACCAATTTCCAGTGGAGTTGAAGAGTCTGAAGCTGAACAGCCTTCAGAGTTTGTACACGAGGAACTTCCTGATACCATCCCTGAAGCCCCAGAGGAAACGGACTCGATGGACATCAATGAAAACGAAGAACAAATTATTGCCTCAGAGGTAGCTGAAGTTGTCGAACCTGAAAAGACAATCAATGAGGATGTAGCAACCTCCATAGAAGCAAATGGCCCGCCAGCAACACCAGAATGTCCTCCGGAAGTGGAACCAGCCTCAGAAGGAGGGAATGAAATTCATGCTGTTGCAGAGCCAGCTCATGTGGAGCCGAGTGTTGAACCAGTCGTGGTAGACGCCAACATTGTTCCCGCTGCACTGACACCAGAGAAAATCGTGAAGGAGACAGCTTCCAAATCTGTGCCAGCTCCAGAACCGAAGGCGACAGTTGCAGAACCTAAGACGACACCAGCTAAAAAAGGCAAGTTCCGACGTCTTTCAAAGCTTGTTAGCCCGTTGTTCAAGCGGGGCAAGTCGAAGAGGAAATCGAAAATCAAGGACGAGGCACATGTACCACTGTCAGCTCCATCCACGCCCATTCTCACCAAGCAGGGCAACACGGTCTATGAAATGATGTCAGATGCGACCCATCCGCTGTCAGACCGCGAAAGTCCAGGTGTTTCTACACCTAAGAAAGAGATCGAGTTTGGAGACTTCGACCAAATGGTTTCGAAGCGACGTGATGACAATTGGCATGTCATTGCAGATTTTGAGGCCAAGGCTTCTACCATCCCCGCGAGCCCAAATCGTGTTGATACAGAGGACGAGACACCTGAAGGTGAAGATGTCTCCGACGTTGCTAGCTTGTACTCAGCAGCCACAGGTGCATGGGACCAACCGGAGAACTCTGGCTGGTTCCCTCTTCAGGATACATGGAAAGAAGAGAATGTTGATGTACTCGACTTGGGAGCAGCAAGGTAGAGCCCCTGTTCAGAACCAGCAAAAGTTTCGTAAAACACCATTTACATCTCATATATACCACAACTGGATCGGGTTCGTCGCTGAATGTTTTGCGGGTTGTGATTGTGTCATTCGTACAAAGTAAACCTATCATGCCGATGGGTGGGTATAGATTCAAATGTTCTTCAAAATCGTTCATTTTACTCTACAAGCCTAGTCGAATCAGTTTGGCGATGTCGTCGTGACCTCTTTTGCTGGCCCATCCCTCTGCCGTTAGACCCTTGAAGTCAGGATGAGCCAAGGCTTTCGTATAGTGCCCAAAGCCAATCTTCGTTCGATCCGCACCCCGTTGCATCAAAAAGCGAACTAGTTGGCGGTCCCCTGCCCAAGCAGCGTTTAATAGTGCCGTAAAATGGCCACGGTCGTAGCTTTCGATATCAGCCCCTTTGTGATCCACAAGCCATCGGACAACCTTGTGTCGTTGATTGATGACAGCGAGGTTAACAAGAGAGTTGCGTTCACATACAACCGGGCTAACGTAGTTCACATGAAATCCAAAATCTTTTTCCCCTTTGGCGACAAGCTTTTCAATTTTCTGCAGATGGTCGCCCTGAACCAACACAGTGGAACATTTTGTGAGAAGATCGTCCCATCTCTTTTGACTATTTCGTCGTTCCAGTCGAAGTCTGTCGAAATATATTTGAACCCACGGTTTGCGGGGACGACGCGGTAGAATCCAATGTTGGGGACACAATTGACGCCACACATCATCGCGAGCCTTCAATGCATTTGACGTGGATTTGCTGATAGCAAGGAGGAGCGAGTGTTCAGTAGGTTCCAAGAAAGAAAGGCAATGCACCACAATATCATCTGGGGCCCCCTTTGAAGCATCAAACAAGAAAGAAATGTCCAATCGCTCACAGTTTTGTTGTCGCCGTATCCTCTCATTTTCTTCTGCCTGCAACAGGGTGTCAATGGCAACCATCTCTGAAAACACAGGAGACAGGATCTTTGGTCGCTTTCGCGATCCCGCGTCCTCGGTATCATGCACAGCTGAGTCCTCTTCTTGTTCGTCCATTTCATGGTGCTCAAAGCGTCGTCGCTTTCGACGTAAAAGTCGCCATTGGTTCCGTCGGATTCCAAGCCAGTAGTGGAAGTCGTTCGGGCCTTGAGAAATATGAACAACTTCTTCACATTGTTGCTGGATCCGTCTCCTGGCCTTTTGATTCCAGCTGTACGAAAATTTCCATTTTGCCAAAGAGCTTGACATCCATTCATCAAAAGAATGATACCCTTGAGGGGTCCAAAAGTCTTGTGCCACAGTAGTTGTCTCACTTTCCCATTCATCGTCGACGCGATGGACTTTGGGTGGTGTTGTAGTGTTGGGTGTCTTGTACGAATGTACTTTGTATGAAGACCGCCATTGAGTCTTGCGGTTCACCAGCCAATCGTCAAAGTTGGATACTTCAGGTAAAAAGAGTTTGGCCCGCTCGCCATCTTCAGGTGAGAACTCCCCGTTGTCATCGAATGGAATGTTGTTGCCATCCTTATCTTGGAACCAAGGATTGCGGTAAAGAACTGGAAGCTTGTTGACTTTTGGGGAAGCGGTTGGCCGTGGTTTGGTGGGAGGTTTGTGAGCCAAGGCAGTCCATTGCTCGTGGGTTATCCAGGGACTGCTCCTCGGGGGAGGCTTGGCAACGACCACGGATGGTTGTAACGGTGGTGGTGTGTACGGGATATGATCTGGAGTTACTTGTCGATGAACATGATACGAATAGGGAGTGCTGGGGTAGATATAGGGCGCCGACCACGGTCCCTTGGAAGTAAAGAATCGATCCCATACCGTGTTTGCCATCATTGACGCCTGGTATGGATCAATCGGGGCGCGTTGGGGTAGGTGAAAGCCCATGGCCGCCCCAGTGGCATCAGGATGACGCAATACAACTAGAACACAGCGAAGAGAGTTCTTCATATAGCTGGTAAAAGCATCCAGCGACGCAAAAGACGCAGGGTCTCGACCATCTACCGCCACAAGCAAATCCCCCGGCAACAGACGCTGATGAATTGGGCAGGGTGTCGCTAGTTGCCGCACACTGTGTTGAGTGACAACTCCGGAGCTCAAGTGATGGGGAAGCAAGATAGATGTTCGAGAAAAGATTGCTTGGGAAGATCCGACTTGATGTGCATGATGTTGCACTCGACCAAAGATAATCCGATGATTGTCGAGACGACTAAATGCAAGCCCCCAGGAATCGGATGTCGATGCCCGCGTGAGATGCGAGACAACATAAACAAGATTCTCGCGCTTGTCCAGAGACAGATGAGCCACAGTTTCCAAAAGCTGCAATTTGTTCGGAGGCACCGTTGATGCAGAGGGCGGCGAGGGTGAAATGGTAGAATGAGAAACTTGCGAAGTGTGTGTAGAAGTTGTCATGTTGTTGATCGAAGACTCCATGTTTCTTAGAAACAAGCCATGAAATTGATCGAATCAAGAGAGTTCCTAGAAATCAGTTGACAAGTGGCTTTCAGAAACGAAAAGGAACAAGTTGGATCAAGTAGCAACAACGCCCCGTGATGTATTGCGGAATGGGAAGGGAGAAAGGTTGTCGTCTTGTTGTTGGTGGTGTCCTCGGCCGTTGCGACGAGTTGGTCGAGGTAGAAACTTGTCTTGGGACAGTCGGAACGACATCCCAAGGTACCGAACTTCTTCACGACTGGCGTTGGAGGAGGAGGAAGAGGTTTGTTCGGTCCCA
This sequence comes from Nitzschia putrida, assembly GCA_016586335.1. Lineage (NCBI taxonomy): Eukaryota > Bacillariophyta > Bacillariophyceae > Bacillariales > Bacillariaceae > Nitzschia > Nitzschia putrida. Next base: position 216,727 of record BLYE01000019.1, on the reverse strand, counting down.
TGGGCAGGCACACTCCAACGTCAACACCACAACTGCGTCTACCTCTTGTGTTGTCTCGATTGTCGCCTCAATTCGATTCGGCAAATACATTCTCCATGACAGACTTTGAAGGATTCGTATCGATATGTCAAGTTAAAGTGGTCGGACCAAGTAGTGCTACTTCCAAACCACCAGTGAGACTGCCCCTCGAAACGCAGGAGGCTGTCAATCCTCCTCCCAGAGCGGAGATGTATGATTTTGCTTTGGGTGAGTTCTCGAATACTGCAATGCAAAGCGATTCGTTTTGAGACTCTGTGATGTGATGGCTTCCTTTTTGGGTCACATGATTTGCAGAGTATTGTTGTATTGTGTGTAGACTTCTGATGATTGTTCATTTTCTTGTGTGTACGACTTGCCAGAAAAAGAAGTTCTCAAAAAACTGCAGGAGCGAGAATGCGATCAAATGATTGGTAAGGCTACCAGTCGAGAGGAATTAGAAAAGGCAACTGTTACCAAAATGAAACATGCCACTGGTGCCAAAGAAGAGCTATGCATTGCCATGTTGGAATCGAATGGGTACGACTTGAAAACCTCCATTGAAGCTTATTTGAGGTAATTAATAGAAAATTAAGGTTGTCTGCCTTGTCACGGCGTTGTATTTACTCGAGTACGGTATGGTATGGAGTAGAATAGTTCTTTGTAGTGTTTCTCTTAAAGTTTAGAGTTCATCTTCATTAGCAGTCCATGTAGTCGACTCTTGCTGAACCGAGACAACCGCCGCATTCTTCCACCTCCTCATTACGAGTATCTGCAACAAATCACAATCAAGGATGAGTGCCGAAGCCAATGTTGCTGCAACGGCAAGCAGTGCGGGTTCAACCGCTACATTAGAGCGGATACGCGCTAGCAATTGGAGCGGCTCCATCCCAGTGATTGTCACCCTAGCTCCGACGTCTCTGTCCAGTCCTACAATCCCGGCACCTATTCACGCCTTGATTCCCCGCAACTCTTTTCTTCACGTTGGACTACAAGATGTAGTGCGGCGTCTTCATCCCTTTGCTCCTCCAACATTTTCATTTGCTAAACGCGTCGTAGAGGAGCCTGACACCATTGAAGAAAAAGAATCAACAAACAACAATGAAGAACCTAAAGGTTCACCTCCCACCAGTGCACAATCAATGCCTCCCGAAAAGCCCTATCCCATTTGTTGGTTTGAAGATGAGCACTCAGAATTACCACTACAGTGGCAATTGTTTGCAGGCGTTCTTTGGGATAGTCATTCCAAACTACGTTCCGTTTCCAACCACCAGGTTTCCGGCAATCAATTACCTTGGAAGATTCGTCTTCATTTTACACAGTATCCCACGTCTCAACTCCTGGAACTGTCCCTTGACGCAAACCAGAGTATCCTGACAACGGTAGAGAGAACTTTTCGAAATTCTCTCAAACAATCGTTGGTTCTCCAACACGGTCACAATCGCGTCGCCTTGAACATGACCAAACAATCCCATCAGCGTCTTTGGGACTCGATCGTCACATCCAAATATTCTCTATACCAACCCATCCAGGAAGATACCCAGGCCGTGGCTCCCAAGCATGCCAAAAAGCCTCTGCTATGTATCCCTGTCCGTGTAATTCTGGATCCATCCCAACCATTGGTTCAGAAACAATGTGATCCAGGATCCATCCCGACGTTGGGACACTTGTTTTATGCTTGGTTTCCTGATTCCTTTGTGCGGCAAACAATGATTCAAGAGATTGACTCAGATAGTAGTTATAGCAGTGGTGTGGATGATACATTTGTCATTCGCCCAACCAACACCCAAACATCATGGCGTGTAGGAGGGGTGACACCTGCCTTGTCTACCTCTCTTGTCGACTTGTGGCAATCTCTTGGACACCCCGATGGATTTTTGTACATTGCACTCACTTTGCAATAGTTCTTGTAATTGGCACCTAGTCGTATCCATAACATAGACAGCGGTACGGTATACTAGGTCATACTCGTACCGGTAGTGCCGTACTACAACAAACATTTTGAAAAATACACCCATTTGATCATATTGCGGTTGGATCCAACGATCATATGCTACATTGTTTTAGGACGCTTGCCCCGGTATTGTGGATTGGTTTTCTGCACCCGCTACCTTGGTGTCGGGTTGGGTCGTCGTCTCCACTGGCCCTTTCATCGTCGTCGTCAGTTCCTTTTTCAATTTGTGCATTTGCATCTGTCTTGTCAAATACTGCAGCGTGTGAAACGTCCGGGCTTGAATCCGTGTCAATTCTTCCATTTGTTCCTCTAAGCAATCCAACTGCTCTCGAATCTCCATAGGACTCGATTGTTCCGAGTCCGTCTCTTCTTCGTAATCTCCGTGCAGCTTGGCCTTGTCGTCTCGATGCAGAGAGGAAATGGCGTCACAAATCACGGCAATAATCAAGTTCACAATGATAAAACCAGAAATGATGACAAACGCGACAAAGGGAACCCACGCCCAACCGTAGATGAGCATAACCTCACGACAAATACTGGCCCAGTTGTCCAGTGTCATGACTTGGAACAGAGTGAAGAGGGTCAATCCCATTCCTCCAAAATAATCGTACTGTGGAGCAGGCTCTTTCAAACTCAAATCACCAAACAATTGGGTGAACATGACAGCGAAAATGTAGAAAATCAAGGCCAACATTAAACCAATCGCCGCCATGCGAGGAACCACACCAAACAAAGCTACAAAGGATCACAACACAGGGGAAAACAGTCAGTAAGTACATGGTTCTGCCGGACATGCCAACGAACATAGTCTCCCCGTACGTACCGAGAATGAGATTCTTCATAATACTAATGCGTGTAACCAGTCGCAACGCTCGAAAGATCCGGAACGCCCGAATCACCTGGACACTTGAAAAGGACCAACTGGTAATGATGATGATCAAATCAAACACAAGCCATCCATCCAATAAAAGTCTCCAGCCATGATAAATGAATTGAAGACCAAGCTCAACAGTGAAGATAGTAAGAAAGACGGCATCTGTTGTTTCAAAGGCATTGTTGAGGTCGGGGTCGTCCTTGACAAAACTGTAGGTACCAATCCCCATCATCACAGCGTTGATGGAAATCATGATAACAATAACCAATTGAACTCGACGGTTGTTGACCAACATTCCACAGCGATGTCGAAACTGATTGATAGTATCGACCATTTGTCGGTAAGGGCTACGACCACCGGTAGCCGCCTGGGCCACATCGTCTTCATCGTTGTTCCCCGGGCTATTTTTGTTGTCAGCATCCCAATCAATTAGAAACTTGGGTCCATTTTCTTCGCTTTCATTGTTGGCATCGAGGCCATCTTGAATCTCATGTCCAGCCACTGCAGGATCAAGGGCATCCGGTGCCATATTAATGTTGTTGTTGTTGTTGTTGTTATTGTCTTCTAGAATGGTACCGTCCAGTTGGCGCTTGGAAGTTCCTGTCTCCGGCGTTGTTTTAACTGTGCTCGCCGACAGGTTCTTGGGGGAAGAGGACATGACTCACACCTGCAACTAACGTCTCGGTGGATTGGGACTTTTGTACTAACACGTGGTTGCAAGTCAAGTGATGAATGTGGAAACAACAACAACCTCAAGAAACAAGCGATGTAACACCACTGGCAAGCACTGCTGCCTTTATCTTTAACAACAACACAACGGTTGTACGTGTGGTAGGTGAAGTAGGTACGGTAGTAGATGTGCTACGACGTGATGTCGTTCAACGTATTTTGGGCAATATAAATCTCCGGGTGTTGTGGCATCTGTCGCAAAACGTACGAAGCACGGTCGCCTGATCAATCGTACGGGTCAGGAGATTGAGGTTCTTCTTTCCATCGACCTCTCCGAGTTTTGGTACGACTGTTCCTTCCCAGGAAGGAAAGGAGCGCCGGCGGGATGGAGAGCAACTAACAATAATTTCAACCTGGAACCATCGCCTACCTAGAATACACTATTCTACTACTAGTACATTTTTTGGAGACCATTGTAGCAAGCTAATTAAATTCGTAGTTTCGTTTCTTCGTCTTCTTACTACTCAGATTCAAAGCTACGCAAACTAGAACTGTCCTTGTCATCATCGTTCGGTGTCAAAGCCCCACGCGAACCAAGCGAACCTCCCAGGGACAACCGACTTCCAGAGCGGAACATACCCATACCGGATCCAGGATTGTGTCTGGATCGTCGGCGCTCAGGAGCTCCTCGTTCGGGGAGCAATCGGGCATGTAGCGACTGGGACAACTGTTGAGCTTGTTGTTGTTCTGACTCTTGGGCTCTTCGTCGGCGTTCTTTTTCCCGCTTCTCCATAGCTTGGCGCTCCTTCTCGAGAGTATAGCTTCTGCCTAGTGTCTCTAGCTGGCGCTTTGTTTGCATTTCTCGTTCGTAGGCTATTCTTCGTTCCATTTCAATGCGGAGTTCCGCCTCCCTGTTTTCTGCCTTCATTCGTTCCGCTTCGAGTTGCAACAGATCACCAGCAATAAGTTCAATCATATTCTGAACGTTTTCTTGCGTCCGCAGCATATCGTTGATATGGCACTGGAGGAGATCTATTCGCTCTTGAGCTTCGGCCAGCTTGTTCTCTGGATTGTCGGACTCGAAACCATCCAGTTCTCGGACAGTCTTTTCGGTGACAGCGACGGCATCACACACCACGGCCACAATCAAGTTGAAGACAATGAAACCGGTAATCAAAATAAAGGCACTAAAGGGCGCCCAGGCAAATGGCTCTTCCGCCATGACTTCTCGGGCAATATCACCCCACTCGAGCGTCATCATTTCCATACATGTATACAGGGAGCGATCAAGTGTGGTGAAGTATTCCTCGGAGAGATCGAGGGAAGAGTAGAGTTCGGTAAAGAGTACGGAGAAAATGTAGAAAATGAGCAGCAAGAGGGCAGCAATGGCATACATGCGCGGCATGACCGCCCCAATGGCCAAGACAAGATCTCTGAGGGGCTTGACACGGGTAATGAGGCGAAAGGCCCTAAAGATTCGAAAGGCTCGCACAATCTGTAGGGATTCAAAGGACCAGGAGAGCACAACAATCATGAAATCAAAAAACAGCCAGCCATCGGCAAAGAGTGCCACCCCCAGATAGGCGAGTTGCATGGCCACCTCAATGGTGAAGATGACAAGGAAGGAAGTATCGATATTGGTAAATGCCTTTTCTACCCTTGGATTGTCCTCAACGAAGGGAAAAGTGGCCAGACCCATCATGAGGGCGTTGACAATAATGGCAATGATAATGCCAATCTGTACATGCTCATTGTTGACTAGCTTTCCACAGAACATGCGTGCCTTCCATACGAAAGTAGCATTCTCTGGTTGCGATAGGTCTTCTTCTTCTTCCATAGATAGATCCATTGGCTGGTCTTGCCGTCTAGAAGACGGCGGGTCCTGTTGCGGATTCTGCTGATCGAGACCCAAATCCATCGGTGAATAGGAGGCGCCCGGCGGTGTCCGGGATCTCGACGGTGGACGTTTGCGAGGAGACGGCGGACGTTCCAGAGAGCGGTTGGAAGATGACTTGAGATGAAGCGCCGAAGAGGCGGAGGATTTATAGGACTCGTCGTGGTCTGGATGATCCATGCTGGAAGGCTGTTTGTGTGCGTAGGAATGTGATGGATTGCTGTTGCTGTTGAGGCTGTTGTGGTTGATGCTGTGATCGTCTCCAGTTTCGGGAGTTGCCGAGCCTGAATCAGGATCTGTATTGGTAGCAGCAGTTTCCTTTCCCGGACGACTGATTCCTCCAGTTCTGCTTGGAGTATTTATAGTATTTATAGTAGTTGTAGTTGTTGCAGTAGTTGTTGTTGTCTTGCTTCCCCTTCCACTATGATCGATACGCACTGGAGTCATGAGCTCTCGCGTCGGCACCGCTATCTACAACACTGCACACTGCTCTCTTGACTGTACAACGAGAGGCTACCGTAGGTACGTTCCGTGGGGTGATTTGATGTCTTTCAATACTCTGCTTGGCTGGGAATCAGGAGACGTGAACGGGAGAGGGCCGTAGGGAAAGTACGAGAGGTCCAGAAATCCACTCTTCACTCAAACACCAAACAAGAAACTACAATTCAAGGAGAACGTTTCTTGTTGTTGTCTTTGTCGTTGCGGTGGTTGCAATCAAGCACTGTACTGTACTGTAGTAGTGAAAGCCCTGCTGCAATGGTTCCCCCCGTAGGACGGTACGAGTAGGTATTCGTAGACAACAAGGCTGCAGCAGTCGCAAACGGACGACGACGGTTCACGTGGAGAATAGACTCGCACCACCACCTCGCCAGCACAGTACGGAGCAGCACGCACGCCGCGCGTGTGAGCCTTGGCTATGATGATGGTGATTGTGGTACCAGTACGTTTGTCTGCGTTGCGCGCCAGCGCAAGTTCGCGACACTTTGCATGCGCGCTAGATATCGAAAGAAGAGGAAGATGAAGATGGATGTTGTTGTTGGTGGTGGTGGTGATGATGATTGGTGGTGCTGGTGGATAGAGGGGGCGCGAATAGACACGAAGATGATCGATGAATCCAAATTATTGATGGTGGAGGTCTTTCTGATAGTTCTTGGATCATCCTGTTGTTTTGGGAGGTCTGTAATAGCAAGTCAAACTATAGGTACAAGCTTCTAAAAAACTCGATACTGTAGTAACTTGTACTGTTCGTATAACCAGTTTTGCACGACCGGAAGTACTGGAGCTGGTAGTGCTTTGCAGCAGCAGAGGATTTCCGTCCACTATTTCTACCATACGTAGTCTTCGTAGTGCTTGTGTATAAAAGACAATTGTAAACTACTCGTAGGCAACAAGGCCATTGTGATGATGATGATGTTGTGTTACACTATTGTTATGGTCGAACTAGTCCGACAAGGCAGGTGCGCAGTGCGGCGACGTCGTAGGAGGGGTCACAGATCGAGATTCCGTGTTGTTGCCGTTGTTGCTTCTTGTTGCTTGGCAAAATTTTAGACAGGAAAGCATGGGTCTTGTGGGACGACCATCATTGGCCAGCGCGCCTACCTCACTCCCACTAACATACTCCTCTGCAGCCGATGCCCATTCCGATCCGATATGCCCTCCTCCGACAAGGACGAAAAACATGAACCCTCGTAGTGAAATATCTCTATACACAAGCTTCCCTTAGTACGACTGACCCACACAAAGTGGCCGAAAATTGGCGCATCCCTTCCATTACAGCTCTTTTTCTCTAGCACAACATTTCAGAAGGCAACCAACCACTGCCATCATCCTTCCCATACCATCAATCCCTTCCAATACTACTACTAGATAGAAAACAAGTGGAATTCTTAGATCCACTTCTTTATTGTTTGGTTCACCATGGAAGACGATGATTATGATGCCTTGGCTCCTACCCCTGCCCCTCCTGCTCCTTTGAGAAACACAAGTGGAACCCCTAGTGTTCCGCCATCCTTTGCGTTTGGATCCAATTCAGCTCCACCACCAGCTCCACCAGCCCCACCTGCTTCCTCCTCGGCTGTGGTTCTTTCTTCCTCGCAGTCTCCTGCTGCTCAAGCACTCTCCATTCTAGACGAGCCTGGAGCTGTCAGAGTGTCAGTCCCTGCTTCTGTTTTGGATCCTTCCCTCAGCAAACGGTGGCAAGAACCCATTACTCCTACACAGCCTTCCCGTACAGGAACCCCCACTGCCTCGCCCGCTTACAACAAGCCTGCCACCGAGTTGGCTCCAAGAAAACCCTATGATTTCAAAAAGAGTCAATCCTACGATACCGATGCCCTCATTCGCAAGTACGGTGGTCTCACTGGTATTCCGCCGGTTCCTGTTACCGTGCGTCCTGCCCCTCCTCCAGCTCCATCGCCGTCTCCTATTACCGTTCGCCCTGCTGATGTCCGAGATCAAGCACAAAAGGTCCTCGATTTGGTCGACGACTCCTTGCAAGCGCCCATGGATATCCGAAGGACTGAATCGGGTGGTTTCCGGGCGGCTGTCACACCCTACACCATGAACCGAACCATGAGTGGATCCGACTCGGATTATCGTCGATCTTTCAGTGGTTCCTTGGGGGCTGGCGGCAAGCGGGTACCCGCCGCCTTGGCTGGTATTCAGTTGCAACCTTCCTCGCCTGCTTGGAATACCTCTGGGCGCCATTCCTTTTCGGATCCATCCTTTCGACACGATGATCTCATTGATGAGGAGGAAGATGATATTCTTACGCCTGTTCCATTCAAAGACGAGCCTATTGTCGATGTAGTTCATTTGGAGAACAGGGCTGCTGGCTCTCGCCAACCATATTCGGACCAACCCTATTCAGACAAGGCCTTTGATGGAGACTTTGACGGAGGCAGCAAGTCTTGGAGTTCTCGCTATTCCGACTCTCGATTTGTATCACAAAAGCATATCCTCAACCAATGGGATCAAGAGTTCCAACAAGAACAAAAGGAGCGAAAAACTGCCCGCAATATGTTTGCCAGCACTGCTAGCAAAGTTCGTCACTCCGCTTCGGCGGCTTTTTCCTCTGGATCCCAAAAAGTGTTTGGGTCGGGTGGATTCAATTTCCGCTCCAACCATGTGTATGGGAACCAAAAAGCTTCGGAACGACCAGAAGTCAATCTTCGAACACTTTGGAAGAATGTGGACGACGAAGCTGCCATGATCAATCCTCCTCGTGTACACAAGACATGGCAAGAAGTCATGCTCAACAAGCGCAAGCGACGTCGAGTCTTGGCCATTTTCTTGTGCCTGTTCTTGGGAGTTGTTGCCACACTGTCTTCCATCAATGCCATTCGCGCTCGCATCAACCGAATGATCTCGGTAGGAGACGAAGTAGTCTTTTATGTTACTTCCAGTACCCCCTACGATGATGCGGCCGAAGATGCCCTTGCCCTGGATTTGGCCAACATCCCCTCCAACGCTGAGTTCATTTTTCATTTGGGAAATATTCAAGATTCTTCCATGACGTTGTGTCCCAACAATCGTTACGCCGATGTGGCTCACATTTTGGGAAAATCCCCTGTTCCTGTTCACATTCTTCCTGGACAAGAAGACTGGGTCAACTGTCCCCAACAGGACAACTCCCTGAAGTATTGGATGGAGGCCTTTGTTGACTTTGACTTGACCTTCCAAACAAGCTACAGTATCAAGCACCCCGAGAAGGCACCCGAGGCATTTACATTCTTGCACAAGGGTGTCTTGTTTATGGGTCTCCACGTGGTTAGTGGTTACATCATCGACACGGATGCTTGGGAAACTCGAGAAGACGAAATGCTCAAGTTCTATTTTGGAATGGCCAACCAATACAAGGGATACTACCGAAGCATTGTCGTCATGGGAAACGCACGACCTGGTCCACAGCAACTCAAGTTCTTCAAGGCACTCTTTAGCAACCTCAACTCGAAATCTGTACCTGTGGTATACATTCATGCCAATCAACGCAATGAAGAGCTCATGGTGTACAATGCCTTTGAAGACCACCCACAAGTGAAAACGATCGGAGTGCAAGATGGAAGTGCCGTCGCTCCCGTTCAGATCACGGTCGGATTTGGCAAGTCCCCCTTTGTGGTCGGATAAACTGACTATATGAATAATGAATATCTGTACTCCGATTGGAATGGGTTCGGTACCTTCGATATACAGTGGAGTTTTTTGCGTAGACTAATAGCATGGATGCATTGACACAATTACAGGCCAACATTTGCGTTCTAGAATCCCATAGCGTGTTGAGGAAGAAAAACACTAGTACTTCTTTGATTTAGCTCGAAGTATCACTGGCAGGACTTCGGCGTTCTTTGAATCCTCTTACCCATGTTGCATTTTCCTTCAAAAGTTTCATTGTGTTGGTCGAAGATGCTCCTTCATGTCTGGAACTCTGAACGACCTGCTCGTAAACCATAGAAGCGAAGGCTCTCGAAGGGGTAGACGACACTGCCGGAATCGGTAGATACATTCGTGCCAGTCGCCACAAAATTGGAAAGCGCTCGTGGTGTGATGCCCACCATACAAGAGGATCATCAAGCCCTTTTGATCCATCTTCTTTTTCAATCCACATTTGCAAACCCTCCGTTGCTTGAAACAAGCGGAATTCAGCTTTACAGCGTTCGCGGATCTTCCTGCTCTCCTTGGTTGTTGCATCGGAATTCTTAGATCTGCTTCCTCCGGATTCAGAGAATCGCTTAGAGAGACGCTGTAAGCCCCGGTCGAGTGCCGCCTCTTCAATTTTGATCTTCTTCTGCTTCGGTTCACTGCTTTCTTCTTGAGACCGTTGAACCTCCGAGGAAACCATGACCTCCAACAGGGCATCGTGAATCTTGTCATATTCTTTTCGAGAATCTAGAACTTTCAGGTCCTTATAACGCGGATCTACGGCATGGGCAACCCACACTTCCTTGGGAAGTCCCTCGAAAGGTGATGCAGGGAAATCTTTTCCGAATGCTGAGTCCCAGGCTTCTTGTGTCCTTGCAATAGCCTGTTTGGCTTCATCCTCGAAGTCGTCAGGGTCGAGATCTTCCCAAATAGCCTGAAGAATGAGAGGTATCATGCTCACTGTGACCAAAGATTGCTTCTGCAAAAGCTGAGATGCAATTTGAAATGGGCTCCAGATTTTACCCATCATAGTCAGTAGGTCCCAATCGTTCGGACTCAGCGAGTGTTGGTCAAGTTCATCATGGGCTCTCGGATCCATGAGCATAGATTCCAGTGCTTTGCGCAAGTGCACCAAACGGTCAATCATTTCATCAATCGACCACCACATGTCTGGCACTGTGTTGATCACGATCGGAAGGCGCTCTTGGTCAGGCAAAAACAGCGATGATATGTCTGATTGTGTCTTGAGCAACAACTCCGACATTTCCTTGGAGTTGTGGATCTTGTGAGTTAACTTTCTTGCCTTCTCAATGGCCTCCTTCATTTTTTCTCCCATGGCTTCCAGTGCCAGTTTTGCAAACCGATTCAAAGTGATGTCGAGACTTGGTAGTACAAGCTCACCGACTACCATTCGGTGAGAATCAGTGGAACCGGCGGTGCTACTGACTGTAACCGGAACCTGATATTTTGCATTAATGCCCAGCGAACCAAGGAGGAATCGTAAATCCCCATCAACCATGGTATTTCCAGAATCTGAAGCGATCACTCTCTCTTGCAACTTGAAATCGTTGTCAATCCAACGGATCCTCTCCGACCAGTGGTGCTTTGAATTGTAGTCGACCCATTGGTCGTGCACGTGGACAAGTTTCTGACCAACAAAAGACTTTTTGAACCTCTTTTGCATTTCTGTCTTTAGATAAGAAAGATATTCCTCGATGTCTTTCTTTGAAAGGTCTAGTCCACCTTGCTGACCACCCATTAGTGCCGCAGTCATGTCACCAAAGGAGGAGGACTCAACCACATCTAGTGGTTGATTGGTTTCAAGAATCCATTGAGTGATGGCTTTGAGATGGGTGTCAGTCGCAACAACTCGAGGCCCCTTAGTCGAAGTGTTCCTGTTGGTACCAGGCTGTTGGACGTTGCTTCGGGGAGGAGAAGGTGGCTGGACAGGGGTGCGTTGTGAAGAGCGTTGACTTGGAGAGGGTGGGACATGACGAGCAGGAGTAGAATGATTTTGGGTTGTTGACTGAGCATAAGGTCTCAAAGGAGGATTTTCCTCGGCTTCTTTGATTTTTTGCAACTCTTTGTATACAGGTTTGTGTGCGCTCTTCAAATGCTGCCGGAGAGGTGTGGGAGTATTGGTGGAAGGATACAACCGCACTGTGGTGCCGCACAGATTGCAATACGCCTCTTGATTCTCTACCGCTTCGCCAAAGAGTTCCATGTTCCAACAATGGAAGACTCGCCACCACACAGCCTGTTTACTACTCGGAGGTGGAATGACTTTATTCTGGTTCACAAGGCCAATAAGACTTTCATGTGGTTTCGACAAAGCACCCCAATCGAAATTGCCATCCGTCTGGGCTGGTGGCTGGGGAGGGGCTCGTTTGGGAGTAGGACGCGTCGACGGCCCTTCTTCTGCTTCCCGTATTTTCAAAAGTTTTTCGTGAATTGGGTTATGTACGGACTTCAAATGCTTCTGGAGAGGAGAGGGAGTGGTGTTATGGGGATCCAACCTAACTATATCACCACAGAGATTGCAGTAGGCCTCTTGGCGATCCACTGCTTCTCCATACAGATCCATGTTCCAGAAATGAAACACTCGCCACCACACAGCCTTCTTAGAACTAGGGGGTGGAATAACTTTGTTCTGGGTCACAAGACTCACAAACTTCGCGTGTGGTTTCGCCATTTCTGCCCAGTCGAAATCGCCGTTCGCTAGCAATGTATCTTCCCGAGTCGAACCTTCATCAGACAGTTGTTGTTGAGCCTGCTTGGGGGTATCTGTCTCTGACAATGCCATGGGTTTGTCTCCTTGAGGTACCGACAGTTCTGGCGTGTCATTGCTAGTCGGTGATACGGTGGCAGCACTAGAAGCTCTGGTAGCGGGGTCGGGGGGAACTGGGGCGGTTGCTGGGACCATCACGTTAGGCAGCGTGGTAGGAGGTTGCATCTCAGGGACCATGTTGGTTAGAGCAACAGAAACAGCTGGGATAGGAGCAGTAAATAGTCCAAAGTTGTTTGGTTGTTCTTCTGGAAGCAGACATTGGTAACAAATTCGAATGGGCTGGGGCCAAAGAAGCTGTCGTTCAGGTGCTCTGGTTGCATCGATGGCAGCACAGAGTGGGTGCAAGGGGATTTGGCAACGCATACAGGCCAGTGTGGGATCAGTCTTTGCCCAAGGTTGGATACTGAAATAGCGTATTTAGTTAGTCGGCGCAATGGACAATGGACAATGGACAACGAACCATTTCATCATATACCAAACGTACCATCGATCTTTTCCGGAACCACAAGGTCCAGTTTCAGTTTGAGGAGAAGTTAGAGTATTCGTTCCTTCCTCTGACATGGTTGGTAGAAACTTGACACCGATGTGTGTATCTTTGCTCCTACTACGAGTGGTTGGTGGTTGGTGGTTGGTGGTTGGTGAGGTTTGATGGTTGTAAACAATGCTGGTGGTTGCACAACATAAAAGACGACGTTCGCCGAGCCACAAAAGCAAAAGGCATGCATTCGCCAAAACAATTTGGCGCGTTCGTTAACTGGGATTTTTGACTCAATGGAATGAACTAATTCTAGGACTGTTGAAAAGTTGCCTACATTCTAACAATCGGCGGCAAGCCTACAACATCTTCTCAGTTGTTGGATGTCCGGATGGCACTGTACTGTGTAAAATTTCTATGAAATTTGAACTCTGAAACCTGTAAGCACGCTACAAGTCAACGATTTCTTGACGTCCCCAGCAGCAACATGAGCACAAGATACCAAACGCATCTCTCTAGAACGGATCAAACTACCCTGGGAGGACAATGGTTCGTTGCTGATAGCATTCACTCTCTAACGTGACTGCTCGTTGTGGGTTTGGTACCGTAGTGCTTTTAACATGTTGTGATGCTTTGGGTTTTGCATTTCCATCGTCCAGATGTACGGGACAGACAGAGAGTTTTCGGTGGAAGACAGACAGACGGAGCTTTGACAGGTGCCAATCGAATTCGTTGCCACACGTGTCACCTCCGCCGCGGCAAACACAAAGATACAAGCAGCAGCTTTTATTACGACGATGGACGCTGTGGTTCAGTTGCTTAGAAATCTCCTTTGCTGTTGCAAGGATTTGCAAATCTTCGAAGGAACTATCCTTCATGACATCAGCCTAACCAACCTTTACTTGGGGCCTCTGCCTGAGCCCCTCAACAAGACCACTCCCCTCGAAGTCATCATTTCCATCACCCAGCTATACCCGTTCATTTTTGTAACCTGGTCTGGAATCAAGTTGTTGACTACTTCCATTGGAAAGTTGCGTCGTCTTGAACGTCTTGTGAAGGTATCTTCCAAGACCTTCAGCCAAGAACTTTCTCCTGCCGAGCGTATTGTCAGTGAATCTTTGTACAAGGAAACCAGGATGGCCATTCGAAGTTCTTTCATTGGATTCCTCGTCTTCCCCTTGGGTATTTGCTTCTTTTGGCTTGCAGCCAACTCGTGGCATATTACTGAGACAAACTGGATTGGAGGTCTTCCAGCTTTGATTTACGCTCTTACTGTCATGGAAATCAACTTGGTTCCCCTTTTGTATTACATGGTTTTGGATGGTTTTGAAATGTTGGAGAAGTCGTTGAATTGCCGAGGACTTTTGGACAAAATTGAAACTGGAAAGTTGGCTACCGAAGAGTTGGATGTCTTCCGCTATGAATTCATGACGGGCTGGGCGCCATTCTGGGAAACCGGCACTTCTATGTCTGCTGAGCCTGATGAGAAGGATGAAGAGAAGCTTCAAGCCGAGGTTAAGAAGGTTCAAGAAGCTTTGGAGTCTTGGTTCGTCCTCAAGAAAGCTCCCAAGGGAAAGGGCGGAAAAGCTGCAAAGGGAGTCAAAGAAGAAAAGGTTCGACAAGGTGCCATGACTGAAGTCAAGGAACGATTGGCGCATGCTATTCCCAAGATGCGCATGGAGGGACTCCGTGAATTGCTCTACTTCGTCTTCAATTTCATTGCATTCTACGGATACCTAATGGGAGTTTTGGCCTACTTCTTCGATGATGAGCCCTCACAACCTTACCCTGTGAAGTCCCTCAAATTCTTCTACACTAACGAAGAAGCCGATTGGACTGGAAACTTTATGGGCGATCTCATGTGGACCTTGGAGCCCATGGTCATTCTAGGAAGCCCGTACTTGATTTCCATGTATATCCCCAAGAAGGAGTCCGACAAGGTCAAGTCCGACTAGTCAGCTACGTTGCCCCTCCTTGTTCGCTGGTGGCGCTCATGACGTTTCAAAAGCAGGTGGTGGGCACAAGAATGTTTCTTCGAGTTTCTCTATCATCACCATCATCATTGATGATTGTTTGATGAACGATCAAAGATGGAGTGTCAGTCCCATCCGCTACGATAGTCGCCGAGGGCGGTTTGACCAATAGAAAATAGTGTATGTTGCAGTTTATGACGGAGTACATCATATTAGCGTACTTAAACTCTAAGTCCTCCCGACGCGTCACCTGGACAGGCAAGCGAACGCCTTCATGATGAGCGAATTCTGCCGACACCACGCATGTTCACAAAACGATCAAACCAGCACTTCATAGCGTGGATAAGGAGAATTTGCATCTCCTCCATCATCCCATGAAACTAATGGGACCTGCAACCAAGTTGGTAGGTGGAGCAGCGACAATGGCCACTTTGGCATCAGGTATTGCTGTGCCTGAAGCATTCCAGCTGACGGCTACCATGAAAGCTGTCGATGTTTCCAAGATTCTTTTGGCTCCCTTGGATTTCACCATTGGTGTCCAAGAGAAGGAAGCGATTTCAGCTGAAGAGGCCATCATGGGAAACATGGGAAAGGATGGAGCTGTATTGTTCGTCGTCCGTCGACCTGGATGAGTTTTGTGCCGAGAGCATGGGCAGCAGTTGCACAAGCTTTCGGCAGCAAAGGAGGGAGGACCAGCTCCCTTGGAAGGATTCAACCTCCTTGGAGTAGTCAAGGAGTCAGGAGTGGTAGGTACATGTGGTTCCCATATTGTTTCGTTACGCCCAGTGGTGCGCTCAATTTTGTTCTCATTGTATGATTATTGTATTCTAGGATGACAAGGGATTGATGGACTTTCATTCTCAATACTACCCATTCCCTTTGTATAAGGACGACCAATATTCTTTCTTCAAGGCGATGGAATCTGGAACGTTCATGAAGAACATGTCCTGGAATCCATTCACAACTTGGAACTATATCCAACAACTCAAAGGACGAATGCAAGAAAAACAAATCAAAGGAAACATGAAAGGAGACGGATACAGGAGTGGAGGTGTGTTGGTTTTTGGAAAAGATGGCCAAATCAAGTACATGTACAAGGAATCTTCAGGTGTCCCTATCGATGAAGAGGGTTTGTTGCAAGCTGTTCAAGCTGTCCGCGATGAACAAGCAAACGCCAAGTCCGAGTTGTAGGGTTTGTACTGAGGAGTTGACAGGCCTTTGAGGAGGCGTCAACCGATTCAAGCGGAGCTGAAACAATCCCATGACAGGCTCTCATTCGAGAATGACAAACATGATGATATGATATCATTTTCTGTATCGCATCTTCATGGTTTTGAACATCGAAGTGGGTTTTGTTGTATGGCATTGAGCATAGTTTCCACTTCAGCCCGAATTGTTTTAGAGATACTTGGTCTTTGACTGCTACCGGTAGTTCTAGATTCTTTATACAGCCCTTTCGGTAGTGTAATCTAGCGAATGATGACATTATCCTTGACATGCTCAACGTAGTTGATAAGTCGGGCCGTCCACACTCCTTTGGCATCTACATCCATGACATTGATACACGTGTCTGCAACAACAAAGAGCAAGAACAGGTAAGTACGATATCCCAAGTTGCAGAACAAACTTTCAATCACAAGACGACTTTTTAGTAGTACGTACTGCCCTGATGAATGGTAGCGGACTTTTCCGAGCGCAGAGCCGTGGCGGAGATCAGTACCTTGTTGAGTCGTCCATGAGCTACGACTGCAATATGAGACTCTTCGGGGTAATCATCTAACAGAGATTCCAAGGCTCGAACAGATCGTTGTGCCACTTCCCACGTGGACTCTCCACCTCCTGGAAAGGCCATCATGATATCGGCCTTCATCTGCTGCGCGACAGCCTTGAACTGTTCTGACAAATCAGATTTGGTGGTCCGCCATGCCAAACCCTCAAAATCTCCAAACCTCATTTCTCCGAATCCTTTGGCAACCACACGTCGTTCCCCAACTGTCTCTTTATGTTGTGACCAAACGAGGTCGGCTGTCTCTTTGGCCCTCGCCAGGTGAGAGCTTGCCACAACACCAATGGGAATATCTTTCAAGGCTGCGGCGACAGCTTGCGCTTGCGCCTTCCCATTGTCGTTGAGAGGGATATCAAAACCTCCTCCTTGAATCTTGCCTTGAAGATTCCAATCTGTTTCCCCATGCCGTAGCAAGTAGATTCTCCGCGAGCCTTCAGCAAGTGGAGGTAGTGAGGAGGAGACGAGAGGAGAAAGTTGCGAGGATGCATCTTTGGACTGGTCGTTGAAATTAGTCATTCTGAAAGGGGCGGGATTAATAATAGAGAAACTACGAACAGAAGGGGCTCTGAAAACTGCGGGTAGAAGTTGCAAAGGTAACAAGTACAGCAGTGGTGATACACGATTCATCTTTTGTAATAGCAACCTCATTCCTCGCCGTCGTCGGCCATTTTGGTTATTATTACGTCGTCATTCGTCGTTGAAACATGCACCCACCAGAGCCCTGACGCGTGATGCGGGACTCACGACATTCACGCATTGTCATACAAGAAGGACGACTACTTCGACCACAGTGACCCAAACATGAGCCGTGGTGTCAGGCAAGATCTCACTTTTTGGTGTAGTGAACACAAACTAGACACCCACTTCCAACGATATCTCTAGACCCCCAACATCATGTCAGCTCTATTTTCTGTCGCTGGAAAGAATGTTCTTATCACTGGAGGATCTCGTGGCATCGGCTTGATGGTGGCCAAAGGATTCCTCAATGCTGGAGCCAACGTTTTGCTGACTAGCCGCAGTGAAGATGCTTGTGCTGAGGCTGCTGCTTCGTTGGAGGCCTCCAAGACTAGCGATGCCACTTGCTCTTATGTCGCCTCCAACGTCAGTACCCGAGACGGATGTGAGAAACTGGCTGAGCACGTTGCTGAAGTCTTTGACAACCGCCTAGACGTCCTCATCAACAACGCTGGTGCTAGCTGGGGCGAACCTTTGGAACGGAATTCGGGAAAGGCCAACTGGGGTTGGGACAAGGTTCTTGATTTGGTACGCCTTTTCGATATTACTGCTTTTATGCAATATTTTCTCTACTGTATGTTCAACTGTCTCACACGCTTTTGGATTTTGTGCTCTACTTCATGCTTTACATTGCTGTATCTTAATATGATGTGCTATGGCAGAATGTCAAGGGTATCTTCTACATGACCCATGCCTTCATCCCCCTCTTGGAGAAATCTGCCTCTCCAGAAGACCCTGCCCGTATCATTAATATCGGTAGTATTGTTGGATTTGTCCCTCAAGCCGCTCCTACGCATGCCTACGATGTGAGCAAGGCGGCTGTCCACCATTTGACCAAGAAGCTTTCCGCTGATTTGGCTCCCAAGCAAATCACTGTCAACTGTCTTGCTCCTGGTTTTGTTCCTTCTCGCATGTCGGATGGCCTCAAATCCTGGGGAGCTACCAGAGACAAGATTGCCGAAGCTGTTCCCCTTGGGCGCATGGGAAATGAGGATGACATGGCAGGAGCTTGCTTGTACTTTTCTTCCAAGGCAGGTTCTTGGTGTACTGGTGTCATTCTCAACGTGGATGGTGGAGCCGTTGGAGCCTTGCAAATCCCTTTGTCTAGTTTATAAGCAAACAATGGCATACTAACAGCATCCGACCTTTCTTACATTACAACACTATACGTACTAGCGGTACGAGTAGTAGGAGTCATAATGTAGCGGTGAAAAATGATAGTATTATTATTTACAAACAAACACACACACAACATAACAACTGCGGATGTACAGTGCACAGATTAATGGGTGCAGGTGGTGTAGGGCGTTTCGTAGGCCATTGCAAGCTGGACAGCATTGTCCGGGTTTGCCAACAAAAGCTCAAAGGTAACGTCGAGTGATAGGGGTGCATTGGTATCAAAAGTAGCAGCCGATTGAAATGGCAAAAGT
Organism: Nitzschia putrida; assembly: GCA_016586335.1. NCBI lineage: Eukaryota > Bacillariophyta > Bacillariophyceae > Bacillariales > Bacillariaceae > Nitzschia > Nitzschia putrida. Next base: position 197,997 of record BLYE01000019.1, on the reverse strand, counting down.
GAAGTCTTTTGATCGTGGGCATTGAGCGCTTCTGGGTAGGCCGCCAATAGCAAGTCATGGCAGGGCCAGCCATTCTCAATGGCCATGTGCAAGGGAAGCTTCCCTTCGAACACGTGGGATGCAGATGCTGGGTGCGCCTCGAGCAAGAGCTGGACTAGCGCTCTGGAGGCAACCAGACCCTGCTGGTCAGTAGTGCATTTGTAGCGCAACACTTGATGGACCGGGTAGGATCCATCGGCACCTTGCTTAGCAAAAACCCAAAGGTCGGTGGATCGAAGGTGGTGTAGCAACCAAAGGACGTGGCGTACTTGGTCTGGATTCTCCCAAAAGCCTGAAGTGGAAAGAAGTAGATTAGGTGAGAGACTGTTGCTGTGCAAACGCTTGTGTAATAGCTCCAAGCTAAAGAGTTTCGTACCTTGATAATTCATGACTCGACCCAAGAGAACATGGACGGGAGCAATCCCAGAACAGGTGTTGCAGCTTCTTTCATTCGTGGTACAGCCAGCAGCGACAAGAATAAGCTTAAACTTGCGCCAAATGTCAAGAGTCAAAGTGCGTTGTTGCACCATGGAGGGGGAAAGTAGAAAATAATCCAGTAGATTGAAGGAATCAAGGCTAGGTGAAGGCATAAGTACTCCAGCTGGAAAGGCTTGAAGAATTGCTTGTGCAGCTTCCACAGTGACAAAATCAGACAGAAGCCAAGGGTATGGACAGCTGTCCTCACTATGCGGGTTTCGAGCCGCGTGTTTGGCCATGACGGAAACCAACTCGGTGGTTCCATCCCTGCATGCTGTGAAGAATGCTGCTGGGTTGCAGACCAAGGCCTCAGGGAAGACTGAGAGGGCGGCCTCTAGAATGGCTGGTGGTGGGTTGCGAGCCAAGAGACGCGAGACAAGCAAGCGGCCTGCAGGATCATAGTGTTGCGAGGCAAAGGCTCGATGCATGCAAGGGAGTGGGTTGCATGCTAGTTGATGAACGTAGCATTGAACCAAGTCCCAATTGACGGGGCTTGGGCATTCAAGGACAACATCGATTTGCTCTCGGACCTGGGTGAATGTGGAAACTGTTTCTTGTTCGGTGTGGACGACTTGATCCATACCATCTTGTTGGAACATGCTGGGACTCATTTCTATTGTGGGGTTTTGTAAAGGTAAATGAAATCAATCTCAATCTATCTCAACTGACAGACAATGAAAGTGTAGACAAGAGACTTGTGAACTGAACAACTTTTGTGGGTGCTCTTCACCTCTTGCCCGTTTCAAAGCAGTGAATGGGTTTCCAAAAGAGGATTGGGGGGTATGAAAGACGGTGGGGTTTCAACTTTGTGGAAGGTACGTTAGGTTCCAGCTCTCATTGATGATGTTTGCTACACTCTGGAAGTAGACGGAGAGGAGGTCCAAACCCAACACAACGAAAACACAAGAAGAACCGGAAATACCCACTATTTAAAGTGAGATTCGTGTATGGAGGGAGTCACTGACTACTAGAGACAGATTGCCTTCTATATCCTCTGTCTCACCCTAAATCCAAACGTGGGGGTTGGAATACACAATAGGTACATGTAGGGACATACCACGAACTCTCCACTGACGTGTAGATGTAGGTCTCGCTTCTATAAAAAGATAGGCAATTCGACTAGAAAGCCGAAATGTGAGGAGCGATTCTATTGGCGTGCTCCCTTCTTTGGAGGTACACATCGGGCCTTCGGGGTTCTGGTTTTCGCATGACAAATGCAACACGCAACCACCCAATGCCGCATGCCACATGCTTGTTTCTCCGACCCCTTGCAGCTTCCCATCGTCTGCATCGTCCCAGAACTTGGTGCCGGCAGCAGGAACACGTGTCTCGAATTGTCTTTGTGATTCGTGGGTGCTACACTCGGAACGATGTTGAACTCAGTCGGAAGACAAGAACGACTAAAAATGATGACAACTGCAGATTTCAGCACATGTTGGTGCGGTGCCGCAAGCCACAACCAAAAACTGTATTGCTGCAACCTACAACCAAAGCAATACCATATTTTTTCTCCCGGCATGGATTTCTACCTGTGTAACCTTTTTTGTTGAGAGCATTGACAAAGGTTGACAGCATGCATTCGGCAACTACTGCAGAACCATGCCCCGCGTCAGAGAACTCTAATGGACATTCTGGACTTTCCCTCTCCAAATCTTCCAAACAGGCACTCTTTCGATTTCTCTTGGTATTTATTGGAGGTCTCCTCTTTGTTCTTTATTTGGTGATTCAAGGAGTCATCTCGCGAAACCATCAAGATAACATCGGACGATCCAACGATGGAGGGGCGTCCCCCACGACAGCCCCAGTGGTCGACTTTATCATCCCATCGGATTACCCTCATGCAACTGTTTTGACATCCAGGAAACACTTGAAGGTTGGACAAAAGGTATACTCTCCTTCTGGTAACTTTTTTGTTTCCTTGCTGTCTACAGGAGACTTTGTCTTGGCCAACGCTTGGTCCGACGAACAACTCTGGTCGGCTGGTACATCCCAAGGAGTTCGCGTACATTTGCAATCGGATGGCAATTTGGTGGTCCGAGACAAGGATCAGGATGCTCTGTGGACAACCAAGACCCATGGGCATCGCAATTCTGTCCTAACGGTGGACGATGGTGGGCAGCTAGCGCTTTGGTGGAATCCATCATCGTCAGATGTTGCTACAAGTGCGGTTTCCAATGTCACATCACAACAAGTGTGGGTTGGAGGGATCCCTAGGGGAACATATTTGGGTCCGTCCTCCTATGACTTACCGGTACCAACAAGAGGCATCTTTTACTATCCATGGTAGGCAACCCTTGCAGCTGGCTGCTACCATTTGTTTCACCCTGCCGTCTTATCGATTTGCTTCTCTTCTGTTGCTACGTACATGAATAGGTTCCCAGATACTTGGACCGTCAATGGAAAGTATGCTCACTACGAATCTGATCTAGGTTATTACACCAGTTCTGATCCTGTTGTTGTCGAGGCCCATGTCGACGCTCTCGACTATGCCAACATTGATCTGAGTATAGCATCGTGGTGGGGCCCCGACACCAACTTGGACCGTGCTCGCATTATGCTTCTGATGGACACCACTTTGGAGTTGGGATCGTCCGTGAAATGGTCGGTGTATCACGAAGATGAACGAGACGAGCAACCCACGGTAGAATCGCTTCGGCAAGATTTGGACTATCTCAAGAAATGGTTCGCTTGGCACCCAGCTTGGGCTCATATGGACGGGAAACCTGTCATTTTTGTTTACAACAGCAATGGTTGCGGTGTGGCGAAGCGATGGATGGAGGCGAGTCAGGGAGAGTGGTATGTGGTCCTCAAGATCATTCCCGGTTTCCGCTCTTGTGCTGTTCAACCTGACGGATGGGTACGTGTTGCGCTGCGTTGCGTTGTGATGTGTATGGAAGGTTTCTCACCCTCCTTTTTGTGCTCCTACCATAATAACAGCACCAATATGGTGTAAACAGTGGAAATCCACTCGAGTACGACGGATATTCGTATTCCATGTCCCCCGGGTTTTGGAGAGCCGACGAAGAGGAACCCCGCACTCCTCGGGTGGACCCCGAAACATGGTGCGCCAACAGTCAAGCCATGGCTCAAAGCAATGAACCTTGGCACATGATCATTTCCTTCAATGAAGCCGGGGAAGGAACGAACATTGAGAACTCTCCTCATTGGTCTACAGAATCAGGATACGGCGAATACTTGGACTGTTTGCATCGGTATCCCACGGTTCGGTAGGAGGCGACGAAGGAATACCAAATACCACTACCTGGTACCACTACAACTACAACTACAACTACAGCTACAACTCTTGGAATGGACAAGCCCTTTCTGTTTGGAGTTACCGCTACTACTACCAACTTCCACGGTGCCTATTACAAACCTCATGGTACGGAGCAGGCATCTATAGGTGGAATACTGAATGATGATGGATAGCACATTTTTGTAAATTGCTAATACTAACGAACAAACAACGATATTACATGCGATCAAAGTAGTGACAACAACAGTTCTCAAGAAATATGCAATCCTTGTCCCATCCGAGGACCTTGTCCCAATGGAGGACAAGAAGAATGCTTTTTTCACCACATCATTCAAAGTCCACCAACCTATAGACATGATAAATCCTACCATCCACATCGACATGAGAATGGTATAGCATTACATACATCCAATACCGTTCGTTGAGTGATGAAAATTAAAGGTTTCGCTTTGTGACAACGGTCTTCAGGAGCGAAATAGGCCAGTGCACGTCCAGTAGAATTTCTACGCATATAGCGTAGCGTGCTGGCGCACGTTGGTCACGCCCCAAGAAGGTCATTCCCACGGTTCTCTGTGCCGACCGACGACGAGAAGAAAGTGGAGAACGAGAGAGAGAGAAAGACGTGGCCGGTTTGCAGTTTTCGGACGACGACAGCAGCAGTAGCACTTGTTGGTTTCTCTCTCGGGATCAAGAAGACCAAGTATCTTTCGTGTTCCAGACTCTTTTTGTTTCTTCTGGCACGAGTGGCTTTTGAAGGTGGAAAGAGAGTTGGTCAACAACACAATATTCCAACTACAATAGAGTTGTAGCACAACAAGCGTACTACCAACCAACAAAACCCCAACACAAGATACCCAAGGCTACGACTACAATCATTTCGCTCCTTACCAACAATACAAGCACCACCACCATTGCATCGGGTACAATGGAAGACGACAGAAATGGTCCAGGCCAAGAAGGTCGATTCATCAAGGATGTTGCATCCTCTCCTTCCGTAGACGAAGCTACTTGTGCTTCGACAGTGGCAACGGGGACTGCCTCGCAGCCACAACAACAACCGACACCACCTGCCAACGTCAATATGGTCGCTGTTGCCCCTGCCAGAAATCTGAACCAAGAACAACAAGCTTTGCAACAACAGATTGTTCAACTTGGAGCTGTCTCTACAGGAGCTCTAGGTCTCTTGGTCGTGTATGTGATTCCCATGCCTGTACTTGTGGGCATGGCCATTGTCTTGTTTTTGTGGGCCGCCTTTTTCGTCCGAGTGCTCCAGTTCCTCCAAATGCAGTACCAGGAAGGTATTACTGGTCGAGGATTCGGCCATTTGCTCCCTGATTCTATCTACCAACGACTGGTGAATGAGTCCTTTCATGAAATGATGACTACGGGCAACGTTTTCGATGAGTATCAACACTTTGCCCTCTATTTCCCAGGCATTCCCGAAGCTGTGCGAGATGCACATATCCGTCGGTTGTTGCCCCGACAGCGAGAAGTGCTGCAACGCCCTGGTTTGGGCCACTTTTTGGGTCCTGGCGTTATGAGATTCATCTTGGGAGATCAAGGCTTGGCGGAAGAAAATGCCAGTGAGGTGGTTGCCGCTCATCGTGGAGTGTCGTCGAGTGCTCGTGCCATTACTTCTGCTAGTACTAGTAGTGGTGGTGGTGCCAATACACCCCGTCGTGTCCCGCGAAGACTGGAACTGCCAGCGTCCTCCAACGATACTACGGCGAGTGGACTTGGAGAAGACGATGATGATGTTGTGGATGCTCCTCGTGAACGAGAAATTTTGTTTGAAGAAGAAGACGAGGACGACGAAGAGGACCCTGCTCTCAACCGTGAAGTTATTATGGATGCCATGTGGGAGACTGCCATGTCCTATGCTAATTGGATGGTCGGACTCACTGTCGGCCAAGCGGGTCAGGCTGTCACACGAGGTGCCACCTTTGTCCTTCGCGCTTCCCTAGGTTTGGGTGTCGTTTCCGTGGGGGCTGGTATGGTGGGAGTTTACGCTGGTGTTATCTCTCCCCAAGACTTGCCCCGGATGCCCTCCAACTTGCCTCGGGTGGACCAACGTGTCTTTTTCTCTTCGGCAGCTGCCAGTAGTGCTCTTTTGATGCTCGGTCTGCGCTCTGTTACATCCTCGTCTTCCACTACTGCGCCCTCCAAGCCCACCAGACGGCAAAGCACAAATAAGCCATCTTCCTCTTCTCCCAAATGAACCTAAGAGTTCACACCACTGCGTCTACAACTGCGACTGCGACTACAACTACACTATTGCGACACCTACTTCCCAGAAACCAGGGTAGAGATACCGCCTCATCTCGCCCTTGGTGTTTCTACTACTCGGGGACGATTGTGGGTCCCTGGGCTAGCACTTGATTTGGACAAAGACCCTGCAACGAGATGGACCCATGCGATATCATTCTTTGGCGATACTACTTCTAGAACCAATTCCTCCAATGAATGATCCGTGGGGTTGCATACTATTTACTACTTAGACAACACACAAGACATTTTCCTCTACAAGAATAATATTATCGGTAGTATTAGAATCACTTGTGGGTATCACTGTTGTCGGTACTGGTTGTACAATAGTCTGCTGCCGCATTGCCGGCAACATACCCCGTGCTCCAACAATTCATAAAGTTGTATCCCCCCGTAATACCGTCCACATCTATCAATTCTCCGCAAAAAAAGAGACCGGGTCGGTGGGTCGATTCCATTGTTGGCATGTGAATTCCCTTGAGAGAGACACCTCCTGCTGTCACAAATTCATCCTTGAAGGTACCCTTTCCTGTCACTTCCAGTGGACATCGTACAAGCAGTTGCGCCAATCGACGCACATTCTTTTTCGGGGCTTGTCGCCATACCATGGGAGTGCTGGTATCACTTCCATTTTCCTGTGCTTCGGTCAGCTCGCACATGCGAACCAAAGAAGCCCATAAACGACGAGGTATAGATGCTTGAGGCAAGGGACAACCACTAGAAATGGTCCGTTTGGGATGCTGCGTTGTCTGCTTCCAGAGTTCTTGAAAGACTTGTTCTTCGTTCTTGCCAAGTGCAACGTCCCAACAAATGTGCACCGTTTGTTGATAATTTTGTGCATGAAATTCACGAGCCGCAAAGGCCGAGAGTTTTAATACAGCAGGGCCAGTGACACCGTGATGACTAATCAAAAGAGGTCCCTCTTGGGAGAGTTTTTGGAGAGACACACGGGCATGGGGGACGGAGACACCGGCCAATTCGTGAAGGACTCCACCGGGAGCAATAGCTTGTTTGGCATTCAGAGTAAAGAGGGACGGAACAGGGGATACCAAAGGTTGACCCAGTGATTGAGCTAGCGCATAACCGGCCGGCGCAGATCCTGTTGCCATAATAATGGCTTGAAAAGCTTGTGAGGACCCATCGTGGAACTGCACCTCAAAGGTTTCATGGTTGGTGTGTTCAATGGCTGTCACTTTTTGTTTGCATTGAATATCTACTCCTTGACGGTGGGCAGCGTTCAATAGAGTATCAATGATAGTTTGAGAAGAATCTGTTGTGGGGAACATTCTTCCATCTGACTCGGTTTTGAGATGAACACCTTGTTGTTCAAACCATTCTCGAGCCATGGTAGGAGTGAAACGTTTATAGAACATGCCCTTCAACTCCCGATTCCCTCTAGGGTACCCCGACAAGAGGGACGGAACACTTTTGGATGTGTCATGTAGAACATTACAACGACCACCTCCGGATATTTTCACTTTTCTCAACGTCGTAGACGTTGCTTCCAAGACAGAAACCTGAACATGTTCATGTGAGGAGGCAGCTATCGAGGCAAAAATTCCAGAGGCACCTCCGCCAATCACCGCAATTCGAGAAACTCCAGCTGCTAAGGATGTTTGGAGTGCTGTAGTGACATTGCTATGGGTAGAGAAAAGCCGTAACCATGACATCCACACAGGTAAACTCCTTCGTTTGGAAAGGAACATTCTTTTACTACGAGTGGGCCTGCAACATGGGCAGTGGTCATGGTCGTGTCACGTGGGTCGACGATCGACCACCTTTCGTGATTGGAATGCGACTGGAAACAGGTTATCGGCTGGGTAAGAGATGGATGAGCCGGTCAAAGGCGAAAGCATGTGTGGCAGTCCTGCCATTCCAATTTCCAATCGAAAATAGTACGTAGTCGTTACATACTGTGACTGAAAAGGCTGTTGGTTGTAACATGTGTCAACCAACGCCAAATCGATACTATCCAACGGAGTGGCCGTTGCCGATATCTTTGAAAAGTAGAGTTATAAATTATAGTGTAGCTAATGAACAACATGATATTCGTTGTAGTAGTTGCAGGTCCAGTCCAGTCCAGTCCAGTCGTCGAGACCTATTCTCACCGGACCGTGGGATAGTCATGCAAACAGTCCAGATATTTACCGTACCCAGATTCACTTGCCCAAGAGGGAGAAGACTCAACTAGCGTTCCTTCCCCAGCTTCATTAAAAGAGACAATTGTTTGCCATGGTTGATGGCTGTTGGCCATACTCTCCACATTTGTACACCATTTACTTTGACTTACGCGGGGCGTCGAAGGTTCCTCCTCATCAGCTCGCCAAAATCCAGGAGCAATCGAATAGGCATACCCATCATATTCCAAAGGATTTCCCCCATTGACACCGTATTGATGCTGCAAAACAACAAACATTAGCAAAGAAGCAGTTGACTTGGATCGACAAAGTTGCATTTTTGGTGACTTACCCAATCATCCGGCTGTGTGGCACAATCATCGAAATTAGAAAAGACCTTGAGGACCACATACCACTCACCGTTGCTAGCTTCCATCCACCGATTCACGACATCACAGCCACCAGCATTATATACAAAAATAACAGGGCGACCATCAATGTGAGCCCAAGCCGGATGCCAAGCAAACCATTCTTTCAAATAATCCAAATGTTCTCGAAGCTCATCCACAGAGGGCTTGCCCGTTCGTTCTTCCTCGTGGTATACAGTCCACTTGAGATTTGAATTCATATTGACAGTGGATTCCAAAAGAAGGGAGATACGAGCCCGGTCCAAATTGGTTCCTTCTCCCCACCAGGAAGCAATAGCAACATCAATATTGGCATAATCCAAGGCATCCACGTGGTTTTCGGCAACTTCTCGGTCCGAGCTACTGTACTGTCCCATATCAGGAATGTAATGTGCTGTTTGTCCATTGACTGTCCAAGTCTCTGGATACCTATAGGACAAAGCATGACAATCTGTATGAGTCCTGTGCACTACACGCAACCCCCACACACAAAAAGCAACACGACTGCATCATCGAAACGACGTACCATGGGTAGTAAAAAATTCCACGAATGGGAAACTCCAAATCAGCATTGGGTGGCCCTTGATAGGTTCCACGAGGAATACCACTCACCCAAATGGCGGTACCTCCCTTGTAGAGAGCCACCTGACCACCATCATCCACAATCAATTGAGCACCTCGTTGTCCAGATGTTTTACTGGTCCAAAGGGCTTTGTTACTGGAAGTACGAACAATCATGTTTCCGTCCGATTGCATATATACACGGTATCCACCCGAAATTCCAGCATCCCAAATTGTGTTGGCAGAAGCATCCTGCAAGAGGAACCTGCCGGAAGAAGTGAGAGTGACTTGATATTCCCCCGAGGGACTGGAGACGACTTGACCTTGAGCAAGGTACTTGTTGGATGCAATCACCACGGTGGTGGGATAGTCAAAGGAGATGGTAGAAGTGGGATGCACCGTCGGTTGGCTGGTGGGTCCTTGGGGGGCAACTGGAGCAACTGGAGCCGCCGTCGGGGGTGGAACAGGAGCCGAAGTAGGGGCTTGGACAGGAGCCGATGTGGGTGACTGCACAGGGGCCGCCGTGGGAGACTGTACAGGGGATTGGACGGGAGATGCTGTCGGACCGTTGGTTGGACTGGCCGTCGGAAAGGAAACCGGTGACGGGTCGCCGCCGGTGGTAGGGGAACTGGAAGGAGGTGCAGTGAAGGACAATCTAGATTCCACAGGGGCCGATGTCGGCAGTGCCGTCCCATTGACCACGGGAGATTGGGCCTGATAGGAGGAGGATGTGGCCGAGGAGGTGCTGGTACGATGCGAGGAAGCTGTTTGAATGAGGTGCACTCCGACCGACACGGTGAGGATCAACAATCCCAGCGTGACGGCCAGAATCAACATGCGCTTCTTGCGACGATCTTGGGTGACATACTCGAGTTTCTCGTAGATGCGACCGGAAAAGTCGTCACTACTACTGTCGTTGTCGTTGTCGCCATCGGAGGACATGCAGTCGGAAGGCGACATGGTCGTCGAGGAACGAAAGTCCTTGCGTTCTTTCTCGCCCCACACACTTTCCAGGTCGTAGGGAACAAAGCCTCGAAAGCCCTTGCCGTTCTTGTTGACGTTGGTATTGACGTTGGTATTGACATTGCCAGTCATATTGATAGCACCATTTCCCTTGGAGGAAATCTCCATTGGCACCTCAATCGATTCTTCGGTGGCCATTCTGGAAGGAGGCTGAGGCTTGGGAAGAGTGTTGGGAAAGGGAAACCACGTCGTGGCAGCAGAGCTAGAAGACGAAGTCATTTTCAACCAAAACGTGCCGATGATATCACTGCTCTACAACGAGAATTTATGAAGATCCTGGCAAGGTGGAAAAACGTTGAATGAGTGGCCCTAATGGTGTGAAACTCACCCTGCTCACCACCATTGGGAAGAATGGACCTTGTGAAGAGCTTGTTCCGAACCAGGTCGGATAGATGAGGCGCCGAGTTAAGGCGCTCGGTGGATTGCACATAGTTTGAACTGAGAAATGCTGGCGGGTACATACGAAAAATTTAGATCTACCTTGCTGTAGAATCCTACATGCCCTGCGACATGCAGTCCCGACGCGACGATCTTTGGTGGCAGCTGGGATGCATTGTCGACTCCGACTAAGAAGAGATAGTGAGAATTTCCGATGCGATGGATGACTCGTTCGGTTTTGTTTATGGATGCATACCGGCTTTTATTTGTGTTTGTTTATGGTACTATGGCGAAAGTGCGCTGGCAAGGGAGCGAAACTACGATTAGAGGTATTTCACATGATATAAACTATACCATAGAAGGAGTATCCATACCTTACATTAGTTGCGAGCTCGATCTTGTTGAGATTCTCCTCCGATGCAATGCATGCGGTGGCTATTATGGACTGTGGAGCTATGGAGGAATGAGGAGAGCCGCAGAAGTGAAACCTTGGAAAGCCATTGCAGATTGTAGCTCACCTCGCCGTTGGCTACCTCAACCTAACCTATCCACCACAATATGATAGGCCAAGAGTACTCTTACGGCACGAGTACCTACAGTCTACACTACAGTAGATATAAAAGGGAAGAGTCGCGAGTATCGTACGAACTACTATCTACCACTCGTAATAGCAGGATTAGTCTAAGCGACCATCTTGGGTTTTCCATCCGATCCGAGGCGGAAGTAGAATCCCTCGTTCTCGGCAACAGCGTTCATCTTGGCAACCATGGTGGCGCGAGATGCGGCAAGCTCGGCAGCCTCATCGATGGACTTGGCGGCAGCAGCCTTGTCTTGGAAGAACTTGACAAAGGCTCCTTGGACGGGGTCGGTTCCAGAGGACTTTCCGGCGATCTTGGAAAGAGCGGAGGTGAGGGCAGCGGCCTTGAGGGAGTCGTCGGTCAAGAACTGTTGGGTAACAGACTCGGTGGCCTCGGCCATCATGGCGGTCTTGGCCTTCTCGTAGGAAGCGGCCTCCTCAACAGCGATCATGGACAAGATCTTCTCAACTTGGGCCTTAAGGTCGTGTTGGGGCTTGATCTTTCCGGCGGCGTTGAGCTTGTCGTACGACTCTTGGGTGAGCTTCAAGGCGTCTTGGTAGTCGGAGACGATGTTCTCGGTCAACTTCATGTATTCGACGTTCTCCTCCATCTTCTTGATGACGGCATCCTCAGCCTCGTTTTGGAGCTTGAGGAGGGAGTTGGCCTCTTCCTTGAAGACGTTGGCAATGGCGTTTCCTCCCTTGGTGTAGGCAATAACGCAGAAGGCAACAAAGGTGGAAGCCAACAACATTTCCTCGTTAGGTCGGAACCATTGGAACTCCAAGAGAGGAACGGCAGCGCAGATTCCTACGGGGATGGCGTAGAGGTGAGAAAGTCCAGTTCCCATGAAACCCTCACTCTCGGCGACTTCGGAGGAAGTCTTGGCCTCCTCTTCCCGGCGAGCCGAGTAGTGGAAGTTAGCCGAAGGAGCCAAGGCGCTGTTGCATCAACGTCAAGATTGGGAAAAACAAGGGAAACCAAACCAAACGCAATGTTAGAAATAATTGCGCAACAAGGAAAAAGAGACAAGCACAGGTAGTAACCACTCTAGAGGATGACAGTGATAACGGTAACCATTGCAACATCTACAAACAACATGACAACATATCCACAGTCACAACCACCACCACTTCCACACGTGCAGCAAACACTACGAGTAGTTGGCATCGGCGCAAGTCGAAGAACGCACAGTGGGCCAGACCTACAGGATCGCTGGTAGGGAATCTACGCGGCGATCTTGGCCATCAGCGATCTTCAAGGGTGGTGGAGGCTGTGGCCATGGTGGAGCATCCGAGGACGAAAGCATGTTGTGTGCATGAATGCAAGACAGGGGAGGAGGACTACAGAACGTACCCTACATGTGTTCTTTGAACGGCCCGCTTGGCCAAGGAGGAGGTAGTGGCTCGCAACATGGTCAACCGATGGAGTGTGGATTGTAGCAGCACGCGGCTGATCTTCCTGGATCGGATTGCCCAAGATCTTCGCCTGCGCGGGTGCCGAGCGTCTGTAGGAGGTCCGATCTTCAGGACCGTTGACTGCTTGGACTGCGATGACCTCAATGACCACGAGTGGACTCGATGGACTGCGGAACACGCAGAAGCCTCGCGAGGATCCAGAACGAACTCGGGAGTACGAAACGTAGTTGGCAGCACCTACGGACTACGAACAGTGAAAAAAGGGAGTGCACATCTCGCATCTTTTCCCAAGAAGAACAACACGACTTGGGAGAGGCGTGAGGCTGGCAGGATGAACAGCAACAGCAACAGCAACAACGGCAACGGCAACGGACCTCCCATGTATGGGAGTCCAGCTCCCAACCCAGGTGGAAGCCTTGCCAACAGCAGCGAAGGAGGCTTTGGGGGAGCTACCATGGGCACTACCGGTATGGGATCTGGCCAACTCTTTGGAACGCAACGTCCTCAGTTTGGAACTCCAAGTCCCACAGCCCCAGGGGAATCCAACCCCGGCAATCCCAGCAATTCCAACGCTGGAGGCCAATATGCGGACTATGCTCAGTACAATCCTTCCTCCTCCATGATGCAGTCCAACAACTTTGTGCCTTATAACGCCAATCAGCAGCAACAGCAACCACAGCAGCAACAAATGATGCAAGGACAAGGGCAAGGACAATCTCCACATCCCGTAGGATATCCTGCTGGAACTGGAAGTATTTCTAGATTCGCTCCTCCGCCTTCGCAACAACCTCCTGCTCCTGCTGCCAACAACAATAGTGGGAACATGTCCTTTGCCAGTCGGGGTGCCATGTTGCATCAGCAACATCAGCAACAACAGGCGTGGCAGCCTCAACAGCAGCAACAGCAACAGCAGCAGCAGCAGATGATGCAGCAACAACCCCCACAACAACAACAACAACAACAACAACAACAACAGCAATATGCACAACAACCACAGTATCGGCAGCAACAACCTCAACAGCAGCAACAACAACCTTCTTACATGTCCAACAACATGTATGGAGCACAGCCTCAGCAGGCTCGTCAGCAACCTCCTCCTGTGGTTCAAGCCCCTGCCTCTGGAATGTCCTTTGCGCAACGATCTGCTGCCATGCATCAATCCTCCAACGTTTATGGAGGAGGTGCCATGCAGCAGCAACAGCAGCAGCAACCTTCCTATGCTCCTCAAGGAGGATCCTATGCGCCCAGTCAAGGACAAGGACAAGGACAACAACCCAACATGCAATCCAACTTGCAGTATCGTCCTCAACCCAACATGGGACAACCACAACAACAGCAGCAGCAACAACAACAACAGCCCAGCATGAACCAGTCCTATGCCCAGCGTTCCATGATGGCCGGGGCGCAGCCACAGGGACAACCCAATATGCAATCCTCCATGATGTCTCAGCAGCAACCAAGCATGCAACCAAACATGCAACAACCACAGATGATGCCGCAACAGCCACCTCCAACGCCTAGCATCTATGTTGATCCCCCAGAGGTTGTAGCCCAACAGAATCGGTTGTTGACTGATGCTACCAGAAAGGTTCAAGAACATGCATACTACATGAAGCAGGCGATGGAGCGCAACGATTTGCCTGTTGTCTTGGAACGCGCTGCTGCCATGGTGGCCGAGTTAGGAGAACATGCTCATTCCCATCATCACCACACCCTGCACCCTCCTGCTCCTGGTGCTACTGGAACTACTACGGCTTTGAATCCAAAGAATTACTATGAGTTGCATCTTCGAGCTTTGGAGGAATTGCCTACCTTGGAAGACTATTTCTTGCAGCTCTCCCAACCAAACCCAAATGTTGTTCCCGGTGCAGATTCTTCGCAACAACAACAGCCACCTTTTACCATGCTCCAACTTTATGACTACGTCCAGTATTGTCCAAATGTCTTGGCCCGTCTTTATCTGCAAATCTGTGCCGCCAGTGCTTTGATCCGTAGTGGACAGGCTGGGGCTCCTTGGGTCTTTCATGATATGATCCAGGCCGTCAAGTGTGTGCAAAACCCTGTTCGCGGTCTTTTCCTTCGTCACTATTTGTTGCAAGCCATGCGATCGGCTCTACCCGATGAGCCCATTACTCCTGACCAAATTGCCTTGGATGCCGTGGATCCTTCTCAGCCAGCGCCTGCCCCGGTTGATGGAGATGAAGATGCTCCACCTGTGGTCGATCCCGTGCCCGAAATTACGGATAAGGGTACTGTCCGTGACTCTTACAAGTTTGTCCTAGCCAACTTTGTGGAAATGAACAAATTGTGGGTCCGTATCCAACACTTGCCTGGAGACGGTCGGTCCAAGGAGATTCGTCGTCGTCGTGAAAAGGACCGCAATGAACTCCGTATTCTGGTAGGAACCAACTTGGTTCGGCTTTCGGCTTTGAATTCGGTCACTTCCCAAATTTACGGACAAATCATTTTGCCCACCGTCCTCCAACACATTGTCGTGTCGGGAGATCCTTTGGCACAGGCCTATTTGATTGATTGTATTGTGCAAGTCTTCCCTGACGAGTATCATATTGAAACCATGCCTATCCTATTGGCGGTATGCCCCAGGTTGCGTGACAAGGTCAATATTCGCACCATTTTGCAGTCTTTGATGAATCGGTTGGCCAACTACTTGGCCGACGAGGAATTGTTGGATGAAAAAGACTCCAATCAAGTCAAACGTTCCATGGCCCAGGACTCTTTCCGTATGATTGACGAGTGCGTTCAAAAGGTGTACAATGCACGTGGGCCCAAATTGCAAGCCAAGGAAGTGATTCGATTGCAAACAGCGCTCTTGTCGTTTTCTATGAAGTGTTACAAGGGCAATCTGGAACAAGTGTCCCTGTGTTTGGACAATTGTGTGGTTGCCCTACAACAAGCACGGGCCAACCAAGCTCTCATGTTGGAATCCAGAAATCAACATTTGGATCCCAATCAACCTCGGGTTTTGCCACAACTCGATGCAGTGGCTGCCCAAGAGTTGGAAAAGTTGTTGAGCATCCCATTGGACGAGTTGGCTTTGGGAGTCCTCACATTGGACCACTATGCCAACTTGATTGGTTTCTTGCCATGGTCCAGCCGACGACAAGTAGCCCTTGCTATGCTGGAGGCTGTCAGCAAGGCGGGAGCTTCACCCAAGAGTATTCGAGAGATTGAGGAGTTGTTTGCCGTCATCACTCCGGTGTTGCGTGACGAGCCTCAGGCTACGTATGCCATCATGGAACGTACCACTCATTTGATGGCTGGGCTTGGGGTCTCGCCTTCTACTCCAGGGGGCCCCATGCCAACCCCTGAAAGTGAACAAAGTCGTCAAGATTCAGCGTTGGTATCCAAGCTGATTCATTTGTTGGAACATTCAGATACAGATGTTCACTACGAAATGTTGGCCGTCGCAAGTCACCATTTGGGTACAGGAAAGATTGAACGGACGGGGTCTGCCTATGTCGCGTTGGTGTTTGCTGCCTTGTCCTTGGTTCGGCGAATCGTCGCTGAAGAGACCAAGGTGGAATCGCCTGCTCCAGAAGAGTCGGAAGAGAAGGCACCGGAAGAACCCGAGTCTGTGGATACTCCTGATGAGGATGAAAAGGCTCCAGAAGAATCCGTCGCGGTAGAGACTGTCAGTGAGGATGACGACAACGATGAGGCAGCAGAGGAAAAGACTGAAGAAGCTGTTACATCGGATGCTGCGACGGAAGAAGTGCCAACAGAGGAGGTTACGAAGGCTGCCAAGACTGTCGGGTAGGTGTTACATGTGAGGGTGATTTCTGTATTTGTTTCATTAATTCTCATTTCAATTTTGTTGCAGATGTCGCAAGGTCCTCGTGTTTTTGCAGCAGTGCATTGCAACGTTGGCAAAAGCTCAACCCGAACGTGGAATCAAGCTCTACTTGGAGGCAGCCCTCACTGTCGACAAATTGGGAAAGTCTGCTGGTACCGAGTACAGCGAGAAGAATTCATTGGGATCCATTGCCTACGAGCTCGTGTCCCAATCGTTTTCGCTCTACGAAGAGCACTCGGCAGACTCTCGACTACAGAGTAGGTGCATCGTTCAGATGATCGGTACCGTCTTGGCAAGCCGCTCCTTGGCAAAGGAAGACTATGAGGGTCTAATTATGAAGATTACACAATATTCTGCCAAGATATTGAAGAAACCTGAACAATGCGCCATGGTTGCTCAATGTGCCCATCTCTTCTATGCCGTTGGGGAGAAGGATGAAGTTCTATACAGCAATCCTCAGCGCAGTCTGGAGTGTCTTCAAAGGGCTTTGAAGTTGGCTGATTCGAGTACCAACATTGATTCAGGTAATGTATCACTTTTTGTTGACCTCTTGGAACATTATTTGTTCTTCTTTGAGAAAAAGCATCCATTGATCACGGCGAACTACATCACCGGGCTGGTGGCCCTTATCAAGGAACATACGGACACTTTGTCCCAAATGGGCGGTATGGATACTTCGCGTGTTGGCGAGGCCAAAGCACACTTTATCCGATTGGTAGTTCACATCAAGAAGATGGCCACCGAAAGTTCATCGGATGAACGTTTCGCGGGGATCGATGTTAGTTGTGTGAGCACATAGGGCGATCATAATATGTGCGCAATCTAACCAATTGTTTTTATGTAACAAGCAACTAGAGAATCATTCACAACAAAACTCTGCACTACTAGATAGGGTTAGAAGGAAAGAAACTGACAGGAACAGCTGATGCTATTGAAACCGTAACTCGTGGACTTCGCAAAGACTGTGGAAAATCCTCTGGTGGCGGGAATAAATTTCTGCTTGTAGCTCGCGTGACTGACGGTCATAATTTCCGACAAAGCCCAAGCTAGCAAGTGGATGGAACCTTGGATAATCCAAGCGTTGCAACATACTTCACACTAATGACAAGAAACTTCAATCGTACGATGCCGCGCACGAAATCAACTTTGCATCCTTTCGCCAGTGAAATTGGGACACAACTTGAAAGAGATTTGTTAGAAAGTACGTAATGTTGTCGCTTTGTGTTCGAGGTTGGTGGTACTGCAATGACAATATGGATGATCTCACATCAATCATTTTACCTCCCAGACATTCCAAGGTCATGAGAGTTTGTTCTTTCTTTTTGACCATTTTCAGCCTTGCTGGTACTCAACTGGTGTTTGGTGAGTACACGGTTCGTCGACGCACTTTCCGACCCCACCCTCGTTCTGGGGGTTCTGCTGCAGCTGTAGTGCCAAAGGACGGAAGAAGACGATTCTTGGAAGACAATCCGGAAGAGACCAAGTATGAGAACTGTGGAAAGAGCACATCTAAAAGTTCTTCCAAGAGTGCATCCTCCAGCAAGTCGGGAAAAGGCAAGGGCAAAGGCGCTCGAAGAGATCTTTCGATTGGTTGTGTCGAAGAATACGGAGATACCTTTGATGATCCCTTGTATTTCTCTACAGAGCACCCTACTTGGTCGCCTACCATCAACGACAACAATCGTGGAATTACGCAAGATGATGAACCAGAAGCCCCAGTCTCTCCAACTGCAGCACCAGTGTCTCCTACTCAGCCTCCAACTACGTCGCCTACGTCGGAGCCGACTGCAAGTCCAGTACAACCAATTCTGCCACCCATGACACCCCCACCCACAGGATCCCCAGTGACCGAGCATCCAACGGCAGCACCCGAGGCACAGGCAACCCCAGTTCCTACGGTTGGCTCGACATTGCTTCCTACATCATCCCCCGAAGTGCAAGCTACACCAAACCCAACAGCTGGGGCTACTACAGCAAGTCCTACAGTGGCCGCTGGACCAAAGTCTACTCCTTCTCCTACGGCTGTTTCAACCACAAGCAGCCCTACTGCTCTTCCTGGACCTCAGTCCACTCCTGTTCCAACTGGTGTCCCAACCGTGGCCGCGACACCTGACGATGCAAACCCTACCACTAGTCCCACAGCTGCCTCGTTGCCAACTGTGTCGAGCCCATCACCCGCTCCTGTTCCATTCACCTTGGCTCCGATTGACCCTGCCCCTGAACCATCGGTAGAGACAGTGAGCCCCACTCCTGGCACTGCGGGCCTCGACGAAGACGATGGAACGAACCAAAGTTTGGATGTGGACATTGACTACGACAAGTACATTCCCAGCAATGATGCAGAGGACGCGAGTAGTGGTGGAACCACGGGAACTGGAAGTTCTAATTTGTTTATCGGAACGGAAGAACCTAGCGAGAGTGTTCCCAGCAACGACGACACTCCTAGCAATGACGTTCCAGATGTGACGGCTGTTCCGGAAGCATAGGGAGCTGATGTTCCTATGAAAGTACATGTGGGTCTGCACTATGTTGTTGTGAACGTGTGGGATGATTTTTTACACTAGAGATACTGTTGAAACTATGTAGAATTCAGTTTGTATTCTCCTCCGTGAGCCTGTTTCTTGCTAGGTATTCTTGCTAGGTAGCTTGTTTATAGGACTAGATCGAATGGTTGCAACAGAAGGTACTGGTTTAGTCTCAACATAAACGACAGAGTAGTAGTCCACGAAGTCAGACAACATTGTTTCATTCGACCGAGTCCATTTACCTGATACCTCCTTCCAGTTACTAAACTGAGCCGACGTACGTACGGTTGTACTGGGGCGAGCTGCCACACGCAAGTCGGTTTCCCCGCCCATCCCCTATTACCAACCTTGGGACAACATCAGCTATTTGCCTGTAAAGGTGTGTGAATGTGTGTGAAATGAAAATGGTCTGCCGCTTGGGAAATACTTTGTAGATGTCGACTGTGGTGTCAATAGCAATGAAGATGGTGGACAACAGAACACGGAAAGGAGGCTAGAAGAAACTCTGCCGAGATTTCGAGTTTCTCTCTGGTCCACTGCTCCGTTCTGCGACGGCGTGCCTGTATTGATTGTAGAAAGAAAGCAATCTTGTGTACAACAACAACAACAACTGACTTGTGTGATCTCACATATCTCCTTCTTGTGTTCCTTTAGAAAAAACAACCATGGTTTTCAAGCGATATGTTGAGGTTGGCCGTGTGGTCTTGATCAATTACGGACCCGATGCGGGAAAGTTGGCCACAATTATCGATATTGTAGACCAAAACAAGTGTCTAGTTGATGGACCTGCTGAAATTACTGGAGTCTCCCGACAGGTCATCTCCTACACCCGCATTGCTCTTACAGACTTGACGGTCAAGATCCAAGCAAACGCCCGCCAAGGGACATTGAAAAAGGCATGGGAGGAAGCCGATACATTGGCCAAGTGGGAATCATCCAGCTGGGCCAAGAAGCTTGCATCCAAGAAGAAGCGAGCTAGCTTGTCGGACTTTGACCGATTCAAGGTCATGGTCGCCCGAAAGCAAAAGAGTGAAATTATTGCCAAGAAGATGGCAGAACTTGAAGCTTAACTTCTAGACAATAATGAACTGCACTGTTGGGATTTATCCCTTTCTTCTTGCATGTTGCTGTATGTGGAGCTGTCTGCGCTTGTAGACGTGTTGTCGATAGGTACTCGTACTGTACTTTGTTTTGTGTCATGTAGTGGTGTTGAATCTATTGTGATGTTGTCAGCAGCTTCCATCGTCCTCCGATAGCCCTAGACTAGCCCCGGACTAGGACAAGATTAGCTTCGATTGGCTACATCTGTACACTGTCAATCTAGCTAGAGTTACGATGAATGGAAATATGATAGGGTAGAATATCTTATTTGTATTTCTATCTCTAGAGTGTAGGAACTATCACAGTGTCTACATTCAAAATCGATTCCCCACCACCACTCCTCCGCTAGTCCGGTACTCGTAGCCTCGACTTATTTACTCGACGTGTGGTCTCAGGGGAACTCCCAGTCATGGATAAATTTTGCCTGGGACGGCCAGACGTCGACATAGGAACACCATTCACACCCCCAACAACTGCCTCGTTTTCTTCAGAAACGGTAGTAAGGTTTGTCGATCCAAATAGAAGTGGTTGGATCGGATCATGGCAGCCAAAGCCAAAGCAGGAAAGAAAAAAGGACCCAAGGGCAAGAAGGCCCGCGCCAAGGCTAAATTGGATCGTCAATGGGGAGAATCGGCCATTATTGATGACGAAAAGACAACACGTGTTGGGAAAAGCCGACTTTTGGGACGAAAGGCAGAGAAAGACAGGGAAACAGAGAAAGAAAGGGATGAGAATGGACGAACGGTTCGTTGGGAATCGGACGACAAAATAGTTCAGACTCCCAAGTGGACTCCTGGAAAATCAAGGCGTCGCCGAGATGATGACGACATTGTGTTCTCCGACAGTGAAGACGATTCCAACGAGGAAGCTACTCCTGTCATGGAAGGGTTGTTGAAATCAATTCGAAGCAAAAAGAGAAAACAAAAGAGGTCTGCAGAAGTCTCAGACGAAAGTGACGACGACGACGATGATGATGACATGGATATGGAGGATTCGGACAATGAAGATGAAGGAACAAATGCTACGGAATCCAAAGCAAATTTAGTATTGAATACAGCCAACTCTGAGGACGAGGATTCTGGTGATGAGGGCCATGTCAACGAAGCTTCCGTTGACTATTTCAAGAAGCACTTTGGTCGCAAACCCCTCAAGCCATCAGAATGGGAAAACCAAAAACCAATTGTGAAGAAGGTCCAACTGAACAATGCTTTGGAGCTGCAGCTTTCCATCCCTAACGTACAGGATTGCTCGCCGGATGTACTTGAAGCCGAATCGGGAACTACGGCAACGCAACATTTCCAAGCCTTGGCATCGTCTTGTTTCCGAGGCAATCGTCAAGTCCTCCAGAGCCAATGGACAAAAGTGCACGGTCCGACTCTTACTGAAGGACAGGTAGCCATCTACCCCATGTTGGCTCAGTACATGGATATGCTTATTACTACAGATTCACGAAAGGTACGTTTCAAACATTGCTCTCAGTTATCTTCTCCACATTTGCGCCCCCTCAACATCCTACTCTATCAACAGGATCGAAAGAAGCTTCACAATCTCTATCAATTGCACATTTTGAATCATGTATTAACATCCCGCGGTCGCATTCAAAGAAACAACCGTCAGGTCAAAGAACTAGAGGCAGATAGTGATGATGATACAAAAGAGAAACCTGCAAGAGACCAGGAGAGCTTCCGGGATCAAGGATTTACCCGACCAACTGTGTTGGTGTTGCTACCTACACGGGGGGCATGTCACGCTTTTGTCCATGGTTTGCGGAAGTTGGCAGGCGTTAGCGACGACATTCAACATTCGGAAAGATTTGAGGAAGAGTTTGGTCACGTCGAAGCGGAAGGCGACGAAGAGGCCCCATTGGGACCCGAGCACGAAAAGCGACGAAAATTGGTACTGCAACAAAAAGGGAAGGATTGGAACGAGCTGTTTGGGGATGAAGCCAATCAAGACGACGATTTCAAAATTGGAATCTCGCTTGCACCCAAGTCTGTCCAAGACAAGAAGAAAGCCAAAGAGGCAAGTTCCAATGTCAATCTGAGACTTTACACAGACTTCTTCAAGAGTGACATCATTGTCACTTCTCCCATTGGTTTGAAAATGATGGTCTCTCCAGATGAAGAAGGGAAGGAAGGAAGCTACGATTACCTGTCAAGCATTGAAATTTGTCTTATGCAACAGGCTGACGTCTTGATGATGCAGAATTGGGATCACTGCAATTTTGCATTGAACCTACTCAACAGGACCCCTCAGAGCAACAACGATACAGACTTTTCCAGAGTGCGCAACTATTTGCTAGAAGAACAAGCTCCCCATTGGCGGCAATTGATTGTCTCTACTGATTTCACTGATCCTCATTTGTTGTCGTCATTCAAGAGGTTTGGCGTCAGCGTCAGTGGATCGGTCAAGGTAAAACGAAAAGTGGAGCCTGAAGGGGCCGCAATTGCTAAGGTATTGATTCCAATGAAGCAATCATTCCAAAAAGTGCAAGTGGCATCTTTTGACCAACAGACAGATGGAAGGGTGAGCTTCTTTGTCAAAAACATTCTTCCCGACATTCGGAAACAAAAGCAGAAACATGTCTTGGTATACATCCCGTCGTATTTCGATTTTGTGGCTCTTCGAAACGTGTTGCTGAAGAAAGAGATTGATTTTGTTAGTGTGCACGAATACAGTCGCATCACCGAGGTCAGTCGTGGTCGCGCTCGATTCTTGCAGGGTCGCAAGCCCATCATGCTTTATACCGGAAGATGCAACTTCTTCCATCGTCACATGATCAAAGGTGCTCGGCATTTGATCTTTCTAGGTTTGCCAGAACATCCAGAGTTTTACGCTGACCAAGTTAACTTCATGGAGACGGAGGCAAGGAGAAATGAAGACGACAGCGACATGGCTCACTCAGATTTTGTCGACACGAGTTGTGTAGCTCTGTTTACAAAGTTTGAAGGCCATGCCTTGGAGCGAATCGTGGGAAGCAGCAATTGCAGTCGCATGCTGAAAAGTACCAACAACACCTTCGCCTTTTACTCATAAATTGAGTATTTACCATGATAACTACGAGTACTCTAGCTAGCTCCCTGCCAGAATGTGTATGTGTCTATTGTTCTCTTAGGGCAGACATGAAAGATGGCATGGTCAGTGCCTTTGCGGGCCCATGCTCCAACACTCGGTCAATCAAACCATACTCCACTGCTTCATGGGGCTGTAAGTACTTGAGACGACTGCAGTCTTCGATGACAGTGTCCAAAGGCTTTCCGCATGAGGAGGCAATCATCTCGCATGTCTTCTTCCTGTTCCGAGCCACTTCCTTGGCCTTGATAGCAATATCTGACGCTTGACCCCTGGTTTGCGTCTTGGGTTGATTCAAAAGGATAGAGGCATGAGGCAAGGCAAATCGCTTTCCTTTGGCACCTTGTGACAAAAGCATAGCCGCAGTTCCAAAGGCTTGACCAATAGCAACGGTGTGGACCTTTGGTTTCACATAATTCATGACATCCGCAATAGCAAATGCCTCAGACTCAAAAGCAATGGCTCGACCATCCGAGGTAGTGCTTCCAGGAGAGTTGATGTACATGGTTATCGGCCTATCCGATGACTCATAATTGAGATAAAGGAGTTCTGCGATGATGAGCTCTGTGACTTGTGAAACGAGAGGCATTCCAACGTATACAATACGATTGTGCAACAAAAGCGATGGAAGATCAGGAGGTGGTCCAGTTTCGCTGTCTGCATAGGAAATATAACAACAATAATAGCAACAGTAACGGTAAGAGGTGTCAGAAAAGCTTGCCGAGCTAAGCATAAAACAATATTGGCACGTACAAGTAGGCGTTTCCACTTCCATTGCAAGCCTTGATGGAGAACGATCTCCCATTTGGGCTAGAGATTTGTAGGCTGGTAATAGGCCGGGAGAGAATGCATCTACCCCCGCTGCTATTAGAAGCAGCAATACTGTTGGCAACTTCATCGCAAGGGAGAACTAACAACAAAACTTGAGGGTTTGTGGCCCAGCCAGTGGAGGAGGTGGTAGGCCTATGTTGAGTGGTAACTTGAGCTTGGGCTTGAATTGGCTTGACTGCTTTTGGCAAGGAGTCCCAATGCAGTTATTACACTTTACCCATCTCATCAAAATATTGTCCAAGGCTTGATCGCAGGGAGAGAAAGCTCATGTCTACAGCCTCCGTTAGGCGAAGGGACGAAAGCAACATGTCCAAAAAGGAGCAACTGCCTCAATGGGAAACTCCTATTGCAACCGAGACGACACCGCTACGTTTGAAGGGAATTCTCCGACTCGTCTCTACCCAGTATCCGGAGTCCTTGAACATGTCCCCATACAGTTCGGAACTTCTTGAAGAATCCCAGAATGTGCTGCAGAGCCGTCGGCGTTCTACTTCCAACTCTCTTTCCCCAAGTCCCCATATGTCCACCGACTTTGACTCTTTTGCCAGATCCCACCGCTACGTGTGTTTTTTTGTAGTGCAAAACAATCGATCCAACTTCTATTCACAACATTGCCTTATGCTCCGGGAACGCCTGGCGAGAGACTATCATGATGTAATGTCAACCTTTGTTGTTCCAATTGGCAAAGATATCAATGATGACTTGGAAAACCCTGCCTCTGATGTTTTCTGCCTAGGTACAGGTTTTGTGAGTCTACCTGCTACCCCTATTCTACTGTCCTTATTGAACATTTCTCAAGTGCCGACTGTAGTGGTGTTTGAAAGTGGGACGGGTCAACCAAAGTCCAAAGATGCCATGTTGGCTTTGGAATGGAATGAACCTCAATCCGTCATCAACTTGTGGCAACGCGGAAAGTCAGGGTTGACCTGTTGGCAAACCTGTTTGGCAACAGCGACATGTCAGACCTCATGTGTGATATCATAACAACTACGGGAAGTTTAGGGGAAATGTATCGCTAATAGACCTTTTCTATTCCGGGGTTCGCTGGATCTTCTCCTTCGGCGAATATACACTAACCAACGAATTTGTTCCACCTGTGGCCAATACAAGCTTGTGCCTGTGGAATTCTGTGCAGCACACGGGATCAAGTCGCTTCCCAGAGAGCCCTTCGTAGGAACGCACCATTTGAACGAAATCACCTTCACCTGTCATCGTCTTGAATTGTTGGTCCGCACTACCGGCGACCAAAACGGGTATTTGTTTGTGAACGGCAAGCGCAGTCATGGGCCCTCGTAGGGCTTCCACTGATCTCAAACTCCTTGAGCTTCTCAAGTCCCACCAACGTAGATCACCCTTGAGACTTCCCGATACCAACTCATACCGCCCACCATATGTGGTGAAGGCAGTGTCGACAATCCAACTTTGATGTTCAGAAAATCGGGCGTGCCGACGTGGTTTTCCTCCAAATTGCCCAACACCATGAGGGCAACGGACATCGAACAATTTGAGCAGACCGTCACTGTGGCCAGCCACAACCACATCTGGATCAATTCCCTGCATCAAATCCTCATTCCATGCTGTTGTCAATGCAGTGACCAAGGCATCGGTTCCAGTCTCGAAGGAGCTCACGCACTTCTCTTGGGCCAGGTCCCAATGGTGGATATTCCTTGAATTCCCACCAACAATCAACGATCCACTGGATTGTTGCCACTCGCAAACCAAATCGTTTCCTCGAGTTCCCGTTTCTAGATCGGGAATGGCCATGAAAGCCGAGGCAATCCTTGGACCTCCCGCAGATACTTGACCCCTTTCCTCAATAATGTCACTCCATACTCGAACTGAGCCATCGTTGCTTCCCACCAACAACTTGCTTTCAGTCTTCTCGTTAATCCACGTAGTGCAAGTCATAGCTGAACCTTGTTTGCTACCATTCTTGAATGATAACTTTCGTGTTCCCGTTTCATAATCCCAAACGGAAATTCCGTCGTTGTTGTCGCACACCACCAGAGCATCTTCGTAGGAGTGGAACTTCAGGTGTGTGATCTTTTTGGCACCACTGATTTCAAGTAGCCTCGATTCTCTAAGCTTGAGCTCCCGTTTGAGAGCATTTACATTCTCGTTCAGGTTTTCGTCGCTTGAACCCCAGTCATCATTTCCTTGAACATTCTTGCGATGCAAATCTACAAAATGTGCACCAAGCTTAGCCCCGTCATGGTGTACCCTGTCATTTCGTCGCTTTCGGTAGGCTCGAGCAGCTCCTTTTGGATTCAAAGGGTCCCTGTCCTCCCAGCTGTCAGACTCGGGATCATCCAAGTTGCTGTTGAAAGTTTCCTTTTTCCACAAATAAAATGTTGACTTGGGGAGATCATATTGATCTAGGCTTTTGTAAGAATATGATTCGTCATCGAGCATGTCCAATGGATCGGATGGAGTTGGCCCAGTGGGCGGAGAAAACGTGGCATTGGGACCTGCGACTTCCATTCTCTTCCCCCCTCGCATGATGTTTCCTTGCTCCGAGGTTGCACGTCGAAGGGGGAGTTTGGACTGAATGCGATGATCCGGGCCGTCACTTCTTGGTTGGATGCCGAACTGCTTACCCAAACTCATGTCAGGAGATCGCAATCCTTTCTCGGAATAATCCTCTTCCGCGATACCAGACAAACCACTGGCACTGGATGCCCTTGAATATTTGCCCTCTTTGTTGAGTGCCTGTCGCGTATCCAAAAGATTTTCGTGAACGATACCAACGAGTTTATTGGCGAGCTGAGATACCTTTGAATGTGGATCTGAGCTTCGAACCGATCGAATAGCCTGCCAACAGTTTGCAAATCGGTCCAAGCTTGTTCTATTCAAACCGCTAGGAACTGGGACAACCGCTTGTTTCTCTCTGAGCGAGTCTGAATCATCCTGTGGCTTTCCCCTGAGAGTGCTCTCTCCACCAGTCGAGCTGGAATCATCAGAGCCACGAGATGCCGATTCATCGGCAACTACAAGGAAAGCCTTGGAATATTTTTCCACACCATTGACAAGAGCCATCATAATTTCATATCTCACAGTTGCACTGCCATCTGTGAGGAAACCGGTCAACCTCTCCAATACCCCCAAATCGCGTTCCAGTCGAACTCTGTCCTCGTACAGTGTCGGTTGTCGCCTCAATTGAGCTGGCGGTGGAGTTGCAGGTGATAGCGGGTTCATCGCCATCAAGCCTGGATTTGCAAGTCCCAATCCAACTTGTGGGTCCATTAACAGGGGTTCTCCCGGTGATGGCAACAGTTGGGAACCACTCAAAAGTGATGCGCCCATTTGAGGCCTCAAGGAATTCTGGGCCTGTATTGGTTGGTTTCCAATAGGAACGGTCGAGGTTCCACCGAGAGTGAAACCTGGAATTGGCAGATTCACCGCTGGTAGGGGTTGAAGCTGTGGGGCCAAAGATTGCGAAGACTTTCTTCCTTGCATTGTGTTCCCAGGCTGTGCAGCAAATGCCAAACGACCCTGCATTTGCATTGGTTGTGCCCCCTGACCCAGTTGTTGAGAGACTTGAACTCCTGCAAATGGGGCCATACCAGTTTGCGGTTGCAGCAGCCCCTGTGTTGGTTGCAATACTTGCTGTGATCTACTGGCTGGTGGGCGTCCAGTCTGACCTCCAAGTTGCATTTGTTGTTGCCATTGTACTGGTTGCATCTGGCCCGATAACACAGCCGAAGCAGTCAAACCTGCCGAAATATTCATCTGCTGGGGGAACAACAACTGTGACGCCCCTTGAAGACTCGGAGTCCCTGCTCCCTGGGGGGCAAGTGGTGAGGCAATGGTCCTTCCTTGCAAGGATGGAACTCGTGTAGGATTGTATTCAAGAAGACATCCCAAAGCGTAAGCAGCCGCAGCCCTGACAGAAGAATTATCATCTTGCAGACGCGAAAGAAGGCACACATGAACGTTTGAATGGTATGCCTCATCTTGAGTGGGGGAACATTTTTGCATCCAGTTTCCCAGGCAAATGCAGAACCAAACACGGTCGGTTGGTGCCATCATGTTGTCATGTTTAGGTTCCGGTGGGGGCAGGCTGCGGTACTGCCCGTGTCTCCTCCGTTGATCGTTCTCTTTGAATCCTTTCACTTGCTCGCGATACTCATCTTCCAGCTTAAGATACGCTTGATACAATGACATGGCTCTCACATGCAGACTTTGTCGAAGACATTCCACTTGAGCCGGAGGGTACAAATGGCAAGTAGCAGAGAGGGTAAAGGCTGCAAGTGTTCGTTGCCTTGCGGCAGCTCTGTGGCCTCCTTGTGGATTTGACCAGTTTGCCAATGGTTGAATAAAATGTGGTAAAGCGTGATCTTTGACCAGATCAACCTGACAGGAAGGGTCGAATTTCAGAATGCTAGCCCAAATGCTGACCAGCAGGCTTTTGTACTCGGGTGACGGAAGAAGTTTCATCACGTATGGTTGAATTCCCAACGTCAAGGCCAGGTTGACAGCCCATGGCCCAAAGTCCAAGAACCTACGCAACAGTTCCAGAGCACGGATACGGTACACTTGACTCAACACAACCTGAAGGATGACAGGAAGCTGTACAGGAGGTTCCAATTCGTGTACCATATCTCGATGCCGTTCCGCATACTCGAGCCAAACTTCAAAGGCCTGAAGCTGCTCCGTGAAGAAAGGAGTAGAAAACGAAGGGAGCTGACTAGTCTTTTTCGCAGGATCCTCTTGGGATCCCTTCGACTGGGAAGCTGCATTGTTCGTAGTTGCTGAAGGGGACGAAACACTGGATGGGGGAGGCATCGGTTTGGGAGACGACGGAGATGAAACATCGGGAGTTCCACCTTCATCATTTGCATTCTTGGAAGTATTTCCACTGTTCCCTAGCAATCCTTCTTTCATGAGATTGAAAAGACACGTTTCACATGCCAGGTCCCAGGAATGCCACAATGGGTGATCGGTAATAGTGGGCGGCAAGGGCGGGTAGGATCGGGGAGTGACGTTCAAGCTCTTTAGAATACGATCTGCCAGCAAAAAGTTTCGAAAGACTCCGGCAACCAGTAGATCTTGTCGAAACAATTGCTGAAACAAGGCCTTGGGTAAGACATCCCAAGCAATACTATCCGTGACAGCCGTGAAGATCCAGTTCAGCTCTCCAAGTGGAGTCTTGCGGTCGTTGGCTTGGCCTGGAATATCGTCCACGGCCTCTAGACTGAGGGAGCCCATACTATGAGGATTGCCACGAACAAACCATCGGAGAGCCATTTGAATGGGTGTTGTCAAGCAAGATGTAAAAATGTCAATGGGATAATCAGGATTCAACGGGAGCCATTCTGTAGAGAAACAACAAAAAAGGATGAGATAAACATGATGATAGAGCGGCAGTCCGAATCTTGTCTCAACGAGCCCAAAACATACCTCCTGGTGAAGTTGCACACAACACAATGGTATTGGTGTTCCATTCGGCTGCTGGATCCTCCAGAACGGGTGAAGGCTCGCGGGGAGGCATTTCTCCCGGATTGTTGGAAGGTGGTGTATCCGAAGTGAGAATTGGGAGCAAAACGCCAGCGGAACTACAATCCAGAACAAACATGGTGGGTTTACCAATCCACTGCTTCAAGTCTGCAATAGCGAGGGGAAGATAATTGTTGTGATCTTGATCAAAGACCCAAATCTCTCCATCAGGAGTAGGCCTTGGAACTCCATGTCCATTGTAATGCAATAGAATGCGGTCTTGGCGATCCTGTCGGAGACTGGTACATAAACTGTTCACTTGCTTGATGGTTGGATCAATAATATGCTTGAACTTGAGTTGACGCTGGGTGCGTTGTTGCTGCCACCGAGCATATTGGGCTTCGAGGCGCTGGGCAATGAGATCTTTTGCCTTGTACCGAGGAACGGAGGAAGGATCCATCCAGCACTGCAATTTGGGAAAGGGATGTGGCATGACACGGTCTGGCATTTCATACCCAATGTTGAGACACAAAATCAAGGCGACCGCCGAAGTCTTGGTACGATCCCGCAACCTCCAGGAAGGTTCTATGGCAAGTTTCGCTGGTGTTGCATTACCACTTGGATCCTGGGATGGATCTCGCGAAAAGTTGGCAAAATTAGAGGAAGCATCCGCTGCTGAGACCGGCGAGGGAAGGGTTCGAGAATTGCGCCTCGTGGCTTCCTTACGAGCAAACACGTCTGTCGCCTGCGGCAGGGAGTGGGTAGAATCCCCAATGGATATGTTGGAGGCGACAGCAGGAAGTCTGGAGAGAACAACCAAACTAGAAGCCCTCTGTAGCACAGATTGCGTTGGACCTGCTGCAGCATCTGCTTCTTGTGATTGAGGCGAGGCTGCTGTAGAACAAGCAAGATCCAAGTATGGCGGAATAGGATGTGTCTTTTCCAGAAAATAGGTTTTGGGAGCCAAGGCTCGAGGATTGTTATTGGAACTTCCAAGACCGGACTGGATCGATGACCGCCTTCGAGGAACCTTCATGGTCTATTCTTCTTGTAAGATTGCTTGCTATTGGTGGTGGTGACGACGAGTCTGGATTTTCCTCACACCTTTGAAGGGATATTGCACCTTGCTTGTGCAGTTGTTGTGTGTTTTCTTGTTCGGCGAGGTTGTTGCGTCGTACTTCTGCATTAGTGGTGTATGTGTATGAATACTCCTACATATCATGGAAGTAGGTAGGTTATAGAGGTAACAACATACATCGAAAAGTTGTCGGATCCCGTAAAGGATCTCAGTCAGGAACAGGCTTCGCCAAGGACCGAGAACCGCGAACTGCCGACGTTTGGATTCGGTGACGCCCATTTTCTACGGTTCGATCGTTGGGCTAAAAAAATATTGGGGGGAGGCGCGCCACGTCTGGGTTCTCGTAGAATATGCGTAGAGTTGGTAGGAAGAACGGAATGGATGGCTCTCACCCACCCTAGACGAAGCATTGACGAGCTCACACTTTTCCGCACTCGTGGAACGGGACCTCGCCGCTTCTTGTCGAGGAGTCTCCGTGGAGTGAGGAGATAGAACATAAAAGAGTTTCTTGCAAGTCAACACTCTGCATCGGTTGTGATCATCATCATCTCTTGTTGGAGGTTACCGCTGTAGTTACTTGCTGTTGTTTCTCGAAAGTATCTCGATTGTTTCTAGCAGAGTGCGTCTTCTGCCAGTTGCAAAAAGCCAACGCCAACGACCCCAAGAAACAAGAGTCTTTGGTATGAGTTCCGTGGTTTGGGTGACCGAGTAGATCCAACCAAACCAATCACCATGACAGCCAACATGGAGGTCTTGTTGACCCCACGTTTCTTCGCGGCTCCAGTCGCCTGGCCAGCCTCCACCCCGGAGCCTTCGCGTCGCTACGTCGCATTGCCTTCCTTCCTCCCGGGACCGTTCTCTGGAGGCTTTCCCGCCAGTCCAACGTCTCTCTACGCCGATATCGGTAGAGAAGTCGTCGAGCCAAGCATCCAGCACCCCAACCATCCGCCCTCGGTGGTCTATGTTCACCATGATTGGGACGACGATGTCTCCCTTCTCCAAGACGATCCTGATGAGGATGACGCTCAGCTCTTGCCCCATTCGACCTATGATGTCTTGGCGCCTCTCTTGGACGAGATGAGCAAGGTGGAAGCTCTTATGGAGAATCCCCCTCTGCCCCGTACTGTATTTCCATCAACTTCTTAGTATTCCTTTTTTTTTACTTTCTCCATGGTTTCATCGCTCATCGTGCTGTACCGCCATTGGCAAGGCAACTACTCCCAATTGCAAATAGCTTGATACCTTGCAGTTACAAAAGATCATTGCAAGAGTTGTCAACCCAAACGCCGATGTCGTTGTCGTTGTCGTGCTGGTTGCAGATGAAGCCGTTCCCATCTCCGTGTCCCGCATAATTCATGCCAACGAGGAGTCGTGTGTGAGTAGTGTTGTGGATGCATGTTTGGCTTGGGCATGTTCGCCAGGCAGTTCCTGCCTGTGTTCTTTTCTATCTACGAAAGACTATCGTGTGCTTCGTATTATGCTAGCTAGGACGACAAAAGGGAGGTTATCACAACAATCGTTCTATATTAGTAAACTGCTACGGTACCATATTCACTTATTCCCTCCGACAGGTCGGTCATTGTTTCTTTAATAACTGTTAGCCTCACAGAATGCAGCTTATCGGGATGATCGTACCTTCCGAGTTGAGGGAGGATGCATTGTCGTAACCAACATGGCAGATCCACAGTGGAGGAATGGACACTGGATAAGCATATAGTTCACTCACATTTATCCCCGTGTCAATGGAGCCAGACAAGTTTGAAATGACAACAGGGAGACGCCTGCGAATGGTTCACATTGTCTCCACGGTTGTACGTGGCAGTCCATCACCATGATGTGCCAATACTGTACTGTACCGTGCCGTACAGTGCCCCTTCAATATTCTAGACTATTGGTACCCACGCCGTCGCTGTTGTTGTTGTTGTTGTTGCTGCTGCTGCAACACTTGTGGATGTGCCCGTAGCAAATCGTAGATGGTTTCGACATCATATCCCTTGGTGGCTGCCAGCGCAAATGGGAACAATCCCGTCTCGTCATCCATGGTACACAACGTTTCATCCGATTCTGCGCGCAAGAGTTGGTGTAGAATATGCACTGGGAGTTTGTATTCCAAGGCAAGGGCCAATGCAAACTGGGTCGGCGGGGATGCAAGGATGTTGTTCGGGTGGGGATGCGCACGGCTTGGGGTACCATGGCAAGGAGTAAGTCAACAAGGTTTGGGAGGTGTAGGGATGGTCGACACACAACACATGATGCAGGGGCAAAACGCCTTGTTCACAATGCATGAGTGCTTGTTCTGAACCAGCTGAAGGAGAGACAAGGGGACGTTTGCACTAGCAACACAATGAACGATAGCATAGGCAATCGGAAACGGGCTTGTTCTGGGAAAAACGTCAAGACCGAGTACTATCAAAATCAACTCAGTTTAGCCCAACTGAATGGATTTGGGAATTTCAGCGCCAGCCAATCCGTCAGGACGCCACTTCGGGCATCTTCTGCTTGAGCCGCCAGAATCGAAGCAGCCCTCTCTGAAGGGATGACCCCTGCTGCGACTAAATCATCAAGGAAACACACCTTGATCCATCGGTATTTCTTTGCCCGTTCAGCCATTGGCTGTACCGACGAAGGGCATGTTGTGACCACGATGTAATGG
Source organism: Nitzschia putrida (assembly GCA_016586335.1). NCBI lineage: Eukaryota > Bacillariophyta > Bacillariophyceae > Bacillariales > Bacillariaceae > Nitzschia > Nitzschia putrida. The sequence continues at coordinate 164,971 of BLYE01000019.1, read as the reverse complement.
ACTTGGGGTGGCGGCCTTCGTTCTGAATTGGAACGAGAAGTGTAGCTCTTGGCGTAAGTACAAGTAAGCCTAGATGAATCAGCGCTGACCGCAACGTCGTAAACCTCCTTCCCCATCCACTTCTTAATTGCACCGAGAATCAACTGTGTTCGAGCTTCCTCTTCTTTTCCAGAAGGCAATTTGGTCGTTCGGTAATTGCCAACCGTCGCCTCCATGTAGACCACATCCGTCGGTCCATAGTATATTAGGTCAACCCGAGCTTGACCACCATCACGGTTCGAGTGTGTCAGTAAAGTCCCCACTGGAAAATTTCTGAAGTCGTTTGGAGGACAGTCGGCTTTCGCGAACAAGCGATTTCTGATCTGCATACTCAATGAGTGTGTCTGACTCTCCCGCAACACCCGGTATATCAGTCTGAAATCTCCCTTTCCACAAAGTGTAAGTTTTGAAGACAAGTACCGCTCGAAAGCATGACCTCGTTCGCTGCCATTGGCATCCGAGCTTGCATCGCTGATTACCGCCAAGTTCTGCAGAATACTACTCGGTTCCTTCCCCTGCGATTGCTGGACAAACCAGTCAAAATACGCCTGTGCGGCATCCACAGTTGTAGGGCGCATTTTTGCGCCCTGGACGATAAAATTTGGTGCCCGCAGAATCTCGCCTGAGGCATCGAGCTCATTCTCCAAAAAAAACTTGCGGCACCATTGTAGCAAGTTCTTTTCGAAGACATTTACTCCTCTACTTTGGTCCCGTTTGATGACGACTTCAAACAGCATGCGGTGATACACGTGATTTTCAAGCTTTTGCTCGTCAATAGCCGTGCAGATGTCCAACTTGATTCTCTTTCTATCCGGCTCATTGAGGCCATCGTCGTCAATCGCCGAAGAAAGCTCTTGTAAACGTTTCGCAAATCCCTTCAGCTCTCGAGGCATATTACCACAGGCGTCGGCAATCTCATGCCAAAGCTTTGGATCAAAATCCTGGATTTTCTTCAGTGGAAGGCCGATTTCAGTGTTCAGCAGCGTTTCTGTCTCTTGGGGCTCAAATTCTGTAACGTTGTAGATACATTCATACGTTCTATCCATGCCCGCGGGAATAGTGTTCACAAACTCGCTATCCGTGGTACCAGACACCAGCAATGCTCCATGTCGCAATGGGTTGATTTGGAAGTCCGTGATCGACCAAGGCTCTAGTGCTCGTCTGTTTTCATCAAGAGCGTTCACTTCATCAAAAACAAGCAAAACGGGAGTGTCGCCGCTGCCATTTCTAAGGAATTTCATGATCTCATGAAAGAAGAGGTAGACTCTTTCTCCTTCTCCACGCTTCAAAGCGATATCACTCCAACTCTCATATTCTTGTTTCTCCATTGGGTCATTTAGCTTCTTCCAGATTTCCGGGAAGTTCCTTTGGATTTCATCTACAGAGAACGCACCGCGTACACAATCCAAAAAGTACGCCATAGCTCGTGTGCTTTGGTTGTTTTGCTGCCATTCCTTGCAGTTGGCAAGATAGACGGTGAGCCACCTCAACTCGAACTTGGCAATCTGGGCAATCGTGTAGACAAGGACACTCTTCCCCACTCCAGCGGGCCCCTGAAGGTAAAGGCCCGGATAAGCCCTATTCTCTCTCCGAACCATTGCATGTAGTTTCATCATTATCGCGGTCACGTGCTCTTTTCGGTAAACGCATTTTTTCAACAGCTCCGGCTCGAAACCCTTGGGCGTGCAATTGAACTGATCCCCCACAATGGGCTTCGTCTCAAACAGTCCATCCTCCACCGGCAGGTAAGGTTCGTCTCCATTCATGTTGGCGACAACAACAAAGCAGAACTCCAACCCAACAGGTTCTTGTACCGTACTAATACTGTGATCATATTGCTAAATTGTAAGACCAAGGATTTCACTATGTATATCTCTACCACAGTCTACGTGCGCTACGACTATTGATTCCCGTGATGATTCCCATCAAAGGCAATACCCTGATTCACACAAAAAAGTTCCAATACTTTACTCTACCGTGCGGTGCCCCTTCAACAATCTAGACCATTGGTACCCACGACTTTAGCCATGGCAGCTCCTCCACCTCGAGGCTGTTGTTGTTGTTGTTGCTGCTGTTGCAACACTTGTGGATGTGCCCGTAGCAAATCGTAGATGGTTTCGACATCATATCCTTTGGTGGCCGCTAGCGCAAATGGGAACAATCCTGTCTCGTCATCCATGGTACACAACGTTTCATCCGATTCTACACGCAAGAGTTGGTGTAGAATATGCACCGGGAGTTTGTATTCACAGGCAAGGGCCAATGCAAACTGGGATTGTTGTTTCGGTCGGCGGGGATGCAAGGATGTTGTCCGGGTGGGGATGCGCACGGCTTGGGGTGCCATGGCAAGGAGTAAAGTCAACAAGGTTTGGGAGGTGTAGGGATGGTTGGCACACAACACATGATGCAGGGGTAAAAAGCCTAGTTCACAATGCAGGAGCGCTTGTTCTGGGAAAAGCATCAGGACCAGCTGAAGGAGAGAATACAAGGGTACTTTTGCACTAGCAACACAGTGAACGATAGCATAGGGAAAAGCGGAAGCTTGTCCATCCTCCAAGCCGAACAATAATAGCGGAACATGTTCCGCCAAGAGCTCCAAACTCTTGGACCAGAGCAACAATGCGTCAGTCTCAGGTTCTGACCAAATATCCAAATCGTCCAAGTTAGAGTCGTCATCGTGTGCTGCTGGTAGTGTTGGAGGATGGAATCGAGAAGGCTCCTTGGGCCGTTGCGAGAGCCTCTCCCAAGCCATATTTCTCATTCGTTGCATCAACTTGGGGGGCAATGTACTCGTACTCGCACCAGCACTCGCAATATCCTTGTGAAACCAAGTGGCGGACGCCCGATCTCGCAATAGAATCTCCAAAGGACTCGAATATTCATCCAAGGTATGCATCCAATAGGGTTCCCCACCAGTGGACGGGGCAATCCATTCGGTACGGGAGCGTGTATCCAAGAGCGCTCGCAAGGTCCTCAAAGGAGCACCCCGTTTGGCGGCAAGGAACAAGGGCGACGTACCCGAAACAGGAGGGAGACCGATGTGTTTGAGTTCTTGCTCAACCATAATAGAAGTATCGCAAAACAATTTGACAAGAGACTCTCCTGGGAAATAGGCAACATTGTGCAAAGGTGTGTATCGAAGAGAATCCTGCACCAGAACCATGTGGCGATTTGCTCTCAAAAGTGCTTGAGCGACTTGGAGGGGACATGGTTGATTAAAGGTAGCAAGGTGCAGAGCAGTGCGATCTGAAAGCTGGGTTCGATGACAAGCTTGTTCTGGGTGTGACCTGCAACAGGCTAGAACGTCATCCCAATCTTTGGCCCAACATGCTCGAAGCATCCGAGAACTCTCTCTGGGTAACGTCTGATAGGAAGGAACTCGCAGGACACCATCGCCGTCTACGCGGAGTGGAGAAGGCTTGGTCCGATTGGATTCTTCATTTTCTGTCTCCAATATTATGGATGATGAATTTGGCAGACACCAGGAAAAGAAACCCTTGCTGCGGCTCATGGCCAACAAGAAGTGGCATCACAACATCAACAAAAAAATCATGTGTTGTTCTGCGAATTTTGGCATTTGTCGATCCACGTGGAACTTGAGCAGATAGAGACATGCTACTGGGACGTTAATTGAATGACTCCAGTGAATCAAAAATGACTTTTACATAAGGCCGAGCGACTGGACAGCTTACACCAACAAAGTGCATGTAGCTTTTGCATTATTTTTTTTTTGTTTCCAGCCGGGAGGGGAATCCTGCTGTTGTACGAATCCCTTTGTGCCGGGCAACACCCAACAGAACTGGTATTGTACTTGTACTACAACTACAGGAATATATCACTGTGAACGTTGTGAACTTTGTGCTAGCAATCCAATCAACATCATGGCGCATCGAAGTTCAGTGTCCGTCTCGGGGAGAAGAGACGTGGTATTGTCTGACATTCTGGAAGAGTCAGATGAATTGTCGATCAGCCGATCGCGAGAGTTTGGTAGTGGAGACAACAATAACAACAACAACGCAGCTCCCTCCATGGAAGATTCCTATTACTTTGAAGGAACCAACTTTTCGCCTACATCCTCTCGGAAGCGGAGCATCCAGGGAAGATTGTCTACAGCATCACTGCAATCTGCCATTAGCCGCCCTTCCTTGTCGTCCCACCTGGAAGTAGATGAAGGGAATGCCGACGGCGAGGATATGCTTTTTCGATCATCCGTCACTTCAGGGCCCAGAACTTCAACGGCGTCGAGGGTCAGTCTAGATAGAGGTTTGGACCTCTTATCGGGCGGGGCCGCCAGTCCACGTCGAGCGTCCCGGCCTTCAGGGGGACGTTTTTCCACTAACTTGATTCGCTCCTTGTCCTTCAAAGGCCCCTCTACCGGGACGGGAGACCGCCTTTCCTTTGATAGCAACATTACCTCCAACCTTTCGCGCAAGTCGCAGAGTTTGCGAAACTCCATTGCGCGTCATAGTACAGCGTTTGCACGCTTTGGTCGTCCCAGCAATAATTCAGATATTCCAGATCTCGAAGATATCAATCGAATACAAAGAGGGGCCACGCACAGGTATGCTATTGGAGATGCTGTCCTCATTAGCAACAGTCTCTTGCGACTTGGAAATAGTGTGAACCGACATGGTTTCCCCCCTGGGGCAGGTTTCACCAGTGAGGAACAGCGGGGTCCATACCTCTACGTCTTGGGAACCGTCAAGACTGTGCACTATGAAGAGAACGCTGTGTTCTACACCATTACGAGAGCAGATACGGGTATTGATGTCCGCGGTGATCCAGGTACGACGCTATCCACAATATCATGGATTCATGTATTCATTTATACTTCTTGTGTCACTCAACGTTTTGTGTTTCAGAAACTATGTTGCCAATCATGAATCAAGCCGGTGAAGATGCAGCTCGTAGAGCAGCCGCAAGGGATTCCGCCATGGGAGGGGGCTTGGAGGACCTAGGAGAAGAAGAAGATGTCCATCTAGATTCTGAAGGCAAAGAAGGAACACTTCGAAAATGCTGTTCCCACATCCTGGAGATTGTCTTGCTCCCCTTTTTCCTTATCTATGATTTGTTGTTTTTTGTGGTTGGAAACAGCATCTTTCGATGGATCAAAGCCGTCGTTTTGGCAATTCGTAAACAAGCACATGCATTCTTGAATGGCCAGAGTCCCTACCAGTGTGCGGCGACGGTGACGTCTGTCAATATCATTGTGGTGTGCACCTTTTGGTACATGCTAGTGGATTCGGCGAGACTTGCCTTTATGCAGCCACACCATGATCATACCTTGGCGGTCATCAACTTCATTGTCTGGTGTATTTTGTCGGTTGAGCTCTTTTTCGAAGTCTTCATCCGACCCGATGACTTCCTTTCGTTGATTCATTCTGAAAAGGCCTATACCCCGACAACTGTTCGATTCATCAGTGGCTTACACCTTGTTGTGGAGTTCATATCCTTGGCTTTCTTCGTTCCCGAGTTCCTCTGTCTGTTCACAGGAGATTCCTGCAGTAGTCGATACACGTTCTCCTTTTTGAATGCAACGATGATGGCAGTGGCTGGTCCCACCATCAAGGATTATGCCATGGGGAGGTTGTTCTATGCTTGTGTCCGCCTTCGTGTGTTTTCCTTGGTACGACACTGGCGGAACCGCTGGCTCAAGGCCAAGTTTCTGAGCAACGGAAACCTCAAGATTGTACCTGCCAACTTCAACAAAATTGTCTCGGCGAATAAATCAAGGTCCAGTGATATGGACGATGACAACACTGTCATGCGGGTTGTCGCCAATCGCATTGAGCAAAAACACAGGGATAGTGCATTGATTAATGCTTCCAATATTGGCACGGCGTTGATGTTGACCAATTCATACCGAGCACTTGCCATTTTGTGTGCCATTACGGGCTTTTTCCCTCTGATCACTCTCATTGGATTTTCAGGGGGTGCCACGTTGAGCAGCACTGCGCTGGTAAATCAACTTGCACAAACAAATGCACTTGTGAATGTAGAAAGCACAGAATCATGCCAATACCTGGCTGAATCGATGCAATCCTGGACAAAAATGTTCAGGTATCTTGAAGCTGGTCAGATTACCTCTGAGACAAATCATTTCTTGGTTGCTTTCCTTTTGAAGCCTGCAAGATGCGGTAATTATTTCGAAAAAATTGCGCAGGACGTTGGCGGCTACGAGTTTGGTGTTGTTGATTGCAATGAGTATGACGATAGCTTTGTCGGAAAATGTATGTACGGCAGGCTCCCTTGGGCTGAAATTGAATGGTCGAATGATGATGCGAGGACTGGAAACATACTGGACTTTCCGACGGCACCTGTAGATGGTACTCTGACGGATTGGAATGGTAATGTCACGGAAGAAAGCTTCAGTGTTGTTGCGAGATTCAACTATTCTCGGAAGATCGAAACTTCGTAAGTAGCGTGTGAGATCTGTTGATTCGATGTGTTGCACTGCTGACGGATTGTCCCTTCAGTGCACTTTCGTCGTTTCTGTTGCAGTTTACTCTTTTGTTGACAGTCCTTGGAAGTCTTTCCATCCTTCGAAAAGACGCCGAAGACCTGGTGCTCCGACCGCTTCGAAGTATGTTGAAAATTGTTGCTCGCTATGCGAAAAATCCGTTGTCACAAGCGACGCCAGCTGGGCGAGACAACTACAGCGTGATTAGTGATGTTGAGTCTGAAGTACTAAGCATTGTTTCTGACGGCGATGCTTCGGAGGCAGACAACGTGGAAACGTACGAAACAGAACAGCTCATCACAGCCGTGGCGAAGATTACTGACTTGCTCAGGAAGTGTTGGGGTGAGTGCACGTTGTGTTGTTTGGAGTTTGTTTATAGTTACCATCCTCTGACATTGTTTTTTGTAGGGGTTGCCGGGGCTGATATCATTTCGACCAACTTGGCATCTAGTTCGCTGGCAGAGGTTTTCAATCCAACAGTACCCGGCAAGTCTGTGTATGCATTGTTCGCCTTTGCCGCAATTGATGGGTTCGATCACGCACTCAAATGCTTGGGGGGAGATGTTATGATTCTGATCAATGATGTAGCCTCTGTCCTCCATAATGAAGTGTATCGTTGGGGATTTGGTGATTCAGGTCAATGTAACAAAAACCTTGGTGCTGCATTCCTGATGGTATTTCGTATCGGGTTGGTGAAGGAAGTTGATGAGAAGTTGAAGGAAGCTGCTCAGCTAGTGTTCTCTACCTCTGAAACGAAGAAGGTTCCAAGAAAAAAGACATCGAAGCAGTCGTCCACACATACTCGGGGAAGTTCGGAAAGCCTGAAACAGGGCTCTAGGGTCCGCAACGGTTCCAATTCCAAACAAGAGAATGACTCCGAGGCAAAGAAATTGTCTCTTCAATCATTGCCCGGTATCGCTATGTTTACCGACCGAGCTGTCATTGGGATGTTGAAGTCTTTTGCTGGTATTGACAGAGATGAAAAGTTGAGGGGGTGGAGTAGAGATTTCAGGCTAAGTGCAGGTGTGGGGGCTTTCGATGTAAAGATGATTTTTGGAATGGATGCTGGTTGGGCTGTCGAAGGTGCCGTTGGTAGTGAGTACAAAATTGATGCGACATACTTGTCGCCGCACGTCAACATGGCTTCTCGGATGATGAGTGCCTGTAAGCACTACGGTGTGACTATTCTTTTGAGCGAGGCTGTCCAAGAACTTATGTCAGATACGGCCAAGTCCAAGTTGCGCAATGTGGATCGGGTAACTGTGAAGGGTAGTGCCACAGTACAAAAGATTTACACATTTGACGTGCGACAAAATGCAGACTTTTTCCTTTTCGGGCGGTCCGATGAAGATGCTGATATGGCTGCAGATGCTTACGTTCCATCGATCTGGAACACGGATCAGGATCTCGCGTCGATGCGGCAGCACGTGTCTTTGGATTTCGAAACGGAATTCAAGGCAGGTATGAAGGCTTATTACACCGGCAATTGGCCCACAGCGATCAAGAGGTTCGAGAAAGCTAACGAAATCATGATTGAAGCAGCGATGGAAGAAGGCTATCTACATGATGAGATGGATGATACAGAAGATCGGTTCGAGTTGTACCGCAGAGAGACCGCTGATGGCCCTTGCAACTACCTGATTAATTTCATGAAGTCTCAGGGCAGTGAAGCTCCAGATGGGTGGGATGGTTGGCACCCGTTGTTAAGCAAATAGACTTTGAATGAACTTGGGAACGAACAAATTATAATTGAAGTACATTCTCAATCTTTTACGATTGGTACTGTTGTTTTTACTTCATGATTGTTTTATTACGTACCTCCTAGCACCCTGGCGTACAACATACAGACGGATATGGCGCCAAAAAGGTCGAACCGCCATGTCAGTCCCTAGTGACTGAGTCCCTGGAGGACGAAGGATCACGTCGTCATGACAATGCCGTAGTAGTTGGACGACGTTTGAGGTCTCTCTGCTCTCCAACAAAAAGTGGTGATTGAATCCGATTCAATCGTCCTCTGGTGAACCTTTCCATTTCTGCTCTCGAAGCAGGTAGTTTCAACGACACTCTCACAGGTGGAGCATTCCTAGTCTTCGGGGACGGAATTACTACGACTAGAGAGTACCCGAATTGAAACCTAAGCGTTGCCTCGAGATTCGCAAATTCACTCTCCAACTATGAACAAGTTCTTTGAGCAGACAAAAAAGGCAGCATCGAAAGCACGTCAGGCCGGCATCTCAAATCTAAATGCAGCTTCTAGTGCCTTGTCCAGTGCCAGTGGGGCCAATATCAACCTGACAACTGCAAAAACGGATGATGAACTCAAAAGGATCCTGACCGATATGCCTGTACTTTTTGCAGGCACGGTCTGGAAGCGACGAGGTGGCCTTGCCAAGCTTGGAAGTTACACAAATGCTTGGGAAAGCAGATATTTGCAGTTGCGCGGAACCATTCTTCTCTACTTTGATTCTGATCCTACGAAAGCTTTGAGTTCATCGAACGATCTACTTGAGCTGTTGAGAGGGTACATTGATCTGGCCCAGGAACAGGCGTCCGTCCAGGTTTCGTTTGGCCATTCTGGAGCACCTTCTCCCTTTTGTCTTAGCATTAAGGTGCAAGTTGGTCTCACACAGGAAACAAAGTGGAAGTTGTGCATGGAACATCACCAATCGCAGATGGAATGGTTGGCCGCTATTTCCGATGTAACTGTGCAGTGCAGTGTGGACAGCTATAACAAGGCTCTCCTGGAGGCCGCGAACCCCAGCAATCATGGTCCTGTTTCTAGTGATACCTCTACCGGTACCGGTTTCTTGCGATCCCCACCTGTCTATGAACCTGGAGCCAAGGACAAGAAAGGTAGTAGCAATATTACCCCTGCGAGAACATCTTTTCAGTTAACACATCAGCTATGGATGCTGGATGAATATACGATTGAGAGAAAGACAACGCAAACAGAAGATCAGCAACGAAAAGCCAAGGCTTCTGTTGATACGGCTATACAGGTCATGGAACGGTTACTGGCCGACGAACGCAACCGTCACGCGACTGCAACACAAAAGCTCAAGGAAACCCAGGAAGAGCTCAAGACGACGCAGCAAGCAAAGGAGGAATTAGAGACCCAACTTCAAAAAGCGGTTGCAGACAACAAGTGTTTGGAGGAAGAGTTATCTGTCCGAATATCCACGCATTCACTGGGATACGAAGAGCCACAACCGAAAGAAAGCGAGAGTGACGAGTGGAAGGAAAAGATAGACACCCTTCAAAAGAAACTGGAATCCAAGTCCATTGCACTGCAAGAGTTACAGGATGATTTGGAGACTACTCGGACAGAATTGGAGGAAAGGGCTGCTGAACTTGAAACAAGAGTCGTGATTCTCCAATCTGACAAAGATGAGCTGGAACAAAAACTGTCTCAGCTGGAACAGCAGAAGCAACAAGATGGTGATACGAGTTGGAAGGTGTCATTCTTGGAAGAGCAACTGGAAACGGCGAAAAAGGAATATCAAGAGTCATTGGAGGATTTGGCTGCGGATTATGCCAGGAACCTTCATGCTGCTGAAGAGGAGTGGAAGAAGAAGTTACAACAAGAGCAACCCCAAACAGTGGAACCAAGAATGCTGGTGCGTCCAACGTCAAGCTTCTCAGAAGAAGAATCAGTCGATGAATTTGAAGACTGCATCGAGGACTGATGATCACTCGGTTGGGGTAGTGGTACGCGTCTCTAGGGGCAGAAATATGTTTGTAGTGGCTGTGGGGAAGTTATTTAAACAGTTTACAAGTGCCTATTATATACATAGTTTTCATTGTTGATCCAGACTTTGAATCAGGTTTGCCTGATTCTCAATGAAATCCAAATTGTAACGGTTCTCATTGCAGATCGTCTTCAGTTCGTCATGGCGGGTTTGTACCATCTTATGCATTGCCCTGAATGCTCGCATGAAAGATCCCCTGTGCTTGTCCATATGGAGACCATGATTCTTCAGCATCTCAAGACACCACTGAAGGTAAAACTCGACATGAGGCGACGTCTCCATGTTCTTTGCAATGAACTGCATCAAGCGCTCCAAGTGCTCGGGGCCGATAGTACGAACAACATGAGTGATGGCGTCGTAAGGCGTTGCTTCAAGGACTTCGGTCACCAAGGCAATTTCATTCAGGTGAACTGCCATACGCAAAGCCATACCATACTCCCCATTTTGAAGTCTTGATTCCACGGCAGCCGGTGTTACGGACTCTGACAAAGAAATAGGATCAAAGATCATGTCCTCATCGAGGGAATACACGTGAAGACCTTCACCAGAAACAGCAGCCCATTCCCTTCCAGTGGATGAGAAGGCAACCTGACTCGTGAGGACTTCAACCTTGCTTGAGCGGGACCCATCATCTCCACGTTTTGCCCCAGGAAGACGGATTGCATTGTATGCAGTTTCATCGCCAGAGTCAGCATGGTCATCCATTGGACCATAATCTGTCATGTTCTTGGAGTTCAACTGAAGAAAGGAAGAGAAGGATGAAGGTTAGATTGGCTCAAAGACAACGAAATAGGTCGAAAAATAGGCGCAAGTCAAGTCAACGCTCAGACATCCAAGGAAGATTAAGAACTCCAGTGGGGTCTCGGACCCGTCAGCGTTTTACTGCAAACGTTTATGGGATACATCGATCATCACGTTGACTTTTACAGCCATCCAAACCCAGCGAATGTTTCAATAGATGCTACATACCTCATCCAGGACACCATCAAGACTTCGATTGAATGTCACTTGGAACTTCTTCAGCAGGATCTGCTGAGACACTTCATAGATACAAACGAATTTGCTGTTACCACCAGCGAGAATGAACGATCCGTCGGCAGAGTAGCAGACAGAGGTAAAATGCCGCGAAGAAGCATTGTTGTCCGCTGTCATACGGTCATTGATCTTGCGACCACCAGCAATATCTCGCCGCCCATCGATCTCATACTTGAGCTTGGCAGTCTCAACATCCCAAAAAGTCAAGATACCGCCAATGGTTCCTGTACAAATCTCCTTGCCGTCGGGGCGGAAAGACACGCAGACCACGTCGGAGTTGTGCTGCAGGCTTTCTGTGGGGACGTTTCCCTTGTAGAGATCCCAAAGCTTTACAGAGCCATCCCAGGAAGCACTGGCAAGAACACCGCCACTGCTTTGGTAGGTCAAGCAACTGACGGGGCCGCTGTGACCTGTGAAGACGTCAAGCAGCTTTCCAGTCTGGAGATTCCATGCATAAACATGGAATGGGTCCATAGCTCCGGCTGTAACAATCTCACCACTTGGATCAACTGCCAAACTCAAGAACTGAACAGGCTTGGGAGTGGTCAAAGTCTTGAAGGTCTTATAGCGATGTAGGTCATGGGCCCTGACTGTACCATCCATGCCAGCGGTCAAAACGACACTGGCATTGGCAAAACACACGGCAGTGACAGGGGCTTGATGAGATTGCTCCATTGTGACGTAGCAGAAACCACTTGAAGCATTCCATAGCTTGACCTTTCCGTCTTCACCTCCTGTACAAACAACGATACCATCTGGGGAGTATGCCATGCAGCGCATCCCGTATGCGTGTCCGCGTTGCTTCAACACATAGGTTTCGGAGCGCCACTCCCAAACAAGCAGTTGTTGGGACGTTGGGCATCCCAAGGCCAACCACTCGCCAGTTTCATTGAGAATGCAGGACTGAATGAGTTGACTAGTACCAACAGACAGAGTGTGAATGTTAGATACAGAAGGCATTTCGTAGAGACCAAACACTCCAGAGGAAAACCCCAAGGCCAACAATTGATTTCGGTGGTTGAATGTGCTTGCGACCACAGTGCTTCCGGGTTGGTTGAAGTAGTGGCGCGTGTCATGCTTCCAAGGAACTCCTACAAGCTTGTGAGCTTGAGTTTGGCCATCGTAGAGACCAGGCAATGACAGCGCTGTTTCCTTCTGTTGACCCCCAGTGAAAAAGTCCACGGCGTCGTCCACCTGGGCTTGGAAATCGTCCGCGGGTGGCAGATCGATGTCCTCAGACATATCAACATCCATAGAAGAAGCCGATACCTTGTCTTCGTAAACTGGCTTCCATGATACCAGTGCTCCATCTTGACTGACGGTGTAGCATCCTTCAATGGTGGATCTGTCGGCCGAATAATTGAAATAGGCACCAACGACTGGAGATTTGTGACCACTCAGTGTGACTGGCTGGTAGTCCTTGGTTGTATGAGTGGTCCAAATACGAGCCGTACAATCGCGGCTGGCTGCCAACAGAACGGAAGAGTCTGCGCTCCATTCAATGAACGTAACATCGCTGGACTGACCAGTGTACGTTCGATGAAGGATCATAGGAGAACACTCCTTGCGCAAATGGTTGGGTGCCAACCACACTTGGACATGCTTTCCATGGGTGACAGCAATATAACGCCCGCATGGAGAAAAGACAGCATATCGGACTCTTCGCTTGAATCTGAAGCGGTGCAAGACGACTCCTCGCACGAAATTGACAATCATGGCATAATTCTGCACGTCGACAACGAGCAACAAAGTGTCGTTGGGCGAGAGAGCCATTGTCCGAATGTTAGAGCGTGCTTCAATAGGAAGAGTTCGCACTGTGTGGGTCTTGAGGTCAAGAACTTGCACTCTGTTGGAGACCGCAGAGATGAGGGAGTTGCCATTGGCGGTGTACAACAAATTGGATCCTGATCCCTTGCCATTTCCACCATAGGCATCGGTGGTGGTGGGGTTACCGTAGTAGGCCCCACACAATCTTTGAAGTTTGTAATTGAACTTCATTGTGTAAACGACTGGTTGGTCAGGGCGACGCTTGACAGTCCAACCATTTCGTTGTGAGGCAAACAAAAAGCAGCGTCAAAGAATATGACCGAGGCGGTGGCTAGGAAGCCTTTTCGAAAATTGGGTGGTGGTGGGAGGATTGGGTGGCGGCGAGTGGCGAGAGGACTCGTCGCGCGTTGTCGCAGGATCTTGTGACGTCAACTCCGGGTGCTAAAACTCGAATGTCACCAGTCGACGACACTCACCATTCTTCCCTCCCAAGACCATGGAAGAAAAAGGCAACACACCAAGCAGAACATCATGAATCCAGTTGTGGATACATCACCAGAACCTTCGACTTCTGTAATAATGTCCAACGTGGAAATTGAACCTGTGAGATTTCCTCGCATCAAATCTTTGTTTCAGCTGGACCATTGGATTTGTTGGGGATGCCTTCGGTTTCAAAGATCACGAAAGCCCATGCTGCTAACAGCCTTCGGGTTTAACCTTATCGCTATTGTGTGCATTACAATGGCAACCTTTGCAATCCGTCGGTCACCAAACTTGGAGGCTGTAGGATGGGCCCGTGCATCCTTGGAGCTTGAAGTCGTGAACTGTACACTTCCCACAGATATCCCACCAATGATTCATGTACAAACCTGGTTGGGTCTGACAGGGTATTTTGGAGAGTGCCATGCCAGTTGGGCCGAATCCAAGTCCCCAAGCCTCCCGTATACCTCTAGCATCCAACCATTCTGCAACAATTCTGTCACTCGAGCAGATATTGAAGAAGCCATGATCCATACTGACGATTCGGTGGATTCTTTTGATTTTTGGATGCAATGTGAGGTGCTATCTAATATCCAGGACTTGCCAGACTCGCCTATCCTGGGGGAAAGCCCTCCACCATCATGTGGTGTATGCGAAGAAACTTCTGACCGCTGTATTGCAACTCTACTGTCTGCAGCATCATTTGGAGTTTTTCCGTTGATATTGACCATTCGCCGCTATTGTTCTTCGAAACGAGAACAAGGACTGCGATTGCGAACCGTCTTCTTTAGTGCATTGGCTTTGGCACTGGGAATTCGTACATTTACGACGTTTCATGGTGAATGCGTTCAATCCTTACTGCCAAGTACAAACCCTTCTTCCTTTGTTGTTGTGATTTGGTCTCCACAATGTCATGGTGGGTTGCCCGTGTGGAGACATGTCCACATGCCTTTGAAAATGTTCATGGGGGCCCGGTTAGTCATTGCTGCAGCCTGTTTCAAAGGTTTGTATCTGGGTATGCATATTTTGACCCCGGTGGCCCAATCATACGATGACATTCCAGAATCTAATACCGATGAAGAGGAGACGTTTCTGGATTCATAGTAGCATCTAGAATGGTGAACCAACAGTCATTTGAGACTGCAGGCTTTGACCAGGTCTTGGACCAGTCTGCAGACTTTTCTTGAGTTACTGCTTTCTATCTCCGTGGTGCCAGCGACCCGCCAACATTTTTTACAGTGTGCACAAGAGCGATGCTACGCTGGATGGGAACATTTTTGCGAGGTGCTATCGGGGACGAGTGTACATATCAATTTTGACTGGAGGAGATGGATGAGGCTGCGTGGCAAACACTGGAGAGAGCAACACAAGGAAAAACCTGAAGATGACGGGATAGACACGACGACAACGAGAAGACAAAGGTAACAACAGTGCAACACCGTAGACTAGCTGTCAAACATTTTTGGGTTCGGTACTGCCAACTAAATGTCAATGCATTCCATTCTTGCTACTCGGGAAGTAGTTCACAGCCTGTCGTAAGAGATGACGCGAAGAAGTGTGACGAACACAACTACTACAACGAGCATGACAAAGAAAGTAGCAAAATCACCCTAACAACATTTCTACTCGTACCCACGACATCCCTACTCTACACAAAATCTATGCTACTGATTATTACGCCAACTGCCGAAGGAATCTATCTAGGGTGTTGGTATGTGCGGCGATACAAACCTTGCAGCTCGGTCAGCAGTCTCATTGCAAGAACGATTCCGAAACAACCCTACCGTTGAGTGAGTACATGGGGGGACGTCAGGAGGTCTTCGACAAGCGTTCATGGCAGTGCGAGGACCACACTTACCCCTTGTATTTTACAAGGGCACCATGGCTCTCAAGAAAACGAAACGCTCCCTGCTGGAACCCCAAACCAGCTTCTCCGTCGTCGAAATCGCGATCCCCATGGCCCCCCACCGGGGAAGTGGTGAGGGAAGGAACCGCGACATCTCATGGAACTTGAACTTCTTTCCTCACTACAACGACATGATGTACGGGATCGTCCCTGCAACGAGGCCGCGTCCCGAGACTGCAAAGGTTATACCGCACGTACACCAACATAAAATATGAGCTCAAGAAATGCGAGAATGAACGGCAGGGTTCGGGTTGATTGTGGTGTTGGATCAAACCGTGAAACGTCTCGATTGTACCAAGGTGTGTAGAAATCGACGACGATATGGTTTGAATTGCCGTTGTTGCCTTGACCGTTCAAATCGATCAGGACAACGTCTAGGCGACGAGTGGTTGTACCGCAACATGTAGAAATCGACGGAGCTGGGACCGTTGCTTGGTTGGCAGTTTGTTCGCAGACCCACATGCTATGAGGCAACGGCCAATGCTGAGATCAAGATGCCCTTGTATTCGGTGGAGGCACGGTGGATGCTTCCATGGCATCAAGTTTTGGAGGTGGAAAATGGTGACGTCAGCATCGTTTTGTACGCGCCAAGGACGACTGGCTGTGAGCCTCATCACTCATCACTCATCAGTCAGCGCTCATTCATCACAACTCGGTAGCTTGTGTGGAACGAAAACGCATCAACCTCCACAAAGAGGAACCAGTCAAAGAGCAACAGTCCTTCTATGCATGATGGTTGAACTCAATGTAGAACAAGTAAAATCTATTGCCTGTCAAGAGGGATATTACCTGATAGGTCACAATTTGCAGTCTAGAGTGGTTTCCTTTGGTCAAAAGGACAAATCTGGAAGGCCTCGAGTGCGGATCAACGTGTACTACACTACGGGTACCATAGGAACCTGTCTCCGCCATCCAAGGCAAGGAAAAACGCAGCTCTTTCGTCGAAATTGTGACTTCGATTTGCTTCGACGCATTTTTGAGAATCCAAGGGTTCACACCGCCGTTGGATACCAACGAGTGGACAACATGCCGGATTTGTCCGAATCGTCCGTGTCTTCTGCGGGCAATGACGAGGAGTCCCTTGTCAGTGAAGAAGAGGAGTTGAAGAAGCACTTGGCTCGACTTAAGAACAAGAAAGCTGCTATTGAAAGGCAGGAAATTGTTGCTCAAGAGGCTCTACAAGCGATTGTTGCAGAGCGAGAAAGAAAAGAGGCAGCTGAGAGAGCACGGCAGGAGGTTGAGCGAAAGAGCAAACAGCAAGAAAAAAGGGCGGAGAGGCAGCAAATCCAAAGGGCGAGGCTAGAGACGGATTATGATCAGCGCGGAAAATTCACCTGGTATTCCATGGATAGGAGCATGCATAGTCACTTCGAAGAGTGTTTTGACAGCGGGTGCTCTTGCTTTGCGATTGGTGATTGCACCTTTGTCACGTTGTATGAACATTCCGGATGGGCTTTCTCTGGTGGACTACCGAAACTCTTACACAACAAACTAAATGGAAGGCAGCAATGGCTACCTAATCCAGTGTACGTGTCTCTCGGTTCCATGGATCGTTACTATATCAGATTCGAGGATGATGAATCAGAATGGGTAGGACCCGAGCTCCTGACAGAGGAGCTACAAGGAAGCAAACGCACTGTGAAGACTGTTGCATTCGGCGAAGATTGGGACACCTACTTTATTGTGTATACCGATGGCTGGTGGAGTTGGAGTGGGAACATTCCAAGCGAGCTTTCCAAGCTTCTTGCATCAAGGAATAATAGATCCGACCTATCTTGCGTATCTTTGGGACCTGCTGGAGAGTATTTCCTGTCGGCAAACAATGGCAGAATGTGGTGGGGAGGAATCTCCGACAGTATCTTGGATGAAATTGGCAAATACCGAGATCGCATCACCTTTATGGATTTCGGTACAAATGACGACGTGATTATTCGATACTCCTGAGTGGACGATAGCACCAGCGGTGTTGAATTCTAGAGTGCTAGAGTAGTAAAGAGTAGCTATGTAAATTAGCCAGCTAAGGTGAATTATATGTACGTAACCAGGGTACGGGTCGTGTGGTACGATCACTTGGACTCGGTCGGAGCGGATGATTTCGACCGACACCAACCGAAATTCTTGCTCACAAATCCTCCGAAAAGTTGCACCACCATGGCCAACCCTGCCAAGCTGTGCGTCGTTTCACGCTACAAGCCTGAAACAATTCCTCTGAACTCCAACGGTGAACCCAACCTTGACGAAGCATCCAAGTTCAACGATGGTTTGGATGACTTCAACCACCCACGCTACCGCCGCTTGAGAATTCTTGAACAGCTTGGAATTCGAGCATCCCAAGAAAAGCCAATCATCGAGTGCTTTGCTCCCAATGACCCTGCTTCTGATTTGTCTCCCTATGCTGTGGTGCATAGCCCGGAACTTTTGGAGTTTTTGAGCACCTCTTGGGACCGCTGGAATGCCATGGGTGAGGCTCGGGATCCCATGTGCGCTGTCGTCGGCACCTCAGAGGATGGTACAGAGCACAAGGCTTGGCCGCTCATCCCTGGAAATGTTCCACTTTCACGTCACACCTACCAACGCGCGTCCAAGAATGTCATGGGCCAGATGGGCTACTACTGCACCGACACGTGCACTCCGGTCTTTGAAGAAATGCGAGAAGAACTCGCTTGGGATGTGGCAGTGATGGAGCAAGCTATCCAGTTGGCCAAAGATGGCCCTATTGTGTATGCTTTGGCCACTCACCCAGGACACCATGCGGCCGAAGACTCGTTTGGTGGTTATTGTTATTTGAATCATGTGGCATTTGCTGCTCGCAAACTTCAAAAGGACGCAGGTACCAAAACCGTCGGAATTGTGGATGTGGACTATCACTGTGGAAACGGAACTGCATCTATTTTTTACGAGGATCCATCTGTGTTGGTCATTTCGATTCACTGCGATCCAGACCACGAGTACCCGTTCCATTCTGGTTTCGCAGATGACACAGGAGCCGGAGCTGGAGAGGGTGCTACTCACCACATTCCTTTGTTGCCTGGAACATCTTGGAGTAAGGGCTACTGCGCAGCTATGGAAGAGGCAGTGGCAAAACTAGAAAGCTTTGGAGTTGACGCTCTCGTTATCTCATTGGGACTCGACACTCACAAGGGCGATCCGTGTGCTCTGCGACGGGCTGGGTTTGAATTGGATGGGGACGACTATGGAGAAATGGGACGTATGTTTGGAAAATTCGTGTCCAAGCGTCGTTCAGAAGGCTCCAGCATGCCTGTAGTGGTGGTGCAAGAGGGAGGGTATGCCATGGCCCATGTTGCCGACGCCGCTTCAGACTTTTTGTGTGGATGCAGCGTTGAATCCGTCTAGGAGAAGTCGCCGTCGCTCATGGTCAAACCCACTTCAGTCGTACGCGGAATCTGCCGCTTGGCAAGTTGGAGTAACCGTAGATGTCACCAGGAGTTGAAAACCGGTGGGTTCCGTTTGAGAGAGTGACAAGAGATGATGTTGGAGGCAGATGTGACGAGGTGGGCGGTCCCATTAATTAAGTAATAGGTATATCCATTATTGTACATTCTATTCTTGGCGCGCCTTTTTTACCTAGGAATTTAAACCGCGAGGCGCGGGCGGCAACAGTTACGCGGGCTGAGGTGCACAACCCGCGAAAGAGGATGAACGCATTGCTGTCGGTGTCCCTATTTTTTTAGGGCCAACCAAACCCTTTCGAACGCCACAAATCTTTCGACGCAACACTGTTTGGGGTTGGAGTGGTGCGAACCTCTGCTGATTCTCGTGGAAAGTCGGGCATTGCTGGGTATTGTTGAGCATTGTTGTTGCTCCGAGTGACAGGAAGAGAGGTTTGTCAGTAGTAGTGGAGTCGGACCAAGCAAATAGCCAATCCAGTCATCAGGTTTTGTGGTGCAACACCGATCGCCCAATCATCAAGCCACTGAAAATCACTGGCCACCAGTGACTCTCACAAACAACTACAACAGACAGCACAATGGAGGGTTCCCATTCATTCTCTCACTCACATTCTCATAATAACAACAACAGCAACAGTAGCTCGCAAGCGACCGTTCGAACCGGTCACCGCGTTCTCATGCAGTCGGCGTCGCTCA
Organism: Nitzschia putrida; assembly: GCA_016586335.1. Lineage (NCBI taxonomy): Eukaryota > Bacillariophyta > Bacillariophyceae > Bacillariales > Bacillariaceae > Nitzschia > Nitzschia putrida. The sequence continues at coordinate 145,429 of BLYE01000019.1, read as the reverse complement.
GTCTGGAGCAGAAACTAGAACTTCTCGAAAGTCGTTTCACACAACCCCAAGAAGCACAAACGCCTCCTGCTGCTTCGACCGGTGAAGCTGTCGACTCCCCTTCCTGCTCAGTACACAGCTTCTCATTCAGTCCGAGCCAGCAGCTGCAACATTCCAACTTGCCTTCCTCGTCTGTGAGGTCCAAGCGGCGTCCCAGCCTCAACACTAGTTTTCACGCGGTGGAACGAGCCGCTGCCAAGCATTTGCGAAAGGTTAGGGCCAATTCTCCTACCTTTGGTATCATTTCCTCCGCTACCACCAACAGCAACTCGGGTCTCAATCATAGTCGTCTCACCAACCAGTCAACTGCCAGCAACTCTAGTTCTCAGACATTGCTAACCTCACATTTGCAACCTCGGGTGGTAGCCGAGTCTCCTCCTGTACCTGTCACACCGGGCTTGGCTACTTCGCCTAATCACACGTCTAAGAATACCCCCAAGCCTCCAGCTGCAAGAAATATTCTGTCGTCTACGCCTTCCAACCGTGGTGGGGAGAACGCTTCTTCCAACCAAACACACAAGGTACGACTTTATTGTTGTGGTTGGATTAGTTATTTTTTCCGGTCGTCCTTAAAACTTTTGTATCTTCTTCCTCAACTCCTACAGAAACGCAAGTCGGCCCCCAAACGCAAACAGGCAAGTGTCCAAGACCGCTCCGTTCTTGCGACATCATCCACCACGTCTCTGGCATCGCCCGAGTCGTCCAAGCGTCTTCGATCCGAAGACTCCAATCCCCGCCCGCTTCCCTCGGCCTTGACGGAAAATTCGAGAGATCGATCCAATTCCGCCAAGACACCCAAGAAGCAGCAGCAACCCCCTGTCAACAACCACTTGATTCATCATTTTTTCTCTGCCACCAGTGCCAAACGCAAAGATTCCAATACCAGTACAGGAACAGCTACTTCCAGTAGTACCACCAGCACCCAAAAATCTGCTACGGACAAGGTTGATTGGCAAGCGCAATGTCTTCAACTCCAACAACAGCTACAAGATAAAGATGAACAGCTCAAAGCTGTCACCAACAACAAGACAATTCTACATACCGCCCTGCAAACGGCGTTGGAAAAAACAAAGAAGGAGCTTGTTTCACTCCAGGACTCCACCAAGAAAAAGCTCGGTTGTACATCACAAGTTTTGGAGGAGTTGTTTCGGTGGAAGTCCAATCAACAGGCAAAAGAACTTCGTGAAACATTGGCCGCTAACGGTGCTCGATTGGGTCGGATTGTGTATGCTCGCGCTGGAATGCGGGCCCTCGAGAGTTGGGAAGAGGGATATGCTACCAAAGATCTAGAACAGCGGAAGCAAGAATTGGTGGAGCGTCGCAAAACCTTGGAGGCCCGGGCAAGACAACCCACTGTTGCCTCCAATACATCGCCTCTGGAGGCTGTCGAAGCCAAGGCTTCGATCCAAATGCATATATCCAATTTGAAGCATCAAGAATATGAACTCGCAAAGGAAGAAGAGGCATTGAATGACGAAAAGGGAGCTCATATTCGTGCCCTCAAACGAGTTGCAAGTGAAGATGCTTCGCGATTTCGATCCAGACCCAAGGTGAGTGATTCGCGACGTTTGCATCAGATTCAAATTGCACGAAAGGATCGTGTCTCACCTGTTCCATTTTCAATCCCAGCTTAACGACCGATACCTGCTTCATTGTTTACTTGGAAAAGGAGGGTTTTCTGAAGTTTGGAGAGGCTATGATTTGGTAGAGTTGCGGGAAGTGGCTGTCAAGATCCACCAGCTCGATCCTCGTTGGCCTGACTCCAAGAAGGAAAATTACACCAAACATGTTTCTCGGGAGTATGAGATTCACCGTAGTGTCCGCCATCCCCGCATTGTCAGTTTGTACGACGTCTTTGAGATTGACAACAATTCCTTCGCGACTGTCCTAGAATGTTGTAAGGGTACCGACCTCGACACACTGTTGAAGTCGAAACGACGACTTCCTGAATCACAAGCCCGGGCGTTGCTAGTACAAATCCTCCTGGGCATGAAGTACCTGAGTGAACCCAGCGGTGATCGTCAAGGAATTATTCACTACGACCTCAAGCCCGGAAACATTCTTTTTGACGAAAACGGAGACGCCAAGATTACGGACTTTGGACTCAGTAAGATTGTGGACGCCCCAGATCCTGCTGAGAGTATGGAGTTGACTAGCCAAGGAGCTGGAACCTACTGGTACTTGCCACCGGAGTGTTTCATCACCACGGAACGAGTCCGTATCAGTAACAAGGTGGATGTTTGGTCGATCGGAGTCATTTTCTATCAGATGTTGTATGGGGCCAGACCCTTCGGCGAGGGAAAATCACAAGACAAACTGTTGTCGGACCATACCATGCTCAATGCCCAGCAAGTACACTTCCCAGACCGTCCTGACGTTTCAGAGGCAGGCAAGACTTTCATCCGACAATGCCTGATGTACGATCAAGCGTTCCGTCCTACCATTGCTCAGCTGTGCGAAAACGCATACGTTTTGAACCCAGAGGCTATCTAAACATAAAAAATGAAAGAACATAAACAAAAAGTCTTAGAGATCACTTCAATCCAACTGGTCTCCCCATGCCTCTTCCTCATGTACTGATTCGGGTGATACTTCAATACACGAAGGAATGTCTGACCCTGGCCTTGTACCCTTCCTGGGTGGCCTCTTCTGGGAAGAGCTACGTCGCAGTTTGGGGCTAGAAGGGGGAGTGTTTGTCTCCAAGCCAAGAGTTGCCTTCCTATTCGACTTTCGCCTAGGCTTGGCTTTTGGTGTTGTCTCGCCGACTCGACTTGCACGGCGCGGTGGAGAAGGAACTGGTGGCAGTTGCTGTGCAGGCTCGGTGGGAATGCTACCCATTGACTCCTCGTGATTGGATTGCTCTGTTTGCGATTTCCTTTCCAACACACTATCTTTGTCAAGAGAAGCTGAGGAACCATTGTGCTGCGCCTCCGGAAGGTCCACCTTGATTGATTTCGAAGCATTTTTCTTCATCTTCTTCTTTTTCTTCTTTGGCTTTTCAGCAACAGGAATAGGACTCTCTAGAAGGAGGACTTCAGGGAGATTCTGTGAAGACTCCACTTGTTCGGTACATGATGAAGTCATGTCTTGAGATTCATTGAAGGGGGCACTAATGCTGGCGTCTTCGGTGATGTTTGCTCGTTCTTTCGAAGGATATTTACACACGGAAGGCTCCTCGGTATCTAGATTTCTCTGATGCTTTGCTTTACGATCACGTGCGCCTTTCCATTCTTCGTGTGCAAGGTAGCAGAAAAACATGATACAACCACAACACATGCAACTCGCGAGGATCACGCCTGTGACGATAAGGGCGATGCTCCATGTAGGAGCCTCTTTCCAGAAGTGAACGAACCGAGATTCCTCGTCTTCCGACAGGTAACTCGAAGGCGGGTCTTGCTCCGATACTCGAATATCAAGAATTTGAATTTCATCAGAACCGGCATAGCCTGCCAGACCCCGAGAAAATTCAATGCGACCTCTGAGGAGCGCTCTCCTTGAGTTGGACGTTTGGTACATCATGGAAACTTCTCCCATGCCTTGAATCACTGTTGTGGTTGGTTCTTCGAAATGAGTTGCATTGCGCTTTGCTGGATAGAAGAATTTGTCAATCAGCTGAGTTTGAAAACTGCAAATTGAATCCCCCGCAAGGCAGGACACAGTCGTTCCACTGTTTTCAACTACCTCATTATCTTGAATACATTCTTGAACACCGTTTTCCCCTTGATCGCCTTTGTAAAATACAAACGAATCAATAGATTGCATGACTACCCCATCTTCTAGTGATGCATCCCTGGGTTGAATACAGACGCGAATCTCAGATCCTCGGGTCAGAGGTACATCCACGAGATCTGTAGTCAGCGGATTCTGATCCTCATCACATATCCATGCTTTTGCCAGGACTCTGAGTGCAGACACCTGGGGATCGGCGCTAACAGTTTGAGCTATTGTATAGAATAGTGAAATTACAGAAGTGATGAACTTCATCTTCTTGTTGGCAACTGGTGGTCAATGATTTGTGTGCTTTTGCTGAGATTGTCAAACGGAAAGGTTACGGTAGGAGCGAATGAGGAGGCTTACATGTTGCGTTGCGCTCAACCTCCGACGACGCATATTATTGATTGAATCCTAAGAATTCCTTGCCGAATTTGTGAGTAGGGGAAAACGAAGTATTTATCGAATGATTGTCGCTCGCGACGAAAAGACGATGAACCATGATGTCCCCTTTTTATCACTCGGAACGTCTGGGTTTCTGCGCTGCTATAGCGACGATGACTTTTGACACAATGGGAATACATTTGTGAGAATTAACCTATACAGACACTTAGAGAAATAGTATAAGTATCTCGTTTTTCTTCGACACTGTGTTCTAACGGGAGTATTATGTTTTAGGTTGATGAGGGGTCATAATATTCTCGTTCCTTTTGCCATACATGTTGGCACGAAACGTACAACCAAAGGATCAATACTTCTTCAAAACGCCCAACCAAAGGTGATACCACCCGAACACCTTCAAACATCGAACACAACCTATTACAATCATTGTCACAGATGTCATCAATCAATGACCCATGATCCATGATGTGGAGGAGGAGTAGTAGAAGGGAAAAGTTGCGAGCCATTCCTTTGTTCGGTATGGATGATCATGACCATCTCCACTTCTCATAAGAACGAGACTGTAGCGTTAGTTCACATCATCTTTCTGGATGAAAGCCCATCTACAGGGTAACACAAGGTAGGCCAAATAAAAATATTCAAATTCTACTAATACGAAAACGGAAATGAATACGGTACGGCACAGAATCTGTAGCATGGGCTCAGTCTTCTCTCATACTCATTGGACAATGATGGGTATCGTGAAGACATGGTTGGCAGAGGAACCAAAGTCACCTCCACCAGAGACAAGTTCATGTCCGCGGAAGGACAAGGAGTAGTCACCGGGTTCCTCGCAGCACATACCATTACCGGCAGAATCAAAGATAGTGAAAGAGTACTCTCGGCCCATCTCCACCGTTATTCTGTAAGTAATTTGGTCATAGGCATTGTGGTAGGTCAAAGGGAGAACGGAAAAGACAGTGGCGTCGTACAGGTTGTCCACCAACTCCCAGCTAGTTTGTTGAGGGAAATCATCAAAGTGGAAGGTGATTTCCAAAGTTGGCTCGTCATAGGTGGGTGCCGCAGATGGAGCAGGGGCAGCGGTAGGGCCGGAAGCAGTTGGGGCAGAGGTGACGGTGCTGTAGTCACCGCCTCCAGCCACGGCAGCACTGCTAGAAGTAGAAGTTCCTTTGTCACGCTTGGGCACCTTAATGACGATGATGAGAATCATCAACAACAACAGGGTACAGAAAGCGGCACGAAGGATTCTATTCACAGAATACTTCCTGGCAGGCGGTGGCTTTTGGAGTGAGTCATCGTCTTCCTCCTCGTAGTGGCTGCTGGGATCCTCTTCATCCACGTTGTAAATTTCAGGATTGTCGAGCTCGCAGGTTCTCTCGCGCTCGATGGAATTCTCATGAGCACCCGTTTCCATGTTGACCATTGCTTCATCTGAGTTGCTGTGAACGGGGGTGGAAACCCTACTGGCGACCCTTGACACATGGGAAGGTTGGGATGATGCCACAGTCTGGAGAGGCACTGTCTGTGAAACCGACTTGGCCGATTTGGCAGACTTGACGGATTTGACTCCAGACAAATCACTACCCTTTGGGAGGTGAGGAAAGAGGGGGTAGCCCTTGAGCTTGTCCTTGTCAGGGACACCCACTTCACTGGGGACGGGAGCCTCGTCGGTTTCGGTGGCCACATGGACCTTGGTTGGGGGCGCTGGTTGTGTGTTGACAGACTTGGCATCCTTGCCTCCTCCGCAGCAAACATTGGTAAACCTGTGGACTTGTCGGTCCAACCAAGGTTCGTTTTTGGAAGATTGCTGACTCTGTGCATCCTCAGGGATCATTTCTTCCAAGTTGTGCAATTCAGATTGCTGAGGTGCAGGAGGTTGCCCAGACTTCTTGGAGGCTGTCTCGCTAACATCCATAGACTGAAAGTCCAAGGGGGGCGGGTGAGATGGGATTAATTCAAGCGGAAGAAATATTGGTACAGCGTTTTCACCTTGAAACCGACGAACTAGAAAACGTACCCTAGATGGAGCCATCATTGTTTCTGGAGGAATTCCTTCCTCAGCCACGCGCTTGGACTTGAAAGATTGAACGTTCCACTGTTTGTCGTCTGCCATGATTGTTGTTTGTGCTACCCGGTCCTAGTAGTGCTGTAGAAAGAACTGATGTCCAGAGAAGGTGTGCAAGAAGGTTGTTGTTGAATTGCTGATGATCCAAGTGTATGTGCGCACTGATGCCAAACGTTGAGAATTCTTCTTGGAGCACTGCCTCCAACGCCCTTCTATGTGATCGTGTGAGATCGGGATTGAATCACTGTTGCAAACGGCCGGCAGTTAAAAGTCCATGTAGGCCCTATACCACAACTCGTGCTTGGTGCACTACAAGACCCCCCTCCCATTTTCTCGGGTTCTTCCCACAATACTATCACACCAGTTTCTGCATGTCACTATAAATCAATAACAAGATCACGCTCCCCGACTGAGCCAGCTTCCATAGTACACCAGACACCAGAGTTGTTCAAGACCTTGCCAGCGGTTCGTTCCCCCCACCAATAGATTTTTGACCGAGTAAATCAAGAGAAAGGAGCCAATACAACAACGGTGTTCTACGTTGATGTTGTAGCTAAACCTAGATTAGAGCCACCCACAAGGAATATTTGGATGTGTAGTAGTAGTGTGAAAGGTTATCGCAGCTCTGCCGGCCGCGCACGAGAAACCCCTGGAGGATTAGTCCAAGTAGTCGATGGCTGGTTGAGTCTTTTCTTTCGATGGAAAGACACAAGCCGTTCGTCCTGCGTCCAGCCGCAGCCTCTCGACCGTCGGCAAGGGACATTAAAGCTCTACTACCTACAGCACGTAGCAAGAGCTGCTCGTATCTTTTGGTAGATTGGAAGAACGAGAGCATCAGGTGGAATCAGACTGCACACTTCAGTAGGACACCATCGTTTCGTAACTTATCTTCTTATAGTATTGCGTAAATCTCTTGGAGTAAGAGAGAAATCATGGTGGAAGACGAGCCCTTTGGAACGACGGCGATCCCAAGCTCGGCGCGCCAAATTGGAAGATCTGGCAATGGTGGCGTCCAAGTCACGCTCGATATGTGGACGGGTTCCACATCTGAGATCGCACAGCAGCCACAGACGCAAGAGTTTGCAGTCTTTGAGGGTCCACGTAACGATGAGTGCATCAATGGTTCGCTTTTGGACGTCAATCAACACTTTGTTGTCTATGTTGTCAAGAAAGGTTTGATTCGCGTCTTGCACCGACACTCGGATCTTAGAACACTCCTTCGGGGACACTTGAATCAAGTTGTTACGGACATTTCCTTTTTCTTGGATGGTGATGTCCTCGCTACCGTTGGTCATTCCCCGGAAACAGGACAGTCCAACCTCATCGTCTGGAGAGTCTTCCAACAAGCCTCTGAAATTCAGAGTGAGAAACTCCTTCAGTTGCAGTCCGAGTCTGCGCAAATGTCTCGTCTTTTGTGGCACCCCTTCAACTCCAACCAACTCTGGGTGATTCACTCCGTTGGACCTGTTTCCAATGGTAGCGCCCCACCACCGGGCCACCAAGTGGCTACCCTTGTGGAAACTACCCGCATCCAAACCACCATGCACCCTCAGGAGAGCCACCCCGTCTGTCACTCTTATTCTCCCTCTGTTCTTACAGACGTTGAGGGAGCTGTGCAACTTAGTTTGCCTTCGGGAAGTTTGGTAGACTTGGCTTGGAGTGGAAGGGATACCCGTCACGTCCTCACGGTTCATTCCAACGGATCTATTGTGCTTTGGGATGTCAAGGAGACGACCGACACAACCGATCCATATTCGGGGTCTACCGTCGCAATGCCCAAGCAACTTGCCGTCATCCAAGAGTTGGCCTCCCAAAGCCGTTGTATTTTCCTGCCCCATGAGAATGCTGTCAGTCTTCACGGACAAGTGGAATCCTTGACTACTTGCTTTGTCACGGCTAGTGATCAAAACTCGGAAATTACGATTTGGAGTTCGTTCACGACCAATCCAGCGGTGCTACCCACCAAGTTGCAAGTGCTCAAGCTGGCACAGCCATCACCTAGTTATGTTTTGGATGTTTGCTTCGGTCCGGCTCCTCAACAAGCCAGTCCTCCTTCTTGTTTCTTGCTTTGGGCTGATCGTACACAGGGGCAGTTGTACGCTCTTCACTTGGCCAGTCATTGGAGTGATAACAACGCCCATGCTTTGTTCGCCGGCGCTGACTATGTGGTTCCTTTTGTCGTCAAGTACCCTGTTTACAGTTGGTGTGTCGTCTGTGCTCCCACGCAGGATGTTGCCGAGGATGATGGCGCACAGCAAGCACCTGGTCTCATTTTTGATATGAAACTGTTTTCGTATCAATCCAAGGCCGTTCAATGTTTGACCCTTACTTCGTACATGTGTTTGCCTCCCAACAATACCTTTGCCGACATTCGGGACACTACCAACCTTGTCTACGCAGAGCCACTCGCTCCTCCTACCTTTTCTTCTATGGCCAGTGCAGTCACTGATGAAACTATTTATGATGAAGACTATGATATCGAAGAGGATGATGCTGAATTTGACAATGTTGACGAAGCGGAGGATCCTGTTCCGGCTGAGATCGACGCAGCACCTACCACCATTGTGGAAGGCAACCCAGCGGATCCGTTTGCCAACTGGCTCGGGGCGATTGCTGGGGCCAACACCGCCACTCCTAGCAGTGACATGTTGCCTCTACCGGTCCCTCCTCCTAATCCACCATCTGCCGATGCTATTCCTTTGCCAACTCCACCACCAGGCTTGTTGCCAACTGCTCCAGCGGGTCTTGCGCCTACATTTGGGAACGAGGCAGGGCAATCCCTGTTGGCTCAGTTGAACTTGGGTGCTGCTCCTGAGGAAGTTGCCAAGCCTCCGAAACCTGCTCAAGAGCCCGTCAACAACAAGGGCAAGAACAAAAAGAAGAACCGCAGTAAGAGTCCAAAGGTTGGTGGCAACCCTTTCCCTGAAGGAACCAAAATCTCTATTCTTAAGCGTGAAGATGGCCCACCCATCCCTTCGTCGTTGCCTCCGCCTGTAGAGCCTCCAATCACAAATGTTCCCATGCCTGCTGTTGATCCAGCTATGATTGATCCTGCCATCGTGTCGATGTTGCCTCCGTCAGCTCCTGTGGCCGTTTCCAATGCCGATATCGAGGAGAGTTTGACCCGCATTGTGGCTCGGGAGTTTGCCAAGCAACCTGGGGTGGAGGAAGTTTTGGAACGGATCATTACTTCCCAGTTGGTTCCAGCTGTCAACAACTCGCTTCGAGAATCGTTGGCATCGTTTGGGCGACCTCTTCAATCGTCCGTGGATCGATTAGGACAACAGGGTATTCGTGTGGATCCCAAGGATTTGGAAGCTCTTGATTTGGAGACTCCCATCAAAGCTGCGTTTGCCGATATGATTCGCGGTGTATTCATCCCCGCCATGGAGTCGATAACCGCTCAAATTCTTCAACAAGCCACACCTTTGCCTCTCCCACCCCCACCACCACCAGTTCCTGGTCCAGATAGGGAAACCAAGGCTATTCTCGAGGCTCTAACGAAGCAACTGGCGGTGATGAATGCCAAGTTGGATGGTGTGACCCAGGAATTGAATGCACTCAAGAGTGCTAGGGCACCTCCCAGTCAACCTCAACCTCCCGCACCCGCTGAGAATCGCCAAAGCCAACTGGAAGCTGTTCGCCAGGAGATTGACATTTTGCTTCAGCAGAACCAATACGAGGCCGCGTTCACAAGGGCCGTTCGTTCAGGAATGGGAGTCTATGCTTGCACCAAGACAGACTTGTCCACTGTCGTGGCTGGGGCCACCCCAGTCTTGTCTCAGCCAACGTTGTTGCATTTGATGCACAACTTGGCCCTTGCACTGAATGCTACGAACCAACGGGATGTGGTAGACTTGATTTTGGAGTGGCTGCAGGAAGTTGCCTTGGCTTTGAATCCAGCTGAGCCTTCCATTCAACAAGGAGTGCGGCCTACGGCGACCGTGGTAGTAGACTGCATCAATAAGAAGATGAAAGAGGGAGATCCACAAACTCGTCAATCCTTGAATCTTTTGCTCAAGGTTGTCAAGAGGTTGCAGCGATAAAAATGAAGTAACAAAGAAAATAGTACGAGTAGTTGTTGGCATTCAATTGTGGTCACCGACTATACCTGCCTGTAGTTTCTCCTATCGTCACCACCGACCACAAGTAGATCATCATCATAAGGACATGAAAAATGGGAGGGAACGAAGACGACGAGTATGACGAGTACCGTATGAATGGTTGTGGCTGCGAATGCGACACAACCCGCAGTAGTAGCGTCACTGGCAGGCGCGAGCGTGTTGGGTCGTGAACGTCATCTTACATAGGAAGTGCGACACATTCGGAGGCAGGCTGGAAGAAGAAATTCTGCCGATGAGGAAGATGCCGCCTGCACGCATCATGATGAGGTCGGAAACTCAACTTCGAAGTTCTCCACATACTCCCGAGCTTTGGCGTTGTTGGCTGGTGGTAAAGCAGCAGTAGTATTTACGACGAGGCAAGCAGGGACACAAAGGAGGTAGTGAAGGTCTGTTTGTGCAAAAAGAGACATCGAAACGCCTTTGAGTTCGTCGCACAAGGACACCCAATCCACTTTTACAGAGGAGTTTTATAACTGGAGCTTGTGATCCTTGCACATTGGCGTTGCTTTCATTTAGTGTAGAGCATTGATCGCCAACAGAGTTAGATCGTGAGTGGAGATTGGACGAAGAACATGACGGCAATCACATCCGCCATTCAGGATCAACCATCTCCAGTGCCAGAATCTGGAGACAATACTCGCACAGATCATACAGACAATGCAAACAATACAGAGACTTCCAAAGTGGTGACGGAATCTCCGGAATCATCGCCAGCTATTCACCCAGCCATTGAGATTTCCATGTGGCGGAATCCAGGCCCCACCCTTCAGTATTTCGGCCACGCAGTGCATGGAATGTTACCCAAAACCTGGCCATGGAGAAAACGAACAACCTTCTCATTTTTACTACTGTCTATATCTATCTTGACACTACATTACATTGGGAAACGGGGACACATGGACTGGGGTTCCAAAGCAGTGATCCAGGGAATCTTCTTGTGGTTGGAACGAGCACTCTTGGAGACGCTGTTTTGGATTGGTTGTGGGATCCTATCTACTGCTGGGCTAGGAAGTGGTCTTCAGACGGGGGCTCTCTTCTTGTTCCCACATGTTTGTAGGTTGGCATTGACTTGGGCCAAGCGACAAGAGTCCGAATCTCCGCCATCCTTGGGAGCTCTCCTGTGGTCTGTCGCTGTTCCTGGCTTTTGGAGTGGAGGTGGTAGTGCGGTGGGTGAGCTAGTGCCTTTTGTATTGGCACGTGTCATCAAACAGGCGGGAGGAGATCCATTTGCCATTCTCCAGGGAGAGATTCCATCGGAAGACCCCAAATCGTTGAATCGGTCTACCACCAACTCATCTACCGTATCAGAATCCGAAATATCCGTTTCCTCGGAAAGCTCTGCAGATTCCTCCTCGACCCAGGGATCACCTCCATCCACTTCCAGTACCACATCCAGTGCTTGGACTCCACATCTTTTGGTGTCCAACACGAAATCGGCTATGCAACGGCAGTTGTCCACCAATGTATTCTGGAAGATTTTCGCCTTGGCAGTGGTCCCAAATGCATTGTTCGATTTGGCTGGTTTGGTCTGTGGCGCGACCTCTGGTATTTCTATGTTGGAGTTTTTCGCGGCCACATGGGCGGCCAAGGCCTTGGTACGGACGCCTTCACAGACGTGCGGGTTGGCTTTGGCTGTGGTGACCTTGGTCCGCCCTAGTGCGTTGTCCTGGGCAGGCAAGGGATCAGAGCTCATTCTACCGAGTTGGTTTCAAACTTGGGGGCGAAACGCCTTGGAGCAGTTTGCAGGAGACATGTGGATGAGTGAGGATGCTGTAACTACTGCAACCGAAGATCCATCATTTGTCGCTACACTTTGTTTCGGTGCACTCAAATTTTGCTGGTCCTGTTTGACGGTATCTTTGTTTGTCTTTTTCATTGTTACCACCATGGAACAAGTTGCTCGACACCATGTTCGGAGACATGGTCATCATGGGCATGGGCATGGACATGCGCATCATGGGCATCGTACTACTAGCCCAAGCAAAAAGGAGAAGACGACTTAAAGAAACTCTCGCTTGGAACAGGGGGCTGATAATATCTACAAACATCTGTACACGTCGAAGAACATGAGTGAAGAATCTGTCTATAGTCAACGAATGAGTTTGTTCTGTTCTTGTTTAATGGGTATACTGCAATACAGCACTTTAGCTTTTCCGATTATTTACATGCAACAGAAGATGGTTCGCTTCGATGAACGGCCGAGGAGAGTGTGGTGCGGACAAAAAATATTAATACACTACTCTGCTGAAGAAATAATAGGAGTACTGGTACAGTAGTACTACGAGTAATGTACCCACCAGTACTTTCGGTACTGATTCCTCCAAACCTTTTGGAATTAGTACGGTCGAAAATAGGGATATAGATAACACTACACTCACTGCTCGCTCTGTATCCGTACGAGACCTGGCAGACGTCGTGTGGCACCGTTGTCTCACCTGCACAAAAATGACACTCTTACTTACCGGTGAGTATCTCGATGTAGTTGTGGTCGGTTCTACGTACACTACTGTACGTTAACTCGGCCAAGGCCATGCTAACAATATTACGAAGTACTAACTACAGGCTACTACTAACGTTAGTAGTAGTTTGATAGTGGCCACTGATCGGACTCTCTTCTTCATCAAGAACATGCAGCTTATAAATACGCGTGGTGGCACGTTTCTGCAAGAGGCAAGAAGGTTCGAGGACGATCCGTCTTCTTCTCGGATTATTTTTGCATTATTTATCGTTGCCGTGTTCAAGACAGAGTGTAGTCTACTGCTACTACTAGTACAGTATTTGTAGTGTGCTTGATTTTTCAAGACTGTGAAGAGGTTTTTGGGTACCAGAGCTACATGTTGGTAGAGATACCATACACCTCCTACTCACGAGCGAGAATCGGTAGCTACCGGCAAAGGAGAAAAAGTTCTCTGCACAACAGACGTGGCTCAATCATACAGTACTGGTACCAATTAAATAGTCCCTCTCTCAGTAACATGGTTTACACTCTACTGTAAAAAGAACAGTGCTGCTGCTGTGTATCTAGGTCCAATCGAGCGAGAAGAGGACTCCAGGTTTGACGCCAACTCATAAGGGCAACAATCGAACACGAGCTTTCCAAGCATCCGTGACTTTTGCACATAAAGATATCATGCATACGCATCCGAGATTGGCTACTTTTGTGACATTGCCGTGTTGTTAATGTTTGACTATCCTAGGACTTTATCCGGGCCCAAATGGGAGGGTCTTTGATGGCATGGGGTGAACACCTGTTCGAAATCGGCGATGACTTCTCACATTATTCCGAAATCCTGACACAAACAATACAACAAGAACATCGCCATGAAGAGACCTACTGACAGTCAACAAGCAACGAATAAGAATGCTGATATTTCATCCATTGACGCAATCATTGCTAGCATTTCTCCAAGACGACATCGGCAATCCTCAGCTGAGTCCTATCACCAGTCCACATTCCCCAGAACGGTCGCACTCATTGACAAGGTTCTGGCAGTTTTGGAACATCAGGGGGGCATTGATCAGGATATTTCCGGAGACAAACAACAGGAGGAGTGAATAGGAAAGACCAACTATGGGGCCCACGTGACATCCTCCTCTCCTCCGACGCACCCAGGTGCACAATTAGACCATGCGATGCAAACTGTTCCAATGGCTCGTCCTCGAGGACAGTGCGCTGCATTTGAACTATACATTTTTATAGTAATACAAACATAAACACCAAGAGCCTATCTCTTACAAGCATCGTCACCATCCAATAGTATAAGAAATTCATCTGATCGTTCCTTATTATCTACAGTTGGTTTCCTGTCCTCGACATTCCAAAGCCATCACAGCAGTAACCATCCTCCGAAGAAGGTAGCTGTGAGCATAACGCTACGAAGATCATATCTTTAATCTATATCTCCACCCGGCACTGTAGCGTTCTCGTTGCTAGCTAGAATGACACGGCGCCCAATGTCAGCAACAATATCATGAGCGGCGTCAGGGTTGCCCACGTGTTGGGCAGCCAAACTCATATGCCGCAATCTTTCAGGGTGCTTCCACCATTCCAAGGAGGTCGCTGCAATCATCGAAGGCTTTCGTTCCATCTTTCCAAAGCCGCTTTCTTCAACAACATCGACATTCCCAGCCTCTTGTCCTGGCAAGAAACTTGTCAAAAGCAAGGGAAGCCCCAGCGATGCAGCCTCAGCAATGGTACCTGGGCCAGCCTTTGTAACCAACAAGTCAGCTGCAACCATGAAATCGGCCATGTTGGTCACAAAGCCAAGTGGAATGACCTTGACGTCGCCACGTTGAGTTGTTTCTCCACTCTCGTCCTCATGGACATCTTCGAGAGACTCATCCTCCTCATCGACGTCATGGTCTTCTTCCATGGATGTAGTCGTGTCGCAAGTTGGTTGCCATACCTTTCTGGTTCGGTTTTGAACCCAAGTCTTCCACCGTGTTGTCACATATGATGGAAGCAAGTTCCAGAGTTTGTCTGCAAGAACTTGAATACGTTGTTTGAGTTTGTTTGCGAACTTGGCCAAGACCCCGGGTTGGTTTCGGGCCTCGATGCTTGGTTCCGGCACCAACACTGCATCCAGTTGCGACCAATCATGTGATTGAATTTTGGACAACAAGGCTTCGTTGCGCCCGCAAATGACATAGATGGTAGCATCCTCTCCTGCCAGGGTCCATTTGCGGACCAATGCCTGTACAATCCTTTCAATCGATCCACCGACTCCTTCTCCGCCACTCATGACCAAAATGACTGGACCCTTTCGTTGGACGATCTCTTCTCCCAAGATTTGTTCTCGAACCTGTCTTTGATACTCCTTCCCTTCAGGGGTAGTCCGATCTCCCAGTCGCTGGGCCTGTTCACCAAAATCATGTCGGATCGGCAGGCCTGTCTTGACAATTTTTCCCATGGGCGTTCCACCTCTGCGTCGAGCCAAACGGACCAACCGATCTGACGCCACGTACAATGCATCCACACCTCGTTCAAACCACATGGCATGTCCGGAACCCAAATCGGTGACGACAGTAAAGAAAGGAATTTTCTTTTTGAGACTGCGTGTGATGGCTAGCGGAGTATGATTCATGGTAGGATGCACCGATACAATAACATCCGGATCTTCTTCCAAAATCTTTCGCTTGAGACGTCCCCAATTGAAGAGACGACAATGAATATTGGTAACCACTTCGGACAACTTGAAGTTGGATGTATGGTAGACAAATCTCCAATAGGTTTCTGGCCGTTTGAGTGCCTTCTTGTATGAATTGACAAGCGTGCGGTAGGGACGAACGCCATGATCGGTCCACAAATCCACCAACTTGTAGGTAGATCCTGGGAACTGTATTAGGAATTGTTTGGCGAGGGCCTCTGCCGATGCCCGATGACCACCTCCAGTGTCGCTGCTCAAGAAGAGAACTTTTAGAGGTCTGTTTTGACCGGGGAGGTAATTGCCAGGAATAGGAGAACTAGGCACGGCAGGCACGGCATTGTCATCCTCTCTTGTTGAATCTTTGGGAAATATACGACTCTTAAAGGAGGAAACCAACTCGGCTGGTTGGAAGTCTCCCATGACACTTGCCCAAACATTGACAGGCCACCATAGCATTAGAAGTGTGACAAATAACGTCTTGCATGTTGACATTCTTGTCATTGTTCTCTCCTGTATTTCTCGGCAACGGGAGCAGAGATTAGAATAGGTAGGACTGGAGTGAGTGTTTGTATCGACACTGAGAGTGCCGTAGAGAAAAAGTGCCAAGCAACAGCAAGGCCAATGCAAAAATGAATCTTTCAAATTTGTACGTACATGGACGACCTTTCGCCATGGAATGGACTCCTTCGAATTCAAACTGCATGGCGTCACTAATGGGATTCAAACCAGAATCGATCCAGTTGCACATCCTCCAAGAAACGACCGGATTTCGAGGGGCAGTACGAGTACAGTACTCGTACGTACTGTACGAGTAGGCAACAACAGGCGACATTACATAGCCAGTACTAGTAGTAGTTAGCAAGCGGTTATTGTTACTCCTTGTGTATCATGAAGGGATCTATCGCTGTCACCATATTGGCTAGTTTGTCTACCAGTCACATTGCTTTGGCAGACTCGATTGAGTGTGTCACTGGATGGAACCGTCAAACCAACCAACCAGTTACTACGGTTGTTCCCAATGACTCCATCAATGATGGATATTGTGACTGTCCTTACGATGGATTGGATGAACCTTCCACATCTGCTTGTGCAGGTTCCCGACATTGGCCTGGAATGGGTGGAACTTTGACGGATTCCGACACCCTCAGGTACGTCTCTTTTGTTTCTCTCCATGGCTTTGGTTGGATTGCATTTGCATGTGCAGTATGTGCATCAAATCCAAACTCATTCTCACTTTGCTTTCACAATGTGACAGTCCTCTACTCTTTCAGTGTCCACAGCAACCCAAATTGAAACTTCCTTCTTCTAGATTGAACGATGGCATTTGTGATTGTTGCGATGGGACAGATGAACTGCTTCCGGATGGAACCTCGCCTTGTCCAGACACCTGCGAAGAACTGTTGCGGGCCGAACGATTGCTTCGCAAAAAGTTGGAGGACAACTTCCAGGCTGGATATGCCCAACGTCAACAAAAGGTGGCAGATTTTGAGGCCTTGCAAGTTACCAAACGAGCAGAAATTGAAACTCTAGAAAAGGAGCAACAACAAAGCAGCGAGGAAGAAGAAAAGGTAGAGGGTGAACTCCAACAATTGTGGATGGATGCTTTGGAGCAGCGGCAACAAGTCACTTCTTCCATTGCCCTGTCTGCCCTTGACGAAGCGGCTGCTAATACAAGTCCATTGTCCTTTCTACGAGCTTTGGACAAAGCTACGCTTGAGTTGTTCATGATTCATGCATGTCAATTGGCAGGTGAAATGAACCAGCCCAAGGATCACCCTGATACTTGTGCTGCCCTGCGACTGGCAGGCTTGGAGTTGGGCATGACTTGGACGCAAGACAAAGAAGCAACGCTAACACAATACGACTCCACATCGATGGCACTCGCCGAACGTCTCTTTGACAATGCGGCACACAATCACCACATGTGGGATATCAACCATGATATTCCAGATCGCCGTCGTCTCGATGAAATCGACTACTATGCCGATGATGACTATGGTCGTTACATGGGAACAGATGATTACTACCACTATGACGAAGAAGAGGAGGAGGAAGATGAGGAAGAAGAACGTGAGCGTTTCCGAAAGGATCGTCTTGCAAAAAAGAAAAAGGTTGCACCCGAGGCAAATGACGAGGATATCGAGAAACTCAAGCAATTGCCATTTTCGGACACTCGAATGGCCTTTTTGACTCGTTCCAGCGAACTATTGGCTGAAATTTCCAAACTTGAAAACGAAGAATCGGAGGAAGAGGCTAAGGTACAAGTCAATGACCCTGCGGCTCTTTCCATGGTTCGATCTGCCCTTGGTGCAAAGGAAAAGACAATTCAGAGGGGACTTCGGTGGGCAGCCTCAGCTGTTGCTTTCTTCAAAGCCAACACTGGCCTTTCCGAGCAGCAATTGAGTGAGCTCGCCATCTGGACCCCTTATTATGGAGAAATCAGTTCGGTACAAGTTTGGCAAATTCTTCAAAAGATTGTTCCAGACTTGTTGCCCGCGCCCGTCGATGAACAGACCTGTGCCTCACCCTGGGCATCTGCATGTCCACCCAAGTCCGTTGTTCTTGGTAATGGTATCCACACTCCTCCAGCTGTGATTCTCAAGGAAGCTGAAACTTTTTGCGCGGATCAAGTGCAGGTTGCCATGCAATCTTGCTCTGTAGAGGTAGACTCGGCCATTCCTTCATCCATCCCAGATGGCTATTTTGGTTATTCTACCCCGGTCCCTCGAGTTGCGGAAGATCCTTTGACTTTGCTTTATGAGCCTTTGCGCGCTCTGACGGTAGACAAGGACCAAGCCGATGAGCTACAAAAGAGAAAGAAAGACCTCAAAAAGGCTGACAGGGATGCTTCCAAGGCCATTGATGCTGCATGGAAAGAAATAGGTGGAAAGGATGGCTCCGGATTGGGTCGTGATGGCGAGTTACATTCGTTGAGAACTGAATGCTTCAGTGTTGAATCTGGAAAATACACTTATGAACTTTGCATGAATGGGAGAGCATCTCAGAAGGAAGGAAAAGGATCTGGGACGAATTTGGGTAACTTCGAGTCCGTGGAATACGACGAAGAAACCGGAGAACGTACTCTCAAATGGGCCAATGGACAAAAGTGCTGGAATGGGCCAGCTCGTTCTGCAACAGCGCACGTGACATGTGGACCAGAGACAAAGGTGTTGTCTGCCGAGGAACCAGAAATGTGCCAGTACATGATGAAAATGGAAAGCTATATCGCTTGTGACGACACATACAAAGCTCATGTGGGCCTATAGCACAAAATTTTGTATAGGATCACAGAACGCAAGTCTTGTCACTAGAATATGAAAATTATTACTGCACTTGGTGGTTGGATCACAATTCCTACTCTACCATGTCGCCCCGCAATGCAATGATCACGCCACTTCTGCGCCCCTTGGCATTGATAAGCTCAACATCGCTGGCACCTCCGTCCAAAAGGATTTTGCTGGCGGATGTCTTCACAGTTCCGACACAGATGTCAGGGTCTTCTTCACGTTCACTGCGATCCCATAGTTTGATGGTGATGAATTGACCTGGATCTTTCAATCGCAATTCCTTGCTCTCGTTCCATACGGGAGCCACACTGTTGTGCTGAACGGCTGTCGTGTACACTTCGTCACCAAAATGGACCTCACAATAGGCATCAGGCACATCGAACCCAAAGAATTCTTCCCGAATTTGGAGTCCACGCGCTTGGACAATCGTCAATCGGAACATTCCAACGCCTTCTCCGTCATTGAGAGCCTCCTTTTTGTCTGTCTTGATGGGCGCCAAGGTACGAGTTGACATGGAAGATCCAGCAGCAAACTGCGAGGTTCTGACAGAGTCTGGGATACTTAACGATTTAGGAGGTGGGTCTTGAACACCACTCAAGGAAACACGGAATTCCAAGATGGCACCCTTGCTTCCAATTTGGCGGCGTTCGGTGATGGTATTGTTAGGATTCTTCTTGAGCGTGGCAAAATTCAAAACAATGGAACCAAGCACTTCCTCGTGCTTCTCGCTTTGGATCAATTCCAACTTGACCTCCGCCAAATTACCCCTAGGCATATTTTTCGTGATCGGGATAGTGATGCCTGTATCATAGCAAGGGTTGAGAGCATCCCAACCAGGATAGTCGTAAATCATCTTAGAAGGATACTCCTTGCCATCAAACGACACCTTGACGTAGGTGCAAGCTTTCTTTCGTTCAAGAGGGATATCAAAGGCGCGGTTGACAATAACGACCAAAAGTCCACAGATCTGGTTGCAAATGCCGGATTTAGTTGCATTTGGTTCCAAACTAGACAAATCAGCGGTCCATGGGCAGAGATCACACGAAATGGTTAGCTCAGCGCCAGTGTCCTCATCCCTCTTTTTCTTTTTGTTGTATTGGATGAGTGGCAAGGTGACAGTTCGTTGAGGAGACATCAACATTTCATTGACGCCTACAGTGGCCAAACCCAACTCATCATCTGGATCGAGGGGACCATCGTCTTCATCCCAGGCCTCCAAGGAAATGACTTGTTCTCGGTCATACAAACAATAATCTCCGAGCTCGTTCCACTCGGGGTTGAGATTGTCCATGACGGTGGAAGTCTTCCATACCTCAGGCATGTTTCCTAGAGTAATTTTCAAGTAGACATCAGGAATGTCATCCTTTGCAAAGAGTTTCTTCTCAATAACAAATCCCTTTCCACTCTCGACATTCAACCGCAAGACACCGAGAGGAGGCTGGTAGGTATCCAAGAAATTGTTTTTGACCGACATTTTGTAGAGTCGGCGGTAGGGGAGAACGGAGCTGGCCAAACTGGACTTGAGTGCATCTTGGACGGTAGTCTCCAAAATAGCCAAATCGGCCACCGACGCGAGACCACTAAAGGACAAATCAATGGTCGGCAAATTGATGAACGCATATTGAATTCCGGAAACGACAGGAAGATCGTTGGTGAGTGGCTTTAGAATAATAGCCATGCGACCCTTGAGTTTGAGGTGTTTGATACCAAAGGTTCCGATAAAGTCAGCCTTGAGCCTAAAGTCACACTCGCCGTCCCATTCCAAATCCAAATCAAACTGCACCGATCCATCAGGTTGCAAAGGATGAACAATAATGTTGTCCATCCGAAGAGGCACATCTCCCAAATCAATCTTGGTGAAGCGACAAGTCTTCATGGGCCCAGGCAGATCAGCAAAGGATGGTTCCACCGATGTCCTGATCGAATCCGCCCCAGCAACTTTCATGTAAGGCCAGAGTTGCTCCAAGACACTGGTCAAAAAGGACTTGTTATTCAACAAACCGCGAAGACTCTTGGTACTGGTCTTTTGGAGCATATGCATGCCACGGGTAAAGGGAGTTTCTTTCGTCTTGGGACGGCTACGGCTTCCAAAGAGTGCATAGAAATCATCCCAGTAGGTGATTCCCAAAGCCGTAAGGGTAGCCCCCAACAACATGCCCGTCCAAAAATAACTCTTTTGTCCCGAGGAACTCGAAGCTAGAATCATCATGGACATGATGAATGAATGATGATGAACCTATGGAGCAGGCAGAATAGCTTATATGGTTGTTGGGTTTGCCAAGTAATGTTGCAGCAAAGACACTGGCTGCTGCTGTTGCTACTAGTTGCTACTGTTGCTTTGTTTGATTTGGTCCCACTCCGAAAAAGATTCTTGTGTTGATGACACGCAATGCCTCTGCATGAGAATCCTACATAACATCGATCATGCATGACTTGGACGTTGAGAGAAATTAGAAGATCGAGGGACATCGAGGTGCGACATGCGTTGGAACTCCGGGTATCTTGAAGCTCGATCCGGCAAGGCACTAAGATAGCGCCTGGGAGGATCCGGAGGCTGCTCTGTCTGTCAGCCGCAGCGCGGTGTGGTGGAAGCGAAGGAGATCGCGGACACAACTCTTGTCGACCATGGTGTTGGTGACAGCTACCCGTCGCGCTGCTGTGGCAGCTGCACGCCACAATGCTCGATCTTTGTCGTCGCAAGCCTCCATTCTCGCCGGAAGTGGGTACGTGAATTTTGCAAGAATAGAAGTTCCGCCATGGACCCTGAAAGGATCTCGGTGGGGCGCGGTGGAAGATCGCCACCTTGAAGCGGTCATTTTCGTATTCGCCGGCGAATTACCCTATTCTAACTTTTTCCTATTCCTTTTGTGCCCAATTTGTGTGTATTTCGGATTTGGGTTTGTGTTTTTCTTGTGTTGATGTGCTGGTTCTTGCAGTGCCTATGGTGTCACTTTGGCCGATGAAGACAGAATATTCACGAACTTGTACGGAGAGCAAGATTGGCGTATTAAGGATGCCATGAGCCGTGGAGACTACCACATGACTAAGGAAATCATGTGGATGGGTCCTGACTGGATCGTCCAGGAAATCAAGGACTCTGGGCTCCGAGGACGTGGAGGAGCCGGTTTCCCCTCTGGACTCAAGTGGAGTTTCATGCCCAAGGCCAGTGATGGTCGCCCTTCCTTCCTCGTCGTCAACGCCGATGAGTCCGAGCCCGGAACTTGCAAGGATCGTGAGATCATGCGAAAGGATCCTCACAAGCTCGTTGAGGGATGTCTCTTGGCTGGTTACGCCATGAGGGCCCGCGCCGCCTACATTTACATCCGTGGAGAGTACTTCAACGAGGCTGTCGTCTTGGACGAGGCCATCCACGAGGCTTACAACGCCGGATTCCTCGGAAAGAACGCCTGCGGTTCTGGATACGATTTCGATGTCTTCCTCCACCGTGGAGCGGGAGCTTACATTTGCGGAGAGGAGACCGCTCTCATTGAGAGTTTGGAGGGCCGCCAAGGAAAGCCCCGCCTCAAGCCCCCATTCCCTGCTGGAGTTGGAGTCTTCGGATGCCCTTCCACTGTCACCAACGTTGAGACCATTGCTGTCGCCCCTACCATCTTGCGTCGTGGAGCTTCTTGGTTCTCTTCTTTCGGAAACGAGAACAACCGCGGAACCAAGCTCTTTGGAATCTCTGGTCACGTCAAGAGTCCCAAGGTTGTCGAGGAGTCCATGTCCATCCCTCTTCAAGAGCTCATTGAGAAGCACTGCGGAGGTATGCGCAACGGATGGGATTCCCTCCAAGCCTGCATTCCCGGAGGATCCTCTGTTCCTGCCCTCAACAAGGAGCAATGTGACGTAGCTGTCATGGAGTTCGATGACTTGCGCTCCAAGGGTTCCGGTTTGGGAACTGCTGCCGTCACCATGTTCGACAACACCGTCGATATGGTTGGAGCTATCCGCCGATTGTCACACTTCTACAAGCACGAGTCTTGTGGACAGTGCACACCCTGCCGTGAGGGAACATCCTGGTTGGAGGATGTCTTGATCCGCATGGAGAAGGGTGACGCCGACAAGCGTGAAATCCCCATGTTGGAGGAGATTTCCCGACAGATTGAAGGTCAAACCATTTGCGCCTTGGGAGATGCTGCTGCATGGCCCGTCCAAGGTTTGATTCGCCACTTCAAGAAGGATATTGAGGACCGTATTGACGATCCTTCTTCCTTCGACGCCGAGGCCGCCTTCCAAACTTCCTGGAGTGGAGACCCATTCAACAACGAGGAATGGGCCAAGGAACACGGAGCTGGCTTGACATACTCCTCCAAGGCGTAAATCATCCCACCGACTACCTAGCAAAAAACATGCTGCAAGCGCAGGAATAACTCGTATTCAGACAGAAAAATGGATAATCTCTCTAGTTTGATTCACATAATAAATACATGGAGGTTGGGTGTTGCGTAGTTCAGCGGACTTCACTGTACTCGTACTGCACAATAGCATGGCCACACCATCTACACTGCAATGGTTCATCATTCGTCACCACCAAGAAGAGAGACATGCAAGGATACATCACTACTCCGTACTACTTAGTATGTACTATAGTATTATTACAGCATCAGGTAGTACTGTAGCAAAACTATTCATAGGCACTGGGCAGAGCAAAGGACGATGTGGATTCTGACAGTTGTTCCCCCTGAAATAGCAAGCCAGTAATTGGCATGTATTCCCATTGTAGTGTCAAGGTGACATCCTTTCCTCGCAAATCATGCCCTTGATCTACCAATGCATACTTGACATAGACATTGGCTTGATCAATCACTTTGGGATCTCCAGCTTCCATAATCTTGTCCCAAATGACGACTTGATTGTTCTTTTTTCCCTCCTTGGTTTCGTAACTAGCGACTACATAGACAAAGAGTTGGTGAATGTTCCAATGAAAGGCCGGTGTCATGTCGGCGTGAATGTCAAAGCTCAAGAGAGCTCTGTCCACGGCACCGTGTGACTTGAGTGACCGCAAGGAATTCAATTCCAGTTTGTGAATGACTGGATATGATTGGAGTGATTAGGAGTGAAATGGAAAGGAATGTGGGTGAGAAAAGAAAGACCTTTTTGAAAATAAGCATTCGTACTGTAGAACAACACGACCGGACATACGACATACGTACTTGGTTGATGAGAGGCCGAGTAACCAAACTTGGAGAGCGCCGCCAGGCAGGAAAGTCCCAACAAGACATTCAAACCAAAAAAGACAACGGCGTTTAATCGAACCCAAACAGTGTGCATCTTCTTGACCCTTTCTTGTATTTGAACTACACTATTACAATATGTTATGTTGCTTTCGGTAGTTGCACAATCTATGGAACTTGAACAGTGCGGACAACAATAATACTAATAATAGGCAACCACCAGGCGTGGCTGGGTTGGAACAGCAGTGCCTTCTGTCCATCTTTCGTTATTGCCGACTCCATGGACTCACGCCACGTGGAACGAATTCTGTGGGAGTCTGGCAGGACAGGTACCACATGGTATCTTATCATTCATACATGAAGTATTAATTATTGACAGGCGGAGAGGTGCGAACACCATTCTATGTCAGCGAGCGAGAAACTATCACTCTGCACCTCAGTTGTATACAGGTGCGTATACTTTTCATACCTGCCGGGGGGCACCACATCGCCAAAGCACACCACAAAATCGCCTATTCACCACAGATTGGGTCCCTGCTCCCGTAGAGTTCTTCCTTCTGGCGACAAAACATCTTGCATCGCTCATCACATCATCATCCATTTTAGTTCTTGTTGGAGATTTTTGCAGTCTTATCTCCTCTGACCTTTTGCATCAACCATGGTTTTCATGATGTTGGACCCCCGCCAGAAGAAATCCGGAAGCACCTTGGAGAATGTGGCGGAGGAAATGCTCAATGGCTTGTTCTGTCACTACGAACCTCCAACCTCCGAGTATGCTCAACACAAAGCCGCTACCGAGTTGAAGGCCAATCCTGCCAAGTATATTTCCACACCAACAGCTCGAAGCAAGAAATCGATTCTACGCACATCCAGACTGTTCCGCAAAAAGGTAACACCCAAGGCAGAAGCAACGGCGACAGCGGCGGCACCTGCCAAGAAGGGAGTGACCTGGAGAGATGAACAAACCCAACCTGGTATTGAAGGCCGTGTCGTGGCTTGTGCTATTGATCAATGTGACTTTTTTGGTATTTCTACCCGTGTTGGAGGTGGATTGGCAGACTCCTTGTCGCCTACGGCTGGAACGGTCAATCCTTTCCCTGAGCCAGCCGTCTACCAAGAGATGCGATCGGCTGAGAATGAGGCTACTCCCCAAGTCGAGGAGTCTCGCGACGAAGACGTTCCTGCTGCGGAGCCTGCTGGAAAGGTCTTGTATGACGATGAAGGAAACCCCATCAGTATCAACACTGATAGCGACCCAACTTCTGATGCCCTTGCTGCCATGGACGATTTCGAGTGTGCACCTCGCACGGCCCGAAAGGCCGCCACCGAGGAAGTGGCCCGGGAGGAAGAAGAGGCCTACCACCACAGGTCTGTTCCCAGTGGATACAGCCAAGTCCGCAAGTTGGCCATGCAGTTCGAACGAGGTGAAATGTACGAGCCTCTCAACTACGATCAGCCCAAGAAGACGGCTCAGTCCCTGGCATATCGCCGTGTGCGATCGCCTCCTGTTCACAAGTCAGGCACTCCTCGCGGAGGAGCATACGAGTCGGACAATGAAGATGTGGATTTGGCTGCTCCAAGTGGATTGACCAGCGTGCATGGACGTCCTTCCACTCCATACCGTCGTCGAACATTCGAAGAATCTGGTCGTGACGACAAGGGACGCATGGGATTTGAAAGTCCAGGCCGTCGCTCGGATGTCTACAGCGATCTCACCATGGATGATGCCCTTACAGGACGAGGACGATACTCGTACCGATTCCCTCAAAGTCCTGCCAAGCCAAGTGAAGGTATCGAGGTAGATATGTACCATGGACGAGCCCGCCCACATTCCAAGAGCCCTTCGCACTACCGCTCGCAAACACCCAAAGACCACTACGCACCATTCCCCCAAGCACACTCTCGTATTCGTGACGGGCGTGTGGGAATGGGCGCCTTGGCAGATGATGCCTCTCGTGAACCCATGGAGGACGAAGATGATGTAGAGGACGTCACCCCTGCTGTGAACTCGAGCCGACGACACAGCACTTCGGAATACAACGGGACTGGAACTCGAGTGGAGCAACGTCCCATCAAGATGGATCGTCTACGACGAGTTTCTGCTCCTCTTCCAGGTATGCAAGATCAGAGCCGTTCTTCCAACCCTGTGGATGCAGTGATCCGTGAGCTTGAGCACAAGGTCAGGCTACGATCCACCATGACCAAGGTTTCGGAAGCCATCAAGGAGCTGGAATCTAAGAATCGCAAGAAATACGATGCCAAGAGGCCCATTCCTCCCAAGAAGACGCCAGCTGCTGCTGCCCCAGCTCCTAGCCGCCGAAACAGAGACCCTACTCCTCGTCGAAGTCTGGAACCAAGCATGGAGGATATGCGACCACAAGGTCTTCTGCCTCCAACACCCAAACGAAAAGATGGTGAACGTCGTGACACCTTCAATTCTCGTGGCGCGGAAGTTCCCAGCAAGCCTACTACGACTACCACCAACGCCAACGCCGGATACATCAATCCCTACAACAAGTCCTACAGCAAGCCTGAGCAACGCAAGCCTGAGCAACGCAAGCCTGAGCAAAAGAGTGAGTACCCTCGCCCAGCTCAATCCCATTCCCGCCCTGTTCCTATCGAAAGTTCCAAGGTGGAGGCTGGAACTTATGAAAAGACTGTTCGAAAGTACCGTCAACCATTTAGTCCTTCAAGTGTGGCTACGGACGATGAAATCCGTGCTGAAGTGACTTCGGTTGGAGTGACCGACACGCCCAAGGCATTCAGTCGATTCTCCAGTCCCTACCATCAAATTCCTGCCACTGTGACCGACGATAGTGCCGAACGTGAGAACTCCCAACCCAACAAGAGTTCCCGAAAGCGGGACAAGAAGGGAGATGCTGTTCCTGCAGAATCCGCGGGTAGTGGATCTGCTAGAAGCAAGCTCGTCAAAGGATTCAAGAAGGCGGTGGGCAAGATGAAGGAGATTGTCAAGGACATTGACGATTCGAGAATAGATTTGGATCCTCACCTTCCTGGCCACGCCAAGCAAGGCAGCAGCAAATCCAAGCGTTCTCATTCCACAAAGCGCTCAGCAAAGAGGCAATAAACAACCTCCTTGTGCCATGAGCGTCCGAGTGGACAAGATTCCATCTTCCTCTCTCTTCTTTCTCTCCTCTCCAAGCTTGTTCCACTACCTCTATGGTCGTTCATTGTACTTGTATAGGATACCGGCGGTATGATATAAATATTGTTAAGTTGTGAAAATACCTCTATGGTCGTTCATTGTACTTGTATAGGATACCGGCGGTATGATATAAATATTGTTAAGTTGTGAAAAATATGAATTGGAGTTTGCAAGATTGTTTGCAGAGATTGTTTGCAGTGATTGTTTGCAGAACATGTAGTAGTTTCCGATTTTCTCGTCTCGTCCTCCCAGCAGCAGTAGCTGCGGTGTCGGAAGCGATGTCATACTGACATCTACGGAGTAGTATCGCATTAACAACCGATGTCTGGTTTGTGACCAAGCATGTTTACCGCCTCTACTACTACTACTACCACCACCATCAACAAAACACACCTCCCCTGTGCCCATCCAACAATCAATAGCGACGATGCGGATTGCATCGGTCAAAATGCCCGAAAACGTGTACAGCCAAAAGCGGGCGGCACTTCTATTTTTGACTATCTGTGTGATATCATGGAGTCCCGTTGTTCGATCATCTGAGTGGGAAACTGAAGTGACAAATTCCCCACCTGTTCCTGAGATTGACTTGGATGACATTCATGAACAAGCCAGAGCGACAGCGACAGGGAGTGACTCGTCAAACTGGGAGGAAACACCGCAAGATTCCCAAACTAATGGATTGATGACTAATAGGAGCGAGCAAGAGGATGTTGATGCATCTGAGAGTACGGAGAAGCTTGATGCTGATGAGGCGACACCTGAGCAAAATATTCTGACGGAACCAAATGTGGATTATGACACTGCAGATGATTGGCAACATGCTGGTGAACAAATAGAAGAAGCAGTAAATAATGATGACTCCGTTGGGGTCGTCCACGAATTGGATGAACACTTGGACTCTTCCCAGCCTGCCGACGAGAGCAGTAACGAATCGAACCAGCATGAGGAAATGAGGGAACATCAATCCATTGACCAACCTACAATGGAGGATCCTACTGCAATTGCTGGCGTTGATTCATCTTCTGACTCTATGGAACAGGGGTCCGATATATTGGTTGACGAAAGCCTGACTGACGCAGAATCGGTTGACTCCGAGGCTACACGTCTTGAGGCCAGTGATCACCTTTCAGAGGAGACACAAGAACTCCCAGAATCGTCTTCGCAAGACCCAGATGTTGAATCTATCCAAACTGTACCTGAAGAAGATCAAGTTCCTAACAGTGAGATGGAAAAGGAAAAGGACACAGATGAAACACCGCCTGAAGGGTCTCTGGCGAGTTTCATGCAAAAACTGAAAGCCAAAGAAGGTCCGAATCCATCGGCATCGTCGACCGCACGTACGCAGACGACTAGTAGTTTTGAGGCTCTTTCTAGTCAACAAGAACAGTTGAATGATTTCGTTGAGGCTCAACAAGCTGCCTTTCAAGCCAACAATGAAGCATTGCAAGACATTGAGCCAGAGGCCACCCCTTTGCCGGAAACACCTGATGATGGGCACAGTGAATCCATCCCCGAAGCGGCAGATACGGCAGAGGAGCAAGTAGCAGCTGATGAGGCTCCAGAAGGGTCATTGGCTAGTTTCATGCAAAAGTGTAAGGGAAACCAAGGCCAGGCCAAAGCCAATCCTCTTGCGGCCGCGACGAGTTTTGAAGCCCTCGCTAATCAGCAACAACAGTTGAATGAACACCTTGCTGGCCAAACAAATAATTACCAACCACCGGCGACAAAGGAGGCAACCCAAACACAGCAATCCTTGGAAGAAATTGAACACGAATATTCTGGGGCACCGTGGGGTGTGCCTTCTGCTGGATTGGGACGTCACATACCAGATATGGAATTGCTGTATTTGTATTTCCAAGATCAAGTACGAAGGGACGTGGGTATTCCAGTAGCTTCATCGTACACAGAAGCACTGTTTCCTCTAGGAGTAGGGACAGGTTTGGATGTTGATGGAATGAATGCAGGCTGGAAGAAGGCCTACCGAGACGAACTGCTAGCACTCATTGCGGCTCCATGGAACAATGTTGGTGGGGAAGCAAGAGCGAACGAACCACCGTCTCCCTTAGGCAACGTTGTGGATCATGATTATGAAAGTAATCCATACACAAGTGAAGAGAAGGATTTGATGGATGACTTGGACGACATTGGCAAATTCTTCCAGGGTGTCAATGCACCAGATGAGTTGGATGTGGGCGCGGCATCTGGGTCGTCCATGCAAGAATTGATCATGTCGAAAAGCCGGCAATTACTAGTGCAACAAGCCAAGAAAGGATATGACATGATCCGTAGATTGTGGAATGGAGACTCATCAGAAGATGACAATGAATGGGACGACGATGAGGCAAGTGCCTGGTCTGTACGGAACGTATTCCAGGCTGGGGCCGGGGCCGTCCGTTGGGTGACAAACGTCGTCATGGATATTGTGGAAGGCGGCGATGGCGACAGTTCTGGTGGGAAGGATGTGGGTAGTGACATGGCTATGAAGGACTATCCCAGAGTGAACTTGGAGGAAATTCGAAAACTAAGCCAACAGGGACTGCGGAACGACGAAAACTGAGGCAATACGACACCCCTCCGTGGACATCAAACTAAACCAGAACCACCATCACGCGAATGGATGGTGACTATTTGCCCTTTTTCATAGGTGTCCGATCGAGAGAGGCAACAATTTGTTCAACTATGAACATGGGCCACCTCAAACGAGCACCTACAACACAATTGGTGTAGAAATGTTATGGAATACTGTTAGTCTTACTTGTAGCGTGGAACTTTTTACTACCCCACTAGGATTGTATATTAGTGCAGTCTTTGCTCTGCAAATTCCGCGTCTACCAACTCTGGATCGGGAACAAAGTGATGCAGCACATCGTTCAATCCTGGCGTCAAGAAGAAGGAATCTTGATAGAGATACCAAAATTCGGTAGGTACGGCAGTGGTTGAGTTGTCGGACCGAAACGGTCTCACAAGGTCTGGGGCATGGTCAGGAAGAAAAGGAACGGTATCCCGTAAATGTACCAACGACAAACTGCCCACCACATCTTGAAAGGCAGATGACTGCAACTGGGTTTCAATGTCCTTCGATAAGTCCGGTGAGCTCTCCTTGACATAGTTTCTCATAGAAGCAAGAAGGGTGGCATAAGAATGAGAAGTCATTATTTCATCGTCGGCCAGTACTGAGTTTGCTACAAATTCCTGGCGGACGGATTGGAGTACCTCTGGACTCGATCCCAACATGGCTGCCAAAAGTAGAATGACATCCATCAGGGGTGGTAGGAGTGGATCGCCACCCCGAGAAGGCTCAGAGACAAGAAGTCTAAATGCTTGTAGATAGGTAGACAATGCCTTTCGATAGTATGGCTTGGCATGAGTAATGGTGTCCAACTCTCTGTATCCCATGATGATGTAGGCATGTCCTGCATGAACGTGTTGTAGAGCTGCTTCCGTCGATTCCGTCTCCGATGGAATTGATTGAGTTAATTGATGAACTTTCTTGCACGATGTCTTGTGGAAGGAGAAATGTTTGGTCTGGCATTCTCGGGAGCAATAGTGAGCCGCTTGGCAACGAGAACATCGGAGCAATCGAGGCCCACCCTCGTCTTTGCCTCGTCGGCATTGGCTGCAAACCAGAGACTCATCAATACCATCGCTTTCCGATTCCAAAATGTCAGACAAGAGATGGCGAGGGATCAATTCTTGGACTCCTTCCATGTTGTTGGCAATTGGCAACACGTCAACGAGATGTTACCAGTACAACACCAAGTTGTAGCACAAGAAAATGATTCTAGTAGGCACTTGTGCACCACGTTGACATGCCCATATATGTAATAAACTTACATTCAAAACTATCTTTTACCTTCATACGCTACCTTGGCCCACTGCCAGGCTGCCACCCATTTTCCCAACTCCACCACCATGGAAAAATTGCAATCGGCAACCAATTCCAATTTGATCTGGAACAATCTGGTAGAATGGGTACGAAATGAAGGAGGGGAAGTTCATCCTTCCTTGGAACTCAAAGGTTCGGGACCTTGTCGCGGTGTCTTTGCAAAGGAATCCATTTCCAAAGGGGAGACATTAATTCGTCTGCCACCGTCCTGTGTGTTGAGTAGTCAGAACATATCGGGGATACCTACCCAGAGGCCTGCTTCTCCGTGGTTGAAATGCCTCGCTGCCTTTTATCAGACGCATGGCTCCAATGAAGAGTGTTGGGAACCATACCTCCAATCTCTTCCGGTGGATTACGAAACTCTCTTTCAGTGGACCGACGAGCAAATTAAGGACTTTTTGGCCGGCACCACCTTGGGAGATATGGTCCAAGCTGACCGCCAAGATGATTCTATGATCAAACGGTACAAGTTGGCGGTACGGCCTTTTCTCCAATCCTTAGGGTTGCTTCCTTCGAATGGGGAAAGTGCAGAGAGCAAGGAAATGGAACTCTTCCTTCGTGCCTGCATGACGATTTCAACGCGGGGTTTTCACATGAGAGGAACCAAGGCTGCGAACCTTGCAAATGACGCAACAACAGTGGGAGACAATGATGGTATCGATGATGGCGCTACCAGTGATGACACCAGCAATCACGGCCCATTTCTCCTTCCTATCATTGACCTGTTAAATCACGATCCTCCTGTCAAATGTACAACGCTTCAACGTGATGCAGAGACTGGATTCTTTTTCATGGAGGCAGAGCGATCTATTGCTCAAGGGGAAGAAGTCTACCATTCTTATGGTGATACCTTGACAGCAGCGCAAACTCTTCAAACCTTTGGTTTTGTTCCAACGCGCCGTGCGAGCGGCATTATTTCAGGCCCTTGGACTCCAGTTCGGCTTGACAAGAATTGTCATCTACTACCAGCCTGTCAAGATGTCAAGCAATCGAAGGAAGTGCAAGAGGCATTGTGCTCCCTGAATACTGAGGACAGCTGGGATATTTCCTCGCTGCCTGATCTCACGTTTCCCGATTCTCCGCAAATCCCTGACGACTGGCTGGTCCAGTCTGATGGCCAAGATATTGTGTCCGATGAACTCATAACTTTCTTGGTAATTCAGTTCCTTCCTGACGATGCGCTCTCAGAATTTGTTGCCACTGCAAACGATGGAAAACAAGAAATTGTTGCCTGGTTGGACAAATCCATCCTCGAGACTGTTCCTTTCTTGAAACATATTGTTGGGGAAACATTGATACGAGCAGTACACCGGAAACTGACCGATTTCAACTCTTGGAATTCTCCACCTCAGTCTCCCGACAGCAGGAGTGTAAATAATGCTGTAGAAACGGAGCAACGGCTACTCGCTACGCTTCAAAATGACATCAAGACTAGAGAAAACATG
Organism: Nitzschia putrida; assembly: GCA_016586335.1. Lineage (NCBI taxonomy): Eukaryota > Bacillariophyta > Bacillariophyceae > Bacillariales > Bacillariaceae > Nitzschia > Nitzschia putrida. The sequence continues at coordinate 112,980 of BLYE01000019.1, read as the reverse complement.
GCTACCAAGGATGCCCCGCTTGCCATCCAGGACATGCGAGCAGGCTGCGGCTTAGAGGTCCGCATTGAAGAACTGTCTTGCCTGAAAGCACTATGCATTCAAGCGAGGCAATGGATTCCAGAGCATGATTTGGCCCCTCCTCCATCAAAGAAAATCAAGCAAGGATTGGCTACAGCGGAATGATACAAAAATCTCACGCTCACAAAAGGATCAATTTCATATAACTGCTACTATATTCCAATGAGAATCTTGCTGACAATAGAGCGATTGATTGGCCATGGAGGTTTGAAGCCTCACTGGTGTGAAGCCCAGTGGCAACCTCATTGTGAAGTGTTTTGACGGTTTTGGTGAATGTTATCAGGAACCCTTCTTGCATTACCGATAATAGGACGAACTCGCCGCTCGCCTGCGACGTGCATGACACCTTCGCTCGTGCTGGACTGCTTCCTCATAATTGCTAAACAACGCTTCTTCGCATACACTGCACAAATACTTGACTTTCTCCCTCGGTTCATGGCTATACTCAGTCCATGCATTGCGAGAGGCCTCTGACGAACGTAGCCGAACCGTAGCTGGCGGCAATGACCTGGGGTCTCGTCGATCTCCTCGGTCATGCCCACCAGCCCAACTACTTCTCTGATAGTCAATGGGTTCACTTCGAGACGTTGATTTGCCTTCGCAAAATTTTTCATGAACATAAGCGTCGACATAGCTGCGAAACCGGGCACCTCTACATTTGTCGCAAGCCCACTTTTTGTTCGCCTTGAACTCAGGCGAGGAAGCAGCCGAATATTTGGCCATATCGTAGCTCGGATTATCGTCGTCACGTCTATCATCTCGAAGGCTTTCCCATTGATACTTTGGTAATCGTTTTCCATAGTCTTTGGGGCGATGCTTGGGGGGACCACGTCGATGCGAGTCACGGCAAATCACCATGTGAGGGGATGCATCATATGTCTCTCGAATATTATGCTGAACTCGCTCAGGGCGCTCTCTTCTCTCATAGTATTCATTGTGTCGCCTGGTCTCATGCTGATCCTCCCGATAAGGTTCCTTGGATGTCTCAATGAAATCATTGTTGTGCAACTGTCGACTATTGGCCCTTTCCCGTTCGTAGCCCACGCGATCTGGACGAGAAGTGGACATTCGCTCCTTCTTGTGCCGTCGCCGTGTATCCATCCAATCTCTTCCATTTGCTTCTGACTCGCATAGTTTTCGCTCTATTTCTTTCTTCTTTTGATGAATATCAAAATACTCTGCCTCTTCAGGGAAAATAGACTGCCGATCGGAGTACTCCCTGCAGCGGCTAGTTGACTTTGACCGGTTCGTTGACAACTTTGATCGGGTATGACGATCCGAGGATGTATAATAGTATGAGTCGTCTTTGTAGTTTGGTTCCATTTTGAGCTTTTGCTGTTGCCGAAAACGACACAATGCCTCATGGGTTTGAGCATCTTCCAAATGTTCGAATGTCTTGGCACAAAGGTCACAGGACCACTGGTATACAGTGGTAATCTGGTCAAGCTCTCGAGAAGCTTCTATCATTGGATAGTCTGTTACCATGGATGGATCGTCCATGGGGGATAATGGGTAGCTTGCCATCCTTACCATGGTGATGTTGGTCGATGAGGTGAGGATTGGAAATGTTGGAGGAGTAGTGGTGGTGGTGGTGTTGAAGAGTTTGTGTTTCGATATATGAATCGGCGATAAGAGCGACTGGTTTATTTAATAAAGACGTCTTAGGCGACATGATACATGTCCTTTGGTGAGGACAACACTATTATGGAAAATGTCTCAGTGCACGCCATGCGGATGACCTTCTCTCACTTTTTCAGTTGTCATGATGATACGTACAGTTGGTACAACAGTGACTTCTAGTAAGCACGTGCTCTTCACGATGTTGTCATGCTGCAATGTCAGTTGTGAGGAACAACATCACTCGCCGAGTTGAGCAGTCGTATCACATAGAAAGTGTTTCATGCTAGCTAGCTAGGCCGTGTTGTAGCAGCAAGTAGTGAAGTAGTGAACAGCACTTCGATTTGACTAATGACACCAACGGTACGAATCACACCAAGCACAGATGCCTTGTTTTCCATTTGGCAGAGATTATGTAGGCACAGATTAGGTAGAAAACGACTCCAAAAGAGAGAGTTGGCCCATAGTTTGTAGGTAGTCGCAACATACATCATGTCAATTGCGATTTGCTAAAGAGTTTCGTCACGACTCTGAAGTCATTTCCCCAAAGGTTATTAGTACTTCTGCGACAGCAATACGGTAGAGGCTTTCTAGTAGTTCTTTATAAAGTTTTCTCAATGAGATGTTGCCGCTAGTAACAAGCACTTTCAATTGTCTTTGATATTGTCATAGGGTTCGCAAGGGTGGCGGATTCGAGGAGGACGATGATTGTTCTTCTTGCTCTAGTAGAGAGCAATGCGGTGATGTTCTGATTCTCCTGTCGAAGAACTACAACTTGTGGATACCGGGTCCGCGGTCCGTCCTTCGTCCACACCGAATTCTGCAGTACGACTTGCTTGCTAGCTTGGTACAAACCTACGGAGATTCTGCAGGATACTGCACTTGATTCGCATCTTGATGATTCCTTCTTGATTTCACAGAACAAATAATAATCGTTGATGGGTTGCGGATGCCACAAATTGAAAATACATCATGACCAAATCGGATACACCCAATGACTTGCAGCATGATGTTGCTAACGAGTCTTTTTCCACTCTAGCAACCGCTATTGGAAACTCCTCAGAGAGTCAAGACCAAGATGAGGGTCAAGACGAGTTCCGTCTACATGACCAACTACCTACAGTCCTCGAAGCGAAGGCAACTATCCCGCACAGGGATATGACCGCAAGATCTTCCAAGTGTTCCAAGAAGACTATCATTGTCCTTGGTGTCATGTTGCTGATGGCTATTGTAGCTGTTGTTGCCTCTGTTCTGTCCTTGACCAAAGATAACGATAGTCCCGTGACTTCTTTTGTCGTCGAAGAAAACCCAATGACAGATGTCGATGACTTGGACTATTTTCTCTACGTCAACGACATTTCATCACTTTCAGATCTAACTGACTCCACTACACCCCAATACAAAGCTGCGAGCTTTGTCAAAGGAGGCATCGAGTTCCAATTGTCTTTGACGGAAAAGAATGCTGATCGCATTGTCGAACGTTATGTTCTTGCCCTGCTCTACTATTCTTTTTATGGTGAGATGTGGACGTACTCACTCGATTTTTTGGAAGACGTCAACCATTGCCAATGGGTCCAAAAGATAGATATGGGTGTGTATGGCTACAAAGAGATGGGGGTCCAATGTACACGCGGTGGGTTCGTAGAGGAATTGGACTTGTGTAAGTTTCGCTGGAGAACAGGGCCAGACTTCTAGTTGCTTGCCTCATACTCACCTTGCTCATTGCCAAACAGCGTCGAACAATATCCAAGGGAAGAAAATCCCAGAGGAAGTTCAATATTTGACTCACATGAAAGTGCTTCGTTTGTCTGACAACGAAGTAGGTGGGACATTTCCTGCATTCTTTCGTTTCATGTCGAACCTCGAATCTATTGAGCTAGATTCATTCGATTTGGTAGGCACTCTACCCTCCTGGTTGGGGGAGATGTCACAATTGACCACGTTGTATCTCAGTAACAATGGCCTCTACGAAGAAATTCCCAAAAGTATTACACTCCTCACGAACCTACGCGTGTTGGGTCTCGACGACAACGGGTTTTTCGGCAGTATGGATCTTTTCAAGGGACTCTACAACCTAGAGTCGCTTTTCCTCGAAGATAATAGTATCTCGGGCAATTTGACCGGAGCCCCCGATCAATGGCCATCCTTGCTCGAATTGGATGTTTCCAACAATTTCCTGACAGGTCCTGTACCAGATTTCTTGTTGAACCACCCCGATCTGATCGTTTTGGATTTGAATTCGAACGATTTGACTGGAGAAGTCCCACCAACAACCGATTCCATCCCCCTTCAGTACTTGGCATTGTACAAGAATCAGTTTCAGGGACCGGTGGAGTCTGTTGCGAAAATGACCGCGTTGCGCCATTTGGACGTCTCTTTCAATGAGTTGACAGGGTCTGTACCGTCGGACTTGAACGTGTTGACGGACCTTCGTTATTTAGCCATGTCTGGGAACTCTTTCGAAGCTGGACCATTGGTTGATCTACGCTCATTGACGAAATTGCGAGAACTCTCAATGAAGAATTGTAACATGAATTCAACCATTCCAGAATGGGTTGGAGATTTGTTTAAGTTGGAGCTTTTGGATTTGGACGCAAATGCATTGACAGGATCCATACCTTCCGAAGTTGGCTTATTGACACACCTGAAATATCTCTTTCTCAACAGGAATGAGCTCACCGGGACAATTCCATCTGAGTTTGGTGGGTTGGACGAGTTGGTGATCTTGCTACTCGATAGCAACTCACTTTCGGGTGAATCGAATCCAGTGTGTGAGTCCCAGACGACAGATCCATCCTTTTTCATTGCTGACTGCTACCCAAGTGCCGCGCTTCAGGGGGCCGAAATTGCTTGTGACTGTTGTTCCGAATGCTGTTCTGACGACGACAGTGATTGCAACAACAAGAAATGGACCAGCAACGTAGACCTCACTTGGGAGTACGATTACGAACGACACGGTTTTGCGTTTAATGTCTACGCGGCTCCATCTACCTACTCGAAGAGTAGTCCCTAGACTTTGAGGCAAAAGATCCAATGGAAGTGGTCTTTGGAGGAGCAACTTCACCGCGACCCTAATTTTTGTTTGCATTTTTCGAATCATCGAACTTCATTTTTATTTCTATCATTCACCAGTGTCCATAATTAAAATTATTACGTTTTTAAAGATCCGTGTTGTCACTATCGCCACTTCCGAAGATAACCTTTTCAACAAACTCAGCCATGGACTTCATTTCCCGAGGATGGGAGGAATGGCCCATGCCAAAGCTTTCATCCGTGACCGTCACACCTTGTTCTCGCAATTTGTCCACACCGAATTGTTGCTGATCAAAGAGAACCTTGTCATCAAACGTTCCATGTCCCCAATACATTGGCGTTGCCTTGCAGGCTTCCGGAACGTTGAGTTTCTCGGGCATGGTCAACCAAGCGCTAAGGCCGACACATCCAGCCAAAGGTAGGGAATCTGCTGAATATGCTGACAAAAGTGCAACGGCACCTCCCTGACTGAACCCTCCCACTACAATCTTGTCAGAAGGAATGCCCTTTTCATTGAGCTTGGTCACCTCTTTTCGTACTACTTCTACGGCAGCCATCAGACCCTTGGGATCATCTTGGGCGCCCACAGCGATTGGCCAGTCGTACAAATCAAACCAACCAGGCATCCTTGCGCCTCCATTGATAGCAATTGGAATCGTTGGAGCAGGAGGGAAAACGTATTCCAAGTCTGCTAGTTTTGGTTTCATCATGGGAAGAGAATGTTGAAGGTCGCTCCACCCGGCAGGAGAATCACCGAGTCCGTGAAGGAAAATGAGAGCTCCTCTCTTGGTAGTTGCTGCACCTGCGAATGCCATTGTTGTTGTCGAGCTGTCTCCTGGGATCCAAAGAAAAAGCACTAAGAAAGCAACAAAGGAGAGGACGGAATGATTCCTGCAACCAAGCATCGATCTTTGGAAGCCTGGAGGAGCTGGTTCATGTTTCCAAAGCCTTGAGACCTCGCGACTCGCGATGGAACTCGAGGATCCCTTTCTACGCATCCTACAGAAAACTCATGTCATACACTCATACCATAGCTATAAAAGGATAGCATCACTTCTTTTGCTTATAATATTAGACACAATCGCAAGGTCCATAAGAGTCCTCTTGACTCTTATGGTATCTGGTATTCAAAGACACACCCGAGGTGTCAATTTCCTTCTTTTTTCTACATTATGCTAACGAGTCAGCAATTTTGTTGAGCTCCACCACAATTTCGTTGAAATCCAGACGGTCACTTGGCTTCTCGGCCCAGCATTTCACCATGACGTCCTTCCAAAGACAGTTCTGGGGAATAGGAGGTCGCAAATTGTCGTTGGCAACTTGAGCAATAATCTGAGTTGTTTCCAACCCTTGATAAACTTCCTCTCGTGTTGCAAGTTCCCACAACACGATGCCATACCCATAAACATCACTGAATTTGGAAGACCTAGCGTGTTTGATGACTTCCGGAGCCAGCCAACAGGCAGTTCCCACACCATGGGTCATTGTCCGAGAACCGGACATGGCTGCACGAGCGGATCCCCAGTCACCAATCTTGGCTACCAACGTGGACTTGGTTGACATCTTGGCCGGTTTCAACCACCTGGTCATGGCATTTTGGGATTCTTCGTTGTCATCGGTTGTTTCTCCGTCATCCGGTGTGTCAATGAACGTTTCATGAACAAATATGTTGTGACTCTTCAAGTCCCGATGAATAATAGGAGGCTGTTGATTGTGAAGATAAGTCATCCCCTCAGCAACCTGAAGGGCCAAACTCACTTGGACATCTACGGGGAGGGATCTATCATTGTCGTCAAGTACCTGTCGCAGACTCCCCAGAGAACATAATTCACTAACGATCCAAATAGCTTGAGCTGTGAGGGAACATCCAAATAGTTGAAGGACGTTGGGGTGACGGAGAATTGCCATCATACCAGCTTCTCCGATAATTTCTTCCACAATTTCTTGTTGCATCAGCGACTTTCCAGCAACCGCTGCTTGTGCAAACACAAACTCCTTCACAGCCACGCTGGAACTTCGCCATTTGGCACTCCAAACTCTCCCGAATGTACCTTCGCCTATGATGCGCTGCAAAAAGATCTCTTGCGGATCGATAATGGTCAATAGATGGGGTTGTTGTACATGTCGAATCTTCATTGCTCTTTGGTAAGACTCCATGATACTGGAAGACTCAATAGCACCGTAGGTAAGCGTGTCCAATGAGATTCCTTGTAGCTGTGATGATCCCCCGAGGAAGGGGAACACAGTTTGGGACACATTTCGGTTGCACATAATAGCGCCAAACATTCCAATGAGACATCCAACAGCCACGCAATAGACAATGATTGTGATGTTGATTCTTTGTGCCTGTATCGAGGTGTCATCGTCCTGTTCTGGCATCATTTGGGAAATGGCCATGATAGCTCCACGAACATGATCTTGGGACAGATTTTCAGTGACAGGGACATACTGAGGTAGACTACCAGAATTGCTGGAAGAGTCCAAACTACGGTGGCCCGAGTCCGACCCACTAGAACTCTTGAGTTTGTATGAGTACTTCGCGACGAGGTTGTCTCCGGCAATGAAGACTGTTCCTGCATATGTTCCAAAACCATTAGCCAGTGCGTGAAGCGGTTCTTCACTCCCATTAAACCCTGGAAGCCACGACCAATCAAACTCGTGGTATTCTTCCTGGCGGATATCGTCGTCCTCTTGTTTGGTAGATTCCACGCGATGTGTCTTTAGAGTAGCTTTCAAAAGAGCAATGGTGTAGGGACGATCATTGTAGGGCCAGGAAGTGGAGGTTGTATCGACTTTCCCCGCCACCATGAGACCATAGGGTGTTAGTAGCATATTTCCTCCTCCGGTTGGAAGAACTGTATGAGCAGCATCCGCGAGACAGGTCCATCGATTCGTGTTAATTTCATAGGCAGCCAATCCCATGCATACATCCGGTGTCGCGGTAAGTCTCTCAAAGGAGCCCATTACATAGAGAACACCACTTTCTTCGTCCAACTGTAGGGCGGTACCCACACCATCCTGTGTTCGATTCAACATTGTCAAACCACCGCCAGGGTGCGCAACCAAATGTCCTGACTCAAGATCGTAGATCGCCAGACCAGCAGGGACATTGCGACCATCAATTGCATTAAATTTTCCAGCGACATGTAGCTGACGCCGCGTCGAATCCCACGCCAAGGCCAAGACGGTGACGGTACACCAACTGCAAGTAATTTGTCCAATATTGAGAGGCAGCCAAACTTGGTCGACAGCATTGTAGTGTGCAATATTAAAAATCTTGACAAACTCATGACGATCCCCGTTCCAGACTTGTGTTTGGAAACTCCCCGCAACGTAAACATCTTGCGGGCCAGCCAACGCCGCGGTGGTAATTTTCATTCCCTTGGACAAGGCAGAATTGCAGAGTCCTTCCCCCACTTTGGACAACATGAGTCCGTCCCACTTTCCTACGGAACAATAGGTTACCTGGGAATTTCTGTAGGTTGTATCAAAGGCTCCAACCACAATAAGCTGACCACTACCTTCATACGGATGCGTTTGAAATTGTCGAGATGTGCGGCTGGATCCAAGAAACCGAAATGCATAGACACAGTCATGAGTTGAGATGAACGGCACAATCCAACAAAGCAACATGATTTCTGTACACACAATAATGTACACACAATAACAGCAAAAGCATTCCTTTCCTTCACATACCTTCTGAAATCATCTGCTTGTATATCCAAGGTTGTTTGATTGACCAACAGAGAATAGACTTCTCCTCCACTGTAACTATTATAGAGCGAAAGTTGAATTCGTTCTTGCAAACTCCAAGCTTGTGTTTTCAAATTGAACTGTGCAATATTGCAGGGAGCATCTTCGACGGCCATCTTGCCGGCAATGACCAATTGAGCATCTTTGTAACTTCCCGCACTGGAAGATGCTCCTGTAGAACCACCAGAATCTGCCAAATATCGCTGATGGTTGTTTCCTGTTCCTTTTCCAGTTCCTGTGCCTTTATGTTGTGTGTTTGTAGCGAATAGATTCAAATAGGCAGAGATTCCCGTGGGAGAAGGAGGACCTCGCATGTTCCAAGACGACGACAAGAATGGAGACGTTGTTGGAGGTAACAGAGACACGAGACACAATGTCATGACGGACATGCAAGCCCCCATGAGTGCACCCAACGCCAAGAATCTCTTTGGACAATACGGGTAACGTATCCGTCCACTGCCCATAGGAGTAGGGCAATGGTCCTGCTGATGATGCAATGCATGGTGACTGTTGGACGGTGTGCTAGTAGTAGTAGTCTCTGTCGTTGTTGTTGAGGTTGTTGTTGTCGATGTTAGTATCGTAGAGGAAGCTTCTGTTTGTGAAGACGTACAAATCCTGGAAGCCTTGGGTGCATTGGAGGAAACAGAGGCCGTGGATGAATTAGTATCAGGCTTGTACTCGCAGGGATCGGGTTGACAAGTCTGTTGTTGAGGTTGTGACTTGGGCTCTATTGTTGCCCTGTTCATTGCTTCGTCTACTCTTGCCACAGACTCGGCAGAGTCATCCCGTGAATCGCCGCTCATGGATGACTTGTGTTCGTTTCCTCCAATGAATGGATGGCACTGGACAAGGGGACAATGTACAAGACAGCAATGGACAGCAATGGAGGGCAATGAAATGGGAAGTCTGAAATGTACGAGATACTGCCCTTCCGGCTCCACTACTACAACCACCAGTAGCTGCTGTGTTGGACTCCCAGGTGTTGTTGTTGGTGGTGGTGTTGCTGGAATACAACTTCCGGAGTCAAGATGCAGTACTCTCGCTGTACTCAACTACCTAGTACCTACTGGGTAAGTTAGTAGTACAGCGCCACCACAAGGAGGAGGTCTCTTTTATTTCGCCTCTGTTGGTGGTTTTTGTTGCGGGGGTGTCAAGCAAGTCCAGTCGCGATGGCAAAGTGACAGCGGTCCATCAATCCGATGATGCCAAAACCTTTACATTTAATGCTTGCGTCCGCTGATCTTAAGTAAACCGAAGCTCTCCACGTCGGTCCGACGCTACTCATGTACCAACTGTCCACCTTTCAACCATTGTACTCATAGTATGCAAGTATATTGCTACAATACAACCTGCAAATAATTACAAGTCTAACAGTTGGGCAACCAGGCCCGCCATGAATTCTACTTCGGTCATCCAGCTTCGACTCGATCCTACTACCGTTCCTGCAGATCCATCCGGCATGATGGTACCACGCTTCTTCAAGGCAGGTTCGTCTGGATCATCGGCTTGAATCAAGACTGGCTGGGCCGGTAGGGGCTCCCAAAGTCCCAATCGACATTCCACGCGCTCGGGGATTGAAGTCGGTGTTTCTAGTTGCACACGTAAATGGAGAGGGTACAGTGTTAATCCTTCCACTTCACCCACGTGACATCCAATGCCCAAGAGTTCTTGTTCTGTCCGAGATTGTTGGATGCGTTCTCCTTCGCTGGACCGAGACACGGTTTCGACCAATGATTGATCAATCAACAAGGCCAAGGGAGGTGTTGGCAGCAATGTCACTCCATCCAATACAGGGACATTTCCTCCTGCACGATCGGCATGGGCTGATACACCCGTCGCCACACGCAGGGCTACCGCGGACAGTCCGTACATGGCAGCCATTCCACAACATGTCATGAGCGATACGCCAACATCTTTGCAGGCCAGTTGGATGGCTCGTTGACGAAGTCGAGGAGACTGATCATCATTGTCTTTCCATCCACCTCCCACTCCGGTTCGTTGTCCCAACACATTCATAGATCGGACCAATCCATCCATGGCATCGCGCACGGCTCGTCCCGTCAAGGCCGCAGCCGCACCACCACCCCGTCGTCCCGCGGCCGATCGAAGGTTCTGGTACTGGGCCATGCGCAAGGCAGTTACCGAGTCCGTGGCAGAGGTCGACAAATCGTTGCATGCCAAGGCTTGCAACAAATCAGTTTCACGGGCAAAGGTAGGAGTAAAACTTCCCGTACGAGCATCACAACCAAGACGGAAAAGAACGACATGATCACTCAACAAGGGAGATGCACTCTTTGGCTTGTTGTTGTTATTGCCGCTGGTAGCTGCAGCATAGGCATATTGAATATGAGCGGCCACAGCCAAACTGCCTCGTTCCACACGCACCGAGATCCAAGGAGGCAAGACCGAGGGCAAGGCTTGAACAATGGCATGGCATTTGCGTTCGGCACACAATTGGGTGGCAGCCAACAATGCTTCACTGGCACTCAAAGCAAAGGGGTTGGAGGTGGCCTCGAGCAATCGACGAATGGTAGCTCGGACATGCGGAGGTGTCGATGTGCCAGAAGAAGAAGGTGTAGTAGTATTGATATCTTGACCCACATCCATACCTCCACTCAAGGCTACTTTCATGCCCGAATCGGGTTCTGCCCGAACGGCCAAGGTAAATTGGTTGGTAATGGAAGGTGTATGGATGGATCGTGCGACAGTGGAAACAGAATCCGAGGAAGAAGGAGCATAATTGTCTTGTTCTGGCTGCAAATCACCCATCAAGGGAGGACCATAACGATCATCGACGGTCCAAAAACTCATGGAGACGACACCCAGAATACTTCGATTGTCAAAGAATTGTACAGGCGTGACAGTGATTCCAGCGGAAGTTCCTCCCCACATGCCCTTGCGAAGTGCCTGTGCTTGTGCACTGAGAAGTTCCAGTTGCCAGGATAAACTAAAGATATGAGCAACTTGAAAGAGGGCATGGAGGGGACGGGGAATAGAGGGTGGGGTGGACATGGGCACAGAGGGTGTAGTATTCGACATACTGGTACCTGCAGTAGTGGTAGATTCCATGTAGGTCTTTTCTTGTTTGTTCATGGCCAAGGCACACAATCGATGCAAATCGAGTCGTTGTCGATTGATGGTATCAAGTTGATGATTGGATTGTCCCGTCTTGGCTTGTACATGACATTCGACAGCCAGTAGAGTCCAGGATGGATTGGGATCCGTGGACAAGACGGTGAGAATGGCTTCCATGGGATACAAGGGAGTATTGTTATTGTTGTTGCTGTTGTTGTTGCTGTTATTCTTTTTTGTTGGGTCATCATGGTCACCACCACCACCATTAGTATTGTTATTGCTGTTGTTACTGTTCGAAGTGGCAACGGCATGTTTGGGAATGCCATGGGTCAATCGGACAATACCTCCTCGTAGAGAAATTTTCCATGGCACAGTGACCCCATGCTGTTTCATCCAAGCGACTTCTCCATGCAACAACTTTTCTCGAACAGCCATATGCCATCGATCTGCCAAGTGTGTAGAGGACCAAGCCTGTTCATTGGAGGACTGATACCGATCGGTGGTCAATCGCATATCTTGTGGCAAATCGAAAAAGGACTTGGCGAGGAGTGTATCGAGGGCGGCATAAACATCATGGGGAGCAGCTCTGGCAGGAAAGAGTTGTGCATGAAAGAAATAGAGAGCATCTTGTGCTTCATCGGCTTGTACCCAAGCAGTTCTTGCATGCTGCAAGGCTCTTGACGAGACTTGTGTGGCCGAGCCCAATTGCGTGGTGGCAGCCGCCGTGGTCAAGGCAGCGACATGCGACAAGGCCTTGCCATGGGACGCCAATCGCCAGGCCAACTCGTGGCGACGCTGGGAAAAGGACAAGTTTGCCATTTTCTCCTTTGTTTTGGTGGCTTCATCCGGCGCCTTGTCTTCTTCTCTCTGCGCAGATGCAATGTCAATTTCGCCATGGGCCATGTCATAAAGATCTCGGTAGAGAGCGTCGGTGGACGCCATGACGACGCTGAGGAGCGGAGCGGTGAGCAAAGAACCATCTTCCTGGTTGATGGACAACTCCAGACGCCGAGGTTCCGGGCCTTCGTTGGCCTGGTTCTGGTGCTGCGACTGAAACGCTTGGATCACGCGGCTCATCCTCTTCTTTGTATTATTATATTGATTCTTGATTTTTTGGTTGTGGATTTGGGTTGGGGCACTGGCTAGGTACGAGTACAGTACGAGTAGCTGGCACTCCATTGCTCTCATGAGAACAAGAAGTCAGGTGAGTCAAGCTGACAAGGTGGAGGCTTGTGGTCAATCGACTCGATGGAACACTTCCCTCTCATATTTTGGCGCGCCGTCATTGCGCCGGAAATTCTAGAGCCAGTTTTGTTGGGAGGACCACCGACGCCAATTTATTTGTTGCCTCCACCCCGTACTCCTGCATTATTGTTTGACCATCATCATCAAGCATACAGTGCGAGTGCGAGTACTACCGGTAGAAAGCACCATGAAAGCTGGTGCCTATCAAGTGGTGCAACTGTGGTCTTGTGATGTTTGTCATGTTGCCAAATTCAAGACGTTTGAAGAGGCTTGTCGCCACGAAGACCAATGTCGTCTCGTAAAGGCCAAGACAAGTAACAAGAGTAACAACAAGAATGACAACAAGAGTAGTAACAACAACAAGGGCAACTCTGTGGAAACCATCGAGACTACCGTTTCTCCTTCCAATACTCCTTTTTCCTCCTCCACTCCCGTCACTCCAACACCTCCCTCCACTTCAACAACCACTGTCACAACCACTGCGACAACAACGGCCAAAAAGAAATCAAACGCCACTTCCAAACCAGCCAATTCCTTCTTTGCCCCTCGAACGTCCACCAAGCGACCTTCTCCTACGTCTGCTATGTCCATTATGTCGGCTACGTCTGCTACGTCTACCACCGCCAGCACCAGCACTGCCAAACCTTCCAAGAGGTCCAAGACACCGTCTACTTCCACAACATCGACAACATCAACTACATCAACAACATCAATTTCGACAACATCGACAACATCAATTTCGACAACTTCGAGTTCAAGTGGTACGAGTACTCAAGCTCCCAAACAAACAAGCTTGTCCCAACACTCCACCCAACATTCCACTGCCCTGTCGCCACCACCCATCACTGTAGCTTCCGCTCCAGAAACAGCATTGGCATTGGCCAAACGGATCGAGGCTCAAGTGGAACGCACGCAAAAGAACACCAAACCCATTGCTGATTTCTTTACCAAACCCTCTTCCAAGTTGGTCGCAGAGCAAAGGCAAGCCATGTTCCAAGCCAAACAACGACAACGACAGCAACAAGAAAGAGAACGATTGGAGCGCCAAAAGAAAAGACCTTCCCCTGTTACACCCACTTCTTGCTCGACAGGACCTAATGTTGCACCAACTGGTATGGCGGCGTTGCCACCTCTACCTCCCTACTTGAGGTTTCCTGTTCCTACCATGGTTCCCGCCGAAATCACTCCTCTAGAGTCGAATTGTACTCGCAGCACTATTCACCGATCCTTGGATTCGACTGCCAAACCGTCATCTACAGTAACTACGGTTCAGACGGCGACCTCTGCCACCACCACACCGTCCAATCCACTCTTGGAGACAACCAACAGCAAGGAATCTCTCTCTTTCCTCTCCTCCTATGCCCACCAACTCTTGGCGTCCCATCTCGTCCCTCCGTCCACTTCTCACCCAACGTCGCAACCTACATCCAACACCAGCTCCGGCACCCCTTGGACCAAGAAGCATGGTATTCAAACCATGGATTCTGTCGTTTCTCCCCAAAACCTCCAAGCTGCTGAATCCCTTCAACAATGGATTCAACAATGGTGTTCTATTCGTCAACAGGCCATGCAGCGCATGAAGGAACGCCAACAAACACTGGCAAAAAAGAAACAACGCAAAACTGTATACAAGGATGAATCCGATTTGTGGATGGACTCGGATGATGATGACGATTCCATGGCCCATAGGTCCCTCTTTTTGTTGACAGGTCCAGCAGCCTCGGGGAAAACATCCTTGGTGCATGCCGTCGCGGAACTAACCAACTGTCAAGTCTTGGAAATCAATACCACCGTAGCCCGCAATGCTGCAGCGCTCAAGCGTACCATTCAAGAAGCTACCCAGAGTTGTTCCCAACTCTTTCAGAAAAAGGCGACAACATCATCATCTACAGTAGTTATCTTGCTCGATGAAGTGGATGTGCTTTTCGCTGCCGATGCTGGCTTTTGGACGGCCTTGACGTCTGTTGCCAAGACGGCTCAATGTCCCATTGTTCTTACAGCACACTCGGTTCCATCGGCCATGACCAACCTTCATTATCATCACAAAACATTGACACGCCCCACGCCATTCGAATGCGCCACCTATATTCAACATGTCTGTCAACAAGAAGATATTTCCTTTGGCTCCCATACTACTAGGCAGTCAACTCTGGCTGCTTTGGAACGAGTCGCGATTCTCTGGGAGTGTGACTTGAGACGTTTTTTGTGGGAGCTCGAATGTCTCGTCACGGCTCCTCCTCGTTCATGTCCATGCACATCTCCACCACCGTTGTTGGACACGACGACCCCAGTAACGGGGCCTCCCATGGCGGGCCCCACGTTCACATACTTGCAACCGCCATTTGTTCCCCTGGATCGCTACACCATTGTTACCGTGCATGGTTTCCATTTGGATCAATTGGGGCCTGATGTTGTGGTTCGTGTGGGTTCCATCCGCTGTCCAACCCAAGTACTTTCGCCCTTGTGTTTGTGCTTTCAATGTCCACCCATGCCCTTGGGGACCAAGGCCATTTCGGTGGAAACCAAGACACTACTTCCCGTGTCCACCAAGTCAATTCAATTGCAAGCCATTGTTCCGGGAGTTACTCTGCCGGCTTGTAGGGATCTGTATCTCCAGGTCTTCCCAACCCCACCTGGATTGGAACATGTCCCTGCTGTCCTGACACCCGAACAGGCAGTCCACCACTGGAATCATTTCAGGGGTTCTGTCCCATGTTTCCCTTGTGGCCAAAGGCCCAAGCCATTGGGCAGCAAAGCAGAAGACCTAGAGTCCATGGTCCAAGCATTGTCCCTGTCGAGTGATGCTGCGTTCTTGGAAGAAGGTTTGGGAGGTGTGCCCTTTTTGTCGGGTGCCTGTCGAGGATTGGAATGGTCCCAGGAAAATGGAAGACCGTACGTACATGAATTGGGGAAGCAGCCATTTTTTGAACTACCTATATTTGCCTCATACTTTTTGTCTTGCTTGATTAGTCCCACAGCCGAACAATTGTGGTCCTTGAATGAGGAACAGAGTTCCAAGATTTATGGTGAACCCGAAGCGTACCTGCAACGGCCCGCTAATGTCCGTCAACGCAAAGAAAGCCGAGACTGGATGAACCATGCAAGAGGCACTTGCTCTCCTTTGGAAAGCACCGGTGCTGTGGACAAGGATGCCCTAGACGATGCCGATGCGGGAGTGGATTGGGACTACGTGCGTCAAGAACAGGATATGTTTTTGCCTGTCCCTCTTTCGGCTGCCATGGAAGAGTTGCCACAATTGTTGCGCAAGAGGATTGAATCCAAGGACTACTGCGGAGCACATAGGTTGGACCTCGATGCTCTACAAGTGCAACGTCGAAACAAACAAGATCAAATGCACTTGCGCTGGGTGTCAAGCATGTTTGGTCCCGAGTGTACAAATCTGCTCTCGAGACAAAGGGGAAGAACATACAGTCGAGAGCTGCTACTGGCACGCACCAAAGACTCTTTGGATCCGGTTGTTGCAACCGACTTTCTTCCAATGTTTTCGCGGATTGCGTCAACGGAAAGAGCCTGGGAATCTTTGCAGTTACAAGAGGTAGATCCTGTGGCTGCGGCTGGACGCCGTACCACCCGACGACAGGCCCAAGCCGCTCGGTTGCACTATTTTGACAGAATTTCCCGCACCATGGAATTGGACAAGGCGGACCTTTCTAGCAGTGAACTGGGACACGAAATGGCCAAGTCTCTCCTACTATATTGAGAGCTATGATAACACTAATGTGCAATGACAACCTTGATCAATACTCTTAGAGAACTAGTCCTAGCAGAAAAGATAAGAATAGATTCAAAACTAATACACTTTTACAGAGGACTGGCCCTATCTTGAACGGTCCGCAACGCTCTCTGCACCGCTGATCTGCACTTGTGCCACCCTTGAATGCACCAATCCCCAATCGACGCCATGAGTTCATCAAAACTCTCATCATCGTCCGCGTTGATGATGGAATCCATCTTGAGCAAGAACAAACGCAGTCCAATGGCAATTTCCGTACCTAACTGATGGAGACGTCGACCCAATCGAAAGCAACCAAACGGTCCGGTGGCAAAGATACATCGCTTGTAAGTAGTGACGGCAGATGTGGTCTCATCCCACGGGTAGGAAAATGTTTTGGTAATCGTAGTACTGCGCGTAATGCCTTTCCAAGAATCACGGACTAGGGAACGGAGCCATGGAAGAATTGGCTGCTCCTTTGGTTTTGTCGTTGGGCCCCACATTTGATAGACAGCCAAGGATCCATCATTGTCCAGTTGGGCAATAAACGTAGAAGGATATTGGGAGTATGGATCATCCGAAACATCTACAACCGTATCACTTTGCCAAATATTCCTCATGAGTTGATCCGGGCGGCCTGCAGCCACAATAAGAGTGGGTCCTTTGAGTGTCGCAATACAGGTTTGATCGCGCACAAAACCCATCATGGGAGGGACACCCGAACTCCAGATAGTTTCGGTTTGACGATTGACAATGTACAACTCACAGCCCGCAGAAATACCAGCAAAATATCGGCGATTGGGGGATACCA
Organism: Nitzschia putrida; assembly: GCA_016586335.1. NCBI lineage: Eukaryota > Bacillariophyta > Bacillariophyceae > Bacillariales > Bacillariaceae > Nitzschia > Nitzschia putrida. Next base: position 95,635 of record BLYE01000019.1, on the reverse strand, counting down.
AGTGCGAATGATAGGTCAAGACATCGTCCGGATAGAGCAATGACTGACGCGGAATGTGCGGCAAAGAGGGTTCGTACTCATCCGGTGTGGAGGAAGAGGATCCTTCCGATGTACCAGAGCAGTATCCTTCTTCTAGCAGGAACTGTTCCGTCAGAGGCTGTAGAAACAGATCCCCGGAATAGGGAGCGAGACGCTGGACAAAATTCTGGGCTACCACTTGGTAAAAGCAGGGAGGTAGATTTTTGTCTTGAGATCTAGGAAGTAGATCGTACTCGATGGTTTTGGAAATTCGAATGACTTCTCCTCCGTAGGCTTCTCCCAGTGCGTGTTGACGCTCGCTTACGACGGTGGGGCGCTTGAGGTCGTAGTGGTTGGAGAGATGGCTGTGCGTGAACCATTGCTGATCTAAATCTTCATCTTCGTTTCGTGGATGTTTTTGATTTTTCATCCAAATCTCTTCCAGGAGACGCAAGGGACGTGATAGCTTGGACAGCCAATTGGACCATTGGAATTGAAAGGACATGTCTTGTGGTGGAGCCCAGGAAGGAATAGGCGTTCCATGAGTGCGATGGCAATGCATCAAGAAGTCATCGTAGTCAGCTCTTGAACGATCATCAACAAGGACATTGTAAGCATGGGAAAGTTGTGCAAAGCGATCGTTGGCTTCCTGCTTGGTAATATTAGTGCGTGTTTGTTTGTCAGGGTGCCAGAGTTGGGCTTGCTGACGATATGCTTTCCGCACATGTTTGGCGGAGAGCGAAGGGGAAGGAGTCAAACCCAACAACTGATAGTAGTCCCAATGCTCCCAGTCATAGACAGTGTCATTGGAAGAGTGAAGCTTCTCGCAGTCTGAATCCCATTCCAAGACTTCTTGAGCCGAGACTACCGGAGACAAAATGCAAAAACTCACCAGCACCAAGGCGAGGAACAAAGTCGAAAAGCAACACGAAAAAACTCTTCTTTCCATTCTCAACGTCTTGAAATTCGGCGCTTGTAGATTCACTACCAGTGTAATTATATGCAATGTTACCGTACTGTATCAACCGCTACAAACACTTCAAAGGTCAACGAGTTGCGAAACAACACCAAGGAAGTACAACAGCACTTTGTAAATACAAGACGTCGAAAAGAATTTTCTTCGTCTCCGAATTCTAACAGTCGGAGGAGTCCAAGATCCACGAATCCGCTCGAACCATAGTGTCACGACTCACGACTCGAGGAGTTCACGACTGAGTGATGAAACGGTCAAACCTCCCCGTTGGACAGTTAGTTAGAAGGTGTTAGCAATGTCTTCTATACTTTACATTGGATCCTTATAACCCCCAACGGAAGCAGCCGAACTTCTTTTGCTTCTCCTCTATTAGGCTCGGGCGACAATCTTGACACTCTGCAGTATGCTTTCTGAACGAGGAAGGATCAAGACGTTTGATTCAGCCAGCCAATGAGTTGTACTGGCACAGCCGCAGTTCATCAAAACGCCATCCAACAAGCCACCTAGCGTGCGGTAGCGTCCCACACAAACTTGATACTATCTAACGAGTCAATTTGTTCCTTCGTCAATGAATTGGGCTGTCCAAGTTTCCGTAGCTTGTACTGTTTTCGCTGCAAATTGCACCACCTGTATAGAGAGTGGTTCGCTTTATCAGACCGCGAGACCCAGGCGTGCCCATGCGTTTTGTTATACAAACATAGATCGTGAAACTTGTCCAACCAGCGGGATCCTTTTGCTTGTTTTTGAATCACAGAGGGGTCCCACTCGAACTGAATACCATCGAGCAGCTTGATGCGTTCATTTGTCAGGGAATTGAGCTGACCAAGCTTCCTTCGCTTGTACTGATTCCGCTGAAATTTGCACCACGAGTAGAGAGACTCGTCATCAGTCTGCGAGACAAGCATGTTTCCATGTGTTTTCTTGTACAGGAGAAGTTGCTGAAAACTTTTCATCCAGAGGGCTTCCCTCCTTCGGTAATCCTGCGCAGAGCCGTCCCATTCGAACTGAATGTCATCAAGCAGTTTGACTCTTTCGTCTGTCAGAGAACTGCGCTGGCCACCGTTACGTCGCTTGTACTGCTTCCGCTGAGTATCACACCACGTCTTGAGAGCCTTATCATCAGACGGTGAGACAAAGGTGTGCCCATGCTTTTTGTTGTACTGAAGAAGTTGCTGAAAATTCGTCAACCAGCGGGTTTCCTCAACGTTGCCACCCCAGTCGAATTGAATACCATCGAGCAGCTTGACCTGTTCATTTGTCAAAGGAGTGGACTGTCCAAGTTCCCGTCGCTCGTACTGATTCCGCACACTCCTACACCACATGTAGAGAGCCCCATCATCAGACGATGAGACGAAGGTGTGCCCATGCGTTTTGTTGTACTGAAGAAGTTGCTGAAAATTCTTCAACCAACGGGCTTTCTTAACGTCGCCACCCCAGTCGAACTGAATACCATCGAGCAGCTTGACCTGTTCGTTTGTCAAAGGAGTGGACTGTCCAAGTTCCCGTCGCTCGTACTGTTTCCGCACACTCCTACACCACATGTAGAGAGCCCCATCATCAGACGATGAGACGAAGGTGTGCCCATGCTGTTTGTTATACAGGCATAGCTGGTCAAAATTTTTCATCCAGTGGTCTTGTTTGTGTTTGGCAGGGCCATCCCAGTCGAACTGAATGCTATCAAGCAGCTTGATTCGTTCGTTTGTCAGATACCTGAGCTGACCAACGTTCCGGTTCTTGTGCTGCTTTCGCTGAGAATTGCACCACCTGCGAAGTGCTTTATCATCAGACGGCGAGACCAACATGTGGCCATGCGTTTCCTTGTACAGACAAAGCTGGTCAAAATTTCTCTTCCATCGGATTTCTTCTTGGTTCGCAGGGATTTCCCAGTCAAACTGAATGCTATCAAGCAGCTTGATTCGTTCGTTTGTCAGAGAATTTAGCTGACCAAGCTTCCGGTTTTTGTACTGCTTCCGCTGATAGCAACACCATCTGTAGAGTGCCTCATCATCAGACAGCGAGATGAAGCCGTCCCCACGCCTTTTCTTGTACAGAAGAAGGTGCTGAAAATTTTTCATCCAGAGGGCTTCATTCTTTCGAATACCCTGCGCAGAGCCATCCCACTCGAACTGAATATCATCAAGAAGTTTGACTCGCTCGTTTGTCAGAGAATTGAGCTCACCTAGGCTCCGTCGCTTGTACTCCTTTCGTTGATAGCTGCACCACCTGTGGAGTGCCTCATCATCAGAACGTGAGACCCACAAGTGACCATGCGTTTTGTTATACAGAAGAAGCTGTTGAAAATTTTGCATCCACCGGACTTGTGCATGGTTCGCAGCGCCATCCCAGTCAAACTGAATGTCATCCAATAGTTTGACTCGTTCGTTTGTCAGGGAATTGAGCTGGCCAAGATTCCGGCGCTTGTACTGCCTCCGCTGATTGCTGCACCACCTGTGGAGTGCCTCATCTTCAGACGGTGAGACCAACATGTGGCCATGCGTTTTGTTATACAGACATAATTGTTGAAAGTTTTGCATCCAGCGGAAATGTTCTTGCTTCGGTGGGCCGTCCCAATCAAACTGAATATCATCAAGCAGTTGGATTCGTTCGTTAGTCAGGGAATTGAGCTGACCAAGGCTCCGTTGTTTGTACTGCTTCCGCTGATTGCTGCACCACTTGTAGAGTGTCTCATCATAAGACATCGAGATCAACATGTTACCATGCGTTTTGTTATACAGACATAGTTGTTGAAAATTTTGCATCCACCGGACTTGTGCTTGGTTGGGTGGGCCATCCCAGTCAAACTGAATGTCATCCAATAGTTTGACTCGTTCGTTTGTCAGGGAATTGAGCTGGCCAAGGTTCCGTCGCTTGTACTGCTTCCGCTGATAGCTGCACCACTTATGGAGTGTCTCATCATCAGAAGGTGAGACCCACAACATGTGACCATGCGTTTTGTTATACAGACATAGTTGTTGAAAATTTTGCATCCACCGGACTTGTGCTTGGTTGGGTGGGCCATCCCAGTCAAACTGAATGTCATCCAATAGTTTGACTCGTTCGTTTGTCAGGGAATTGAGCTGGCCAAGATTCCGGCGCTTGTACTGCCTCCGCTGATTGCTGCACCACCTTTGGAGTGCCTCATCTTCAGACGGTGAGACCAACATGTGGCCATGCGTTTTGTTATACAGACATAATTGTTGAAAGTTTTGCATCCACCGGACTTGTGCTTGGTTGGGTGGGCCATCCCAGTCAAACTGAATGTCATCCAATAGTTTGACTCGTTCGTTTGTCAGGGAATTGAGCTGACCAAGGTTCCGTCGCTTGTACTGCTTCCGCTGATTGCTGCACCACTTGCAGAGTTCCTCATCATCAGACATCGAGATCAACATGTTACCATGCGTTTTGTTATACAGACATAGTTGTTGAAAATTTTGCATCCACCGGACTTGTGCTTGGTTGGGTGGGCCATCCCAGTCAAACTGAATGTCATCCAATAGTTTGACTCGTTCGTTTGTCAGGGAATTGAGCTGACCAAGGTTCCGTTGTTTGTACTGCCTCCGCTGATAGCTGCACCACTTATGGAGTGTCTCATCATCAGAAGGTGAGACCCACATGTGACCATGCGTTTTGTTATACAGAAGAAGCTGTTGAAAGTTTTGCATCCACCGGACTTGTGCTTGGTTGGGTGGGCCATCCCAGTCAAACTGAATATCATCCAATAGTTTGACACGTTCGTTTGTCAGGGAATTGAGCTGGCCAAGGTTCCGTCGCTTGTACTGCCTCCGCTGATTGCTGCACCACTTATGGAGAGTCTCATCATCAGCCGGTGAGACCAACATGTTACCATGCATTTTGTTGTACAGACATAGTTGCTTAAAAATGTCCATCCAGCGCGTTTCAGCCTTGTTTGGAGCACCTTCCCACGAAAACTGTATACCATCAAGCATTTTGAGACGCTCATTTGTCAAGGTACTTGGCTTTCCGAGTTTCCGTTGCTTGTATTGTGTACGCTGGTATTGGCACCACTTTGATAGCTTGGGATTGACTTCATGTGATACAAAAGTGTCACCATAGGAATCCTTGTACTCGCACAGTCGATCGAATTTCTCCAGCCATGGATCCTGCACAATACCAACCAACTGAGTTTTGTCGTTGCGCTGACGGAACTCTGCAAGCATTGACCTCCATGATGGATTTTTAGTCGTGGCGATTGAAGACCACGGAAAACCAACGTCACTCAGCAAAGCCAAGCGCTCATCGCTAATACCTCCCGGGAGGCCTCTCTGACGCTTTGTATACCCCAGTCTCTGTGCATCACACCAAACCGCCAGCTTTGCAAACGTCTTTGTACCTCGTGGAACGTTGAAGGTGGCAAAGGTGGAATTGAATTCAAGCAATCGGGCGTACATTTCATTCCATTCCGATGTTGACTGCTGATTGAAGAGAACATCTGAAAACCCAAACAGTTCGAGGTGCCCTATCTGTTCTCCAGACAGGTAAGAGAACTGCCCCCGTTCGACGTTGGCGTACTCTCGCCGCTGTTGAAGGCACCAGCGGCCAAGCTGTACATTATCTTTCATCAAATGAGTCAAATCTCCGTGTTTACTCTTGTACTCACAAAGGAGTTGCCACCAGTACTCCCAGGGACGTGTCCCTCCAGTTTCCTTCCAGTTGAATCCTACGGTGTTGAGCCTGACAATCTGTTCGTCGGTCAAATCGCTTTGACGACCTCTACGTAGCTTTCCATAGTTTACTCGCTGAGCTCGACACCAAGCGCCCAAACCAGGGTACTCCATACTTTTCATGGGAACATTGGAGTGTCCGTATCGCTTGTGGAAACTTCTCAATTCCAGAAAATTGTCCTCCCATGACTTTGCAAAGTCCCAGGGGAATCCGATTCCCTCCAGCCTGGCTATGCGGTCCTCTGACAAACGGTTTGGACGCCCTTGTAGGATACGTCGGTATTCCCTACGCTGATGAGCACACCACTGTCCAAGACGCGTATTGCCAACGTAATAGTCTGGGATGTTTGCGTTGCCATAGTTAGCCTTATACGCACACAACTGCTCGAACCATCGCATCCACGCTGCATGTCTCATATCCCAGGAGAAATCCATCTGTTCCAAGAGCTCTCTTTGAGTAGTGGTCAACTTGGTATCGTTGTCTTTCTTCCAAGCTACATATTGACGGCGTTGCTTGCTGCACCATTGACCTAATTTTTTGTTCCCCTTGTATTGGACCGGGACGTCTGATACTCCACGATTCTTCTTATATTCCCACATCTCTAGCAGATGCTTCAGCCAATGGTAGTCTATTTGGTCACAATGGAACATGGTGGCCACAATCCCCCTTGGCTGCAACGTAAAGATGATAATTTCATCAGCCTTTCGCAACTCTCGCGATGTTTCCGGTCGGAAAACGTCCTTGTTTATGGTATAGAGCACAAGCACCCAAGGATCGTTGGTAACATTTGCAAAAGGAACGGGATGCAGGTTTACAGTTGAGTTCATGTAGGACACCAAAAAATTTTGGGCCTTGGTTACCAAATCCTTGGAGAGCCTTCCCTCCTTAAGGTCAGTACCAGTATTGTTGAGTTCCTGCTGCAATTTGATGTACTCCCTACCAACAATGGTGGATTCCAATGCCTGAGGTGGATCGAGGTGATAGGAGGCATAAGGGAGTGGGCTTACAGTGGTGCCATGACCATTCAAGAGGTCTGTGAGGAACTTGGGTGTTCCTTTGTCTTCCCTGTCGTTGAAAATACCGGATATCCGGGATAGTTCTTCTTCTAGGGAGTTGTCGATAATGCCACCTGGGAATTTGTAGCGATTGAGGCGTTGGGCAATCATATCCCAGCCATCCATGGTGGGTCTGTACTTGGAGAGCATCCAGGTGGGCAACGATTCAGCAGTAGGATCCAACCTTGGAGGATAGTCTTGTTGGAGAATGATACGGGAAGTTTGAAGTAGATTTCCCAGTTTGAGAAAAGCTTCGGAAACCCTCCCAATGGACAAGAGAATCAACAATACAAGCCATCTTGACCAGCAAGTACGAGTATTGGCACACCGTTGGGAGGAGCTCCACCAACGAGGCATGGAATGTGAGTGTCAATCACTTCTTCTCGATGTTTAGAAGATGCAAAGGTATAACGTAGATGTAAAGGACAATAGGAAAGCTCTGCGGGTTTGAGCATGAACATTCAGCGCCTCATCTCGAGAGAAAGGCGACCAAGAGGGATCTGCTATTGTCCACGTCTTTTTTAGTGAGTGGGGAGTGTGGATAGCCAGTGGATGTTGTTTATGCAAGGGGGAGTTGACTCGTACGACTCAACAAAAGGACTGAACCTTGAAACAAGTTTCCCACTTGCATTCAGCACTAAAATCTGTCTAAAATGCTGTTGGAGAACGCGATTCTAGAACCAATCATCGAAGCAAAAGTACGATTTATGCCAAAGACCATACTATGAAGTATTAGCTAGAGAAGCCAGGCGGCAACATTGGACCTTCGTCTTCGTCAATCACCTTGGATTCGACCGGTCGAACACTTTTGGGTGGATTGGTTCAGAGATAGAGTTGCCAGAGGGGTTGGCTTGTAGCATTTGTTTCATTCGTTCCATAAAAGAACCATCATTTGGTATCTCAATCTTAGGACCGGTGGATTTTGAAGTAGCTTTCCCTTCGGAATCAACGTCTCCCCCGCTCGTTTTGTCTCGGTGATCGTCATTGTCTGCATTGTTACTCATAGCAGACTCTGCGGAGTCTACTTGTTGTGCCACAGGAACATAGGTGAACTCTTCCGATGTCCCCTCCCCCGAGGCTGCGTCTGTACTAGGTTGAGAGGCATCGATATCAATGCCAGCCGCTTTGAGGTGCTTCTTTCGTTGCTTAGCCTCCTTTTCTCGTTGTCGCTTCTTTCTTCTTTTAGCTGTCTTTTCCAATTCTTCCATTTCAGCTTCGGCTTTTCGTTTCTGAAATTGAGCCTCCAGTTCCTGCTCCTTTTCAGTGGCATCCAACTCTTTCCAGCGAGCCGCCTCGCGAGCTCGAGCATGACGATAGACATGGAACTCTCCTGACCCAGCACCAGCTGTAGATCCGTATGGATTGCTTACTTTTTCAGTGACTACTTTGTCGTTGGCGGGAGCTGAGGCTGATCCAGACGGTGTATTGCTGTTTCCTCCGGTTTGTCCTTTGGCTTGTTCGTAACTGATGCGACTCACCGAAGTGTTGTTGTCAGCGAACGCTTGAACGGAAGAATAACGACCCATGGATATCTACTCGACAACTAATAAGCTATACGCAGGCGGCAACAGTCGGTGTGAGTGTTTGTTGCTCTGGGTGATTGGAAAGGGTTGTAGACTTGGATTACGAGTACGAGCAATAATGTAATGTACGTACCACTGCAAGCGTCGATTGTGTTGATACTCGGCTTCAGCAAAAACGGGTCCATGGAGTCGATTATGTGTTTGACAGCTCCAACCTCTCGTACCAAGGTCAGGTGATCCGGAAGCTAGGACGACCAGAGGAGGAAGAAACACCTTCCGAAAGCCCAAAGTCCCTTGTTCGCTTCGAGAGGAAAAAGGCATTGGATCAAGAAGCCCTCTAGACATAAAAACTCAGCAAACTTATATTTGCTTGGCAGCATTGCTTTGACAACGTTTATCTAGCAGTCATTGTCTCCTCCTACAATTGTCTTGGAAACTAAAGTCTGGTTCCGATTGCGGTAACTCCACTTGGTTGAATCTTGTCGTGCAAGGGATCATTCTTTCGTCTTGTCCCGGCTAGTTTGGCAAGAGAGACACGGTACTTAGACAAAGAGGGCATTATTACTATCATGGGCTTCCCCAAGTAACGGAAATTTGGACAATAATCTGTATCACAAAAAATCGTACGGACATGGTTGCTCGCATACACACTCCATAAATGAATGCGGCCACAGAAAAATTTGGATAGAGAAAAATGGGCTATTGATTTAGAGCCCCCCCCTAAATTTCCCTTTTGCAGCACCAATAGTATTCGGATGTGACTCTCCAAAGAGGCACGTACGACAATAGTGGTGGCAGGCAAAAATTGGCCTTCTTGTGCATGACAGCCGACAGCTCTCTCGTTTGTCCTCATCAGTCCAATCAACATCGAAACAAACATTGTCAATATACTCAATTCATCACGGCTCAATTTACAAGAGCAACAATTTGTAGTCTCTTTCTCTATACCTGGAGTCGTTTCGGCGTATCTGTAGTTGATTCAGAAGGCAAAAGGAACTACCATTGCCAAAGTGTCCTGGAAAGCATCCAAACCAAGACACACACTTCCGCACACACAATCCACTTGAATCTATCAACCGACAAGGGCTCAACCTAGATCGTCAGGTGATTTGATAGCACCATATATACACACAACAATCACAGCAGATATAATGGAAGATCGAAGGCGGAATCGACAAATGTACAACACATCATCAGGTGGCATGTTCCATATTCCCATGTGGAGACAGGTCGCCTTGGTTGCTTGGGTCGCAATCCTCTCCTCATCCACACTCCCAGTAGTAGCTTCTATTTCCGCCGACAAAACATTTGACAAACCGTTTGATCGGATTTCAACTTCTCTTCGATCCCAAAAATATAGCGCTCGACATGCGGGCCAGCCACGTGACATGTTGATTGGAACCAATCCAGAGTCCATGCAGCAAGTGGTGCGTCCACCAAGGGCTCTCTCTTCCGTCAATACACAAAAGCAAAGAACAAGAACCCTCAAAGTTACCAAGTCTTCGTCTGAGGAAGAGGAGGCAAGTTTGGGTATCTCCGGAGTGGGAAAGGGGAAGGGAACCAAGTCCACAAAACAACCTACTACTCCGGCGCCTACCAAGGCATCGTCCACAAAATCGAGCAAAAGCAAAGGAAAGGGTAAAGGATCAGACAATATCTTTGACAATGATGATGATCCCACTACCGATGATAGTACAGACTATGACGACGACGATGGCACACCGCACTACTCGCCGACCCGTGCTCCCGTTACAAACCCTTCGCCGACTCGATCCCCAGTGACATCTCCCACCACCTCACCGGTCAGTACCCCCACACAAGTTCCGACATCCTCTCCAACGAACAGTGAACCTACCACGGGGCGGGAGCCCACGACGAACCCTCCGGTTCAGTTGGAACCCACTGCAGCACCCGTTGCGGAATGCCCCATTGGTAGTGATGGGTCGTTTGGGTCTCAAGTAGGCTTGACAGAAGAGGTTACATTTGTCTACCAAGCGGAAGTTATCCCAAGTGTGACAGTTTCCGAAATGAATTTGGAGATTCTGAACAATGTGGAGACGCTAATGGGTGAAATCGCTTTGGAAGACCTATTTGATCAATGTGCCGCAACATCGTCGAGTTCTACTAGCACCTCTTCTACCAGAGAACGAAAGAAATTCTTTGGAGGCCGCAGTCGGCAGCTTCGGACACTACAGACAACGCAAGATTTGACTGGGTTTAGTATTCGTCCTCGGGATACAGTGATAGAGGATGGTACGTTTCGAAGTGTTCTGTTTCTGATTACCGTCTCTTGGGAGTCTCGCCTTATCTCACCCCATTGGTTGTGCAGTCGAATGTGTAAATGTCGAACAAGTATTCCCTTGCCATGTTATCCAAGGTCGTGTGACAGCCTATTCCGACCAAGCCATTGACGACGACACACTTGATGATGTTTTCGCTGCCATTCAAGCAGCCATTGAAAATGGTAGCTTGGAATCGTCGGACTCTCGGATTCTGGGAGTAACTTGGCGTGACTTGACAGTTGACCCGCTTCCTGGCACGGATGATGACAATGTCCAGGATGACGACACAACGAACGACGACGATAACACCGATGATGGAGGCATCAACGATGATGACACGACCGCGAAGACTCCAGCTCCCACCAGCAGCCCCGTGAATAACCCAACCAATCCAGTTATCAAAGGAGACGACGATGGGTTGGAGCTCTGGGCGTATGTACTTATTGGGGTTGGAAGTGTACTAGTTTGTTGCACGGCCTACCTGTGTCTTCGACCACCAGCACGGCCTCCCGTATTAGACGACTATGACGACGGGGAACCTTCTGATAGTTCCGATGACAATTTTGAAGATGAGATCGAACCAAAGGAGAGAATCCCGCTCGTCGCTCCTCCTGTTTATGAACCACCTCCAAATCGCAATGCCACAGCTGCAAGATCAGCGCCAACAGCCAAGGCTACACCGCCGCAGAACAAGCAAACTCAAGACGCATATGTTGTGGGATCTACAGCAGCTCCGACACCGATACAGGAAGTAGACGAAAGCAGTAAGAGCAGCAGCAAATCAAAGAGCCAGAGTTCAAGAAGTCGAAGTTCAAGAAGCCGAAGTTCAAGGAGTAGTGGAAGTCCGATAGAACGGCAGTCCACGAAAGGAAGCCAATCAAGTTTGATCCGAGATGACACCCAAGAGTTGAAGGACAGCAATGGATGGACGGCTTCTGCGGTTCCACGCGGCGAAAAGATGCCTCAAGAGAGTGGCCATACCTTAGAGTTGGACAACAAAAGTGGGGAACCCAGTGTCCTTTCGTTCCAAATGGAATCATCGGGAGAAGTAGAATTGGAAGTGGAAGAATCAAACTCTGATTCCAAGTGGGACGAAAACGAGTTTACGAAAAACGCTGCTCCGCCAATGGAGTCAACATCAGAGGAATTCTCCTCCGAGTATTCGGAAGAGGAGGTTGTCGAGGAGTATGAAATTGAATATGTAGAAGAAGGCGAAGCTAGTGAAGCGGAAGAGGAATCAGGAAGTTACTCTGACGAGTTTTCCGACGAGGATGATGAAGGGGAGATCACATACTACGACGACGACAACATCGTCAGAGACGAACCGGGCAAGTCCCCGATTCTTCCCTGGTTGGCACAGGACGACCAATAGTATCTTTTGGGGCGACAGAGGTCGTCAGAGTTGGCAGTGATCGCAAGGAATGTTGCAGTTTAAGAAGTAGGAATAGAAAGGGGTTTATTCGGCGTGAACTCATTGTTTGAGGAAGGCAAGAAGGATGGTACTTACAACATGAAAGGAAATCGTCAGCAAATGTATGAGTCTTTTCGGCGACAAACTATAGAACGTTTAGTCTTGAGTTACTATTCATGCAGAGTCGGTGAGTGTAGTGTTTCTGCAACAGCAACCGCCGATTTACAAACTTGACGACCACATCACCAAATAATAAGCTATCAAAATGATATTGTATCATACTAGTAATCCTAGTAGTATTCCTCAAAGTCATAAAGACCTCTACCTCCGATAATATAATCGAAAATAGACCAAATGTTGACGGAAAGTGATCACTTCCGACATCCTAGCAATGTTGCAATGCTAAGGAATCTCGACAAAATGAGGTCTTTTCGTCCAGCAGCCATTGCAATTGCGCGAAACGTTTAATCTCGAGATAACATTCTACATAGAGTTGGCGGGTGTAGTCTTTTACATCGACCGCCGACTCCTAACTACGACGAGTACTCTTGATGCAAATCCATTTTCGATGAGCATATCAAATGCCGTTTTGTCGAGGTCTCGAAGCGAAAAAGACCGTGTTCCGTTTCAACCTTTAATTTACGAAAGGTTACCGAAGGCACCACATCACACAACGCTGAAACTAGGTACCTCTTCTATTATCCTCGTCACGCCATTGCCCTGCTGCGGAATTGCTATATTAAGTATTGGGTCCCGAACATTATGGGGACGCGTAACCAGAACTAGCGAACAACGAAATGAACATTTATGGGGACAACGAAATTTTGTCACAAGACGAGAGGGAAAATGTCAAAACGGATGGTTTTCTAGTGCCCAATGGCGATAATCATATGAACCAGTGGCATAGACTTGCAGCGCAAAAGGCCATTGTAGGAGTCATACCAGGGTTTGCGCTTCGTCTACGTATTAGCTCAGTGCTGAAACAGGCGGTTTGTGGACGGCTGCTTCCGGAGTACGACCACGGACTATTTCTAATAGTGGATCCCGAATGATGCCGTTCAAGAACACGTTTCTCTTCACGGTTCTGAATAGCTTCTCAACCACGACGAGTTGTTCCCCTGTCGTCACAATTTGGAAAAGTGATTTCAGTCCACCACCGACAGCAGCAAAAGCAACAAAACAAACAAATACGATGACTCAACAGTTCACCTTCGAATGCTCTCCTTCTCAACAATTGAGCACACTGAGTTCCTTGTCGCAACATTCGATCAGTTCATCCAGCACGGAAGGACGTCCATCTCTTACTCGCAACCCCAGTCAAGTGCTCCTCATGTCTTCGGACAATGGCGGCCGTCGAGGAAAGTTGACCTTCTCCAACTCAACGAGATCTCTCAAGAGAGCAGGATCCAGTAGAAGGGTGCTCAACGATGATCTCCCTCCTCACATTCCATGCAGAGAGAACAAGGCAATGGCCTAAGTGTCGTGGGAAATCTCCAAACCACGACAACGAATGAGCATGGTGACATGCCATTCGACTGGGGATCCCAGAAGCCCTTCGCTTTTGGGAGTTACAACTATACATGAATACAACACGACCCCCCTATGATTTGGTAGGGGGTCCACCTGCGCCGCTTCGGCATTTTTGGCTTGATCCAAATGGACAATAGATGTAAGCTTAGCGAATTTCTATAGCAAATCGGAAGTACACTACACAAACAAACGGAGTTCCCCATTGTAGTTCCTAAAATGACTCGCGAAAGTTTGGAAATCTTCGTCTTGGTGAAACCTCACATTGTATCATCAATCATCATCCATCCACCCGGAAGGTAGTTGTCGTTTGTCGTTCTCCTAACGTAGTCGTCGCCAGAGAAATCCTTCAGAAACAAAGGCATGAGGAGGGGCTCAAGTATTTTGAACTGTATTTCGCCGTGCCCGTGGTGGTGGGGCTGGGGGCCATTGTATCTCTGTGATTGGAATCAGGAGCACTGGGACGTCGTCTCCGACACAAGATGGTATTGTACCGGTTGCTACGTACGGGTGCTGTGTGGTCTGTGCTGTGCACCTGTTACTCGTACTGTACTGCACTGCCATCACAACTTCTGCGTCGTGAGTGAGGTGCAATACGACTGGATGGGGAGAAAACTTGTGGAGGGGATTTGCGTCCCAAGAATGAAGTAGAAAAAGGTAGTTGTAGTTGATCACAACCGCGTCCATGCCCCGCCAACAACGGGATCGAAACGCTATAGCTGCAGACTGCCGTTCCCAGATAGCTGAGGGATGCATTCGTTTTGCCATACGAATAGCCTATGATGGTACCGACTACAAAGGCTTTCAGTCTCAACCGCATGGGAACACCATTCAAGATAACATCGAGAAGCGCCTTCAACAACTTTTGAGGCGACCACTGCGGGTGTTTGGGTGGGGAAGAACAGACAGTGGTGTCCACGCCGCTGGTGCTGTTTGCACCGTCGACCTGGGCCAGGACGAAGTTCAACGACTCGCTGATGCCCGAACGAGAAAGGCAAACAAGGACTCCAAGGAAAATGTGGATGCGGAAGAAAGCGATCCACGGTTGCTAGCTTCACGGACACTTCATAGTACTCTCCGAGATTTCGCTTGTGATGGTGGCCCAGGTTCTATAACTGCACTGCGAGTTGTTCCTGTGGCTGGTGATTTTGACGCCAGATTTGCTTGTCTGTGGAAACGGTATGTCTATTACATTGCATGTGGCACAAGAGATCGTTCTCCTTTTCTTCAAAGATTCGTATGGCAAATGGATCATGTTCTGAATGTGAGCAATATGGAATTGGCCGCAACCTTGTTGAGTGGAGAACATAATTTCGTTTGGACGTCAGTACAACAAGAAGGGGAACTTCGGGACCCTCGTCGAAGGCTAGACTTGCAAGTCGAGGCTCTTCCATCGGAGACTTTTGGTGTTTGGGGAAGGGGCTCCACAATTCTTCGGATTTCTGGAACCTGCGACTTCTTTCTCTATCGGATGATGAGGCGGCTTGTAGGAATTTTAGTGGCGATTGGACGAGAACAAATCTCTCTATCAGCCCTTGAGGACTGCATCGCCAGAATGGATGATCAAACCACATCAGATGAAAAGATTGGGAATATTCCACGAGAACTGTGTCAAACAGCTCCATCGATTGGTTTGTCATTGGATCATATTGAGTATCCCATCGACATTTGAATGAACTTGTGCGATGTCTATTCTTTTATGCAAGAAAGTCTTATAGAATATGTTAATAGTCAATCTGGTGTTTGGTAATGGTAGTACAAGAAAGCTAGAGTGAGCATGATGCGGTCAGAGCCATGAAAATAGTTAGTAGTTATAGTTCTTTCTTGAGTAGTTCAGAATGTCGACGACAGTCTAACGCAATAGTACTAACATTCGTACATACGTAGAATACAATAGTGGTGGTAGGCTCCCGACGATGACCTTTACACGACCGAAAAATGGGGGATTATGACCCTCCCGATGTCGCGAGAAATCAGCTTCACAAGATTGGACGGCCGCCAACTCTGCCGCCTGTTTCAGTAGTATTGTTTGATCAGTCGCCTTTCCATTGTACGAGAATCAAAAGAAAAGAGGAAGTTTATCATGCTTGTTTCTTCGCGCTCTGTATCCATGCTCAGTCTTTTCTGTGCTGGTCTCTTGGCCGGCCAAGTGCAGGCCTATTTTGATCCCACCCCTGAAGACTACGTGGATTGGGTTGCTACCATTTTGGACGAGACTGTGGCACTTCCTCCCTGCAGTGATGTTGGAGTGGCAAACAGTTTGGAATGTCAGGCTTTGTGTGAGGCTTTGGATGATGAGGTCGATATCTACAATACTCGTGACGTGAACGGTGCATACACTTGTGCTTGCGAAACCCTTGTTGGATGCAACGATTCTCCTACGTGTGCACAGTTGACTATTTATCCAGGCTCTGTCAGTGAGAGTTGTACCGAGTATTGTGGAGACAAGTTTGTTGCCTTTGAGGACTACGTCGAGTACACTGGTGGTGAATCCAACACCAACAAGAACAGGACTCACTTTGTTTTGGAGTGCCGATGTGATGGTGTCACGGAATGTAGTGACTACTTGTTGTTCTCTGATCTCTGGAGTCCTACAAACTGTACCTCTCTCAGTATTTCTTCGAATGAAACCTGTGCTTCGTATTGCGATGCAAGCGGTGGGGATTTGTTCGACTTGGGTTACACTTACTCCGACGATGAAGGTGTGAGCACTTGCATGTGCCTCGGAACTGATGCCACCACCGGAGAAGCCAAAGAAGCACAAGCTTGTACGGATATTCCTGTTATTCTTGGACCAGATGCGTGCACCCTTCAGGATCCTTGTCCCACTCCTGCTCCAACTGCCGCTGCTGATGGAAACGGTTCGACAGGACCAAGTGGAGGTGACGCGGATGGGTCCATGCGCATCAATATGCTTGCAGCAGTTGTTGCAAGTATTGCTGGCTTGCTATTGGTGGTGTAGGTGTGATACGTGAGGAATGTTATTCGTTCGTGCGAAAAGATAGATGTTTTTGCAAATTGTCTCGTTCTATCCTCAGACCTTCAGTAACTTTAGCTTCCATGAGGAAATACTTCTATGCTACGATAGAAAATACCATGTAACCATGCTGCATTTGCACTTGTAGTATAGGTGCAGCACAGTGTGCTTCGAGCGTGAGGTAGCTGGCAGTAGTCGATAGTCGATGCGGAGTTCATGCAATAGAAAAGTAGTGTCTCTTTGCCTTACAGTACGGTACCAGCAGCAGCAGCAGCAGGCAGGCCTCCTCCTCCTCCGCAAGCATTGTCCATCAGCGACGTCGCAGGCGACACGTAATCGCAGGTAAACAAAGTACGCAATCACAAAAGAGATCTTTTGACACAATCGTGTTCCTGGAGTGGCAGAAGCTTGTTGTCATCATTGCAAATCAGTCTTTGCCGTGACCTTCTCTCAACGATACCCATCAGTGCCAACGATATCTGATTCGTCTCTTTCACCATGATTGCTGCCACCAAACAAGGATCCCGCTTGATTAGCCAAGCATTGACTCGACGCCCATTGACATGCGCTAATACACAAGCAAGGCTAGTAGCGAATTCCTTTGGAGGAAGATACCAATGGGATGACCCTTTTCTGTTCCGCGATACCCAGCTCACCGAGGATGAACGTCAAGTCTGGGATATGGGCCACGCCTTTTGTCAACAAGAGTTGCAGCCTCAAGTATTGGAGGCCAATCGTCATGAGAAACATTTGGACAAAGCGGGTATGCAAGCTATGGGTGCTGTTGGATTGCTAGGACCTACAATCCCGGAAGAATATGGTTGCAGTGGTTTGGGATATGTCAGCTACGGTTTGTTGGCTACTGAAGTTGAAAGGGTCGATTCTGGGTACCGATCCGCGATGTCTGTTCAGTCTTCCCTCGTTATGTTTCCCATTTTCCAATATGGATCCGAGGAGCAGCGCCGAAAGTACCTTCCCGAATTGGCTGCTGGAAACCTAATTGGGTGCTTCGGTCTCACGGAGCCTAATCATGGAAGTGATCCCAATGGTATGGAAACTACTGCCCGGTTCGATGCAGGAACGAACGAGTTTGTCTTGAACGGTAGCAAGAATTGGATCACCAACAGTCCCATCGCTGATGTGTTTGTTGTTTGGGCTCGTAATACCGATACCAATAAGATCAAGGGTTACCTTATCGAGAAAGGAACTCCCGGATTGGAAGCTCCAAAGATTGAAGGGAAGTTCTCACTCCGGGCTTCAGCCACAGGTATGATCTTCATGGATAATGTACGAATCCCCAAGGAGAATGAACTTCCCAACGCCGAGGGCCTCAAGGGGCCTTTCGGGTGCCTGAACAATGCCCGCTACGGTATTGCCTGGGGTGTTTTGGGCGCCGCCGAGGCATGTATGTTCCAAGCACGTCAATATACTTTGGATCGCAAGCAATTTGGAAAGCCCTTGGCTGCCAATCAGCTCATCCAAAAGAAGCTTGCAGACATGTCTACCGAGATCACGTTGGGTCGTCAAGCGTGCTTGCAGGTGGGTCGCTTGATGGAAGCAGGGAAGGCTGCCCCAGATATGGTCAGTATGATCAAGCGAAACAATGCTGGAAAGGCTTTGGATATTGCCAGACAGTCTCGTGATATGTTGGGAGGAAATGGAATTAGTGATGAGTATCACATCATTCGTCACGTGATGAACTTGGAAGCTGTCAACACATACGAGGGAACCCACGACATCCATGCCCTTATTCTTGGTAGGGCTATTACGGACATTCCTGCATTTGTTCCAAAGTAAATACCTGTTGTTAGGGGGGCTCTTTGCTCGATATGAATATTGGTTTAGCTAAGGTCTACTAGTAGAAACGCACGAGTTGAAGGATGGACTAGATGTGAATCATGTCCGCGTTCGTGGAAATTCCAAACGCCTGTCCGTCATTACGTTCACGATTTGGTCGTAAGACCACGAAGGTTGAAACACGAGCAAATGCCTCCAACCTCCAAAACTAATAGAACGCTCACAAAATCGACTTTCCCACCCAGAACAGCTTACTACCGTACTATCGACACAACTACTCTCAACAATGTTGAATACGCCTTCCCAAGACTTCTCAGATAATGCCTCCACAGTTGAAACAAATCCCGAGTTGCAACTCGGTACTCCACCAATGAATCCTGATTACGTTCCTCCTTCCGACGACGATGACGATGATGACAACAGTTCCTGGTCCTCCGTTTTGCCCCCACTTCCAGAGGAGAATAAGGAGGAAGTTGTCGTCACTATGTCAGAAAATCCTACCTCAAGCGATGGTCCTAGTGATGACCATGATTCTGAGCGTTGCCCTTCTGTCATTGAAGTCGACGCAGAAAAGGGGACAATTCGAGTTGAAGACCAAGAATCGGCAGAACAAACTGAGGCTCCCCGACCCTTATTGACACCAGTACAACAATGTTGGTTGATTGTATTCCTTAGGAAATGGGCAAAGAAAACCAAGACTTGCTCCCGAAACACGTTCAAAAAGTACGGCCCCAAGGTGAAGCGTGCTGCCAAACGTTCGGCGACAGTCATCAAGGAAGCCTCCGTCCGCTCCGCCAGTTTTGTGGCGGCGAAAAGCTCTGAACTCAAAGTCCGAGCAGTTGAATTCAGTGCCACTCACGACCTTCCTAATAAGGCTAGAAAGTCGGTGGAAACCGTGAAAAAGGCTTCTAACGAAACCGCCAAAGGAGTCAAGAGAGCCAGCGTTGCTACTCTCAAGGGAATGAAAGAGTTTGAGTCAAAGCATAAGCTTGTCTCCAAATCCAAGCGTGGACTTGCGAAGGGCGGCAAGCTCATTCGCAAGGCTTGGATGGGTGAAACCGTTAACCGCGAGCAAGAAAACAACAAAACTTCCACTGAGGAGATTTGCGACCCCTTGCCTACCAAGGTCCCCCCATCGTCTGAGTAGGCGATACAGCTCCAAATATTCCCCATGTCTGAATCAACGACAACAAAGAAACAAAGTAGTATTCTTTTCATGACATTTATTTCTGTTACAAATAGCCACTAATCCCAACGTGCCTGATTCTGCAAAACGCGAAAAAGTAATGTGAGTTGGTGGGTCTCCCAAATCAATTGGAGCGACAACGGCGTGCATCGACTTACCTTGGCGGCAGAACTTGGCTTTTTTGATGAGGACGTTGACTTCTTTTTCTTCGACGATGACTTCTTCTTTGGCTTCTTCTCTTCAGGAGCAGAGTAAATCCAATCACTGTCCAGTGCTTCGTCTGCTGTAATACGTCTCGAAACATCAACAGTCAACATGCTAGCAATGAGAGCTTTTGCCTCATCGGAAACATCGGCCCAGTACTTTTTATGGAACTGGAAGGTGCCATATCGGATCTTTTTGAGACATTCTTCTCCTTCACCTCGGAAAGGACGATATCCTCCCAAAATGATGTAGAAGATCACTCCCAAACTCCAGATATCACATTGAACATCATATTCTGGGTTGTGTTCAATGATCTCAGGGGCAACGAATCCTTCTGTTCCGCAAACAGTAGTGAGAGAGTTTGGTTGCAACACCTTTTTCGCGTGTCCAAAATCTGTGATCTTCACTTCTGTGTCACTGCCATTGACCAAAAGCATGTTTTCAGGCTTCAAATCTCGAATGGCTATTCTGAGGTCATGACAATACGCGACTCCAGAAAGGAGTCGCTTGGCTACGATGACACCCTCGTCTTCATCGTACCACTCTTTCTCGATGATTTTGTCAATCAGATAACCTCCCATCAATTGCTCCATAACAATATAAGTGAAATCTGGCTCGTCAAACACTTCGTGAAGACAGACAACGTATGGGCACTCAGTGAGTAGTTTGAGACAAGAAATCTCGCTTTGTAGGGCAACTGCGTCTTCTTCCCAGAGGTCGACACGAGGAATTCGTTTGACGGCAAAAGACCTTCCAGATTCCCTCTCCTTACTCGCATGGATAACCGAGAATGTCCCAATTCCAATTTGACGACCCCAGTCGTAACAGTCTTCGAAATCGTCTTCAGCAGCCTGTTCCACGCCCAACTTGTCTTCAGACTCTCCCTTTTTGGCCTGGCTTCCACCCATTCCTGCCAAAGAAAGAAACTTGTTTGTCTTGATCAACGCTTGCAAGGCCTTCTTGGCACCTTCATTGTCAGTACGGTCTGGAAGCTTGTTCTCCATTTGGTCACGATTTCCTGTCAAATCTCTGGCAGCCAGTGCCTCGGCGTCCAATCCCATCCACTCACAACTCAAGGCTTCCTCGGCTGTCAATCGAACATTAGGATCCACTTGCAACATGTTGCTGATCATGTCTTTGGCTGATTCCGAAATGTCAGACCAATACTTGTCATGGAACTCGTAGTCTCCTCGGATAATGAACTGGGCCAACTCATCAGGAGGTCCCTCGAAAGGAGCATACCCTCCCAACAAAATGTAAGTCACAACACCAACTGACCACATATCGCAACGTTGATCGTATCCTTCGACTTGGAAATCCAAAATTTCAGGAGCGACGTATTGGGCTGTTCCGCATAGTGTACTCAATGAGTTCTCTCCGGAGACACGTTTTGCGAAACCAAAATCAGCGAGTTTGATGGTAGCATCATCATCTTCGTTCTGTGAAATCGACAATTGTGAGATGCTGCTCAGACATGAAATCGACCCAGCCACTTTATAGAAGCACGTACCACTAGCAATAAATTTTCGGGTTTGATATCACGATGGGCGACCTTCTTGTCGTGACAGTACAAAACAGCCTCAAACAAGATTTTACAGACACCACGAGCTTCACGCTCTGTATAGACCTCCTTGTCCACAATTCTGGACAGAAGATCTCCTCCTTTCATTTCTTCCATGACCATGAAGCAGTGGTCATCCTCCTCAAACACATCAAAAAGGCGAACAATATGGGGTCCTCCTCGAAGCATCTTCAAAGCAGCAATCTCATCCTTGAGCGTCGACTCTCCACCACTCTCCATCTTGGACAAAATAACTTCTTTGACCGCATATGTTTTGTTGGTACGCTTGTGGACACACCTGTAGACAAAGGCATAACCTCCTTCACCGAGCTCGTCTCCAATTTCGTAGAAATCATCAAATGGTTGGCCGGTGGCACTGTCTTCTACAAAGCGCTCCTCGTTTTTCCTTGTCTTTTTGGTAATTTTGTTTTCGGCATTGTCTTCCTTGCGTTTCTCCAAATATTCTGTGAAACCATCGTTAAGCATTTTGACGCGATTTGCAGTAATCAACTAGAAAGAGGAAATAGAAGAAGTCATGTGAGCTGTGTCATTGCAAATCATTTGTATCAAGGCCACCACAGTACGCACCGTGCCAATGGCAGCGCGGAATTTGCGCTTTCCATCAATCAAGTTCTTGAGCTTCTTGACATTGAGTTGTCGTTCTTCCAATGCCTCATCACCCTTTGTAATCCAATTGGACTGAAGAGCCTTCCCAGCGGAGATACGCTTCTTGGCGTTGACGGTAAGCATGCGGGATACCAACTCCTTGGCACCGGTACTGACACTATTCCAAAACTCTGGACGGAACTCGAATTGACCATCACGCGTTTGATCAAAGACAACATCATCATCGTCGTCATCAAAAGGCAGGTAACCTCCCAAGAGCAAAAACAAAAGACATCCCACAGACCAAACATCGCACTTGACATCATAGGCAGGGAATCGCTCCAGCATTTCAGGGGCCAAATACCCGGGGGTACCGCAGAGAGTTCTACAAGAATTCTTCTTCTTGACATACTTGGCAAACGAGAAGTCAGCCAATTTGATGCTGTTCAAATCCTTGTGTACGGACAACAAAAGATTCTCTGGCTTGATATCACGATGGGCCACCTTCTTGTCATGCATGTAGGCAAGAGCACTGAGAACACAGCGAGTAGAATTTCGAGCCTCCTTCTCGGTAAAGGTCTTCTTCTCAATAATAACCTCCAACAACTCTCCTCCTTGCATGAGCTCCATGACAAGGTAGCAAAATGCCTTTTCTTCGTAGACTTCGTAGAGTTGCACAATGTTTGGACCTTCTCGAGCCAACTTGAGGTTTGCAATTTCATCTTTGAGAGCATCACGGTCTCCCCAGAACATAGTGGACCTATCAATTTGTTTGACGGCATACTCGGCGTTGGTGGGACGATGTGTTCCAATAAAGACAACAGCAAAAGCACCTAGACCGAGCTACAAATGAGAAGAAAAACAATTAGGTGTAAGCCGTTAGATACAACAATCGCCCGCTAGAAACAATCTGACTTTTCACTCATACCTTTCTTCCTCGCTTGTAGACGTCGTCAAAGCAATAGGAAACAACAGACTTGACGTCTTGTTCAATACCAGGAGCCACCGAAAGATCATCATCTACATCTTGAATGGTGTTGCGGATGGACTTGCGTCCAGTCTTGCGAGAATTGTATCCTCCTCCGGACCTCATTGCAATTGTTGTCTAGCTACAGTCCTGAGCAGGTAGTTTTGATGTTGCTGTTACTACTGCAGTTGCCTTGTGTTTCTGTGGCGATTGATGACAACAACACAATCGACAGCAGGAGGCAACAACCACAAGATGTGCAAAAATCCAACGGCGACATTCCCATTGGGCGCAGCCCC
Source organism: Nitzschia putrida (assembly GCA_016586335.1). Classification (NCBI taxonomy): domain Eukaryota; phylum Bacillariophyta; class Bacillariophyceae; order Bacillariales; family Bacillariaceae; genus Nitzschia; species Nitzschia putrida. The sequence continues at coordinate 72,566 of BLYE01000019.1, read as the reverse complement.
TTCACTCGATGACTGTGACGTCAGCATGGGCGAATGTACGGGTCTCGTACTGTACCTGGTACGGGAACTTGGTATGTTGATTCCGTTGAGTCCCAGGAGTTTGGGACTGGAAACATTGTCTTTGTACTACCAACATCTACTGCAATGACTGCAATGACTGCAGTCCTTAAATTACTGCTAGACTACCTACCTAGTATTTCCTTTGAACTACTTGGAGAAGTTTAGCATTTGCCAGTCCTTTCCTTTCATCGATATCAACAATTGACACAAGCACTTTTTGTCCCGTCTCGATTAGAGGACTACCATTGTCGCTCCCACCTCCCTCCAAGCCGTCACACTTTGCCACGGCTCCAACTCCGAGTATGACAACTTCATTGCGTTTTCCAAGACTTCGAGCTGCCAAGGTACTAGAGCCAGTCGTTGCTATTTTGTGAGCCAAGGCACGAATGGCCTTTCGTTGACGCTCGCTAATGCCACGCGTTCTGTCTTTGAATGGCCGGAGGTTGGAAGCAGCGTTGGCGATAGAGGTTGCATGGATTCCGACCTTGGCACATTCATGTCGATTCATCGGAGGACCACCGTAGTGACAGAGAGTTGCAAGTATTTGGCGTTGGGCCTGTCCATCAATGTAACGTCGTAATGGAGCTGTGGCCACTCGACCTTTGTCCTGGGTTCCCGCCACAAAGGGAAGTGCAACCTGGCTTTGTTTCAAAGATTTGGAAACAATGTGACCATACAAGCGGAGCGCTTTGTCCACCAGTCGGTACCCTCGTTGAAGCTCAAATCCTCGCCCTTCCTGATCCTTCGCTTGAGATTGTTGCAGCGATCCGTCAAACTCGTGGGCAACCATTCCTGAAACCAATGCATGCTCCTTCCTTTCCTGTGCACTCCTGCTGCGGTTCGTGACATAGGATTCCCATTTGTCCAACAAGGTCTCCACCTGTGTCAAAATAAACTTGGATCGGTTCAAGGACAAGTGTTCATATTGTTGTGCCAAATTGCCTTCCAGCAGATTGTTGGCGAGTTGAAAGGACAGCGCCACGGGAGGTGCAATGAGGGTCCTTTCCACACCCGAATCCAAAACTTTTCCCGTCTCTTCATCTATGTACACCCAAACCGAGACACACCGATTCAAGCCTTGCGCTCGAATGGTTGTATCGTTGCCCCCGAGGGGCACACTCTGAAGAGATAGCACTTCCAGTAAAGCGGGAGGCAACATGTGAATGGGACCCGTAGAATGATCGAATCGACGTCCTCCTCGGGACGCCGCCGCATCTGATAGTCGCTGCAATCGTGGTGAGAGCTTCACTACTTCTGTAGAATACAAATCAGAAACATCCACAACATGAATCAGAATCTCCCATTCATTCCCCCCAATCACTGGTCTCCCCGTCTCGGTTCTCGATCGCAACCCCAAGGCATCGTCTCGGAACGTAGCTCTTGCAGCATCCACACATACACTTGGTAGGAGTGATAAATTTGTGCGACCCTCTAGAGCGCCCTTGTTTCCGGAAACTCCATTGTCGTCCACTGGACGATGTCCTTGTTGCAAATGTTGAAAGAATCGCTTCTTTCTTTGTTTGTCCATTTTTTTGTACCATTTCACATCTTGTAGAATCTGCTTGGACCAGGGTTGAATGTTTACGACGGGTAGTGTGGTAGTTGTAGGACCAGTCGTAGACTGGTTCAAGGACACATGGTCTTGGGACCAAATACCAAGCTCCACCAACGCTTGACGAGCACCGGAGCGGTCCAACGAAAAACCCATAGCCTTGAGAAATTCCCTGACATCCGGCTGCAACAACATCTGATCTTCCCCCTTCTGTTCGTTTCCTTGATTTGGATGAGAAGACAGTGACGATGACGTCGTTGATGTGGACATGGCCAAATACTCCAGCTTCCACAAAATGTTCTGATCGGCTTGTGTGTTCCTTGCTGCCCTCGAGAGAGCAGACGCTCGACCTTCTGTAGTGGCAACAATAGAACGACTAACGGAATGCCATCCTCCATTCAGCAATACAACAGACCTTTGTGTATCATCATTGCCATGGACATCACCGTGATCATGGCTGTCATGATCCCCGTTTGGAGGTTGAACGTCCAAAACTCGACAGGGCATGCGCTTGAACTTGCCTAGTCCCAATTCCCCAATGGAAGAAGCAATTGACGCTCGTTGAGCCAAAGCTCGAATCGAATGAGTGTTTTCGTACTGATTCTCATTGGAAGTCGGTCTGGCTGGGGGGGATTGCAACTCTTGCATCAATACCATGGAATCAATGGTTTCACTCAATGGGGGAAGCGGCTTGTTGGTAGACCCTCCTTCGAACGGGGAACAAATGTGAATATTAGCCTTTTTGCGTCTATGTTGTGTGCATTGTTGGTGCAGTTTAGTCAAGGCTCGGTCCACCTGACGACTGGGAAGGGCTCCCAATGTCGCACAAAGTTGTCGCAGTTTTGGGAGTATGAGGGGATTTAACTTCGGTTGCCCCCAAACACTAGTTAATTGGCCCACATCCACCAACATAGGTTCGATACTGGATTTACATTGGGACGTTTCAATTGCTGTGGTTGTATTAGTGGGAGCAATGGATGAATAGTTTCCATCCCAGAGTGGTTGAACAAGGAATCGCGGAAGCTTGTTGGTGGTAGGAAACTGAATGTCAAGCAACGCACAGCATTGAATCCTACCCTTGTGTTGGACTTCGGCTATAACTGGAAGGGAACTCTTGGAAAGACAGACGATCTTTTGGTCCCAACCAGTCTCGTGGAGAGTAGAATAGCTAGGAAGTTGCTCGACCATTGGAGGTACTGTTGCTGTAGTAGCACGTAAAGGAGCATCATCAGAAACCCTAGATCTTGCCGACCAAGGAGACAGAAGCATGAAACTGCACGTAGATGCAATGTGTATCAACCATATCAGGCACACGACACCATGTGACCAGGAACATTGCATCGATTGCTTGATGTGTCTGAAGTTGTACCTGGTAAGGTTGTGGGAAATGGCGACGGTTGGTGGTTGGTGATGGAAACGACTAACATGACTTAAAGTTCCTCTGAGCGTTATTTGACGTTAACCAAGAGGAGCGCGTGGACAAGCCACGATTTGGATTTTGGATTTTGGATCACAGATCACAACGGCAACAACACAGAACCAAGTGGCCAACATGATGCAAACCTTCTGGAAAGCACCCAACATGGGTGCGGGATGGGATTGAAAAAGGAAAACCATATCATGAGGTTTCTCTCTCGGTTTCCAAGCGGGGAAATTTACAATGAAGACGACGCCAAGCAAAGCCTCACAAAACACAGTTGTGACACCCGTCTACAACTACGTAATACTACCACAAAGTACACAAACTATTCTTCGACCCATGTTTTCTCCAACTCCAAAATGGAAGGTTTCCTTCCTTTCAATTGCACTTTGGACTCTGTTCGCACAGCAGTTTTTCGTTCTACCCGTCAACGCTGGGTACGAACAAACCGATGAAGCCGCCTACATGGCCAACCTGGAGGATCACTTGGCTGCCTCCCATGCCGATGCCGATCAGTCTCCTCTCCTCGCAGCCTGCCGCATGTCTCCAGCCTTTGTACCTGGTCCTGTCCTCACAGTTCACCCCACTTCCGAGTCTTCCAATGTCGTGACTTCTACGGATGTCCAGCAGCAATGTCATGAGTCCTATCTTTGTGTCATCCCAACCAATGTCACTCTTCTCATGACTACTTCGCTTCATGTTGGTGCTCTCCATATTGATGGACATTTGGAGTGGAATGATGTTACCCAATTGGAAGAAGAAGCCTATCTCTGTGCTGGATACGTCGTTGCAGGCCTTGGCGCTTCCATTCACATGTCTCTCGAGTCCCCCGATCGACGTGCTTGGGTGTACTTGACTGCCAACGGTGCCAAACACGATAGTTTGGGATGGAGAGCTTTTGGTGGCTTGCACTCTTCCATTGTGGAAATCAAGGGTAGGCCCATGCGACGCACCTGGACTCTTTTGGATCAGCCCATGGCGCCGGGCGACATTACCATCAAGGTCTTGCATGATCCCATTGCCATGGGTTGGCGTATCGGAGATCGAATTGGGATTGCTCCCACGGAAGAAAAGTCGGATGGAACCGGTCAAACTTTCATTATTGTTCACATGGCCCTGGATGGAACCATCTTGCTCGATAAACCCTCACACTATCAACACAAGGCAGAGTTCTTGGCTAGTCCTCACACCGCTTCTCAAATGCCACCCATTCTCATGTCTGCAGAAGTGGTGAACTTGTCCCGAAATATCGTTATTACAGGCGATGACTTTCAAACTGTTACATGTGACCCCGCAGTCACCAGCCCAGTCATGGGATGCCAATGCAACAGCTTTCGCACCACCTGTACTGTCGGTCTCCATACCATTTCGGCATATTCGGGTGTTCTGCGAGTTTCCCATACCCGAGTAGAGAAGTGTGGTCAACGTGGTATCATGGGCAAGTATTGTTTGCACTTTCATATGGTTGGTGATTGCCCCGATTGCTTGGCGGAAGGAAATGCCATTGAGTTCAGTCACCAGCGGGGGATTACAGTTCATGGGACACACCGCGCCTTGGTCAAGCAAAATGTTCTTTGGAATGTGCGTGGTGCAGGAGTCTATGTCGAAGATGGAAATGAAATGCACAACAGCATCGAACACAATGTCGTGGTCTGCCCTTTTCCTATTGATGACGATGTTCACCATGGTTGCACATTGCCAGGAACCGACAACGCCTCCAGCGACAGTCGGACCAACCAAGCCGGCTTTTACTTGAAGAGCAGCACCAATGCCCTGATTGGAAACCGCGCCGCCAATTCCAGGAATGGCATGTTTGCAGAAGCCGGTGCCAGTGGTGCAGCCAGTGGAGAAGTTTGTCATCAACAAACATTGCTTGGACGCTGGGAAGGAAACACCTTTCATGGACATCAGCGGTTCGGGACCTACCCAATCAAGTTTTTCCCACAAGAGACAGATCGGGCTATCGAAACGAATGGATTCAACATTGATCGTGATTTGTGCTACAGCTTTGACATCAATGGCGAAACGCGTGGAAAGTCCACAGCCATTGTGAACCATGTCGACTATGACAACATCTTTGTCGGTCAATACGAGCTCGGAGATGTTCAGTATGTGGGACACGCAAGTATCAACAACAAGAACTTGATCTACTGGAAGGAATCGAAAAACTTTGAGAATGGATGTTCCGCTCATATTTCCAAGTCCTACTATTCCGATGGCAATTTGGCGTTGCCTGACCAAGCAACTGTCATCATTGAGGATACAATGTTGAAGGATGTCAGCCTCGAGGCAAACCACCACTGCAAGGTTGGGACTACGGGATACCTGTGCATGCCTCAATACATTTTGCACAACGTCGAGTGGTATCATTCCGACCCTACGACTCCTTGGCTTTACTTTCAGGAGGGCACTACAGAATTTGGTGGTATCTTTTCTCTCTCTCCCGATTACAGTTCAGACACATCTCCGTTTCCACCGGGATATGTTTCTCTCGTCTCTGAAGAATACAAATACCTCCTCAAGGCCCCCGGTTCTATTTGTGTGTCCAGCGACGACCTTGGGATGGGAATCCGGTACGATCATGGCATTCTTTGCAAACAACCGCTACGTTCGCTCAAGATTTATTCACAAGGAATGCAAACGGAGTCAGATCCACCTTCTCTCAAGGTGAAGGTGTGGTTTGACAACCCCGACGGTGTTGCTTCACATTCCAAGGTCAAAAACTCTGCTGTTCAGTTGATTCCTTATCACCAGATTGGAGACGATGGGAAGACCAACCGTCAAGGATATTCACTTCCAGTCTTTCCTTTGGCCGACGTAAGCTATCGCGTTTCGCTTGCTTCCCCCGACAATGATATTCCAGAAGATTGGATTGTGGAGTTCAGCGACCCCGTAATGGGAAACCGATGGGGTGAGGAATTTGTTAACTTGGAGCTTGTGGGGCGGCCTTGCATCAATGGAGGTGTGGTTTCCAACTATCACGACCGTCGATTCATTTACGGGGGATCTGACTTTTTGGACGACCAAGCTTGGGGTGAACATGGAGCTTGTGTTGCTGCACCTGAAATGGAACCTCAAGAGTGCGACAATGAAAGCACCGTGCTGGATGCCTCGGAATGCCCGGAACTTTGCCTGGATGAATGCTCCTCGGAAAACGCCTATTGTGATTGCAGAACTGCAAGTTGCCAATGCAAACTTGGGTTCATTGGGGATGACTGCTCCATAGACTTGTGCGCAGACACCTGTGGATCCCGATCGACTTGCACTGGACTGTACTTGGGCTCTTCTCTCCCTGTTCGAAGCCCCGCTCGCCAATGCATTGGCACAGTTTCGACCTCAAGAAGACTGCGGTCTACTATTTTTGGAGATGACGATCATGACGAAAGTCGACAGAGCACCAGTGAAATTCTTGTGGTGCCCTTGAGAATCATGAAAACTGTATCTTCCCACTTACTCTGGCTCATTGGATAGTTGGTGGATTAGGATTAGTTGTAAAGAAAACAACCCAAAGTAAGAGAAATAGATACAGCATATATTGTTAACAAGGAGTACTCATACTGTACACCTCGTGCTCCCTTGGAGGAAGCACAACCATCATGGCATCAAGTTCTGGAATTGGATCAAACGTGACGTCAGCAATATGTACGTCACCCAGGTACGAGGTACGACTGGCTGAGAAGTGAGAATGTTTCGAGAAACCTCAAATCTTCTCATCACAACACAGAAACTTCTCCGGAGCGAAAACGCATCAACCTTCCTTCAGGCGACGTTCACCACATCATCCAAGAAGCAACAAACAACAGTCCATCTATGCATCATGGTTGAACTCGATATACAACAAGTAAACTCTGTTGCCTATCAAGAGGGATATTACCTGATAGGCCACAATTTACAGTCTAGAGTGGTTTCCTTTGGTCAAAAGGACAAATCTGGAAGGCCTCGAGTGCGGATCAACGTGTACTACACCACCGGCACCGTAGGAACTTGTCTTAGCCATCCAAGGCAAGGGAAAACGCAGTTGTTTCGTCGAAATTGTGATCTCAATTTGCTTCGACGCATTTTTGAGAATCCAAGGGTTCACACCGATGTTGGATACCAACGAGTGGACAACATGCCGGATTTGTCCGAATCGTCCGTGTCTTCTGCGGAAGAGGACGAAGAGCCACTTCTCAGTGAAGAAGAGGAATGGAAGAAGCATTTGGCTCGACTCAATACCGCGAAAGCTGCCATTGAAAGGCAGGAAACTGTTGCCCAAGAAGCTCTACAAGCGATTGTTGCGGAGCGAGAAAGAAAGGAGGCTGAGGAAAGAGCTCGACAGGCGGCAGAGCGCAAGCGCAAACTGGAAGAAGAAGAGGCTGAGAGGCAGCGAATCAAAAGGGCTAGACTAGAGTCCGAACGTGAACAACGAGGGCAAAACTTCTGGTATTCAATGACCAGAAGTATGCACGATCACTTCAACAAGAACTTTTCAAGCAAGTGTACGTGCGTGGCACTTGGTGATAGCGCCTTCATTATGACGTACGAACATGCCGGGTGGGCCTACAATGGGGTTCCCAATCTCTTACACAACAAGCTCAAAGGCCGACAGATCAAGCTGCCAACTCCAACGTACGTGGCACTCGGTTCCATGGATCGATACTACATCAAATTCAAGGACGGAAAAGTGGAGTGGGTAGGGCCCAATGATATGCTTGATGACAGCAGCAAACGAAACAAAACAGTGAAAACCGTGGCATTTGGCCAAGATTGGGATACCTACTTTATTGTCTATACCGATGGTGGGTGGACTTACAGCGGAAATATACCTCATGGACTCTCCAAACTGCTTGCATCAAGGAACAGAAAGGGCGACCTATCTTGTGTATCGTTGGGACCTGATGGCGAATATTACCTGTCTGCGAACAACGGAAGAGCCTGGTGGGGAGGATTGTCCACCAGCATCTCGAATGACATTGCCCAATACAAAGATCGTATCACCTTTATGGACTTCGGTACCAATGACGACGTGATTATTCGATACTCCTGAGTGGATGATAACACCAGCGATATTTAATTCTACTTCTAGTAGTGGATAGCTAAGGTAAGTATTCTCGTATCTATTGCGCAGTGAAGCGCTAGTTTAGCAAGTAGGCTACTGTTCGGGATCTTGATGCCCCTCTCTGGACTCAAGTGTAAATGGTTTGACCGCTTTAACGCCGTCGGTTGCACCAAGCTTGGTACCATTTCGGTAGATACAAGTAATCTATCAATCTCGCCAACTTCTTGGAGGATCAACTGAAGGTCTAGCAGCAGTAAGCTGGTTTCCGCCTTGTACGTACTAGTACCAACTACTAGTAGAATGCACGTAGGCAGTACTACCTAGTAGTACAGAGGTATTCACATGCATACCAGGCCCCTAAACTGATTGCTGGGACCTTGGATCTTGCCACAAGTGCCACCGTACTACACAAACAACATGTTGTTGTGTGACAAGTGACCACTACAAACAGGCGGTGAGTCGGGGACTTGACACTGAGAACGACGAACGGTTCCCCAGTACTCGTAGTGCCCAAAGATCGATATCAGAACCCTTTTTCGGAGCAAACTTTTTGGCCTTGCCACTGCGAACCCATGTCATCCAGAGCTGCATCATGCACCGTGCCAATTCGGTAATAACAACCCATAGTTGTTGACATTCATCCTTTGGACACTTTCTGGAGATGAACCAATTGCCAAACTTGAAAACTGGGAAAGTTTGGCTTGTCTTGGTATTGTTGAGCCTCGGAGAATGGATCCCTTTTCTCATATACGACTTTGCATGTAGCAACGGTGAAGTGTTGGAAATGCCACAACATGCATCGGCGGAACCAACCAAAACAGCATCAGTTTCCGAAGATGATGATGTATCGTTTTACGACCGAGTACATGAATGTGTTCCTTGTCAGACCCAGGAAGAAGGGGAGCTGTCCAAGTATGTTCCAAAACTGATCATTCCTGGCACTCAGAAAAGCGGCACGACGTTCATTCTCCACATATTGGGAAACCACCCTGATGTTACCTTTTTCAGGACGGAGCCCCATGTGCTGGACAATAGCACTACTGTAAAACGAGGTTCCGTTCACCAGTGTGAGGTTTGGGCACAATACAAAAGGGTATTGGCTGAGTGCGACTATTGTGAGCAGAAAGAATTTTTTGTTGACAAAACGGTGGAGTATCTTTTCCGGAGTCACATCATTCCGGCCAGGTTGGCCTGTGTTTTCCCCAAACCCATCAAGCTTTTGGTATTATTGCGCAATCCTACAGAGAGAGCCTTCTCGGACTATCAAATGTATGTTCGCCTGAAAAGACAGGGGTATTCAGGGGCTCCTGGTGATTTCTTTGACTTTATCCGGTACGAAAAGGATACACTTGACTCTGTGGGTGTTTTCCCTGGACTTGACAAAAAGGAAGGCTTTTTGGCTTGGAAACGTAGCTTCATTCTGCGTCAAAAGCGACAGCACAACGCTAGGAAAACGATGACAACCAGTCTCTCTTCCAGATATATGCTGTTGGACTCTCTCAGTCCAACATTCTTGAGTCGAGGCTTGTATGCACCAGTCCTTACGCATTGGATTGATGTATTGAGTGATATGTGGAAGATTTCTCGTGAAGAGCTCGTCAAGGATTACTTTCTCATTTTGGACAATGACGATATAAAAGCAAATATGGAGGCTACGACAACACAAATCCTAGGTTTTGCCGGTCTGCCTCCGTACCAGTACGATATGAATCAGTTTCAACAGAGCAGCAGGATTCATAACTACACTTCCATGACTGTGCAAGAGCGAGAATTCTTGGATGATTTTTATCGCCCCTTTAACGTAGAGCTGTATAACCTTTTACAGCCTCATGGCATTGAAATTGGGTTTGCCAAGCAGGCGGCAGAAGGTAAAACAATGTTGTCAACCAAATAACGCCACAACATCATGAAGAAATCGTTGAGCGCACAACACCATAGAGTTGACCGAGTAAGCAAGTAGTGTACAGTACGAGTAGTTTTTTGAACTAGTAATTGCCAAACTGCTTTGGTGAAAAATATGGCCTAAAAATATTGGACAACAACAACTAGACTAGGAGTATTGCGGTAGTACTAGTAGTTAGTACTAACGAAGCTTGGGATACACAGTACTAACGATATTGCAGTAGTTCAACGTTAGCACGTTCTAACTACTCGTACCGCGAGCCATGGTCCACCAGCGGTTATGAAAATAGGTTATGAAAAATATCGTGTGGAGTCGAAATCTCCTACATCAGACTTTAAGGTCGGTAGACTCTTCTAGCAGCAACGTCCGAGACGACAGGGCCTTAGAAGACATTCGTTAATGATTTTATGCGTGTTCAAAGCGGCCATTATTCTTTCCGGAACGGTGTGATATTGTTGCCGTGACGTTGATGTACCAACTATCTGCCGTCTCTTGTTCAGAAACCGATCTGCCATTGTACCGACAGTACTTTCAGGATGTCAGACCTTGACACAACGTCTTCTGACGAACATAAAAAGCTTGAGATTCCAACCAATTTCAAAAGACATGCCAAACCGTGACGAGTTTCGGTCTTTTGTGGCTCTGATAGGTTGTACAACATTGACCTTACTTGTATCTCGACCGGGAGCAACCACATCGACACTTGCAGCGGTCTCTCGAAAGCAAGATACCATCAAGTCAGCAATTGCCTTGCCAATAGAGGTTGACATTTCAACATTTGAGAAGCAAAGCTTGAAGTACGCCAATGTTTCATTACCAGCAGGAGTCGACACCTCTCTGTTTCCTCAAGTCACCCTCCTTGAGTTTGTCAGGCAACGGAAGACGTTTGGTGGTTCTCTTTCCATGCCCGAAGGGTCCCCGTGGTGTCAAGGCAACTCGACCCTCTGGATGGTAGGCCATCAAGCCAACGAGACACCGTGGTGCTACGACGAGGAGTTGGGCACTTGGTCGGAACGATTCATTGCAGTCATGGACGAGAAAGAACCAAGAAATGAAAACCCAACAATTGATAGACATGGATGTGTCGTATTGGATGTAAACCGAGATGGCTTGCCTGATTTGATATGCTCCGTGGGAGCTAACTACGGAACCGGAAACTCATATCCTGAACTTTATCTCACCCAAGCCAATGGCACATTGTCCAAAGTACTCAATCACGGTTTGGAAAAGTACATCACACTCCGCGGGCGATACATGGCTGTGTTGACGAATTCCGTAGACGAAGGCAGTCCGAGCCATGTCATCCATGCTGTAGACTCAAGGCCCCGCGATGACGGGGCTTTCAATTCCTTTTCACTCTTTCAGGTTCAAACAGATTTCCCGTACTTTCAGGAGGTTCCCTTACAACGAGAAGGTGAGGGCATTCCTACCCACATCAAAGTGGCCGATTGGAATCGCGACGGTCGTGATGACTTCATCATCTTCCAGCTCGGGATGTATTGGCCTATGTACTTTGAACAACTACCGGGTGGAACGTTCAGAAGGTTGGAGTATCCTCAAAACAAGTACACAGACAAAATGTTCACAGGAGAAGTCGCTGACATGAATGGTGATGGGATCATGGACTTGGTTGTTGCCAACTTCAAAGGCGGTACCAAAACGTCAACATTGTATGTGTTTCTTGGGGTACATGCTACTGACGGGACCAGTATCCCTTGGGATGTTGAGAAAGAACCGTACTATACATTCAATCTTCCACATAAAGCCCCAGATCTGGAAATATTTGATGCCAACGAGGATGGCATCCCTGACATATACGTCGTCCAGACCAATGTTTCCGAGGGAACGTACTGCGGTGAACATATCTTAGAAGCGCGACAGATCAATCGAGCACCCACGTTCGTTGCCCCAGTGGATTCGGCTCATGATTTGGTGTTTTTGGGAAAGGTTTATCAGAGCGGCGCAAGGTTGTCAGAGCGATTTGAACGGGTTGAGATGCCGTACGAAATCTCAGGTTGTGGACACCTGGTCGAAAAGTTCGGGGACAAGAAGACGTTGGCCCTGGTAAACAGCGATGGCGCGCATTTCGGAGCTTCTGCCATCCTTTCTTGGGGAAGATGAAGCGGCAAACCGAATAACGTATTTATAAGCAGTTCAAGATGTGGAACAAAGAATGACCAGCCAGAAAAACACAAAACACTACACAGTGCAATAGCAATTGCGTCTAATCCACCTCTGACACACTGCCTGTTTTGATGTACTTTCCCCTCGGTGTTCGTTGTATTTAGGTTAGTTGTAGTGCGGGTTTAGGAGAACATTCGCAAACGCCCGTAGCTTGATTCCTCCATGTCCACCGGAGAACGATGATACAACACCAGTAGAATGTCATGATACGCCATAATGGATACCCGAGAAGGGTCTTTATCGTCTAGTCAAAATTGATGGGCAGTTCCCCCTGCACAAAGAAAGGAAAATGATACCACATCTTTTTCTTTGATTCGTAGAGAAGCAAGTGGTTGAGAAGCATCCCGATGACACAATCTACTGGGATTTTGAGGAATTCTTTATTGGAAGCTCTGCTGCTTGGGACTCTGTCTGGAGTGGCTGCCTTCGGCGATGTAAGTCGATTGATCCTATCTTTGTCTCGGCACAGCCGCGATGCCTCTTCAATGTTTCTAACTGGCCTAACCTTCATTCCCTCACAACGACGTTCCCTAATAGGTCAACCCAATCATGGGTGCGGCATCCCTGAGGAACAACCACCTACAACCAGACATTTCCAATGGAAGAGTCGTGACTGTCCTCATGTCGGATCGCATCGAAGGCATACTTCCGACTCTTGGAAGCTTGGTAGATGCATCCTCCAGTGATGTCGATGTCGTCCTCATTGGTGACACCAACGTCAACGAGCAAGCACGCAAACACTTTGAAGGTCGTATCAACTCAGTCAGACTTCTAACCATCGACGATGTTGAATCCGACTTACTCGCTCAAGGTATCATCCCGATCTGGAAGTGGGACGAGTTTGGCGCTTCGCATGATCCTCATTGGAGCAATGAAAATACCATCCACCTGGCTTCATGGGATGGTCTGGCTACCCATGAGAACAAATTCAACCACGCCCGCTTCTACCTCCCATACCTCTCGGCTCTTCAAGACGTCGAGCATTTCTTTCTCATTGACGATGATCTCATCATCAAGGCCGACCTCGGGAGTGTTGCTCGAACAGCCCTCGACATGGTGGCGGATGGCTCAAAGGGTCTCATTTGCCCATGTAACATCTGGATGTGGAACGGAGAATGCAGCAAGTATGAGTTCAAGGAAAAGGAGGAAGGTATATTGGACAGCCCACCCTTGTATGGAACTGCTGCTACCTGCACCCATGAAACGCAAGAGAATTGTGTTCCCGAATCATTTGACAAGTTTCTTGATACCGTTGCTCAAGATATCGAAGGAGATTTCGAAGAAGAGTTGGCTTGGAACTTTGGGTTTTGCTTTGTTCCCAAAGCGAACTGGCAAAAGCTCGAATTGACTCAACGCTACGAGTCAGTCATGAAGGCGTCCTATAAGGACCATGTGTTCCCCGAGAACTCTTTGGCGTATGGTCTCGGAGTTTCCTATTTGGCTTTCTCTGGGTCTACATTGTGTTGGGGTGACAATGTGGCAGTGCGGGATGGGTTTGGTACGTAAGGCTGGTTGTGACCTTTTGTTTGGCATTTTTCTAATTGGGAATCTCATTTCTGTATTTGGCAAAAACCTGCAATAAGGCTTCATTCAACCGCATTCATTCCAAGCGTCGTTCGGGAAAGGATATCTGGACGCTATCGACGTGGTGCATTACACAGGACCTGACAAGCCGTGGGCTCAAAACTCAACCATTCGCGAAGAGAACTTGAAACCTTGGTTCACGGCTATGGAACACGAAGGAATGGAACTGCCAGCCCGATTGCCGGCCAAGCCTACCCAGGACGTGTTCACTGTTTTGACATCTTGGCGTTCAGGTTCTGAATGGGTTTTCAAGCAGCTCGACCAACACCCTCATGTATGTGCCTCGGGAGAAGCATTCAGCTCTGAGTTTGGCTACCCAACGGAGGCGATGTACATTGATGAGGCTCCGTGGGTTCCACTATGTTCTGTGAAGAAAGGGTGTTCACTTCATTTTGTCTGGAGCAACATTAAAGCGTTGACGGAAGATGATACAAACTCTGGCACCCCACCCCGGTGCAGTGCCATCTGGTTAACGCTGGGTGACAAGCAGCAGCTTGATGATCCCCTCCCCAGGGATCATCTTGTGCGTTTATGCAATTTCATTTCCATTCTCAATGGAAATTACAGCAAGCCAGCAGTCACCAAAGCTTGGGTTGACGCGTTCGTTTCCGAGGACCAAAATTTGATGGGCTGCTCGTGTCCACTGGGAACTCAAACCAAGGGTCTCAAACTGATGGGTGACTGGATCCGAGATCCCAAGAATGCAGAGAATTCAATCCATGTCATTTCCAGTCTTTATGAAACTGCATTCGCAGGGAGCAAAATCATTCGCCTCAAGCGAGAGAATCTCTTTGAGAGATACAAGTCGCTCTTGACTGCGCAATCCACAGGCATTTGGCATGCTCGAAAAGTTACCGAACTGACCATTAATAAGGAGAAGTCAATCTATGTTCCAATCCAAAAGATGGTGACAGAAATCGAAATGATGGAGCAGGTTGACCGCAAGGCCGATAAATGGGCACGAGAGTACGCATCCGATGTGCTCTGGGTTGACTACGAAACTTGCAAACAGAAGCCACTCGACTGTTTCAATGAAATGTTTGAGTTCCTTGGAGTTGAACGGCTTGACGGTCTGGAAGAGAAGATATTCCGTTTCTCAAACCAGCAATCTGGTCATGACCTGCTTGATTCGATTGACAACAAGGACGAGGTTCGAGAAGCTCTGCTGGCGAATGGATGGGGCCACTTCATCGGCGAGAAAGACATGTACAGAGATCTCCAACTTCTCATCTTTGAGACTGACCCTATGTTCACTTCCTCTACACCGTCAAGTTCCCAACACTATTTTGAGAGTGTCAGCAGCATCAAGGGTATCAATGCAACAGTATTCGGCCAATATACTTTCTTTCGAGGTTTTGGATCCAAATACTCGGCGGTACGACCATATCTCGATGCATTGGACCCTGAAGACCTTGTGATCATCTCTGACGGCAGAGATGTCTTGGTGAACATAAACAGGGAACTGGACGGTAGCTACGGTGCCATTGCTCAATTCAAAAACATCTTTCGGGAACTTACAAAATCATACCCAAATGCAGTGGTTGTGTCCACCGAATCAAACTGTTGTGTGAACGCCTTGACTCATATTCGTCCCGGAGACTTGTTCGATTCCGATGGAAGCCGGAGTGCCCACACCTGTGACTCGGGGCGGAAGGGTTGCCGATGGGCCGGTAACTTGTTTTTGGCTCCATGGGAGTCCTTCATGGAGAACTTGGCACAGCAGCGTGGTTTCTCGAAGGCACGAGACGTCTATCTCAATGCAGGTTTGATGGCTGGAAGAGCCAAAGACTTGAAAGAACTAATCACAAGTTTAGGCATTCTCAAAATGGAAGACGACCAAGCCGTGATGACAGATTTCTTGGTTCACCACCCAGAACGGATTGTTTTGGACTACAATCAGCGGTTGTTTGGAACGAATCGTTGGATGGATGGCATGGCCAATGGAGGCTGCATGTTTGAACTAGAGGAAGGCACCAGGCAGCTTGTCCACCTCGAGACAGGCACAAGTCCCTTGTTTATCCACAGCGTCGGAGCTTTCTTCGAATGCCACGAGCATCTGAAAGCTTTGTTGTTCCAGGAGGCCACTACCCACAATCTACGAGGGAAACGAAACACTGCAAGGGCTCGCAATCGTGGATAACCCAAGAGTAAACCAAGGCTTGCCAACATTACCACCAACATCAACAGCATCTTCCACTCAGGACAGCCTCCTCCATACGACGAACGACGAGTAGATCCATCGAAATTCCAACGAAATTCTCGTAGTATAGGATATTGGGTATACATGGTTAGTGCGTAAGTTATGGGCAAGGTTGCCACCACGGTACGATGCCAACCAGGTGTACGGTAGTACGAACTCCTCGTAGCAGAATTCTCGTACCCAAACTTGCTACGCGAAAGAAGCATAGTGGAGAGTTGAGGAGTGAGGGGCGGTCTCATCTTTTGCACCAGCCAAAATGATACTAGCTAGTACTTAGCAATAATATTATGTTCCATAAACTGTGATAGTTTCTCCCCCCTCCACCACGATAATGTGTGTCCGGGATTCCTGGATACTCTTCGGAAAGGATTCGAGAACCCTTGTTGTCAATGGTTGGATTAGGAATCAGGAGGTTATTTAGCGAATCTTGCTTCGCCCTTCTTCTACTAGTTGTCAGTCACATTTTTTTGCAATGAAACATTTGCCAAACTCGTCGATTGTTGGCAACAAGTTTCTACTAGTGCCTGTATTGGTGCTGTTGCTCCTAGGAGAATGGATCCCATTTCTTTTCCTAAATATTACCCGTTCACCATGCAAGAAATTCAACTCTTCCTTGCTCTTGGTAAACAATCAACAGGTGGCAAGAAGCCCCCCGATCATGGAGGGCGATGATGACTTTTCATTCTATGACATGTCGGCAGATTGCGTTCCATGCTATGGTGGGGATGATAACAAAGAGCTAGCCAAATTCACCCCAAAACTGATCATACCTGGGACTCAGAAAAGTGGCACTACGTTCATTCTCCGAGTTCTTGGATTGCATCCAGACGTTGCTTTCTACAAACAAGAAACTCACGTCTTGGACAATGTCACTTTGTCGCGTGGCTCTAGTAGCACTATCCGCCAACTGGATTTCTGGAGAGAGTACGAACATGCTCACAGCGAATGTCCGAGTTGTCAGGATCGAGAGTTTTACGTCGACAAAACTGTGGAGTACATCTTTCAGAGTCATGTTGTACCAGCCCGATTGGCCTGTGTATTTCCGAAGCCTGTCAAACTTTTGTTCTTATTACGAAACCCCACAGATCGAGCGTATTCTGACTATCAAATGTATGTTCGTTTGAAAAGGCAGGGGTACACTGGGGTTCCTGGGGATTTCTTTGATTTTGTTCGTCACGAAAAAGAAACCCTTGAATCGGCTGGGGTGTTTCCGGGGCTTGGTAAAAAGAATGGCTTCTTGGCATGGAAAAATATGTTCTTGGCACGTCGACAAAGACGGGAAGCAGCAAGAACAGAGGTCACTTCCCACAATAATTCTTCGCGGAGTACTTTGTTGGACTCCCTCAGTCCGACGTTTTTGAGTCGCGGCTTGTATGCCTTACCACTCACGCATTGGATAGATGTGTTGAGTATTTTATGGGGTTTGCCTCGCGAAGAACTTGTTCGGGACTACTTCCTCATTTTGGACAATGATGATATCAAAGAAAATATGGAGGCAGCAGCAGCCCAAATTTTGAGCTTTGCCGGTCTACCCCCTCATGAATACGATATGAAACAGTTCCAAAAGAGCGGCAAGATAAACAATTATACACCACTTACTGTCGAAGAACGAGATTTCTTGGATGACTTCTATCGTCCCTACAATGTTGACCTGTACCATCTGTTACAACCTTACGGTGTTGAAATTGGGTTTGCACAACGGGCAGTTGTTGGGGAAGAAGAAACAGCAACGAAATAAGGTTATAGATAGGTAGATACCTTCAATGCAATCTGTACATGACGTATACTACCTAGTACAGTGCATAGATTACAAGGGGACTTTTGTGCCAATCCTTTTAGTTAGTACTAGGTAGTAGTTTGTTCACGAAATGGAATAAAGTGCCATATCGCTTACGTATACTACGTACATACGAAGAGACAACCAGCAATCGAGGACACATGATATCTCGTGACACACAAACGCCCAGCCTTGGGTTCGCACTGCAGTTACAGGAACAGACAACAACATAGTGAAAGGGGCATAAGCACAACATCGTCTGGAGAATGCTTTTTGCAACATCATGAAGAGGCTGCTGTTGACGAGCGAGGTTACGAAATACCGTGAAGATGCTGATGAACAAGAGTCCCCACAAGATTGCCGAAAACCCATTCCAAAGGATAATATATCTTCATTATTATTGTTCCTGGCACTTCCCTGCATACAAAACCCAGGGAGAATCTTTTTGTAAAGGTCTTTATCGTCTCTTGAACGAAACGGAAAATATCAGTATCTTTGAATTCGTTCCATGCAGGAGGAGCAGACATGTTCGAGTGATTCCTGTCTCACAACCAGTGAGTTCTCAAAAAAAAAACTCTCAATTTGCTTGGCTCGGCATGTATGACTGATTGAAAAACAACGACATCATGCCACGTCGAAACGACCGCGATCTTGTGCGCTCCCTCATCTTTCTTTTGGCATGTACATCTGTGTTGATATTGATAACTTACCCAGGAGAAAGCACAGACGCTCTCAACCTAACAACAACTTCGCAAGTACAGGATGTTGTGGTTAATGGGGCACTGAATGTAAATGTATCCGACTTTGAGAAGCAGAGTTTGAAGTACGCCAATGTTTCAGTACCAGCAGGAGTTGACACCTCTCTGTTCCCTCAAGTCACCCTCCTTGAGTTTGTCAGGCAACGGAAGACGTTTGGTGGTTCTGTTTCGATGCCCGAAGGGTCCCCTTGGTGTCAAGGTAACTCGACCTTCTGGATGGTAGGCCATCAAGCCAAAGAGACACCCTGGTGCTACGACGAGGAGTTGGGCACTTGGTCGGAACGATTCATTGCAGTCATGGACGAGAAGGAGCCACGGGACTCTGAGAATCCCTCCATCGATAGACATGGATGCGTTGTATTGGATGCAAACCGAGATGGCTTGCCTGATTTGATATGTTCAGTGGGTGCCAGTTACGGGACAGGATTCGGATATCCAGAACTATATCTCACTCAAGTCAATGGCACTTTGACCAAAGTACTCAATCATGGCTTGGAAAAGTACATCACACTCCGCGGGCGATACATGGCTGTGTTGACGAATTCCGTAGACGAAGGCAGTCCGAGCCATGTCATCCATGCTGTAGACTCAAGGCCCCGCGATGACGGGGCTTTCAATTCCTTTTCACTCTTTCAGGTTCAAAAAGAGTTCCCGTACTTCGAGGAGGTTCCCTTACAAAGAGAAGGTGAGGGCATTCCTACCCACATCAAAGTGGCCGATTGGAATCGCGACGGTCGTGATGACTTCATCATCTTCCAGCTCGGGATGTATTGGCCTATGTTCTTTGAACAACTACCGGGTGGAACGTTCAGAAGGTTGGAGTATCCTCAAAACAAGTACACAGACAAAATGTTCACAGGAGAAGTCGCTGACATGAATGGTGATGGGATCATGGACTTGGTTGTTGCCAACTTCAGAGGCGGTACCAAAACGTCAACATTGTATGTGTTTCTCGGGGTACATGCTACTGACGGGGCCAGTATCCCTTGGGATGTTGAGAAAGAACCGTACTATACATTCAATCTTCCACATAAAGCCCCAGATTTGGAAATATTTGATGCCAACGAGGATGGCATCCCTGACATATACGTCGTCCAGACCAACGTTTCCGAGGGAACGTACTGCGGTGAACATATCTTAGAAGCGCGACAGATCAACCAAGCACCCACGTTCGTTGCCCCATTGGATTCGGCTCATGATTTGGTGTTTTTGGGAAAGGTTAATCAGAGCGGCGCAAGATTGTCAGAGCGATTTGGACGGGTTGAGATGCCGTACGAAATCTCAGGTTGTGGACAGCTGGTCGAAAAGTTCGGGGACAAGAAGACGTTGGCCCTGGTAAACAGCGATGGCGCGCATTACGGGGCTTCTGCTATCTTATCTTGGGGCGGGTAAAAGCAGCAGTCACAAGTTCGAGCAGTTGGGCTTCATTGAGGATCTCAAAGGCCCTTTTTTCCACCTTAGGAGTTTAGTAGGATGGTATAGTAGTCGCCGCGAGTACTGTGCTTTTCAGAAAAGCTGGACGTAGAAGTTTCTTTATTCTGGTACGCCCGATGCAGCAGTGCCATCAGGTTGTCCTAACCACATGCATCACCAAAGTGAGGGCTATTGCCTTCGAACCGTGAGGGACCTATGATAAAGGCGATGGAACTTTCCCTCCTGCTGGTATCACTTTTGGTAGTAGAGAGCTGTCTCCTGTTAGAGCCTTCGCACCAACGAAGCACCAATGAAAGACTTCTGCACCCAACATCACACACGAGGTAAAGTAGTAGCTTCGCCAAATTGGGGGCTTCTTTGTAACACGTTCCTCTTGATTTCTACCAGTATACCGTGATGGTGTCAGGATAGTTGCCAGAAGACTTTCTGGCCGTCGCCAAATATATTAACCGTGAGGAGTCTATTTCTTCTTTGGATCTGGGTTGAAATGGGTCATTGAGAAGCGTGTTCATCAAAAGATCGGTGCTCACAATCCACCATTGGGAGATGAAGAAATCTCTACGGGAAGCTCTGCTGCTTTGGACTCTGTCTGGAGTGGCTGCCTTCGGTGATGTAAGTCGATTGATCCTATCTTTGTCTCGGCACAGCAGCCGCAATGCCTTTTCAATGTTTCTAACTGGCCTAACCTTCATCCCCTCACAACAACGTTCCCTAATAGGTCAACCCAATCATGGGTCCGGCATCCCTGAGGAACAACCACCTACAACCAGACATCGCTACGAGCAAGAACAACGATTCAAATGAAAGAGTCGTGACTGTCCTCATGTCGGATCGCATCGAAGGCATACTTCCGACTCTTGGAAGCTTGGTAGATGCATCGTCCAGTGATGTCGATGTCGTCCTCATTGGTGACACCTACGTCAACGAGCACGCACGCAAACACTTTGAAGGTCGTATCAACTCATTCAGACTTCTAACCATCGACGATGTTGAATCCGACTTACTCGCTCAAGGTATCATCCCGATCTGGAAGTGGGACGAGTTTGGCGCTTCGCATGATCCTCATTGGAGCAATGAAAATACCATCCACCTCGCTTCATGGGATGGTCTGGCTACCCATGAGAACAAATTCAACCACGCCCGCTTCTACCTCCCATACCTCTCGGCTCTTCAAGACGTCGAGCATTTCTTTCTCATTGACGATGATCTCATCATCAAGGCCGACCTCGGGAGTGTTGCTCGAACAGCCCTCGACATGGTGGCGGATGGCTCAAAGGGTCTCATTTGCCCATGTAACATCTGGATGTGGAACGGAGAATGCAGTAAGTATGAGTTCAAGGAAAAGGAGGAAGGCATATTGGACAGTCCGCCCTTGTATGGAACTGCTGCTACTTGCACCCATGAAGCGCAAGAGAATTGTGTTCCCGAATCATTTGACAAGTTTCTTGACACCGTTGCTCAAGATATCGAAGGAGATTTCGAAGAAGAGTTGGCTTGGAACTTTGGGTTTTGCTTTGTTCCCAAAGCGAACTGGCAAAAGCTCGAATTGACTCAACGCTATGAGTCAGTTATGAAGGCATCCTATAAGGACCATGTGTTTCCCGAGAACTCTTTGGCGTATGGTCTCGGAGTTTCCTATTTGGCATTCACTGGTTCTTTGTCTTGTTGGGACGATGATCATGTAAAAGTTCGAGATGGTTTCGGTACGTTGCTACTGTTGGTGCTTGTCTTGTTTTCACTATCCAAGAAGACTGATTGACCCACCGTTTCTCTTCCCTTGTTTCCACTGATCTAAACAACAAGGCTTTATCCCGCCTCATGCATTCGAGGAATCGATTGGATATCGATTTGTCGACAAGCTTGATGTGTTGCATTACACTGGCCCTGAAAAGCCTTGGACTCCAAATGCAACCATCCGCGAAGAGAACCTGAAGCCTTGGTTCGCCGCCATGGAACGTGAAGGCTTGGAATTGCCTGCACAATTTTCCGGTGAACCAGCCAAGGAAGTATTCAGCGTATTGACATCTTGGAGGTCTGGATCAGAGTGGGTACTCAACCAACTCGACCAACACCCTCACATTTGTGCTTCAGGAGAAGCATTCAGTCCACAAGAAGGCTTCCCAACAGAGGCATTAAACATTTATGACCTCCCTGATGTCTCTGAGTGCTCTGTCAAGATCGGATGCTCTCTCCGCTTCGTCCTCGACAACATCGCGGACCTGACTGAGGGTGACTCAACAACGGATATTCCGCCCAGATGCGAGGCTCTATTCTCACATGTAGAAGACCTACCTCGGCAAGAATGGCACGAAGATCCACTTCCAAGGGACCACCTTGAGCGTCTATGCAATTTTGTTGCATTGCTAGATGGTGACTACAGTGCGACAGCCATCACCAACGCTTGGGTTGATGCTTTTGTGTCCGAGAACCAGAATTTGATGGGATGCACTTGTCCCCTGGGAACTCAAATTAAAGGGCTCAAAGTTATGAATGACTGGCTTGTGGATCGTGATGGCGATTCGGAAGACACAATTTCGACATTTCATGAGACTGCATTTGCCGGCAGCAAGGTCATTCGATTCAAACGGGAGAACCTGTTTGAACGTTACAAGTCAATCCTGACTGCCGAGTACACAGGCATTTGGCATGCTCGTACCGACGAAGATGCAGATGAACGCCACAATGGGCCATTGCTTTACCTCCCAATCAACGAAATGTTGGAGGATTTGGAGGACATGGAGTATGCAGATCAAGTCGCCGATGCATGGGCGCGAGACTTCGCCTCCGACGTTCTCTGGGTCGACTACGAAAACTGTAGGAAAGATCCACTCGACTGCTTCAATGGCATGTTCGAGTTTCTTGGGGTTGAAAAACTCAACACCATTGAGGAGAAAATCTTTCGATTCTCTAATCAGGGATCGGGTCAGCACCTCCTTGATTCAATTGAAAACAAGGACGAGGTTCGCGAGGCTCTCATTGCAAATGGATGGGGCCACTTCATCGGTGAGGAAGAAACATACCGTGATCTCCAACTTCTCATCTATGAGACTGATCCTATCCTAACCTCCCCTACGTCGGCAAGTTCCCTCCACTACTTTGAGAGCGCAAGCGGCATCAAGGGCATCACCACGACAGTATTTGGGCAAAATACCGTCTTTCGAGGATTTGGGTCCAAGTATTCAGCCGTGGAACCATATCTCGTTGCATTGGACCCTGAAGACCTTGTGATCATCTCTGACGGCAGAGACGTACTGATCAACGTCAACAGCGAGATGGACGGTAGCTACGGCGCCATTGCCGATTTCAAGAACATCTTCCAAGAGCTTACAGAAGAATACCCCAATGCCATCGTCATGTCAGCTGAGGCACAGTGCTGCGTTACTGCCTTGACTCATATTCAACCTGGAGACTTGTTTGACTCTGATGGAAACAGAAAGGCTTACACCTGTGACTCTGGCGGCGAGGGTTGCCACTGGGCAGGAAGCTTGTTCGCTGCTCCATGGGAGTCTTTCATGGAAAATTTGGCGCAGCAGCGTGGCTATGCCAATGTTTGGGATGTTTATCTTAATGCAGGCCTCATGGCTGGAAGGGCCAAGGACTTGCTGGATCTGGTCAACACCTTGAACATGCAAGAATCAGAAGACGACCAAGCCGTCTTGACAGATTTCTTGTTTCACAATCCAGATATGATCGTACTGGACTATGAGCAGCGGTTGTTCGGAAGCAATCGCTGGGCTGATGGCATGGAAGGTGAGGGCTGTATGTTCGAACTTGACGAGGAGGGCGAGCGACTATCCCACATCGAGACACTCTCGCGGCCTTTGCTCATCCACAGCAATGGTGAATTCTTCGAATGCCAGGACGAGCTGGAGGATATCCTCGAGGACGAAGTCACTGCTCGCGAGCTCGAAGACACACCAAGCTCCGAAACCCGTGAATTGACCGTCAAGTCGACCAAGGCACCCAACTACAAGTCAACTAAGGCTCCCAACTACGGGTCCACCAAAGCTCCGAAGACACGTGGACTGACCGTCAAGTCCACCAAGGCACCCAACTATAAGTCAACCAAGGCTCCGAACTATGGGTCCACCAAGGCTCCCAAAGCCCGTGCTTTGAAGGTGAAGTCTACCAAGGCACCCAACTATAAGTCAACCAAAGCTCCCAAGACCACAAGTGGCCGTCGCTTGAAGTCCACCAAGGCTCCGAACTACAAGTCCACCAAGGCACCCAACTATGGGTCCACCAAGGCTCCCAAGGCCGTCGTTCGGCGTTTGAAGTCTACCAAGGCTCCAAATTACAAGTCCACCAAAGCACCCAACTATGGGTCCACCAAAGCTCCCAAGGCTGTTGTCAGGCGCTTGAAATCCACCAAGGCTCCAAATTACAAGTCAACAAAGGCACCCAACTATGGGTCCACCAAAGCTCCGAAGGCCGTTGTCAGGCGCTTGAAATCCACCAAGGCTCCGAACTACAAGTCAACCAAAGCACCCAACTATGGGTCAACCAAAGCTCCCAAAGCCGTCGTCCGTCGTTTGAGGACTGGCTAGGCCGTGACTGTGGTCAGGTGTGTATGGATGACTGTACACTTGGTGGAGCTTGCTTGAAAGTGGAAGACCTACACAACATTGCATGGATACATGATTCATAAAAGTCAAATCACTTATGATCAACAGGTTAGCACAGATCATAAATACATAACAAATATCTAGGATTTCATTACGTACCACGATTCTTGTGTAGGGACCGAAACAATCAACTAGCATTGCTACTGGCAGAATGGTATCAACAAAATGTAGAGTTTTCGCAGCTGAGGAAAGTGAACTGGTAAAGTCCTTCCTTGTAGACCATCATGATCCAATATATGTCTTGCCCGAGAGGTTGGGCTACAGGGCTCCTACGATCATCTTCTCCAACTCTCTTCCCAGGGCTTGATGTTGTGAATGTTGTGGGTTGTGGATGTGGATGCTGCTCGGCAGGTGAAAGGTAGGTAGGCATGTCATCTACAATAGTATAATCAATATATATAATCAATATATATACTGTCAGTGGTTTCGTCTGGCCGGTAACCGTTGTGCACGGCTGAGCAAATCCCGCCACCTCATCACAACATGATTCACAACATATATTCAGCATTGAGCAGCATTGACGTGCCTGTCATCATCATGGTGTTCTACTATACCTCGCTTTGTGGCAACTATGTCATCTATATGGGAAGGGATCAGCATGAAAACGAAGAATTGATAAAATACGGTCAACCAGAGGATGTCTGGTTTCACGTGGACAACCTCAGTAGTGCACACGTATATCTTCGCATGAAGCCGGGCATGACTCTGGATGACATTACAGAAGACCTCCTGTTGCAATGTAGTACTCTTGTCAAAGCTAATAGTATTCAAGGCTGTAAGGTGAGATTTGACTTGTTCCCAAGTGCATTTCCAGCCATGTCACCATCTCACATAGCCTCTCTTGAATTGCTATAATCCGTTTCGATGGCAAACAGAAAGCAGATGTACCCGTAGTGTACACAAGGTGGAAGAATCTCAAAAAGACGCCTGGTTCGGCTGATGGACAAGTCGGTTTTCATCGACCGGAAAATGTACGCAAGCTCCCCAAAGTGGAAAAGAACAACCCAGTAGTGAAACAATTGGAGAAGACTAGGGAAGAGCGGTTTCCTGATCTATATCAAGAACAGCAGAAGCGATTGGCAGAAATTCAACGGCAAAAGAAGAATCACTACAAACAACTACAAAAAGAAAAGCAGCAAAGAAAATTGGAAGCTGAAATGGAAAAACAGGCTAGGTCGTACGATCGGTTGTTTACAGGCGAAAACATGACGTCGGTGTCGCAGCAAAAGGCAACGGTAGATTCTTCGGCGGCCGAAGAATACGAAGACGACTTCTTTTAAACTTTGATTTGGGCATTTCTTTTTCGTTTCAAATAGCGGATAGAAGGAGGAGAAACATCATCCATGCGGTTCCTCAAAAGCCCGTTTGGCAAACCCGAGTTCGACTCCAAACGGTTTCAAGAGATTAAAAAGAGCAATGTTGTAGGGGCGGAAATAGTCATCCAGGAACTGTCGGTCCTCGTTTGTTAGAACTGTATAGTTTCGAATCCTGCCACTTTTGCGGAATTGTTTCTCGTCAAAGGTGTATGGAGGGAGCCCTGCAAACTCCAAAATGTTTGTCATTGCCTCTTGCACGTTGGCCTTAATAAAATCGTTGTCCAACACTAGAAAATGGCTTTGGAATAACTCTTCCTGCGTGAGTCCCCACAGTCTACTAAGTGAATCAATCCACTGAGAGAGTTGAAGTGCATACAAACCCCTACTGAGCGGCTGGAGATAGTCTGGGTCAGGAACACTAAAGACAGCCTTGATTCTTTCGCTCTTTTGTCGTTCTTGATGAAAGCGCCTCCATGCCAAGAGTCCCTCTGTACTATTTAACCCAGGAAACACGCCGGAATACTCGAGAACTTCTTTCTCTTGAAGCACAATGTTGCGAAATTCTCCCTCGGTTCCTTGAAGCCCTAGTCTATTCTGGCGCAAATACATGTGGTAGTCCGAATGTGCACGGTCGGTTGGGTTGCGCAAAATGACCAGAATTTGGACTGGTTTGGGAAAAACGCAGGCTAGCCGGGAAGGAATAATATCACTTCGGAAGAGGTATTCAACAGTCTTCTCCATGGGAAAGTCAATGGCTTTCGTGTTGCGTCCTTCTTGTTGGTTGGGAGTCCTTGCAGTCGGACCTGGGGGGAAAGAAGTTTCGCATCTTTGATCATGAAGAAGTTTGTAGTCTCTCCAAACACCACATTGATGAACCTTGGGACCCTGAACCGCAGAACTATTGTCCAGAACATGAGCTTCAGTTTTGTAATCCGTGACATTTGGGTGTTGTCCCAACATTCGAAGAAGGAATGTTGTTCCGCTCTTTTGGATCCCAGGAATGATCAATCTTGGAACATAACTAGCCAACTCTAGCTTTTCTTCTTTTGTACAAGGGATGCAGTTGCCAACAGAAAAGTCATTTTCCCCATGACGCGATGTCACCAGGGTAGGCAATAATGCCGCATCTTCTGTCGACAAGGGATTTGGTTCTAGTCGTTGCCCACTGGGAAGAACAATACTAAACTGATATTTAAAGGGCACCCAGCCACAGAGAACAAGCAACACGACAAGAAACAACACCCACTTGGATACAAATCGGTGCCTTGGTCTTGGCTTCCTTGGCATCGTCAAGCTTCGCTTGATCGTTGGTTTGTGTTTTGTGAGAAGGGTGTCGGTGATTGTGACAATGCCGGACTATAGGTACTACTCGTACGTAAATAGTCACTTACTACTGCTCGACGTCTAGATACGTACGGGTGCCTCATCGAAGGCCATCGTCAACACAGCCAAGAAACTACCGTAGGAGGACACTCTTTCATCTCCCACTTCCCTGAACTGCTGTATTTGTACAATTGTCCTGTACTCTACCGGGAGCATTCCATTATTTGACAAAGAGTAGTAGTCACACGGAGTAGTACCATCATGTTAAGGGGAAACATCGGAAAGAATGAAGAAGATTTGGACACTTTTCTGACGACGATTGAATCCAAACTGAGGGGTCCCTTTTCCAGTTTGGAGTTGGCCAACGCCGTTCGTACCAACGCTGCTAGAGGAACCTTGCCTCCGGATCAGTACTTGAAGAACATTTCACAAGTCATCAGTCGAACGGACAAGGTTATTCAGTCGCGCATGTTGATTGGAATGTTGGGCTTGGATCTCTCAGAGGAAACCACTCCGGTGATTTTTGATATTTTACAACAAGCTCAAGAGGCTCCCGAAGAATGGGTCCGAGCCACGGCAGGTTTGATTCAAGGTATCATGTTCCAGAAAACCAAACACCAACAACAGGACTCCGATTTGGAGTATGGAAAAGGGGCTGTCCGGTCCTCCAGAGGACAAGAGGCTACCAAGCTCTTGGAAAAGTTATGTGAGGAAGTGTGCACACAAGTCGAAGAGACCATGAACGAGAATCATCCCGGTACTGCTGGGGACTCTGACGCAATATCTCCAGACTTGAATGCTTCCTTTGCTCCTTATCATTATTCTCTTGTTTCTTCCAGTTATTCGGAGCTATTGTTCCCCGAATGCTACGGCAAGAATCCTCATTTTCACTCTCTCAAAGATGCCGATATTCTACAAGTCGACCAAAATTTGGAAGCCAAGCGTGCCAAAGAAGAGCAGGAACATCAAGGACCTGTACTCATGAAAACCAACTTGTCTTCCAATGCTTCGCAGGATACGGCAGGGACAGTGCCTGGAGCAGCCTCCAATCTCCCGCCCGGGTTTCGTCCAACCAAACTTGTCGACAAGGCCAGGGGTGGGCCTTCTGCGGCTGCCTCCCGCATGTTCATGCCCAAAAAGCCAAATGACACTTTGGCACAACGGCAGAGTCTATTGCAAAAGCAACAACTACAAAAGAAGGCACTCCTTCGACGCAAAGGGACAGCTCAATCCTTGGTCAACAATTCCAGCATGAAACAAAAGGTGGCAGATGTGCGGGCAGGAGTCGGTGCGGCAGCGGGTGCCGCTTCGGGAGCCGCCGCCGCCGGCAAGGGGCCTCTCCGTGCCATGGGTGGTGCTGTAGGAAAGTTTGGTTCTGCTGGTCGAGCCATGGCGGCAAGAAGTAAAATGAAAATGATTGATGTGGAAGAAGTGGGAGCGCTTCGAAGTGAACAGGCTTCTCGTGAAGAACAAGAAGCCAATTCGAGATTGTCCAAGAAACGACGAATTATGGATGCTGCTACACAGCGTGGGCTCAAAAAGACCAAGTCGGCTGGTGCGGACGCGGAAGGATCTGCCGCACAGGAAGACACTGGAGGTAGTGGAAGTGGAGCGCCTCCGTCTGCTTCCGCTGCAGCCGCTGCATCATCTACCAACGAGTCGAGCAACTGGAAGGCTGCTCTGCAAGACCGAAGCAACAAGTTGTCACCCGAGGATTGGCAACGCATTCAACAATTCTTTGAACAAAAGTTTAACCCGGATCCATCTCAGGAAGTATGCAAGATGAAACTACACGAACAACGCTCCAGTGACCCCGCAACGGGGCAGCCCATCAAAGAAACCTTCTACTTGGAGCTTGACTACAGGGACTTTTCTACACGCCAGTCCAAAAAGGTCAAACGATACTAGATACAATCCGGCCTTTTGTTTCCGCTACCAGTATAGTATTGTTTGTTTTTGTAATATGATATTCGCTTGGGGTTTACTCTAGTTGTATCGTTTGGGGGGATCTGACATTTACTCATCAAATAGATGCACAAGCTCCTTCTTGTTCACTTTGCCCATGGCATTCTTTGGAATTGCATCTACCCAGCACAAACGCGTCGGGGTCTTGTACTTCGCAAGACGTGACTCGCACCACGCCTGAATCTCCTCCAACGATGGTTCCCCGTTGCCTTCGGATCGTCCAATCATGGCCACGCGTTGGCCCCAGACAGGATCCTCTACTCCCAGGATTGCCACTTCCAAGACGTCGGGATGTTCCAATAAAGTTCTTTCAATTTCAAGAGCAGAGAGCTTGTGGCCACCTACTTTCAGAATGTCCACAGACGCTCTTCCCAAGATGCGATAGCTTTCTAAGTCTTCGCTGTACTCTGCCACATCACCAGTACGAAAGTATCCATCCTCTGTGAACGCTTCGGCTGTAGCATCTGGACGGTTCCAGTATTCTTGAAAGACATTTGGACCTTTCACTTGAAGTTCCCCCGCGGTTTCAGGTGTATATACCACCTCATCTGTCGTCTCGTCCACCAAACGAACGGATACGGAGGGTAATGGGAGTCCAACATAGCCTGGTTGTCTGGGAGCGGCAATTTCATTGTAGGGGTTACTCAATGCCATGGCAAACTCGGTCATACCGTATCGCTCCAGAAGTGTGTGGCCCGTCAACTCTCGCCATCGGTCCAAAATACTTGTAGGAAGAGCAGCGGACCCCGAAATTTGCAGTCGCATAGGATAAAGTGTATTGACAACCGCCTGACGGGTCAGTTCTGGTGGGAGTGTCTTGACTGTTTCCAACAAACGAGCGTAAATGGTCGGCACTGCCATCAGCACGGATTGGCGAGGCAATCGGACTGGTCCTGGGTCGGGACCTACCCGATTCCGATCGGGAGGAGGTTGCGCCCAAAGTCGCCAGAGAGTTTCGGGGTCAAAGGGTTGGAATTGCAATTGAGCTCCCACATAGGATGCACAGGAAAGAATGTTGACCACTCCGTGGACATGATGTAGGGGCAATGTATGAAGGGCGACATCTTCCTTTTGCCATTCCCAAGCAGCAACCAAGTCAGTAATCTGATGATACAAACTACGGTGTGTGTGAAGAACACCCTTGGGCTTCCCTGTGGTACCAGAAGTGTACATGAGCAAGGCAGGGTTGTCCAAACTGGATTGTGGAGCTGCTGATTCAAGGATGAATCGGGGGTTGGAAAGGTCACTGGTGCTGTCCTCCGCTTCAAGCACTTGTTCAATTATGACGACTCGGTCAGACATATTCAGATTGTGGGCAGCTTGTAGAACATCCTGATGATTGGGGACAGCTTCACTACAGAAAATGACGAGTGGATTGGCATCCTGGAGGACGTGCTCCAGTTCAGGGGTCTTTTGTGAGAGAGCGAGGGGCACAGAAGCCTTGCTAGCCGCAAAGGTTCCCCACTGACAAGCAACATAGGCAGAGCCTGGATTGGTGGAATGGGCAACAAAAGGTGACTGAGATGTGTTTGGAGAGGAGGAAATGGTTTGTTGGATGTATAGGGAGACTAGCGCCGCCTTGGAGAGCACTTGGTGATAGGAAAGTGTGGGCCTATGAATCATGTAGTCCACGTCTTTCGCCATTTCAGCCTCGGGTGGCTCATTGAGAAACGGCCGATCTGCATGCTCAACCACTTGTCGCAAAAAGGGGAGACCCTGTGTGGCCACTTCTTCGGCACTAGGAGGAGGACAAGGGCTAGGAAAGGCCCAGGAACTGATAGATGCGACACTGGAGTGCTGGTGAAGCTTCTTTGACGCGTCATGAACACTCCGGCGGAGAGACGATTTCAAGTGCCGCAGCATTCTGCCTGAGAAAAAGGTTGCAAGTAGTAGAATTGGCAAAAGGTTTCGCCAACAGATGAAATCCAAATCGCAAATGTGCTTCTTCAGTTTTCAACTGGTCGATGGATATCCAAGCACCTTTCTTCTGTGACATGGAAATCCACAGAGCCGTGACATCATCAACATCCAACATAGGCACAAAGACACATTTTAGTATACTCATTCATACAGTACTTACACATAAGAGAGTACATATCCACCAATCGGGTGAACGTTTTGTTCTACAGTCAACACAAGCGCGATTGAAAGATGAAAGGGACGTGGTCACTGGTCACACTATGGTCCGTAAAACTGACCCAAGCCCAAGAAGATCGAAAATGTCGACAATTAAAACGACAAAGAGGAGGTTGACGACGAGGCATTCAGCTCCCTCATTTGTTGGATCTGTTTCGCCATTCCACTTTGGAAGCATTTTGCCGTTTCCAAGCACTAAAAGTCACTGAAAAAGTCACCCATTGAGTGATTGATAAAACTACTAACTACTAGTACAGTACTGAATTAGTAACAGTAAACTCCATCTTCTGAACTACCAACGGTCTCCTGTCGACTGGTACGTTTTGGGGATGGAAGTAGCTCTCCGCCAGTGCTGGAACGTGTTTTGGGGGGAACTCAGTGCCTCACGTTGGCGGACGTCCGAGATGAAGGGTTCGATGAAGCGAATCGAAAGAGGCGCGAGAAGCTTTCAACAACTTGACTGGTGTTGTTTCTGAAAGGTCTTCCTGGTACTTTTGGCAATCTCAAAGGGGGCTGCAGCAGACGAGGCAAAAAAGCTAAAAGAACTGGTGGACTAGAAAGAATTAACCACTGATTTTCTCCTCCAGCTGGTACTACGAAGACATTCACAGCTACGACAGGTTATATGGTTGGATAATGAGAACTATCATCGAAGTCCTACTCCTTTGGAGATGTGCAGTTGCTACGGTGTATCACCAAAGAAGACGACTTCGCAATCTTTAGTAGAAATTGTTGCTGCATGATGAAGAAGCAAGAGGCTCTCATCTTTCACATCACAAAGAAACTCCCAAGACATTAACGCTCTCACCTTGTTGAACAAAGCAACAAAATAAGAATTCATGTAGTAAAGCCCAGTTTCCTTCCAATTGGGATGTGAGTTGCCATCGACCCCCCCCCCACTCATAAAATTGCAGGTTCGCCCCCCACCATATCAGGAAGTTCGACATGGCAAAAAACTCCCGTCCAAACACTACTGGAATATGACAAATTCGTGGGGGGGGATGAATAAAGGTGCTTGTTTCCCAAATAAGGGGAAAGTGGTGGAGTGCCGCATCGTCTGTATAGACAACAAGAGCGTCTTGATCGCAAATGTTGTGTTGTTTAGTACGAGGTAGTAAATGGGCGGGGGGGTCCTCGATGCGTGAAATGGACCCCTAATTTCCGCCAACTCAGCCCTTGATCTTGAACTCCGCAAGGAGGCCCTTGTCAGACGCCATATTCGTTTTGTTAGGTAGAACTTCAACTCAAGAACAATGTACTAGTACTTAGGCGGTGTCACGAAGTCGTCGACCATACTTGCTTGGTGGTCGACCACAACAAAGGCCACCCCAGAAGATGTTGCAGAAATTGTATCACTGGAGTTTTCGACTTCGGTCACAAGTTGACACCCGAGCCGTCTGCAATCAAGAGAGGCTCCATTCCCCCTCACGCCACAACTTCATCAAAAACAAAATGGATTTCTCATCTTCACTTGAGTACGCTATTCAATTGAACAATGAAAGTGTATCACTACTAGCCGCAGGGCAAGACGAGCAAGCTGTGACATCACTAAGCCAGTCGCTTTCTCTGGTACGGCAGCAGCTTTCTGCCAACCCCTCAGCAGGGTGGCAACCCATGCCAGACCCCACGGCCTTCAAGAGCGTCGGGGTGGCCATGCCTTCAAGAGTGCCTCTTGCTCAGCTCCGAGATTCAAACTACTTTCTATACAATCAGTGCATGACCATTCCAACGACCCTACAACGGAATCCTAAGGATATTCCCTTGTTTTGTGCATGTATCGTACTGAACTTGGCGTTGACATATCACCGCCTGGCTCAAAGGGGATACTACAGCTGCATGGAGAAAGCTGAGAAGATGTATGTTATGGCAATTCGACTTCTTGGTAGCCCTCAGTTTGCCTCCAATGTCACGGCGCTCTCTATCCGTTTGATTGCCTTCAATAACCTGGCCCAAGTTCACCAAGAACTACGTCGTTTTGACGAGACCAGAACCGACATTCAAGAAATGTCTTCTATGTTAAATGAGGCATTGTCAAACGGCGCGTTTTTCACGAACTGTGATCTACGCAGCTTTGTTTTGAATGTTATGCTCTATGGCCCACCCCGAGCTGCAGCTGCAGCCTAGAATTTTGAAATCTTGTACATAAACTAGCAAGAACATAAACAACCATTCTGCAACAGTAGACCGCCTCCTTGTTTCTCGTTGCCTTCCCTCATTTCCAACAGTTATCCAAGCATCCTTCATGTTTCATATCCAAACTTCAACTTCCCACCTCGTACCGGTAGATTATATTATTGTAGAGACTCATCATCGAGGTTGGTCTCGATTCCAGGAGGAGGAGGTCCGTCTTCGACCACAAACCAATCGCATCGGCCACTCATTTAAAGACTGTTGCTGGGGAATCACCGATACCCGATACACTTCTGTTCTGAGTGATTTGATTTTCACGTTTAACCTTGGGTGGTACAATGATTCGCTTCGATCCGAAAATATTCAGAAAAGTTCGGTTCCAAATAATAACATCACAGCTGGAGTCGTTTGCATCATCCTGGTAGCAGCTCATTGGCGTCAAAAGATGACCACTCGAAGTGGTCGACCACTGGATGATTGTCATGATGATGAATGCAGAACTGGGAATCTTTTCATTGCCTGATGACTGGAGAGTTGTAAGCGGACAACTCACTATTGTTTTTCTATTTTGTTAGTGTGAACCGTGCCCAATGTTGTGATGATGGAACTACCATCCTACTAAGTAGGTAGTGTTCTCGATACACAACAACAGAGATACTTGTATTGCACCATTTGAGCAACTTTTCCTTGCACTCTACTGTACTACTGTCCGGTGGTGCCAGGAGGATCTCCCATTGTGGCACTGGTTGCACTTCCGGGAGAGAGGATACCAACTACTGTTAGTACAAGATTGGAGGTATCCTACGAACCCAACTATTTTATTTTTAGGACATTTTGATTTTTGCGTTCCAACTGCTTGTGCAGAGTGTATGTCTTGTGAAGAGCGGATTTGTACGATTACACCTACCCGTAGTGCGACATGGCTGGTTTGGAACTTGGGATTTGTGTGGTCACAAGTGCACCAATGATCCCACGAAACGGGAAAATTCCGTTGGATGGAGGGTATTTAGGCTGAAGGAGTCCCAACTACCCGAATTTACAGTATAAACACGTCGCCAACCACGTCTGACCAAAGGTGTCATGGTGTCCACCTTCACCCATGTAGCCAACTTCTCCTACGAAGCACTGAGAACCCATTTTTTTGGAAACCCCTCGGAGTGAAATTCTCATACCACAGCAAAATGGGTGCTAGACAATCATCAACAAGCAAGATCCAAGTTACATGCAACGTCAACAATAATGGAGCTTCTGTAAAGAGCGGAGATCGCCTGTCAGGCACCATCCACTTGAAAGTAGGAAAGAACGTAAAAAACTGGGAAGAGTTTGACGGTATTGTTCTCTCCCTAGTAGCCAAAGAAGTTTGGACCGTAGGGGGAAAGCGTGTCAAGAATGGAGCCAAGAAAGGCTCCAAGAAGATTGCCCAAGTAGACAGACTGGTCACTGACTTTGGGGGGACAGAGGTTGGTGACGGCATTGACTTTACCTTTTCTTTTGTTGTCGATGTTCCGGAACTTCCTGCTGGATACTCCACAGGGGAATTGGATATCCGACAAGGCCTTCCCGACTTGGAACGCTCCTTCGATTCTATTTCCACATTGAAATCAGAGGATGAAGGTGATGTTCCTGTGAAACAAGTTAGATACAAGATTGAAACTAGACTGCGAAGACGTGATGAGATTCCAGATATGATTGAAACCAGGGATCAAGATAACGCCGTCCGAAGAAGCAATCGTGGAGTGAGAGTTCTATAGTCTTATACTCTGCTGGGAGTTATATATATATCTCTCTCTTCTCTTTCAAGGTCTTTTGGATTGACCTGCTTCTGTCATTCACTGTTCGAGTGACATGCCTCATGGCCGCAGATGGCCTCGAGGAGTAAAACAAGAGACACACCTGGCGGCGGCTGTGTCCTCTGAGTTTACGCCATGACACCATGACGAATCCAACCCTTCATGTTGAATATTGTGTTACCAATAGATAGAACTCATGTCTTAGTATTGTGGAACAGAGTAATGTCATATTATGTGTGTTGCTGTACTTTACTTGTAGCACTCGCACCTCTTTGGCTTTTGCTTCGGGTTGGGTTATCTAGCTCGTTGGCACGCCAGGAGATTGGAAGGATACTGTGACCAGATACCGGTACCTGCACGGCGCTCTAGCCTAAACGTCTTCGAGCTTTCATGCTTTCTAGTACGGTTCTGTGACATCCGCATGGTCCTCATCACGCGGTATGTGGGAATACAACCCAACAAACATACTGCTGTAGAGGGTTGTGCTGCCTAACAAACCTCCACTACTCGTACCTAGAACTCTACTCGTATAAGGCAACTACCTAGGTAGTTGCTGGTAAAGATTAGCTTTTATCTACGCTTTCTCGTCCATAGGCCTATCCTATGGCCTGGATTCAAGCGACGCCTTCCTCCTTGAGGCAGCAGTAGTAGCAGTCATCATACCAAGGCATTGTATGCTTACCAAGCTACCGCCGGTGCCTGCAGACTTCTAAACTTCATCCTTCAATGCTATACGTATTTCGAAGGCTAAGTTTCG
Source organism: Nitzschia putrida (assembly GCA_016586335.1). Taxonomy (NCBI): domain Eukaryota; phylum Bacillariophyta; class Bacillariophyceae; order Bacillariales; family Bacillariaceae; genus Nitzschia; species Nitzschia putrida. The sequence goes on along the minus strand of BLYE01000019.1, from coordinate 36,614 downwards.
GAGGAACCTTTCTTTCTTCGTAGAGAGACCCGTTCCAATGATGGTTTTGGAGACTTGTTTTCGTCTCGTGCACCACCAGCTACTAGCCAGGACACAGGAGAATCGACGCGGCGGTGGTTCGCTGCTGCTGTTTGTTTCCTGAAATCGGAGTACGAGTACCACCGCTTTTGCTACGTACTATCTGTACCACGTACCACGGTGGTATATTCGGGCCCACTGCTTCTCCTTCACGCGTCACTAGCAAACTGGTGTGCACAAAAACCTTCTTCTCGGCTTCACAACGACTAGAATAAAAAGTCGGGTAGCGAAAATACATTTAACAAAACCTGGGAAATGTTAAAACCCGTTATTCTCCCCAATTTTTCGTTTCCAAGCAACTTGTATACCGCGCTATTTTTCTCTTACTTTTCAACTCTGGTTTGAACTCTATTCTTCAGACGTCACATGAGACACCTCATGTGCAAAAGTTGGGTTCTTTTCTGTTTTTCCACTTAATTTTAACACCAGGGAAAGGCCTCGAGATTTGAACATGGGTGCGATTCCTTCCCCGACTCTATCACATGAGGAACCTCCCCTCGTAGGATTTCTGTGTGGGGGCTACGTGCTGAAGTTAAAGCGACATGCGCCTCGTAAAATTCTACAGGAAAACTCAGTAGGGAAAACCCTAGGTGTTAAAATAACGACACCCCAATGAAAAGCTCTGTAGAATTAGTACCACGACATTCGTTCGATTTTCACATGGGCATTCCTTGGGCTTCTTTAACGTGAGGTTGGTTTTTACATGGGGTCCATTTTTTCCCCAATATTTTCACATCACGGACGTACCCACACGTTCATTTTGTACCGCTCATTTGGCTCAGGTGTGAAAGCACTATTCCTTGCGTAGAATCCTACATGAGACTTTGGTAGGGAATTTTCCGATGTGAAAACCAATTCAAGGAGTTTCTCCGAGAATTCATTCAACACCGTACGGAAGGACAGGCTAGCAGGTGGTACAGCGTACGAAAACTGTACGGTACATACGCTTCACGTATGTCGAAAAGAGCATGCAAATCACTGCTCCTGTATCCCTAGGTAGTATAAACTGACAATCAACTACTAGTACAGTAGGAGGTAGGGAACAAATTTGTCATTACTACTATTAATTCTACTACAAGGATTCATCAATGCTTTTCCACCAGCACCACCTTGCTTTTATATCACACGTACCGTGCGTACTGTATTGGGCATTTTAGTACGAGTCTGTACAGGGTAATACTGTACGTACTCGTAGTAGGGCAAACGTCGTGACTGATGATTCATGACTGACACATGACCGACGCTCCGGAGAAACTCAGAAATTCCCGGTGTGCAAAAGTCGGGTACAAAACAGACCTGGTGTTAAAGAATGACGACTTTTCAGAAAAGTCGTCTTTCTTTAACACCAGGTACATTTGGAAAATTGTATGATTAACACGCACAGCTATTAACGCGTTTTGGGAACCGAGGCCTTTTATTTTCTGGGGTGCTTCCAAATTTTTCAGGGGGATCTACCAAATTTTCACATTTCCCAGGCATCGACTCAACTCTCCTTCTGTCGTGCCACGCTGTCACCCGCTAGTAGTATATATTCAAAACGAGGCTGTTCAAGGCCTCGGACAAGTTTACTTAATAGAAGCTGATCTTTTGTCCGACCGGAAGGGTGGCTTTTCACTTTTGATCCCTCCTCCGCATTTCCTTGGGCCTTCGGAAGTGCCAGTAGTGGCAAACCACAACTTCACCAACTCTCACAAAAACGCCCAGCCACACTCCGAGAGCCTCTTGTCGTCAATTCACAAAAGAAAACATGGTCCACTTCGAATACCAAAGCGAGTCTTCTGATCGCTCGTCGATCACTGTACAAAGAGTCAATCGCAAGGAGATTGATGCTGTTCGTCAATCTGCATGCCCCTGCGTCCGCATGAACCTTGAAGCCAACCTTGTCATTTCGTACCTCAACAACGAAGACATCACCCCGGAAGAACGAAAAGCAGCCTACTTTTCCCCTTCAGAGCTAAAGAACATGAAATATGAAGCTCGTGCTACAGCCAAATGGCTGGCTTCCGATGTTTTGACAACAACGGAAATTCCCGGCTTTTCTTCGCGAGGTTTGGAAACTATCATGCACCCCGAACTGGCCAAGGAAAAAAGGTCAGCCAGGCGATCAGCAGCCACCGTTGTTTTCCTCGAACAAGAAACTCAATGCGAGGAAGGAGTCTTGGATGAAGAAATGATCGCTGAAGAATACGCTCGAGAGGCCTTCTCCAGCAGATTGCGAGCCCACACATTGGCACTTCAAGACGCTGAGGATGCCTTGGAACAATTGTAAATACTAGCTCCATTACTTCTTATAATCAAACAACCACATTACTACCCACTATTTTTATTTTTTCCTGCTTTTTCTAGCGCCAAAAGAAGCCTCCAACAACAGCAATACCGAAGTGGTGTTCCCATGGTTGGCGGAACAACTGCATTCGCCAAAACCATTCCCATCACGAAAAGGAGTGTCATGGAATGGCCTTGGGACAATGGGTCATGAGTCATGAGTCATGATGAGCTCCGCGCATTATTTTGCGGGACAGGTCGCAAAGTGCTGGGCTCGAAGTACGTAGTCCACCAAGTACTACACTGACCTGTGCAACAAGTAACAAGTTGCAAGTGCAGGGTTCAACAACGGTGGTTGTTGCAAAGGTGTTGTGGCCGAGGTTACAAATAATCTCGACGTGAGTGGAACTGGCCGTTTCTAGAGCATGGAGTCAAGATTGCGATGCATTCTCTATGTGATTGTTTTTTACCTTGAGTACAGATCCCTAGTTCCAGCCCAAGCTTTCCAATTCCCTTCACTATCACTGTACAAATCCTTGGATCGAAGGCTTTCCAATCACAAACAACACGATACTTTTGTGGCTCCATCGTTTCGGAATCCTCGTAGCTTCCAACATCAGCCTCTCTGGGCATCTGAGGACTCGGACCATGAACCAGTCAATGAGTTTCTCGATCAAAACCTCCATGAAGCCAACGCCCTGGCTTCCCAGAATGGTCAAATAGATCTCCCGGAAGAAATCAAAAAGTCGTTTCTTCAGTATGCCATGTCTATTATACTGGGCCGGGCGTTACCTGATGCTCGAGATGGTCTTAAACCAGTTCATCGGCGTATCCTCTACAGCATGCATCAGCTCAATCTCAGTCCATCGTCATCCCATCGGAAATGTGCTCGGGTGGTCGGAGAGGTTCTGGGAAAGTTTCATCCCCATGGTGATGTGGCTGTGTATGATGCACTTGTCAGAATGGCTCAGCCTTTTTCTTCCTATTATCGGTTGGTGGATGGTCACGGAAACTTTGGAAGTATTGACGCCGATCCTCCAGCTGCAATGAGGTACACAGAGTGTCGCTTGACCCCGTTGGCAACACAAGCCATGCTCCAAGATATTGGAGACGATACTGTTGACTTTACTTCCAACTTTGATGGAAATGAGATGGAACCAACTGTCCTTCCCGTACAACTCCCTATGATTCTGCTCAATGGGTGCTCAGGCATTGCCGTCGGTAAGTTCATCACACCATGGACGTTGCTATCCACTAGTTGATGTCCCCCAATCCCTGTCTCTCATTGTTTTGTTTCTTGTTCGTACCTCAAATTATTAACAGGGATGGCCACCAACGTCCCCCCTCACAACCTTCGGGAGATTTTGAATGCTTGCAGCGCATTGGTGAAAACACGTATCGACAATCTTCAAGGTGGGTCCAAACAGTTGTCTGACGATGAATTGTTCGACCTGGTTCCAGGTCCCGATTTCCCAACGGGGGCCAGTATCATGGGAGCGGAGGGTGCCAGAAAGCTCTATGAGACAGGACAGGGAGGCGTTACCCTTCGAGCAGTTGCGGATATTGAAACAATCGCCAAAGGAAAGACTGCCACCCGTACGGCTATTGTCGTTAAGGAGTTGCCCTTTCAAGTGAATAAAGCGGCCCTATTGGAGAAGATTGCCACCATGGTCAATGACAAGCAGTTGGAAGGAATTGCTGATTTGCGGGATGAATCCGACAGACATGGAATACGCGTTGTTTTGGAGCTCAAACGTGATGCGGTGCCAGATTTTGTCTTAAACACATTGTACTCCAAAACGGCATTGCAGACAACCTTTTCGGGAAACTTTTTGGCACTCATGAAGGAAGATACCAACTCTACAGTCCTCACACCAAAACGTTTTACGCTGAGGGCTGCGTTGGACTACTTCTTGGACTTTCGCCTCGAGACAATTCGTCGAAAATCAGGCCATCAACTGTCGAAAGTCTCCTCCAGAGCTCACGTCGTGGAAGGATTGCTTCGGTCGTTTGCAAGAGTAGATGACGTGATTGACTGGATCCGAAATGCGGCCGACTTGGCGGCTGTGCGGATGAAGTTGATGGATCAAAATTATTTGGGTTTGTCCAAGGAGCAGGCGGATGCAGTGTTGAAACTGCAGTTGGGCCAATTGACTAGGCTGAATGGCGACAAGCTGCAGGAGGAAAAATCAGCACTTGATGAGGAGAGCAAGACATTAGAGAAACTTTTGAACATAGAGGAGGCAGTGTACGACGTCATGCTGCAAGAGTTTCGAGACTTGGACGCACGATTTGGGCACGATCGAAAAACGCAGATCCTGGATGAAGTGGGGACATTCGACGAATTGGATCTCATCAAGAATGCACGTTCTGGTAGGTATCTTCGTATGGAAGAGGTTTCTTGGGCACAAACAAATATCTCATTCTTGTTTGATTTTAGTTGTTGTCGTCACCAGAGGTGGATATGTAAAGCGGATGCCGTTGGCAAACTTCGAAAGCCAAGCACGTGGAACCCAAGGAAAAATGGGCACGGCATCGTCGACGAACGATGAAGAAGTATCACATGTGATAACATGCAATGACCACGATACGTTGTTGATGATATCCCAGAATGGAATCGCTCATACGCTTCGAGCCTATCAGATACCGTCGGGTGGAAGGACGGCTCGAGGAACTCCTCTTTCTACCATTTTACCGATCAGTCTCGACGATGTTGTGAGTGCAGTGCTTCCCATCTCCAAGTTTCACCCTGATGAATATGTGGTGTTGGTAACAGAACAAGGGATGATCAAGAAAACGCCTCTGGACGCTTTTGAGAAGATTTCCAAACGGGGGTTGACCATTGCGAAGCTTCGGGAAGGGGATAAACTGCGATGGTGTCACATGTGCCGAGACGACGACGAGATACTCATGGCTTCATCGAAAGGGTACGCCATTCGATACCACGCTGAGAAAGTCCGCCCAACTGGGCGCGGAAGCCAAGGTATCATTGCCATGAAATTGCGTGATGGAGACACGATTGCTGGAATGAATGTTTTGAAGAGTGGGAAAGATGCTAGCAAGAAATATGTATTGTGTGCGACAACGATGGGATATGGAAAGCGTGTACCTGCGGATGATTTCAAGTCGTCGGATCGTCTGCGATCGGGAGTCCAGGCAACCAAGTTCAAGACAGAGGATGACCATTTACAGAGCTTCTGTGTGGTAGAGGAAGATGATGAAGTCTTGATCAATACATCCAAAGGCCGCATGGTGCGGCAAAAAGTCTCTCAAATCAGTTGCCTCAAGCGCAGGAGTAGTGGTGTGATTGTACAAAAACTGATCGAGGGTGACCAGGTGGCTCAAGTCAGCGTGGTGCCCAGACAATGACAGTACTGTAATACCTAGCTAGAGATGGTATTGTGCACGCTAACATTTGTGGTTGTGACAGAAAAGGATAGACTGGACTTGTGTCCTCCTTCTCTTAGCTTTCCACTTTCTACTGCACCGAGCTCGTAGCTGCAAAGACCCAAGAAGTGACGTCATGACTCGGACCTCGCTGGAAGCGGCAAGCCACCACAAATCATCAGTTTTGTGCACAAACCATGAGCTGATTCTACGAGTATTATAGTGTTCTCGGTTGTTGCCCCAGAGCATGTAGAAACTGCTAACGACAGCATACATCATGATGGAGTCAACAGCAGGAGAGAACGCTGCAAAGAAGCGAGATCGGAACACTACAGCTTCTAGACAAGACAAACAAGTGGCCAACAGAGCGCTTCATCGCCTCATTTCCGTTTACAGAGATGCCCAAGGACTCCAACAAACGATCCATTCCTTGGAAAAAGAATGGGGAGAGTGTTGCCCTGTAATAGCGAATGAAAGGTGTGGAACTTGGTATATCAACCCTCTACGAAAAGCTGCAACAAACAATGTCAGTGGTACCGATACTAGTGTACCTAAGTGTTACTTCAAGTCAACGGATGGGCACAGTGGTACTTGGAATGTCAGTCTGAAACGTCTCAATCTGCATCTATTGTCTCTTCTGTCCGAGTCCAAGAGAATAGTTGTGGTGGATTCATCTGTCCGAAAAGTTCTACCAGACAGTTTGGCTAGGACGATCCCCATTTGGGCAGTTGTCTTGAATCGACTCGTTGTCCGGTTTCGCCACGAATTGGACATGCCGGAGCTTGCCAACTGGGATACGGACCTACACCTCCCTCCATTTGTCCCAGAAGACGAATATCAACAGATATGTGACCTTCTACCAGAACGGGTGGATACTTTGTACAAGAGTCAAGTCGTTGTTCAACCCATGCAGTTCTTGCAGCATTTGACCAAACCCATTCGCCCTGTCTGGTATTCAGGTGGCGAGCGCTTGGATGATACGCCAATGGAGCACAACGATGATTTTTTCTTTCTTGCATGCGTCAACCCTTCAACTTATCATCACCAGATACGACACGGTGACAAAGTCAAGACGCCCATTGTCTCCATGCCACTGTCATCAGTTAGTGGACTTTGTCCAAACGATTCTCCGCCGTTGCCTGGATCCTTTTACTATACCGCTGGGGCTGCGGATGATCAAGAATCTTGGTCTCGTCATGTCACCCCATTTTTGTTTTGGTCCAACCTGCACGACTTTCTTGGCATTGTCGCCTCCAAAACTTCTGAAGATGAATTGGACACTTGGCTAGATGCGCTGGTGCTAGAATCGCAACAAACCTTGGTGAGCGACAAGTTGGAACCATTCAATAATGTGGATCAACTTTCAGCCCAACAAATTGGGAATCTTCCCGTATGGATTGGTACACGACGGGCTGGTCGTCCGCCTGAGTGTTGGACGCACTTTGACGCTGTTCTGAATGTGACGGACCAAGACTATGACGACATGGTCGATCCATCGAACCAAAATGTGTTCTACCTGAATATGCCCGTGGCCGAAGGGAAACGTGATAAAACACAGCTGGAGCAATGGCTCCCAGTTGGCTTGGCGTTTCTTTGGCAACATGCCGTCAAGGCCGGGTGGTCATGGCATTCATTTGCATGACGTGCCCTCTGGTGTATCCCTTGGTGCTCCCCGAATATTCCAGTCGCTGGGATATGAATCAGCTGCTCTCGGGTTGTGTGGGAACACTTGACATGGGATTGGAGGGAGGCACACTGTTTGGCAAGAGTGGATTGACGAAGGTTGCGGTTGACAATCTGCTGGGGGACAATGGCCGTGAACTTTTCCTAACTTGGGTACATCGCCAACAAGAATCTCCCATGAAACCTCTGGCTAGCAAAGAGACTCTACGTATTGCGCTGTATTTGATTCGTCAAGACCGTGAGGTAGCCGACCCGACACGCTCTACCATGCAAAAGCTTAACCGATTCTTTATGAGTTCAAATCTCTATCAATGAAGCATTGTGGGTTTGGAATCCGTTGTTTCAATCCTCGCAACAACGAACACTGGTTCGGAGATGCACTCCTCGGTTTGAGTTTTCGTTTTGTGTCCTCAACGAGGTATCACGAAAGGGTTCATTAGTGTGTGTTGTCAGCATTGTCGGGGATACTATGTTTCGAGGGCTCTCTATTGGAATCGTGCGTTGGTGCAACGCTCGCGTGGTCTGGACAGGGTCTTCCCTGCATCTTGGCGCTGCGGTAACATGGAGTGCTTGTTTCCATTGTGTACAGATTGCCGTCCCATTGAGCGAATCGCCACAGACAAGGAAAAGGTTTTCTTGTGATTCACTTTCGATATCCCCATTCAACGTGACACTATATTGGCGGGATCTAACTTCAGGACGGGTTGTGTTGTTGTGCATTGGTTCTGTCGGAGATGACCAAGCGCTGCCATCATCTAGGTTTGCCAGGTTGAGTTTTGCAAAACATCTGGAACAATGTCACAAGGGATTTATTTTGTTGACGTACCAAAGATAAAAAGCGTGGAACTATCGATGGAGCTGCTCTCTGAAAACGGCGACTTGAGTGCGCAACGGTCTTCACAATATGTAGTGATTGTTATGGATCGTGGAATACCAGCTGTGTTATTCTTCACTTCACTGTCTTGCAAGTCGGATAGTATCTCAGATGAATTCATTTTTGTACAAATGGAACCTGCCATCGGATTCGAAGCAGAAAGTTGTGTGAGGATGATAGGTTTTGCTGTAGCTTCCATTTGGCGAGAGATTCTTTGGTGGGTTTGGTTCATCAGTCCGCTTTGAGTGTGAGAGCATGTGTTTCTTCACTTTACCTTGGAGGACAATGGACTAATTGGACTGTTTGTTTGTTCGTCTGTCGTGCAGTCGGTTCCAATTGAATTCTCCGGGTGCCAACCTTCAATTTTTCATGCGATGAGAAGTTGCTCACATTTTTCGAGGTGCGCCATAGCACCGCCGCTTCGGAAAGTGACACATGCATCCCCCATTCCAATTGAAGTACCATTTGACTCAATCAGCATGAAGCGTAGTTCTGAATGTACGAGCAAAATTGCCATTGAAAGGGTGAAGCGGAAGGGTTTCTACTTCCTGTGGCTCTTCCTTGCTACCATGGTCGGGGTGTCAACCCTGAATTTCGTTCTCAATTCCAGGATTGTGGACAAGTTTGACTTTCAGATCTCCATTACGCCAGATTCTCCCCATATCCGGAGGCGGTGGAGCAAGAAGGCTCTGGGCATTTGGCTTGAATACAAACGTCTTCACTCTGAAGAAGCTCTGCAACACGAGTTTCAAACCTTCAATGGTCCCTCTCCGGACCGAAAGTTTGCTATAGCACATTATACATGCCCACTTCAAGCTGGGAATAGAATGCAGAATTTTTTGAATTCGGTGCTTTGGTCGGTCGTCACGAATCGAACAGTGTTGTGGAAGTATTATACAAAGAGCGAGTGTGAGGTGGTCGGAAAAGACTGGGACGGGAAAATATGTAGGACTGCCAACAACGAGTCAGACTGCGCTGCTGTCCTCCAACGCTCTCCATTTTTTCCGTCTCATGATTATTGGCAGAATGCATTCAACTTGCCTGAGCCTACCATGCTTTCGAAGTGGACTACATATTCTGTTTCACATCCAACCGTGAACACGAGCACAGATAGATTTTGGTTCGAAGGCGCTGAGAAAGAAAATGGCATTGTCGACACTCTGAATGATACTGTTGTTATTTTTCCTATGATGTTCACACAGTTGATCGAGCCATTGAAGGACTTGCAAGTCAGGTCTTCCATGTTGAGTACAGTGGAGGCAAGGAGCCGCGTTGTACGATTGCTCTCTCAAGGGTCTGATTTTATCTACGGTCTCGTGCTATACGATACGTTTGCAATCCAACCGGAAGTCTCAGTTCCACCACGATTTCCAAATCGCGCCATAGTCCCAGGACCTGCAAGTGCTGTCCTGAACCGCAATGCCAATGAAATGTTAGGAATAGAAAACCCAATATCAACCGCATTGCACACATTTGCATCCGAGGCTGCAGACCCCGCCAGGGAAGGGATTACAATTGTCATGCATTCACGCCATATCCAAGAGAGCAACGATGGTTCAACCATCGACAAGGAGATGCAATGCTTTGACGAATTCCTTCGATCTATGTCCTCCAACGATTTCTGCCAAGCCGTCTTACTGTCGGATCGCGAACGCACATTGGAGGGAGTAAGCGATTACGTGAAAGTTTCTTACCCACAATGTCATGTTTTCGTTGCTCCACACGATGCTGCAACAACCTCTTTCAAATCAGAGCACGGACCATTCGCTGGCGCAGGTTTCTACCAAGATTTGTCGATGGTTGCCAATCAGGTACGATTTGTTCCGACGACAAGAACCGCTTTTGTCGGCGAGAAACGAAGTTCTAGTCTCCTGGTGAAAGAAACAATTGCCTATGAGCTATACAGACAAGATCAGTTTCAGTGGTACAAACAACCCAACCTCGAGACATGCTTTTTGAACGGAGCCAATGATTTATGAAACATCACGATGGTGGACACCATGAGTATTTTCAATCCCCTGACCAGAAAAGCTTCCAATCACTGGACGAAACCAACGTCTTCCGATGTTGGATGCAGATTTCATTTCAACGTCTTGGAAGTGCCAAGGTTTCCCAACTTTGCTGTGATGGCGAAGTATGGTTCCTTGGATACATTTGGCGTAGGATCCATACGAATTCCTGTGAACCATAGCTGTAAAAGTATAAAACGTTACATGATTCTTACTGGCGGAAGCTCTGAGTTTGAACCAAAGTCCCCACGGAAGACTTCTCCAGACACCTGTCCCAAAGGGCTTTTGCATATCTTCTGACATCCACGCGATACAACGATTGTTCCTGGCGTCGAAATGAATTGTAAGCGTCTCTGGGAAACTGTTTCGTTCCTGCTCTAGCTTTCCTGTCCAGCGGAGTTTCAGTTGCCAGACATTGTTCCGAAGCGGGTGTTGTTCATTGTTTGTTCTTTGAGTTGGCACATCGCTTTGTGTAGGTAGTAGATCGTCTATTTTCCCAAACCAAATCATCTTTCGATCACCTCGCGAACGGGATTGACTAGGCATACTACCAGTGCTCTTAGTCATTTGAGAAGGTGGTGTGCTGTCTATCCTCCCCGGGTGCCATAGTAACACAACAAGAAACAACCAGAGTACGGGCTTCATGGCGACTGGTTTTGTTGTGGTCGAAATCGAAAAGTCGCAATGATTCAAAGCAAATTTGGTAACAATGTGGTAACGTATGACTTGTACATAAGTTTCCACTTTAGTACTTTTTCGATGTCAAATATTTTTTGTGTGTGCCAAAACAATTTGTAAGTTTAATAATAATATATTTACAACAAGAGTACACTTTCTTTGACATCAACAACCCCGCATCCATGCTTGGAAAAAGTTCGATCAACACCCAGGTTACCTCAAGTAGGAGGTATCATAGGTGGATGTTTCATATTGTGAATTGGTGTACTCGTGTGACTCCATTTCTTCAATCATGGGGTCATCATCTGTATCATCTTCATCATCCATGTCGCGGATATCCGACAATGAAATACGACGGTCGTTCCTTTGAGACAAATACTTCTCTCCAGGTTCGACACTGTCTTCTTCTTCCACATCAGCACCTTCGTCCGACGCAGTACTGTATTCCTCCTTTCCATCCCAAGTGTAGAACGGATAGTACGCCCCACGGAACATAATCATGAGCATTCCAAAGAAACTAATGACGAAGGCGCAACCAAACACCCACGTGGAAGCAGTAATCGTAGATGTGCAAATCTCGTCGTAGATCGCATTGGTGTACAATGGAACAACTTTGCTGCAGCTCAACAAATCCAATGTTCGATGGGAAGTGCTCTTCAAAATATTGGTGTACGTTTGTAGTTGAATGATCAATTGCAAGAGAGGAGTATATTCCACGCCACATTCTTGTGATAGGTAGTCAGAGGTCACAAGGAGGATTTGATCTGCCATGGACTCCAATGCCGCTTGAGCAGCTGACAAATCGCTATAGTAGTCCTCCAGAAACCCCCATGGACCCTCCGTGGTGCACTGATTGGCATAGAACATGAGAGTGTCAAAGTAGAAACCGCCTTCTGCAAGGTTGTATCTGCCTAGGATGTTCGCAATGCTAGCCTCTGGTGAATCGTTGACTCCTCCAGAGCAAAAGTCAGCGTTTGCCTCAGCCGCCACAGCAGCAAACCCACAAGTCATGTATGCAAACATAATCATGACAATGAACAATGGGAGCAAGACCCAAGTGGTAGCAACGTAGACGGGCTCGGAATATGTTTCAGACCACCCAAAAAGAAGCGTTACCATGAGCAAGGAAGGCACCAAGAAGTATAATAGTACAATGATACCAACCCCTCCAGTGTTGAAGTGAACCCCCTCAAGAGCTTGGTCCACTTGTGCCGTGGCCTTGTCAATCTGTCGAAGGGCTTGGTCCAAACTCTCAATATCCGAGGAAATGAAATCATCCAGCTCTTGCAGAGCAAGGAGAGTCTCGTTTCCCAAATTCCTCACACTGGCTTCGAGACTGGATCCAGGTGCTAGAGGACAGACATCGTTCTGAAGGAATGAGACCACCTGATCGCGGACAGGGATGGCTTCAGCGGAGACAGCATTCAAATTGGCAGAAATGTTGACAAACTCTTCTTTGATCTTGATGACATCCCAGTTTGTGGCATCCATTGTATCCGACGTATTTTCCAATTGAGTCAAACCCTTTGTGACGGCAAGAAGACTAAAGGTCATGACGACAACTGCCGAAAACGCAAAGATGCATCGACCCATTTTGGCATGCCACCCATCATGTTGGTAAGGATAACCAGAATAGACCCCAAGCCACCTGGGCCCAATGCATTTGAAGAGGAGAATGAGTAGTCCCCAAGTAGTGAAAAAGCTCATGATGAGACAAGCAACAAACAAGAGGCCGAGAGCATAGTCATCCACTTCGTGAGAATCATCAGAGAAGAGTGCCGACATGTCATCATGATGACTGAATCGTGGCAGCACATGAAACGCGGAAACAGCATCAGCCTGTGAAAAACAAAAGACAACACCATAAAACAAGTTTTGTGGAAGAGAACAAACTGTAAGGAACCTTTGCACCACAACAACAGTAAAGGAGGTACGGTACTGGCGATCGAACTTACCGGAAGAAACTCGTGCCGATAGGAAGTGTCGTTTCCGACAATGGAGAAAAATGAAGCCAAGCTAGCGTTGACCATATTGGAAAATAGCAAAGCTTGTTGTGATTGTTGTTGATGCTATTGATAATGTAGCAGGGATATCCCCAAGTACGAAGTTCAAGAAGAGAACAACCACTTCAAACCTCGCAAGCAACAAGAAGGGTGAGGAAGATGGGAATGTGTGATGTTGTGGCGAGGGAAATGAGCGATCCGACACCTTGCCTGCCTGCGCGGTGCCTTATAGCAGGCAGGCTCGCAGGTTTATGGTTTGGTCGCGTTTGAAAGCCGACCCGTTGGTCTGTCTGTCCTCCGGACGAAGTGCGTTGTGACAGGAGAGTGAGCCACCCGGCGCTCAGCTTGCCCGCTCGTTCTTTTGAGAATTTGAAAAAAATGGTGGTGGCATCTCTACGGCGGACATGGGACTGTCCAAGCCGAGACAACCGCCGCCACCATTTTGCAAGAAAACGCGAGTTTGAAGGATCGTTGTACATACAACACTTTGTGAGACAAGTTTGAATCCATCATCGAGCTACTACAGCACCTGTACTCGTATCGACTTTTTCTCTCTAGCTTGACGCCCCAGGCCCCTGCTACCAATATTGTTTCTAAACAAAACCAATAACAGCAACAACGAGAACGAAACAACCAGACTACTATACAAGGCTACAAAGGCATTTGAATCACCACAAAAATGTTCTCTGCAACGAGTCAGCGGTGGCTCGAGGAAGAACCTTCACGAGTCATTGACGATATTGGAATTCACTCTCTCCTTTCTGGGACAGATGACAATACTGACGACGTTTCTGGCATGTATTATGAACCTGTGAGTAGATTGTTTGTTGATATCTTGTGTGAAGAATGATCTGTGGCCTCGGAGTCTGACACCTTGATATCTGCTTTTGGCGCTATTCTTGGAACAGTCTCGGTGCGTAGAAAACATGCATACGGCTCCCCGATTTGGACATTCCAATCGTTTGGGTCTTTTGGCATCCAGTGATTCCGATGATGCCATGGACTATGCACAAGGGGTACGTTTCTGCTATCCCAACAACAACAAATCCTACAACGGTCACTGGTTCCTTTTGTACTAACACACATGCACACAACTTCTTATTATGTCTCTTTAATGATCGCCTCAGTTGAAGCAATTTACCCTGTTTGTTGTTGTTCCCTTTGTCATTTGGGGAATCATCCTCATTCTCTTCAAGTGTGTCTATGGTATTCCCAAGATTGGTTGTGCAGCTGGAGGAGAGATTTTGGATATGAAGGACTTGTCACGCAAAGGAATTTCCCGCAAGGAGCGTAAACGCAGGGTCATTCGATCATGGAGAGTACAGTCCACTTTCATGGTTTGTTCCATCTTTGTTCCAATCGTCAGTGTCTTCATGATGCAATCCGGATGGGGTCAGATTCAGACGGCCTGGACAGAGGTTCAAGATATGATTGACGACGTAGAGTCCTTGGCCTACAGGGGCTGGCACGCAATGGATAGTCTGTATCAAGCCCAGACTAATCTCACAAACAACAAACTAGTCCAAGCTGTTGTACAATCTAACACAGCTTCTGTCTTTGAATCATGGTGCCCCGATGCTGCCAACTCTGACAGTTTGGACTTGCTACAGGAGGCCATGGATTCTTTGGAATCTAACACAGACGCCGTGGTGGAGTTTCTCAATCTTAACTTACCAAACTCTGCCGATGCCTTCATTGCCGTAACCGAAGCCACCACCTCTGTTGATGACAGTATTCAGTGGTTCTTTTCACACGATTGGGTATGGAAGATGTATATTATGGTCCTCAATGTTTTGAACATTTTCATGCTGGTCTATTGCTATGCCATGGTCAAGAACAATGTCATCCACCCTCCTACGCGCATGTATTTGGCCTTTTTCATCGTACCGCTGTTCACCTTCGCAACATTCCTCATCCTAATGGTCACTGCCAGTTCTGGAGTGGCTTCTCTTGTCAATGCTGACTTTTGTGCCGGAGGAGAGGCACCAGGTTCGCCCCAGGGTACGATTCAAGATGCCATCTTAAGCTACCAATTTGGAACGCTGGATCGATCCAATGCCATTGCCGGCACTGCTGGGATTACATACCTTGCCTTTGACTACTACGCAAATGTAAGTCTTCACGCCGTACTTCCCCCCAAACCAAATATCTATGTATATCTCACGAGAAATGATTCCATTTGTAGGGCTGCTTGAGTGAAGATCCTTTGGCGTTTCTTTCGACCTACGTGGACCGCGTCGATGAGGCTATTCGGTTTGTTTCTGAAGTCGCCACAAGCGTACCTGACACCGAGGAAAACGCGGAAATGTTGAGTGCCATGTGTGGGGCTGACGTTTCCTTCCTGCCACCCACCATTCATTCCTTGCAATCGGAACTTGAATCCATCAAAACGGACTTGGGTCTTGTCATTAAGCTCTCCAGCTGTGAAAGTGTCAGTCCTATTGTCCGTCGTTTGACCTATGGGGCAATTTGCACTGAATCTGTTCAGGGTGTTACAGCTATTTGGGGATGTTCGTTGGTGATCTGTATTCTGTGTTCTGTCATGTTAACGACAAGAGCAGCACTATACAATACCACCCGAAAGAGGAAGAAGCGAGAGAGGAAACCCAAGCGAGTGGTTGAGAAGGAGTTTGAAGAGTACAAAGAGTACATGCGAGAATTCTACCCCGACGCAGGTGACTGGCAATTTCAACCACCATTGCCAACCAAAAAGGCAAAGGAGACAGATAAATCCGAGATCCAGCCGAATCCTACGTTCGAAACCGCAAGCACAAGTGGTTCTGATGAGGAGCCCAGCCCCAAGAATGCTGCCGATATTGAAACTAATGACCTTATACCTGAATCTCCGATGCCACCCATGTCGCAACTTGGAGAGCTCGGAGTCGAGGATGAAATGTACGATAATGGAATGGAGGATCATGTCATGGAAGATGAATTGTATGACGAAGAAGATGAGGACGACTCTTCCTATGAGTCTGATTCGGATGAATCAGAGGGTTCTGTTGACGATGATTCCCAGAGTGCATTCACATCGTTCTTCCTAGAAACGAAGTCTGTTTTGTCTGAGACCAAGTCCTTGGCTCGAAGTCTTGCTAGTGCTACTGTTCAAACGATTCGAAAAATCAAACCCCTCCTTGGTGGCAGGAAAGATGACGAGGATGACGAAAGCCGCGAAGATGTCCTTGATATCACAGCGATGCCTTTCGATGACCAGAGTGTCATCCTGCCTTCTCCGCCATCGTCCGGTATTTTCGGGCGATCCATGAATGGGGATGGTCTATGGCAGCAGTATGTGACGCCCCCTACTGCAACGCTGGCCTCTCCTGCTCGGCTCCTACTAGCCCCTGGAAAGTTGATTTCACACCTAGCTCGAACCAATGAAACGGACGCGCTAGCACATGAACTTGACGCTTTGACTCGAACACCATCGAACAGTCAACCAATGTCACCTTCCGAAGGTCATGTGCGCCCCCGTCGGCTTCGCTTGTCTCCATTTGCAAGGGCCAAGGCAGCACCAGACGAAGGAAGCGAGTCCGACGAAGATCGACACGATGAGCACGAGGGGAAGGGTAGCCCATCTATGCTCCCTCTACCAGCTATCCTCGGATTAGGTACTACAACCCCTGCTCCTCGTCTCCTCTACACTCGCCGTCAAAGGCGTGATTCGGAGGATAGTGACAATCTCTCACTGTACATTGAAGACGCCCCGAAACCTCCCACGAAACCTATTCGCATGCTTGGCAGGACTTCCGCATCCGACCCCAAGCCCCGATGAGCGTTTCCCTCTAGATTGGATGAATGAATCTTTCGATCATACTTTGTTGCATTAAGCTAGATTTGGCTACCCATTTGTAGATGTTTCCTGCAGTACTTGGTACGATACTACCGGTAGAACAAGAAATCTGTTGTTCCACATGCTGGTTTGAAGGGCATTTCTCCTGTCACTTCATTGAAGCAGATGGACGAATCTAATACTTCAGAATGGTGAACAATTGGAATCTCAGTCCAAAGCACCGTCATCATTCATACTAGTAGTACGGTATTTTGCAGCACATAAATAGGTGCAATTGATGCGTTAGGTTTGAATGAGACAAGCTGGTATCTGATGCACTTTCTGTCCCCGATGAATCCTTTGGGGAGCAGCCACAGCCATGAATGTTGCTCAACAAGATTCATGAGGAGAATACATGAATCTTTTGATGTATCGTGAGGAATAATGGGACAAACGCGAGTATGTTCTTTTGACGACAATTCCACGGCAAACTTGCGTGGCATCCCATAATCTAGAAGATACCTTCTTCTCACCACCCAGTTCAACCATCTTGGACAAAAGTAATTCTTGGAAGATTCCTTGTGGAGAGGAGTGCAAAGGCGAGCAATTCAAGAAACGGCGCACTATGGATTCCCACTGTTGGAATAGGAATCGGAGGATCTGAATCTTCCTCCAAGAAGAGATTCAAACGAGAATTGGCGAACACAGGTGTCGACCTGGTCAATTTCGTTGGTCCGAATGCAGTCGCTCGAAGAGCCTCTTTGGGGTGTCACGGACGACGGACATCCATTCTTGGTACAAGACTGGCGTACACTCCGCGAAACGTGGCATCGGCATGTCAAGGGACATGGCACATGCCAACTCACCGATTCTTGCTGGTTCTTGGCAAGTTAGTAAGGAGTAGTCGGTGTGAAAGTTTTCCTCTTTGGAAGACATCAACCATCCATCACCGCGGATCCTCGTTTGGAGCCATCTAGCATCAACGCATCACCCGTGCAATCTAGAGAAAATGTAGCTGTCTCTGCTGTAAACGTAGCTAGGTACTAGTAGGTAGCTATGCGGTAGAGAAAGAGTAGATTCGGTTGAAACGCTGGGATTCTAAACCGTTCAAGGTGGTTATTGTTCTAGCAGTAGTGGGCACCAGTATTGGTTGTTGTAGCGGAGACGTCTATAGGAATCGTCTTGTGATCTTTTGTGTTTTTATATACAAAAATGGTGGAAAAAGGCGTTCAAAGGTCCATTTGGAAAATGTCATCGTCTTCCTCCACCTGTTGTTCCAGAGAGTTTGGAGCAACGTAGACAGTCTCTGGCAGAGAAGGAGCCGAAGTGTCAGCTAGCGACACAGTGTGGTGCTTTTGTCTGTGGGTGATGATCTGATGGTACATTCTCCAAGTGGCCTCATCGTATCGAGTGTCCACCGAGTCTTCCGAGTCCGATCCGAAGTTGGCATCATGCTTGATGGCAATGGCGCGTGATCGCGATCGTTTGTAACTCGAATCTGACGCATATCTCGTTGACGCCATGTTCGATGTCGAAGTGTTCCCTCTTGAGTTATTCATTGTAGAAGTGTGGGAGGTTCTGGTTGCGAGAACTAGATTGGCACGAAAGAATTGGCTGGTGCTGAAACGGTCGCTGGAAATAAATTTGTGGGCTGTGGGAGGTCGGCACAACCACGAACCACCACAAACTCCTTCTCAAGAGATTTGCGAACCTTTTTCGTACGAGAGGAATAAGTTGCAACGAATCTCGGCATCAGTGGGATTCGCGAACGCGGGGTATGCTCCACATGACGGCTAGACCTCTTCAAAAGGGAACCCGCGCCAGAGTTTCCTTTTGAACATTGCATTATATACGTATATGAAATTGAAAATCAACGGCTACGAGGAGGTCACTCCCGTGTTCATTCTAATTAGCATGCACTACGGTCATTTCTCGGGGGATTAAGTTCGCTCCCGCAAAGAAGTCGGTGACAGCTGGCAGCTGTGCTGATAACCTTCTGCAGGCTTGGGGAGTCAATCCTGACCACAACTTGCTTGCCGTCGTGGGAGTCAAGATTCTCTGCGGTAACCGCATCGCCGAACCTATCCAAGTATAGTTCAGGCTCTCTCAACGCATTACTTTACTTGGACGCTTCGCGTTTATTGACCAATCGTGGTGGGCTTAGGCTTCACTCCCTACGTTTTGTCGAAGTTGGGTGAGTCATATTCATGTGGAAAGACGAACATGGTGTGTTAGTGCTTAGTGCAGGGTAGACAATCCATTATTTATCGTGAGGAATACGTGGTCAGACGCAAATGCCCATAGTGATAAATTCAACATCATCGGATTTCATTGGCACGTTTCGTCAAAGCTATTAAGCTGTAGCTTCCACAGCAGTTGAAGATTTGTTCTTCCGGCTTTTACGTAGCAGTTTTGGTGCTACCATCCGACTTGTAGTCGGCAATTGGACAAAGTGGAAAAGGGCTAAGCAAGAATGTGTGTGAGGCTGCCTGCCTACTTTGAAACCCACGACGAAGAGGCTGATGAGGGTGACTACCGTAGTAGAGGATCGAAGTCACCTTGTAATTTTCCATGGATATCGAACGATCGATCCGGTGAAAGGTACGGCACGTACTGTACGCACCACCGCCAGGGACCCTACCGGTAATTATGTACTAGTACTTAGTAGTAGTAGAGGTGAAAATGAAACACAGCAAGAGCAAGGGAAAAATAGGTGAATTGTCTATGCGGTTGTTAAAATCTATGTTCAAGAAACAAAATTCGTTTTTGTTGTAAAGTTGGAGGAAATCACATTTCCAATTCAAAGATTTCTCCATCGAGCATGTCATCGCTGGAGGAATCCGTACTAGAGGTAGCAGTATTGTTTTGTTGAGGATATGTGATTTGGTCTTGTCCAATCATTTGGGCCACGGAAAGAGGCAAGCCTTGACTCAGACGGTGGTCAACAATGCGGTCAAACATCCGCCTTGTGGCAATGTTGTAAAGCCTCTCATTGTTTTCAGCCTCTTCCGTAGCAATGATTTCTTGTTGAGAAGCGTAGTAGCCAGTAGCATTGTTGGGTTGTCTCTTGATAGCAATAGCACAGGATCTTCGTCGAGATCCTTGGGGGGAGATGGAGAGAGATGTTGGTGTGGAAGCACTCATGATGTTGTTCAATGGATCGGATCGAGAAAAAGTGGGCGCGAGATATTTTGGGTGGCCGTCGCAAGATGTGTTCGACGTGGAAGATTCATCCATGCGTCGAATTTTAGAATCGTGTAATGCACGTCGTGGTACACGGTAGAATCCTCTTCTGCTGCGATCCAGGGAATCTGGGGCAAACTGCGAGCCATCACGCGGCACTTCGAAATTCGAATTTGATTCGTCTGTCCGTACGTGCGGATCGGAATTGCATGCTTGTGGTGGATACCCTGAAGTCGCCCAAGAAGAACGTTCACCACCACCACCACCCTTTCGTGGTAGAACGGCCAAGAATGGCGCGTTGGAAGTATTGGCAACATGCAAGCCAACTTGGTCAGATTGTTCAATGAGTTCACCCAAACTGAACAATTCCTCTTCAACCACACCATTTCGGATCTTGGAAGTAAATGGAGCAATGAGCCCCACTAGAGATTGGTACGTTCTTGTCCTTCTCAGCAAACTCTCTTCTGTGCTGGAGGTGGGAAGCTTCTTGCCCGCCGATGTTGTCGAGGGGGCGCAATGAGCAACTCGAGTATATCCCATGTTGATTGTATGAAGGGGACAGGTTGTTGAACTGGTATCTGATGTGAGAAAGCTGTCGTCGGCGTCGTCGTGCGGTCCTGGGAGGTGGAAACCTTTGGCAATGCTTGTATGGCTCGGACCCATCACGAATGGCTTCCTGTTTTCCATCATGTCGTTGACACGGTGCCCCGTTCGACTCACCACGAGAATAGAATGTCACATTCTTGTCTCAACACCAATCATCTAACTCAATAGAACAGCAGCGAGTAATCAATCCCCATTTCCCGAACCCTTTGTCACGAAATCGAGTGATGAGTCGTCAAAGCACTACCAATCACAAGCATTCCATGTACTTCTGCATCTATGATTTCTCTCTCGGTTCTCGATTGGGGCTTATTCCTTTACACCGGAACGGAAACCTTTTCCTAAGTCCATTTCAGCGGAGAACACGCTCGCTGGTCGCTCCTTCAGCCTGCGCAATAGTAGTACGTTACCTACCGGTAGTAGTAGTGGAGGATGATGATTCAGATTCATGGCGCAAATCTGTTGTTGTCGTCTAATAAAACGTTGGTCACCGGTCTTTGGCATTGCAAGGAAGGACATGCTTTGTAGCGGCAGTGAACATACAGTGTGTGAGGATACTCTCTTAATTACGTTAGTAGTAGGAACAGCGGCGTATTACCGGTACGAATGGTGCTACCGCCGTCTTCTTCACGTGATCTAACCGCCTACCAGATACTAACACTAGCTACTAGCTAGCTAGAGATGAGGTCTCCACTACCAAGTACGGTGGCGGAAAGTTACCTTTTAGTAGGAGAAGTTCGGTTTAAAACATTTGGGATCTCCCACCACATGTTCAATACCGAAGGGCCGACATTTCTGGTTGACCGTCGTATACTTCGGCAAGTCGGCAAGTTCAAGCTGTTCCTTCAGCGAGACTAATGAAAAAGGGTGTTGAGAAGTTTTTCAATGCAAATTTTGTTTCATGCTTGCCTTGACCTATACATCATGATGATGATTGGTGGAATACTGATGTATCCACACTCTGGGTTCATAAATTTTTGAAAGCGTGTAAAATGTGGACAGGACCGTGGAAGGTGGGTGGCGGGAGGTGTTCGGATGCTTAACCTACCAATATTCGTGAGGAATGTTGTAGAGAAGTCGACGGCGAACCCGCACTACTTTGTGATGTCAGTAGCGCTATTGGCTAATTGGTGAGTCTGTGTTGCTGGTCTCGTTTCTTGGTTGTCTCCCAATATTTACCATGGCTTTTGAATGGAGAAGAAAAAAATTCCCAAGGATGACAAATGGAAGGATGGTAGCAACAAGACTTTCATTTGCAGCAGTTGGTCGTGGGCTCTTCTATCAAGAAGGACTTGAGGGCATGGTGCTGGTGGTGGTGGGTGTCGAGGAACGAGTCTGCCAGGAGTACGCTAGTACTACTAGTACTGATTGAGCCTGTGCACGGAACTGCAAACAACTACTGCTATACCTTTCTCACATCTTCTATCCCGCTATTGTCCACAGCACCACCACCGTAGTAGTACTACTACTAACATGATTACCTTCTTATTATGGTGTTGGTATCACCATTACAACCACCAGCCTCCCTCTTTTCTATCCGTTCTTCTTGGAGACTTGGCCTACCGATAGAAGGTAGCCTACTCCATCTTTTGGTCCTAATCTTGGTGATCTCAGCCACTATGAGCTACTACCTAGTAGCAAAGGCCATGAATTTGCTGGGTGGGAAAGTTGATGTTCAATGACGTCACGAGGATATCAACCCATCAAGCAAGGTATGTTGTGGTAGTGAGCAAATAGGGATTGAAGGAAATCACAGGACTCAAAATTTTGGCACATCTACCATAGCAACAACAACCACATTGATCCAACAACCATGGCATCCTTTCGAAGTTGGCTTCGTCCCCAAACTTTGTCGGCCTTGACCGGCATGGCTACAACAATTGGAGTTTCCAGTCAAGTTGTGTACTCCCAAGCCGAAGCTGCAAACAAAAGTACTTCAGTCAAAGAGGAAGAACAACCTTTGTTTCACGGCCAATGCTTGCAACGTCAACTCTTTCAACCTCGCGTGCCATACCCTGCCTGGGATTACAACTGGGATGGTCGCATGACCGAAGCGACGTCTCTTCAAGGTGTTCGTCGTGATCGGGATCTCCAAGTTCGTGGCAAGACTCGTCATATCATTTTGGTTCGGCATGGACAGTACGATGAATCTTCCAAGTTGGATGAACTTCGCAAGTTGACACCACTTGGTCGGTATCAAGCCATTCTGACTGGGCGTCGTCTTCGAGAGCTCATGGAGGGCTGCAACCACTTTGAAAAAGAAGAGTTTCGAGGTCCATGCAAAATCAAATCGATTGTGGTTAGTGACTTGCGACGAGCCAAGGAAACTGCCGAGTTGATAGCGCAAGAGTTGGACATGAACGTATCTACGCCAGATCCTGATTTGAACGAAGCCTTGGCGGCACCTATTATCCCTGTCCGACCTGATATTTCCGGAGTGGAGGAAGACGTGGATCAACATCAAGGTCGCATTGAACGTGCCTTTCAACGATATTTTTGGCGTGACAACTCGCCTCCTTCACAGTTGGAGGAAGACGACGAAGACGACGAAGAGAGTCACGAATTTGTCATTATTGTGTGTCATGGTATGTACCGTAGCTGTTGTTGCTGTTGCTGATTTTAATTGATTGTGCAGTCTAGGGTGATGCGTGTCTTCTAACAAACAGGCTACTATCTTATTGGTACTCGCAATATCATACCAACACGACGCTACTAACTGTACTGTACTGTACTCGTTCCAATCTTATGTACAGGCAACATAATCCGGTATCTCTTGTGTCGTGCGCTGCAACTACCCCCAGAGGCATGGCTTCGTTTCTCGACGTTCAATTGCAGTTTGACCTACCTCATGATTCGTCCAACCGGCAACGTTTCGTGTCGCATGGTAGGTGATGTCGGTCATCTCAAATACGATGAATCCACCTTTTCGGGATATTATGGATTTCGCTGGTAGAAGATCTGTCTGATGCAACACCAAGATGCAGGACGTAGGGCGTAGAACGTACTAACGTAGCTAGGTAGCAGATGCAACGAGCCGACGACAAAACCACAATAGCTCGTGCCAAATAATAGCACTCCCCACAATCCCTATCTCTTGACACTTCCCGTTTTGGTAGGAGATGCGGCTCGTTTCCGAGGCGATGACTTTTCTGGTGTAGCCACTTTTTCCGTAGGAGGAGTCACCACCTTTTCCGTTGTTGCTGTTGTTGCTGTTGTCGTTGTTGCTACTGTGGTAGTCTTTGTTGTTGTTGTTGTTGTTGTTGTAGGTGGTGGTGTCTTTTCTGGAACGGCCACCTCCTTTTTTCCAACAATGGTAGAAGGCTTCCAGCATCGGAAAATAGGATCCCAATCTTGGTTTCCATAACGATAGGGTAGAGACAAGAGTTCCGCCGAAGAGGATCCTCTGGTAGAGCGACGAGTCGGGGCATATTCGGAAGTGACGACTGCAGGGGCTACAACTCGACCGGGTTTAGCGTTGGAGGTAGTAGTAGCAGCAGACTTTGTAGACATTTCATTCTTTTTCGTCTTGTTTGTCGAATTAGCGGTCGAAGTAGCGGACGAAGTAGCATTCGAAGTAGCTGTGGAGGTTTTGGAGGAAGTTTTGGTAGTTTCCGACTCCTCCTCCAAGGCAGGTATGATGGGAGTGGCAGTGTCCCAGTGGATGAGGAAACTAACAGAGTTGGTGATGCAGTGATAGACGACATCATCCCAAGTGTCGTTGGGAATATCACAGTCCAACTGTTGGAACTTCTCGCAAGCCCAAGCTTCCGAAGGTTTGATGGACGTGGCATCCAATCTAGGAAGTCGACGGTGGACGTCACACTTGGTGCAACGCTTCCAGACCGCGTCTGCGTCAAGGCGCCGGAGAGCTTCCGTTTGGATGGGAGAGTTGCTGGCTGCTTCTTCTAGTGAGACCACGGCACCGTCAGGACGCAGAGGGCTGTTGCTGTCTGCAAGATCTAGATTCATGATGGTGGTGGTGGATGTTGGACGGCTCGTCGTTGCTGTGTTTTTTGTTGTCGTTGGTTGTGGGTTTTGAGGAGAGGCTCTGTGGGTTTCACGTCGAGAGTTGAGATCTCCGCCGCGCCGGAATTTGCAGCACAGCAGCAATCATCAGCAGGATGAGACACCCGGTCAGACGCTAAGTGACAACTGACGCATCAATGCGTGCATTCGGCTTTCGGTGAATGGCCCATAGAATGAATCCCCAAACTATACTTAGAGTGCTGTCTTGACCGTCTAGAAAAAAATAAGCGCCATGGGTGGCTAAACTGGACAGCCTGATACTTTCCTTGCTTCGCGAGAAGAAGTGAGAAACGAAGACAACAAGGTGGTGGTGTGGAGATGATGATTGTGGATGAATCTTCGCTCCTCGACAACCCTCCTCCTCCAACAACAACATCAACGAGCCAATGAATTTCTAGTTTATTCATCACCACTATGTCAATAATACTTTATATGTCTACATCATGCAGGTTCTTTTCTTTTTTCACATCCATCAACTCTACTGCAGTACCAGTACCTACGGTCGGCACAAAGACGAGTACCTCCTCCTAGTCTTCTAGGAACTCGGTCATATCCGAGCAACTCACATAGATGGTCTGGTAAAAGTGAAAGAATTCCTTCTTGGTCACCCAAAAGATTCCATCGTCTGCTACCACTGGGTTCAACAGAGCCTTGATTTGAGGGTACTTGTCCCATCCTGGTCCGTCGTCGTCAAATTCTCCATCCTCGATTTCGCCACTTCCCCAAGGATTTCGAACCTTCAAGAGGTCAATGCCGGTTCCAGCCACGTTCGAGTGACTTTCAATCACAGAATAAGCGTGGTTGTCCACCAATCCACCTGTAGAGTGCTTGTCCGAAGTTCCTTTTGTTCCTGCACCGACAATGTAATTCTGCTTGTCCCATGCCACTAGACGCAAAAACAATTCATCCTCCGTCAATTCCTTCTCTGCGCCACCGCCTCCACCCACTTTGGGCCAGGCAACACGATACATGGCTTGGTCTCCATCATGCGGAGAGTTTGCATGCTCAATCCATTTCTTTTCATACGGATTGTACTTGGCAAAACATCCGTACTTGCCAGTAGCATCATTCATACGAATGGTATACTGTTCCTTGCATCCGGTCATGAGAGCCCATGCGTGCGTACATTGACCTCCGACAATCTTGTCCCAACCACCACTAGAATAATAGAAAGATCAACAACAATAACAAACGAGACAAATCATGTGAGTGATGCGAGTACGAGTACGAGTACAAGTACAGTATATGGGCAAGTACAGGGACAGGTACAAGTCACCACCGTTGCTCCATCGATCGCCAGCAACACACACGTACCAATGCGCAGCCAGCGCCTTTTCCAAAATTGGAACCCACAATTCTCCATCTTCCGAAGGCTTGGAGGCCAACAAACCTGGGCCATTGGGTGCCTTGGCCAATCGCTCATCGACTTCAATATCCACTTCCTTCCATGTCTTCAAATCCCACAAAGAAACCGTGTACATGTTAGGACCGTCCATGGGCATTTTCATCAAATTCTTGGTCTTGCGGAAGAGACGTTTAATGGCACCATCAAACTCAGCCAAACTACTGATACCTGACAACAACCAACAATCTCCGACCATTCCTTGGGCAATATCGGAAGGATCCACATCTCCAATAATTTTGAGCAACGGAGTGTCGCCCACTCCCATACCTCGTCCAGGCATGAGAGGTTTATTCTTGGCACTATGAAGTTTCTTCCCTTGGAATACCATATTATCTGTGTACTTGTCGCGGTTGGCCTTGGGCAAGACATCATCCTTGAGAGGAGGCAATCGTTCGTATTGATTCAATAGAATTGTCATCCAACCGGATGGACTGACACCTTGTGGTTTGTAATTTTCGGTACCTTCCCGATGAACGTAGACGAACTTGCACTGATCCGCAGGCCAATTTTCTTTCAGCATACTCGATTGATACAACATGGCAGTGTACTTGGCAGGGTTGGCACGGAATCGGTCAATTCCATGTTGAATGGTTTGACCCTTGACGGTTTCTTCCCTACCTTTCTTGTCGTACATGGTGGATCCTTGGAAGTTTTGCTCCACCAATTTCCACTTGGAAGGATCGACACCTTTGTAGGCCTCTGGAACTTCTTCTTGAAGATTTCCGTTGCCCTTCTTTTTGGGTGCGGCGGGCTTTTTGTTGGGAGGCTTCTTTCCACTGTCTCCCTTGTTGCTTTTGGCAGGGTTTCTCGATTTGGGAGGTGCGGCACCACCGCCCTGCTTTTTCTTTTGGGAAGGTTTGGTGGAATCCGTGGCCTCGTAAACACTATCTTCATTGGGATCTTGAAAGGCGCTGGCTGGAGGAGGCCTCTGCTTTTTGCGCTTGCCACTACTGTTGTTTGGATCCGAGGAACCTGCATCGTTGGGTGTCGATGGAGCATCCGAGCCGGGAACAATTTTGGACTGCACATCCGCCTCCTTGTTTTCAATTTTATCATAACTTTCGTTGATTTGTTGTTGAAGATCATTAAGATCTTTCATGGCTTCTTTGAGACACTCTTTGAGGGCACTTTCTGAAGCCTTTTCTTCCACCAACGTCATGTAATCAATGCCAAATTTCTTTTGTCGCGAAGTCACTTTGTTCTCCAAAATGGCAATTTGTGTTTGCTCCTTGGCTTTGAAACAACACAAACCTGTGGCATGACCGCAATTGGCGGCCATTCGCTTCATTTTGTCTCCAAAAGACTCGTTGGTACTCGACATGACGATTCACTCACTCTTTGTTGTTCAACAGACTACCAGGTACCTTAAGAAACACTACGAAGAGCGAAAGTATCACCTCGTGCAAGGTCGTCTTTTATGAATGCTTGCAGTTGCACTGCCGTAGCTAACTGTATGTAGTAGAAGTAGCGCTGCTTGAATCGGAGACTGTGAATGAGCACGAACTGGTTCCCAAATAGCTGGTCGGTGTCAAGCAAGATTGGGAAATGGGGAGTAAAAGTTGACTGGTATCTTCCTCATAATGACCGCCACCAACTTGAGCTTGACAATGCTTGAGCTTGACCTTGAACAGCGTATAGTTGAGACTAACAGTTTGACAGAAAAATAGAATATCGATGCATCTGACTACAGCAAGTACGTTAAAGACTAGGTTCTGGGCAATGAATGCGGAAATCATCCAATCCCATAGATTCTAGGGCCAAGCCCTTCTCGTTGGCCAAATGCAGCACACAAATGAAATAGAAGGGCAAAGTCACATCAACTTGCGTTTGTGCCGTTTGCATTTCTCGCACGGTATCTTGGAAAGAGAGCGGTCCCTGAGGCTGCTGTGTCTTGGCTAGTTCATTCTCTTCTCCCTCTTCGTCATCCTCTTCATTCTCCCCATTGAGTTCTCCCTTGTCGTCGGTAGCCTTTTCCTCGTCTCCCGATTGTTCACGTTCTGCAAACGTTCGTTCCAACTCTTCCCAGAGATCCTTCTTTAGGCGTTTTACGTCCACTTTCTTGGCTACCGTAGCGTAACCAACACGGACCTTCTCAACCTTCCTAATACCTTCCAACTCCGGCACAACAAATTCACCAGAGACCTGGGCACCATCATCATCGTCCGCTGCAAAGTTGAAGCCTGGGCCGTCATCATCATGACCACCATAGCTGTTGTCATCTGCATCCCCCCACGTCTCAATTCCTCCAAAACCAACTGAACGCATTGGTGGTGCCTTCTTGGCAGCTGTGAAGTCAAGGATGTTAGTATTTGGGCGTAGGAAGAGAGAGGTCAATGTCTCAATCTTGAGACCGGCATCAAGGGGCAACAAGTTGTCATTCTTTGCGGCCTTGGCAACTGCAGTTTTGGTAAGTTGAAGAGGATTGCTTCCTTTCTTTCCTTTGGGAGTCTTTCGCATAAGTTCTTTGACATCGACAGGTTTGAGAATATCCACCACAATAGCTTTGGTCTTGGAACTCTTTTTGTTCTTTCTGGGCTTTCGTTGCTTGGCAGCTCCTGGAGATTCCTCTTGGGATTCCCCTGCTGTAGGTTTGGAACGCTTGGGTTGCATTTTCTTCCAATGGGATGCTCCAGCCCATTGATTTCCATGAATCGTCTCAAATGCCTTTTTGTTGAAATATTCATAGGTGGATTGGGACCCTGCAATATCACCCGCAGCAATTGCATCGAGCAAGACCGTAGTCTGCGAAGGTGGAAGAGCAGCTTCAAAGGTAGTTTGAAAACTCGCAGAGGAGAAACGGTGGTCACCGTCGTGAAAGAAGCTGGCACCAAAATCATCGTTGTCATCTCCACCAAAGTCGTCCGGGGCAAACCCGCCCTCGTCGTCATCACCTCCAAGAGAAGTATCGTCGTGTTCTTCAGCCATCAGGGAGACACCCATACCCTGGGAGACACGACTGCGCTCAATGGCTTCTACATGAATGGAACGATCTGCTTCCAGTTCCTCTTCATTGGAGGCAGCATAATGTTCCGACTGCAGACAGAAACAACAAGAGAAAGCAGAGTCAGGAGGGGGCTTGTTCAAGCAAATAACCAGACTAGAATGATGCATTCCACCATGTACGTACCGGAACTACTTTTTCGACAAAGCCTTCCTCTTGAAGAGAAGCATAGTCTTGGCGTAGGGAAGCTAGCTGAGGGACTAGGGGCAACTGTTGGATGGTTTGGCCATTCAATGTAGCTTCAAGTTTGGCCTGGAGGGTAGAGACATCCACATCAGCTGGGGTGGGGGGCTGTGGCTCTTCAGGAGACTCCTCTGTGCCTTCATCGAGAGTGGAATCAAACACAATGTTACAACCTGTAGGGCTGACACTCAAGTTAGCGAGAAGCAGTCCCTTGGCCCCACCTTCATCAAAAGTTTTGGACATTTTATGAAAGAGGGGGTCAATATCATAAGCAGAATCTAACTTGTGAATATTGATGTTTGCCACATTGGACTCGAGTGTCTCGGTGGCAGCGGCGGCAGTCCGCTTCTGGCGAGATTCGGATGCGGCAGCAGCAGTAGCACCTTGAGCGTCGCTCTCCGAGTCTCCCTTGCTTTTTCCGTTATCAGTACGATTGAGGTTGGCCAAAACCTTATAAGACGTAAGGTGAACATCATCCACACGATAGGAGTAAATCTTGACCGAGGCATCCAAAGTGCAACTAGCCTTGGTGAAGTTGACCCCAGTGGTTGGGCCAAGCGTATCTTCGAGTCTGGGAGCCGCGGGGGTAGAGTTGCCTTGAATCAAGAAACGATCCATATGATCAATCAAACTCAAATTCCAAGAATTGCTTGCGTTGATTCGATTCTCGGCATTCAAGCGAATGGCTTGTTGGTACACTTGTCCGAGGTTTTCGGACGAGGGAGGTGCGTTCTCGTTGTCTTCATCTTCGTCATCATCTCGGTCTTCAATCCGGAGGAATCTGGCAGACGAACGACGACGACGTCGAGACTTCTTGACAGAGATGCTGCGGCGTCCTTTGGACATTCCTTCCTCCTGTCCAAAGAGAGTTGGTTCTTCTTCCTCATCAGGATCCAACAAAAGGTTGGTGCTGCGTTCAGCCAAAACGGTCATCTTTGTAGATTGCTTTTTCTTACTGTCCTGTACGACTATTGTGCTGTACCTGTACTGCTCCTGTCCCTTTTGCAATGTAAAACAACAACGTGCAACCGAAAAGGAGCCTCCAGTACCAGTAGTGGTGGTTTTGTGGAGAAAGTTCAGTCAAGGCTACAAATTTCAAACTGGCAGTTATGTTTTGTCTGCCGGCTGGCTCGACAGGTTCAATCGAGTGACTGGTGACTGGTGACTCAGTCACGATTCGTGACTGGGAAGTTCATGAGAGACCTCTTCTTGGCCACTCAATATTGCTCAATATCTTCTTTTCACTAGCCGTTCTGGATTCACTTGATGGTTGGGGAGCATGAAACTTTCTAATTTGTCGTAAGGCCCATTCTAGCAGCAGCGGAAAAAGTATTCATCATATGTTACAATCGTTTGTAGCCAGCCTAAACATCGGGAACGACCATACCAACATGACAGCACCGCTTCCCGTCCGCTCAGCGAAGTTAAGCATGTTCGGGCTCAGTTAGTACTACGGTGGGGGACCACGTTGGAATCCTGAGTGTTGTTCTCTCTTTCCTTTTGGCCGCTTCAAGACCTTCCTTTCGTTGTTTTTCGCTGCTCTGCTGTTTTGCTACATTTTGCTTTTTAGTGATAGTACGATGACTCCATATTACTTTCGGGTTATTCCTCGCCTTTCCTGTCGAGTCCGTAGGGTCAATTCTCCCAAAACATAACAAATCCGCGGAATAGAGTGTGTGAAGTGCGTAGCCAAGCAAAGAATACTATTAGACGCCTGTTGGAGAAATGCTTGATGGGTGTAGATGTCATAGCCTGTCCGGCACCCGTCTTTCCAGGCGTCTATGCGCTATACGTCATCGAGGTCTTCAAGGCAAGAAAAAAGTAGCCCAACCAAACAACGCAAGGGCAAACAGAGTGCCGCCAATAAAAGAAGTATGCTTGAAATAACATGCTCTACTCTGCGTATTTGCATCGAAGAAGGAATGGACCATACTTGAAGGCCGTTCTATTTGCTAGTAGTATACATAGTCAATCAACAGGACAGTGCAATGGGAACGACCATACCAACATGACAGCACCGCTTCCCGTCCGCTCAGCGAAGTTAAGCATGTTCGGGCTCAGTTAGTACTACGGTGGGGGACCACGTTGGAATCCTGAGTGTTGTTCTCATTCTTTTTGGCCTTTCCCAGCGTTTTGTGTATTATTTTGCTACTACTTCTTGGTCAGCCATATTATTATTATTCTGAAGTTCAACTGAAGTTCAAAAGGAACGTTCTTCTTTTTGACAAGACTACTACCCACTAGACTTTATCAGTACTGCAGTTGCCCTCATTGCGTAGCGACTATCTTAATGATTAGCTACTGGTACGATTACTGCGCTCAATAGACGACAAAGGGAGAAATCCTCGATGGTTGTAGATGTCGTGGCCTGTCTGGCACCCGGTCCCCGTCTGTACACCTTCCGTATGTATGAAGGAAAGATGAAGTAATGAGAGGTGAGACCCCTGAGGGTTACAGTACGACTCGGAGGTTGCAACTACGAAGTGATGTATATTGAAAGTTGTCATTTGTCATATCCCCAAGTCGCCTTGTGCTTGCAAGCCACTTGTGGGGAGACTTGGTTGGGGAGTCGGGTAGATTTCAATTCTACCGGTATAAGATAACAATGACAAGCACCAGCGCATTGATCAGGTCACATTTTCGGCTTTGACCACAACACGCGAGGTCAAATACCGTCAGGTCCGAGCGGTCGTAGCAATGGAGCAGTTGCTCACAACACAAAAGGCATTGTATAGCCAATGGCAAAGACTCCCTTCTTCGATTGTGGATTTTCCAGAGATTTTGTTGTAGGTGTGAACGGCAAACGTCCCGTGTGATATTTCTTCGATTTTCCCTGGAACGTCTCGAAAGATATTCATACACTCGGGAACAATCTTGGAGTAATAGAAAGGATAAAAGGAACGGCGTTCGAGAGTGGTTACGTCCGGTAACTGCGGAAATCGAATTGATTCGGGATCGGAGAAGCGGTTACTTTGGGCACAGTGGGAATCTTCTTCAGCACCCTCCATCATTGGAGATGAAGGTAGAGGTACTTGGTCAAGTGTTTGTGGAGTGGTAATAGCGGTAGCACTAGTTGTCCTGTTTTCTTTGATTTGTGTTTCCCATACCTGATTAAGCAGTTTCGGACCATTGTGTGCCCATACTTCTATTTGAAAGTCGTCGAAGAAACCCTGCAAGCACTTCAAGAGAAAAGGATGCCCTCTTTGGAATTTCATGACGGCTCCATTCACCAAATGATGGGCTGCGTCTTCCCAGGCCACGACGTTGTCGTATGGCAGATAGTCACAAGATGCAGCAGTGGCGGGAGTAGGGAACAAAGGCCGAACAAGAATAACATCCGTGTCCAAGGACACACCGCCCTCCATATACAGAAATGCCAAGCGAAGGAGATCTGATAGATTGGCATACCAGTATTGATGCTGCGAGTAGGTTGGAATCTTGTCAATGAATGCTCGCACCGAATCGACTCTCAGTTGAGAGGCGATCCAGCGTCCGTTCCATTTGGATGGGATGCAAGGAGACGTTGTACCCTCCTTGGATCAAAGGTTGAATGGGTCTCACAGACATGTCAAAGACATAAAGCTTGACCTGTGCATTCGGATGATGAAAGAAAATGGATTCCAAACCCTTCATGTTGCGTTCACTGAATGACTCCTCATTTGTTGTGTGAATGAGGTGAAACAAAGGTTGCCGAGTTGTCTCGATCTTCTTCTCTTCAACACGATCGCTTGATGAAATCAGTAGAGTGGCAAGGATGGACAGGAAAAGGACAACAACGAACTTCTTGCGGAGAGTGTTCCTGCTGAACAATGGTACTCGGTGATGCTTCTTGTCCTCATCCTCGTCCTTGTTTTTGTCACTGCGAAAACTGCCTACATGTATCCGAAAGCGATGAACCACCATGGTCAAATGAGGTTACCGGTAGTGCACTATGATGTGACAAGCATGATACGGGATGAATGATGAATGATGAAGAATGGCATCGGTCACTGAACCACGTCCGTCCGCATGTCCAGACGTCTATCGAACTGGTTTAAGACCATGGGAACCTCCATGGCTAACAGTAAATAAAAAAAATACTTGATTCACTGACTTCCTAAAATGATTTTTACTGACAATAATTTCGCCGCGGATGATACATCCCTGGTACATCGCCTCCTGTGTGAGGGTCTACCGTAGGTCCGTCTTGGCGCTGTTCTGCGTCCATATCGAGTACCACCTCGTCTTGCTCCATGTGCATCAATGCAGCGTAGGGAGTGAAGAATTCTAATAGCAAGGATTCGTCACGAACAATAATGATCGAGGCCAATCGGGCGACAATCATCTTCAGAGCCTTGACCATCCAGTCACGTTCTCGTGTAGTGGGTGCCTCAAACACCAAATATGGAAAGTTCTCATCGTTGGTGGTGATGCAACATGTGCGATCCAACCGAGCAAATGGGTACAATCGTCGATTCAGGGTTGTAGGCTTGACCACCCGAATAATGCTCAATAATTCAATCGAGTGTGGCTCGGCTCCTGACAATCGAATGCGACGGTTGTCCAAATTGGGTTCGTAGGTAGGACTCCACGTAAACTTGGGTTGAACCACCACACTGTCCAAGTGAGCTCCGACCTCAAAGGTTCCAGTCACTGCGGCAGGTGGGTTCATCTTGGTAAGGGAATCATCGGCTCGAGTACGGCGGTGCCAAACCAAGGGAATCTTGGTATTGGTCGCCTCCTACAACAACAGCAAAAAGGGATGAGAACATGACTGTATGCGAGTAAACAAGAACAACAACCATCCGCGACAACAAGCATTGCATTACGCACCTGAATGAACTCCTTGAGAATATCTTCACCTTCCGGTTGCATCATATCATACTCTGTGGGTCCAGCTGGAGAATCAAAGAACAAGGGTTGTTGCGAAGGACCTCGTCCTCGGGGAGTATCAAATGCATCGCGTTGCCTTTGGTAAAAGTTGAAGTTGCCCGAGGCGACCGAGTTGCGGGGTGTTGGAGGGGGCGAGTAGGCCTTATCTTCCCATATCGTTACAATGGAAGTTTCAATAGGGGTGGGGGCGGAATGTCGAAAGGACTGACTTCGCTTGGGTCGACAGAGAAACTTTCCACGTTCCTCTCGCTCATGGTGCTCTTGTTCGGGATCACTATCATAACAGACATCCGACAAACTATGAGAGATCGCCAACGCTTGACTTTCGTCATGCGAAGGCATACTCTTGGAACGTTCAATGGGAATAGCCTTCTCTGCGTGCCATGTGTTCCATAGATTTCGGATGTGATGGGATCGTCGTTTGGAGAAACGAGAAGTGGATCGGTTTTGGGGTGTCTTTTTGCAAGCCTTTTTGAGCTCCTCTTCTTGGCTGGGAGTCAACCAAAAGTTGAAGGACGAAAAGACGTCCGTTCCACCACTCCCTGATGAAAACCAATCCCCAAGTGGATAATCGGTACAAGCCACTTCTGTACATGATGTTGTGGCCACCGCTGTATTTTGCCCTTCAGATTTGGAAGTTTTGTCAATACAATAGTTTGCCGGATTCTCTGTCGCACAAAACAGACTAGTGAACTGATCGGACAAACAATCATAGAGACCAGCATCATCCGAGTGAGCCACAGCCGAACTGGAAAGTGCCAAATCGGTGGAAGTGGTTGTGTTGCTTTTCAGTACCAAAGCAGTACTGCTGCTATTGCTAGCGTTGTCGTTCTTGTCATCGTCAGAGGAATCCTCAGAATCTGAATTGGATCCGACAGGCACCAAGGCTGGTTGGTCCTCCAGGAGACTCAACTTGCGGACTTCGGGTTGACTGTGTCCAACCTCATCATCATCCACAAGGGAAGAATTGCACTTGGAGGATTCAGGAATTGGAATGAACCTAGTGCGAATGTTGCCATCCTGAGTGACAGTGGCAATCACTTCTACCGAAGAAGTTGAATCATCCATGGTCCAGGAGAAGGTTGGGACGACCTTGGTCGGAGACTGCGAGGAGTGAGACTACCAGGAAATGGCGTGCGTTGAGAAAGGCGCCTCCCTTCCTGAACCTCCTCAGGAAGTTTTTCCCTCCTGTTTTTTTCGGAGGCAAATCACCACAATGTGGTCTCTGGAGTTGCGGACTGCGAGCGACGTCCCACATCAATTCTTAGAACCAATGCCATCTATGTAATCATGGTACTTACCTTATATGTTTATTCAGTATGATTACAGTATTTCACTAAGTATTCTCGCAGTCCTCCGTTGCGAAGGCCCGTTTCCTTCCTGTCAATAACAACGGAAGTGGGTTGGCGGCCCAATTAGAGTTTGTGCCTCGCTACCGAGTTCTTTCTAACGGCTGGGCGAGGCATAGGTGGACCCCGACATGACGCAACGAATGTTGAAATAATGACCGGCCAGAAAATAGAACATTCTAGAACTCTATTTATGGCACTACTGTCACCACCCGTGATGTCCACGTATCCATTCTGTTGAGTACAACATCGTCGATCATGACAACAGAAGCTGCTACGAGATGATGAACCATGTTGATGATCCATGTTGATGAACCATGGGCCATGGACAAAGAAATCTTCCCTCCACCCTTCTACTGTCAGTCAAGTCTACAGGTAGCAAGTATGGTTTGGTAGGAAGAGGTTTTCGTTGGAGGAACCCTTCCATAACACGAATACTACCTGCAGGAGTGCCTCCACGGTTTCAGTTTCACTTCGAATCCACGTTCGGTATCCTATCGTAATCTTGGGTTTTCATGTGTACTTCGTTCTGCCGTAGTTGTACTGTAAACACACTATGCATTATCCCTTCCGTCTCAAAGCACCATGGCCTTCAAGCAACTTCGTCCATACCAATCGAGGATTGTCAATGATATCGGCCAAGCAAACGCCATTGTCAAGATGCCTACTGGTAGTGGCAAAACCATTGTAGCGGCGGAGCTTGTGGCTAGGCATTTGAGCCGAGATACCCGACGATTGGCCCTCTTCTTGGTCCCTACCAAAGAGTTGGTGGATCAACAGGCACGAGTGGTCGAACAGTGGTGCTCACAAGCTAGGGTTTCCCGCTACATGGGTGGATTGGCCCCTCCATCCGTCGAATCCGGTAGAGTGTGTCTAGTATCCACCCCTCAGGCATTTCTTATCTTGCAAACCCAAGAACCTAGTTCGTTTGGGTGGCACAGGATAGGAATCATCATCTTCGATGAGGTCCACCATCTTCTGAAGGATCACCCCTATCGTCACATTTCGTTGAGCTTGACTCACAGCGATGTCATGAAAACTAACAACAGCAACAACCCCATTCAGATATTAGGGTTGTCTGCTTCGTTGACGTACGACATTCATGAAAATGCCATCAAAAACACCTTGAACCGCATCTGTCGTGACCTTCACGTCACCAAGATGGTATCGCCGTCCTTACAAGAATTGAAGGATGGGGGTTATGTTCCACCCTATGGCGACAACACCATTCTGGAGCGATCCT